>JAYKKT010000089.1:28977500-29707500 GCA_036023115.1 Brasenia schreberi | reverse complement strand
CCAAGAAGTGATTAATCCATAGACCTTCACACATGCCTAGAGCTATAGCACGATATTCAGCTTCAGCACTGGACCTCGCCACCATAGATTGCATCTCACTTTTCGAAGATACTACATTACCTCCTAAACATACCATATAACCAGAGGTTGACATTCTGTCGACTTTGGAACCTGCCCAATCGGCATTGAATAAATCTTTATATCAAGTAATAAATGTGGAGCATACAGTAGACCATAAGTAATCGATGATTTCAAGTATCTAATGATATGGAACACTGAACTCATGTGATGTTTAGATGGGGAGTGCATCCATCTCCTAACATATCCGACTGCAAAACTGATGTTAGGTCTTGTAATAGTAGCATATATCACTTTTCCCACTAATCTCTGTTATTTGTCAACATCTTCATATGGTTCAACCAAATCATTATTATCCTCCTTCAGGATTTCAATGGGAGTAGAACATATCTGAGAATCCTCCATTTTGGTTTCTTTGAGTAAGTCTAGACTGTATTTTCTTTGATTTAAAAATAGACAGTCTTTACTCTGAATCACCTCAATCCCCAAGAAGTAATGTAATCTGCCCAAATCCTTCAAGTAAAACGATGCACTTAGTTGTCTTTTCAAAATAACTATGCCTTTTGTATCGTCACCTGAAATTATGATGCCATCAACATATACCAAAAATAAAATGGTTTTTTGACCTTGGTTGATAAATAGTGTATGATCATTAACACATCGTTTGAAACCCAAGCACATAACACCTTTACTAATTTTTTCAAACCATGTCTGTGACAGAAATGAAGATGTTGAGATGGATGAGTGGTCATACAAGAAAAGACCGTATACATAATGAGGTTATTAGAAACAAATTAGGAGTGGCACCAATAGAGGATAAAATGAGAGAACATCGTTTAAGATGGTTTGGACATATAGAAAGAAGATCAAAAGAAGAACCTGTAAGAAGGTTAGAAAACCTAAATTTGGAAAGTATTAAAAGAGGTAGAGGACGACCACAAAAGTGTTGGAAAGAAACAATAAAGAATGATCTAGCTTATTGGGAGTTAACTGCTAACATGGCACACGATAGAGATCTGTGGAAACAAAGAATCCATGTAGCCGATCTCGTCTAGTATGGGAAAAGGCTTAGTTGTTGTTGTTGTTGTTGTTGCATGCACGTGGAGATTGTTTTAAACCTTAAATTGATTTCTTTAATTTGTATACCTTGTTTGACTTTTGTTCCTGATCGTACCCAGGTGGCATGTCCATGCAGATATCTTCCATAAGGTCTCCTTGAAGAAAGGCATTCTTCACATCCACCTGCCATAAGTCCCATCCTTTATTGGCAGCCACACTTAAGATTAGTGTTGTCCGTATCGGTATGCCCAAGGACCTGTATAAAAGGGTTCCTGACTAAACAAAAACTTGCAAAAATGCTGTTTTTTGTGCTTTTCTTGGAGCTCCTCATGCATTCTTCTCGTGGTTCTCCTCCTCCTTAGGGTTAAGGGTCCAAAAACGTGCTCTATGGTGTCCATGCAAGCCTCCTAACTCGAATTGTGGTATATTTTGAGTATTTTTTTATTTTTTTATTTGTTATTTTTTGTATTATTTGTATTTTTCTATTTTTGAATGACAAAATATGAAGTTATTATTAAGTGTGTGGATATGATTTTTATCCCATTCATGAAGTGGGAGACACCCTATTTGAGTGTTATGTGAAGATTGGGGATTTATGAAGTACTTTTATTTTGAGGTTTTTTATTGTATACCAGTTGAGGGTTAAAGATTAAAGATAAGATGTATGTTTTTGTGAGAAGGTGGTTAGTGGTGGAATTTCATGATTGAAGCACCATATAGCAGGAACGAGAAAAGAAGTTGCTCCTTATACAGGGAGAGTTAGAAGTTTGTCAAAAGGCATTAAATAGTAATGTCTTTTGATGATTGAGAGTATGAGAGTATACAAAGAGAAGAGACAACAAAAGGATGATTTATGGATGTTTGAGGAAGATGATGATGCTATTGGATTCACTGATAGTATATCTTCATATGCTAGAACAGAGATTGGTAGTAGCAATACTCGACCACCAAACTGGGGAAAGAGGGTTGTTGAGGATTTTGCAAGTGGAAGTGGTAGAAGAGGAAACTTAGGAAGGAGTAGAGGAAGAACTGCTTCTATCATACATTCATTTTTTCCTCCTAGCACTACACCCGGTACTCAACTTGGAATTCGTGTTACTATGGCTTCAGAATAACTGCATGATCAGGCAGACCTTGCAGTGGACAAATGGTTTTATGATGCATGCATTCCATTTAATGCAGCAAATAGTTTTTATTTTCAAGCAATGACAGATGCAATTGCTAATATTGGTCCAGGATACAAGATGTCCTCTTATCAAAAATTGAGAGGAAAGATCTTAGATACGACTGTTATTAAAGTGCAAGAATATTGTTCAACTTTGAGAGAGTTATGAAAGGAGACATGATGCACTATCATGGTAGACGGATGAACAGATAGGCGAGGAAGGACCTTGCTAAACTTTCTTGTCTACTGTCCTAAAGGACTTATGTTTTTGAGATCTCTAGACATATCAGAAGAGAGGCACACTATAGTGATCCTACGACAAGAGTTATAAGGTGATATGCCAGGTTGGGTTAGAGAATGTAGTCCAATTGATTACAAATAATGCAACTAATTATAAAGCACTTGAGAAGGAGTTGCCAGATACTTATAGGACTTTCTATTGGACACCATGCACAACCCATTGTATAGATCTCATCCTTGAAGATATTGGTGAGATGGATGAGATAAAGGCATCAACTGAGTGTTGTCAATATATCACCAAATTTATCTATAACCATGCCTTTGTATTGTGTATGATGAGAATATATAGAGATGGTGCAAAGTTTCTTCGTACAGTTATAACTCGGTTTGCAACTAATTTCTTATCAATACATAGTATTGTCAGACATAAGCAAGCCTTGAAGAGAATGTTCTCTTCAGACGAGTGATAATAATTTGCAGAGTTGCTTCAAAATAGAAGAAACAAAAAATTGAATGAGATTTTAGAGACAATCTTTAAGAGTATATTTTGGAATGCATGTGTTAGACTGTTGAGGATTACATGTCCTTTAGTAAAAGTTTTGAGATTGACTGATAGCGAGGAGAAATCATCTATGGGCTACCTTTATAAAGCCATGGATAGGGCAAAAGAAGATATTAGAAATAATTTTAATGGAAAAAAGAGAGATTATGTGCCTGTATGAAAAATTATAGATAATATATGGAATAAACAATTGCATTAGCTTATTCATGCAGCTGCATATTATCTAAACCCAACATTCAGGTACTCAGTAAGCTTCAAAAGGGACGGTGAGGTTAATCGAGGCATCATTGATTGTATAGATTGATTAGTCCCTAATGAGAGTAGAGCAGATTCTATACATCGAGAGATGGAGATTTATGATAATGCTCTTCACTTAATGGGTTTGCTTGTAATAATTCGCAACCGAACTAATATGCGCTCAGGTAAATTATTTATCTTTGTATTTAAGTTTCTTAAATGTTATATTATTGTGAATTAAGTCTCTAATGTTTGCTTTTTTCTATAGATATTTGGTGGAATAGGTTTGGAAGTGATTGCTCAAACCTTAAAGATTTTGCAGTAAGAGTTCTGGGTCAAACCTGTAGTGCAACGGGTTGTGAAAGGAATTGGAGTGTCTTTGAAAACATTCATACAAAAGGCGCAACAGGTTGGAACATAAGCTGTTGAATGTTGTTAATGTTATTTACTAATTATTTATCTTTCTTTCTTGTAGGTAATTGAAAAAGGTAAATAGAGAAGAAAGCCAATTTAATCCAATAAGTTTGGATAATTTTGATATATTAGAAGACTGGATTATAGAAGATAGCGAAGAAAATGCCCTCCTAACTGAAGAAGACATTGCATGGATTTAGTTGAAAGGAGCACAACAACATTATCAAGGAGATGAAGATTTTGATTTTGAAGGAGAAGGTGGTGGTGAGGATCTTCAACAAAGAGAAGATGAAGATTATTTAGGTGATGATCTTGATTATAATATGTAAATATAAATGCATTTCACTTTTTGCTTCAAAATATGTAAATTTTGTTCAATTGTTTAATGGTGAATCATGATCAAATCATCAATATGTACTCAACTTTGCATTATATGAATTTTTTGCAATTATCAGATTTTTCTTAATTTTTTTTTGGATTTTTACTAATTTTCCTGATTTTTTATAATTTTATATTTTTTAATATTAAAGTACGATATGATATGATACACTCGTATCGTGGAGCAAAACGATACACAGTACAATACGCGTCTTAAGATAATTCTAATGGTGTTTATTTTTGCCACTGGTGCAAAGTTTTCTGTATAATCAATGTCATATGATTGACTGTAACCCTTAACCACTAATCTTGCTTTGTATCTCTCTATATTTTCATCAGTCTTGTACTTTACAGAATACACCCATTTGCATCCCACTGTCCTCCTCTCTGGTGGTAAATCTACGAGTTGTCACGTTTTTTCTTACTCATGCTGTAATCTCTTCTTGCATTGATGCCTTCCACACTGAATTTTGCTTTGCCTCTTCAAATGTTGTTGGAATATAAGTGTTATCTGCATTCATTACAAACACCTTATACTCTTTGGGATAGTTAGTACATGACGCCTTCTTGTGTAATGAATATTTGGCAATTTCACGTTTTCCCTTTTGAAGTGCAATAGGTAAATCACTGAGTTCACTATCAGAATTGTGAGAGGTTACCTGAGAAGGAGTAAGATCTGATTTAGGATGAGAATTAGACTGACGTAGGAGAAAAGCCTTTCTTTCACCTCTAGTATAAACTTGCCATTTTTTTTCTTGAGGGAGTTGCTCTTCTTCTCTTCTCTTTCAAACTCCGGTTGAGTTTAACTGATGAAGTGGTATTACATTAGGAGAATGTACTTCTGATGGGTGAACTTCCTTCATGTTATAAAATAGTGTATCTTCATGGAAGGTAACATCCAATGGAATATATGATCTTCTTTGTATAGGGTCATAACATTTGTATCCTTTTTTAATAGAAGAGTATCTCACGAAAATGCATTTGACTGATCTTGCATCTAGTTTATCTCTTAGGTCGTAGTATATATGAACAAAGCAGGTACATCCAAATACCTTTGGAAGTAGATGAAACTGTTTTTGGGAAGGACATAAGGAGTGGAATTGAGTATTATCATTGAGCACCCTACTTGGCATACGATTGATGAGAAACACTGATGTTAAAACTGCTTCACCTCAATAGAATTTTGGAACATTATAACCGATCAAAAGCGTTCTAGCAACCTCTAGGATATGTCTATTTTTTCTTTCAGAAACACCATTTTGATGTGGAGAATAGGAACATGAGGTCTGCTGTAAAATTCTATCATCTAAGAAATATGAATGGAGTGATTGAGAAATAAATCCACCTTGGCAAATGATGATACAAAAGATAGATGAAAAAATATTTTATAATCTTTTTAATGAAAATAAATATGTTAGTATTATCTTAGGAGAGTTAGCCAAATTAGAAAAGTATATAAACCACAATTTCTACCAGCATATTCAAAAGAATGAAGTAAACGAGGCTCTTAAACATATAAAGGGTGGTAAATCTATAGACAAGACAATATTCCTATATAAGTTTGGAAAATCCTATGAGAGATAGGAATCACTTCTTGGCTCACAAGACTATTTAATGAAATATGGAGAAACCAAAAGTTGCCCGAGGAATGGAAAACGAATACACTTATACCCGTATACAAGAACAAGGGAGCTATTTAGAATTGTGTGAATTATCGAGGTATCAAGTTAATGAGTCATACCGTGAAATTATGGTAAAGAATTATCGAACGTAGGTTAAGACAAATATCGAGTACCACAGAGAATCAATTTGGATTCATGTTAGACAGATCTACTCTCGAAGCGATTCACCTTTTGAGACATCTTATGAAACATTTTAGAGTAAAAAAGAAAAACCTAATATTTATTGATCTAGAAAAAGTTTATGATAGGATACCAAGGGATGTTCTTTACAGAACCTTAAAAAAAGAGGTATCCTATTGACATACATAAACCTTATAAGAGACATCGACGATGGCGCAAAACCATGTGTGAGGACTCACAAAGGAATGACAAACTTCTTTGTAATATTGGGTTACATCAAGGATCAATTTTACATCCATACTTATTTATAATGGTGATTGATGGGAACAAAATATATTCAAGATGAAGTACCTTGGTGTATTTTATTTGGAGATGACATAATGTTAGTGGAGGAGTCTAACGAAAATGCTAAATAAAAAATTATAACTATAGAGAGAAACATTAGAAGGTAAAGGCTTCCGACTTAGTAGAACGAAGCCAAAATATATGGAATGTAAGTTTTGATCATTTGGTTACTTCAGAGGACATAGAAATTAAAATTGGTACACATTGGCACACATTGATGGAGATGTTACGCATAAAATTAATATTGGTTGGATAAAATGGGGAGAAGCATCAAGTATTTTTTGTGATAAGAAGATACCATTAAAGTTAAGGTAAATATTATAGAGCAGCAATTAGTCCTGCAATATTTTATGGATCTGAGTGTTGGACAATTAATCATCAACATGTACAAAAGATATCTGTGGTAGACATGAAGATGATGAGATATATGAGTGGTCATAAAGGAAAGACTGTATACATAATGAGGTTATTAGAAACAAATTTGGAGTGGCACCAATAGAGGATAAAATGAGAGAATATCGTTTAAGATGGTTTGGACATATAGAAATAAGGTAAAAAGAAAACCTTTAAGAAGGTATGAAAAACTATATTTTGAAAGTATTAAAAGAGGTAGAAGATGACCACGAAAGTGTTGGAAAGAAACAATAAATAATGATCTAGCTTATGTTGAGTTAACTGCTAACATGACACATGATAGGGCTATGTGGAAACAAAGAATCCATGTAGCCGACCCCGTCTAGTATGAAAAAAAGCTTAGTTGTTGTTGTATAATTCTCGGAATACCATTGCCCTAATCCAAAAGTCTCGTTAACTTATGAATGGTTAGTAGACATTATGTCAAAGATGTCAGATAAAGGAAAAAGCCTTATGATCAGTGTTATTCGTATCTTGGAGCCCCATGATACGATACACCAGTGTGTATCACAGTCCGTAACTTATCATGATGTATTATGTAATATAACCCGTATCGCATGATAGAACCACTATCGTCTGTATCGTACGATATAGGTGATACGGTAAGGAACAAAAACTTGCATTTTTGTGGGCTTCTAGCGTCTGTTGAAAGCTCGTAAGGTGCTCTCCAGTGGCTCCCAAGGAGTTCAAGGCTCCTAAGGTGAAGGTACTCTACTACGTCTGTGTAAGACTGCAAACCTGGGTTGTGGTATATTTTTTGAGTTTAAAAAAAAAATTCTTTGTATTTGTTGTTTTTTAATGTTATTTGTGTTTTTGTTGTTTTGAATGATAATATATGAAGTTATGAAGTGCGTTGATATGATTTTTATTGTATTAGTGAAGTAGGAGACACTCTATTTTAATGTTAAGTGAAGATTGGGGATTTGTAAAGTGCTTTTATTTTTAGGTTTTTTATTAGATTGAATTGTTCAATTAAGATGGCAGGACGGGGTGTTAGGGACTCTCAATCTCGGTCCGATGATTCGGTATGACAATGAGGTATACTAGTTAAAGGAAATAGATTAAAGATAAAATGTTTGTTTTGGGAGAATGTGGTTAGTAGTGAAATTTCACGACACCTAGTAGGGATTATGAAAGAAGTTGCTCCTTGTATGGTAGAGTTAGTAAATTGTCCGAAGCCATTAAATGATAATGTAGACCACAAAATGATGATTTAGAGATGTTTGAGGAAGATGATATGTTAGATTAGGTGATAGTATTCCTTTTGATGGTAGGACAAAGGTTGATAGTAGTAGTTCTCGACAATCAACCAGGAGAAAGGGGGTTGTTGAAGATGTTGTAAGTGGAAGTCGTAGAAAAGGTTGATAGCAGGGCAGGATGTGAGGGACTTCCAATCTCAGTCCGATGATTCGGCATGACAATGGGGTATACCAGTTGAGGCAAACAAATTAAAGATAAAATGTTTGTTTTGAGAGAAGGTGGTTAGTAGTGAAATTTCACGATTGAAACATCACCTAATAAGGATTAGGAAAGAAGTTACTCCTTGTATGGTAGGGTTAGTAAATTGTCCGAAGCCATTAAATGATAATGTAGACAACAAAATGATGATTTAGAGATGTTTGAGGAAGATAATGATGTTAGATTGAGTGATAGTATTTCTTTTGATGATAGGACAAAGGTTGATAGTAGTAGTTCTCGACAATCAAACAGGAGAAAGAGGGTTGTTGAAGATGTTGTAAGTAAAAGTTGTAGAAAAGGAAGGAGTAAATGAAAAGCTTATTCTGACATTCAATCATTTTTCCCACTTAGCACTACATATGGTGCTCAATCTGGAATTCGTGGTGCTACTGCTATGACTTTAGAACAATTACATGAGTAAACAAACTTTACAATGGGCATATGGTTTTATGATGTATGCATTTCATTTAATACAATAAACAATTTTCATTTTCAAGCAATAACAAATGCAATTGTTAACATTAGTTATAAAAGTTAAGAGGAAAACTATTAGATAAGACTGTTATTGAAGTTAAGAGTTATGTTTCACTTTCATAGAGTCATGGAAGGTTTACAAGATGTACTATTATGACTGACAAATAGAGAGATAGATGAGAAATAACTTTATTAAACTTTCTTATCTATTGTCTTAAAAGACTTATATTTTTGAGATCTCTAGTCATGTTAGAGGAGAGGCGTACTGCAAAGGTTCTAAGATAAGAGTTTAATAAGGTGATATTCGAGGTTGGGCTAGAGAATATAGTCCAATTAATTACAGATAATGCAACTAGCTATAAAACACTTGTGAAGGAGTTAGGAAATACTTATGGGATTTTCTATTGGACATCATGTGCAACCCATTGTTTAGATCTTATCCTTGAGGATATTAGTGAGATGAATGAGGTAAAGGTAGCAACTCGGTGTTGCCTATACAACCATACTTTTGTATTGTGTATTATGAGGAGATATATAGATGTTGCAAAGCTCATTCGTAAAGTTGTAACTCATTTACAACTAATTTTTTATCTGTACAGAACTTTATGAAACAAAAACAAGCGTTAAGAAAATGTTCAAATATAAGAAACAAAAAGTTGAATGAGATTTCAGAGACAATATTTAGCTATGTCAAATTATTGAGGATTACATGTCCTTTAGTGAAAGTTTTGATATCGGCTGACATCGAGGAGAAACCATCTATGTGTTAATTTTTATGAAGCCATGGAGAGGGAAAAGAAGCTATATGCTCATGTGAAACATTATAAATAACATATGAAACAAACAATTGCTTCAACCTATTCATTCAGTAACTTATTACCTAAACCCAACATTTAGGTATTCTGCAAGCTTTAAAATGGATAGTGAGCTAAATCGAGGTATCAATGATTATATAATCAGATTGGTCCTTGATAAGAGTAGAGCATATGATATACATCGAGAGATGGAGATTTACAATAATGCTCTTCACTTGATTGGTTTGTCTCGAGCCATTCACAATTGCACTAATATACGCACAGGTAAACTATTTATCTTAATATTTAAGTTTCTTAAATCTTATATTTATCGTAGATTAAGTTCCTGATGATTGTCTTTTCTATCATATGTTTGGTGGAATAGATTTGTAAGTGATTGCTCAAACCTTAGAGATTTTGTATTGAGTTCTGAGCCAAACCTTTAGTGCAATGCGTTGTGAAAGGAATTGGAGTGTATTTAAACACATTCATATGTTGGAACATACATGGTTCAATGATTTAGGTTTCATTCGTTGTAACATGCAGTTCTGACATAAGGTGGTGAATATCTTTAACAAGGAGTAGATGAAGATTATTTACTTAATGATCTTGATTACAATGTGTAAATATATTTTTTAAATTATGAAAGTTGTATTTTTTTTAAGGATGTCATGTACGGCTTCAAAATATGTAATTTTTTTTTTCAATTATTGAATGGTGAATGATGAATATGAACTAAATTTTGAATTCGTTGTAATTATCATAATTTTTCTTGTTTTTTAATTTTTATCAATTTTTTAGTATTACTATACGATACGTGTCGTGAACCAAAACAATACATGATATGATACCTATCGAACAACATTGCTTATGATTGTAAATTAGATCCTTACCTTGTTATTTCGTTACACTTTACAACATTTTTCTCCCAATGCTTTTCAAAACCAGAGTTGCATATTGTGCGTAAACCCTATTCCTATAGTTAACGATTTGGACTTTTGAAAGGTAGTGATGGAGTTTTCTGGTTTTGATGTATGTTTATTTCATCTCTCTCTCACGCACACACCCAGACACGTGTCCATGGTCTCCTCTCTGTCATATGTTCATGGCAGCCTTCACATTTGCTATTTGTGCTGAAGCATCCTGTACTAAGCGACAATTAATTCACGGGTCTGATTCTTGCATTTAGTTGTGGTAAGCAAATTAGCAAAAGACACTAATGAGCGTGTGCTATCCTATAACTGATCAAAGTTTAGCTATGATAACATGTATAATATTGTTTCTGTTGCTGATCATCTCTGAACCGACTGTACTTTTGCCCTTTGACTCCTTAGTCATGCATGTGCATGTGCATGTGCAGCGTACATTGCAACAGACCAATCTGTGTTCGATTTCTACTACATGCCTCAGAAAACGAGTGTGTGAAACAAGTGTGGCTGTGTTTTTATGCCGTGTGCATATGCGTCTGTGTTGAGACATCAACGTTGTCTTGGCCTTGTTAGTTGGCGGTCTCTTGGTTTTTTCGTTGGTATGAGTCATTCACCTAGCTCATTATTTCATCTACCTGTCCCTATGTTCACTGGTTTGGTGTCTTGGATTTCCATACTTATATCCAGCTGGTTCTGTGGAACGATTTCCTTATGGTACCTTCAGTTCCTTCCAGCGATTTGTTGCTTTGGAGGGGGTTGAATAGAGTTGGTATTTTTCCTTCTTTCTTTCCTCCCCTGCAATCTGGGTATTCTCGTGTTTTTGCCTGTTTCCAGTTTGTTCTCAACATCATTTGTTGCAGATTGCCGCCATTTGTCAAGAAGCTGGAATGCATGCTGTGAGGAAGAACCGCTACGTGATTCTGCCCAAGGATTTTGAGAAGGGTTATAGGACGAATGTTAAGAAGCCTGATACGGACTTCGATTTCTATAAATAGAGAGAGAGAGAGGGAGAGAGAGAGCTGGCTGGTAAGATGGTGTAATATTTTGCAATGAAATATTTCTGTTATGTTGGAGACATTTTCTGTGGTCAAATATTCTTAGTTGTGACATTGTTTGTAGGTGTGTGGCAAATGAACTCAGTCGAGCTCCGTTTACCTTTCCCTTTGGTTGCTCGTGTAGGAGCTGAAGCTGGGAAGTTTAACTAGTCGCTTGTCTTTCAGCTCGGTTCAGCTGCCCCTCGTGTTTTTGTTCGGTTCGTGAAGTCGCACAAGCTGAATATGAACATGGTTTGTTGAGCTTGGATTGGCTCGTAAAAGATCAGACGTTTTCTTAATTTTCATCAAACCATGCCTCAAATTATTATAGTAGGCTGTTTAAGGTAAACGAAGTCATTGTGGTTGACGGAAGCTCTGGAAGGAGTCGAGAAGAAATGGCTGTGTTTGTCGCTGTCTCCGTGATAGATAGCAGTAGGGGTGAAGTCCGATGTAAGTGGTCTTTTGGCAAGTTCGACGATGTAAAATGCCAATGGAATCCGAGAGGATTGAACTATGTTCGTCTTGCTAGATTGGAATCTTGTGGAGGTAATGTTTCTGGAAGGATAAACAGCCTGAGTAGACGCTTTCGGTATAGCTCGTTTTCTGTAAATATACCTAGAATTTAACCGATAGGGGCGTGCCTAACCTATGCTTAAAAGCCGAGATGAATCTTCTTTTTTTACAAAGGACTTCAGGTACAGAAATGGTCATTTATTTAGGGGATTTGAAGAAAACCTCTCCAGGTTCATCTTGGCTTGTACAGGGATAACAAGTTGGTTCATGAATATGTTTAGAGATGGGTGCGCAAGAAAATGAAAGAGAGGGATGGGCTTTTGAGTTTAATCTATAGCGTCCCAACTTTATAGGCACATGAAACGTTTTCTAATTTTACCATTTTCACAAGCCATTAAAGGCGGATACCATGGATGGATTCCACTTTTGCTTAGATAGTGATCTAATTTGTTTCTTTGTTTTCTTATACTACGTACAACAGAAGAAATTGCTAGAATTCAAGTCCGTCTTTCCTCCCGGAACACGCAATACAAAGGATGCTTTCATTCAAATTGATCGTGTTTGGAATAAAAGAAAACCACTTGCAACATGCACAAAGAGCACCAACTCATCCAATGGCACTCTCCTACTCCCGCGTTGTAGACGATTAGAATCTCGGGGCGTCCATGCTGGGTGTGTATGTCAGGCTTTGGCCATAAAAGGAAAAACACTTGCAACATGGTGAAACGAGAAGGGGCGGAATGGATCTCGGTACATAGAGGTTCCAATTAAATCAGGTAATGCATTCTGCGAATCAGTTTAGGTCTCAACAAAGGGTCTCAGCAGATATCTGTTGCGGACATGTACCACTAGCAATGTTAAACGAAGTCGCTTTTGTTTTAAACTTCACAAAATAGGAGTTTAGGTACATAAAACGTCATCATTTAGGGAACTTTGAAATACAAGAAGTGGTTGTCTTGTAACACACACAAAGCACACAGGAATTGAGCGACCACGTCCGATGTGCGAGTCAGAGATCCCTTCCAGATGAGTTAAAGCTCCGCCTGCAACAAAAATACTTAACCGGGTGTGATCAGAGCCAGGTTTCGATCCTGGGACCTGTGGGTTATGGGCCCACCACGCTTCCGCTGCGCCACTCTGATCTATGAAAAAGAGAAAAGATAGTACCAAGTGAATATATTGTTTATCTCATAGTCTAAAAGGGAAAGCCTCTAAGTGGGTGGCCAACTAGATTTTGAGATATATTCGAACCTTTGAAGATCTAATCACATCATTTATAGAAAGATTTGACTACGATGTTGAAATTGCTCTCGATACAAAACAATGTGAGGGTGAGGATGTACACACCTTTATAACTTGATGGATAGGCATCTTAGGATGAGTCAAGCAACCTCTGGCAAGACATGCGCAGTTATACTAATTCTCAAAATTTTACACTCAAACCTTTTAGCCATGTTAGCCCTACATTAGATTTCCTCCTTTGAGAAGCTCGTACAAAAGGCTATCTTGTTCGAGTTCAATCTTATGAAGGGTGTCTATGATACTTTTATAAAGTTCAAATTTATCATAAACCGACCTAAGATCCATATCATCAACCAAGATAAAGCCAAAGACTAAGCATTTATGTTTGGTAAGAAACCAAAGGATCCCTCCATTTCAAACTCCCAACCTGCAAGATTTGAACCCATAGTTTCTCCTATGTTTGAGCCCAAGCTTCAGTACAAAAAAGAGTCAAAGACAAGGATGTTTTAGAATACCACATGGACCCAGATCAAAAAATCACTTTCTTCTTAGGACAACATCTCACGAAAGTCCTAGACATCCTCTTACAACAAGAACTCATAACACTTCTATTTTTTTTCCTAATTTCCTTCACGAAGGATGATACTCATACAGATATTGCCAGTTTCACAGACTTGTAGGACACGACACAATGAATACATATATTTGTTAAACATCAAGTCTATGACCTGGTCAATCAAGAAAAACTCGAGAATTTTACGTTAAAAAATGGTGTATCTAAATACCAATACAGCTTGATACTTTGCGCATCCTTAGATGAGTCAAGAAGTATAACCCAGACAGCTGAATGGACCCCCTCGGTCATTATGGAAGCATGAGCTTAGGGTATGTTATGGGTCACATTTCGGCCGAACTCAACTAGATGATCCTCAAAATCTCACAAATTTCACTTGTAAGGGTGTGCATCGGTCGGTTTGATTCACTAACCCAACTGAGATAACTGAAAACCGAGTTATGAGAGAATTTCAAGAATAGAAACCAAACCAAATATAGGGATAACTGTATAAAAAAAAAAGATTGGTTTCGTGTTCAGTTATAACCTTTCCCTGGTTAAGGTTCATGTCACTTGAATTTTACATGGGCACAACTTGATCCAAACAAATGAGTATCGAAAAAGGCTTGATTTTCTTTTTGGGGGGGTTACAAGAAGAGGCCGAAGCCTAGCACACACCTACACATGCACCCCACAGCGCCAGACCTCCCTGCCATTGAACTAAAACTGTGGGCGCAAAAAGGCTTGATTATGAATTTGCTAATTTGTGCAGACACGAATTTGGAATTCATGTATGTAGACATTATCGGTGTTTACGAGAGCCTGTGTGAAGCTTTTCTATTGGGTAGTATACGGCCGACAATTTTTGGGGTCATGTTCGTGTCTTGTCAGCATGTGTATGTGTCAAAACCAACACGATCCAATCGTTCCTGTTATGGGCCACAAGTACAGGGGTATCTCTAGGATCATGCTTTTGTCCTAAGGGAAATACGCCTTTTTATCCAATGGACCCATCTCAGCCCATGTGATTGACCATCAACAATGTCAGCATTTAATCGTCACCCTTTCTGCCATACCGCATTAACGCAACGACGAGCTGATGACCACCTGCTGATCACACCTACGGAGACCCATGGGTGTATGTGCGTGTCGGTGTGTGTATGCAGACGTATGTGCCGTGTGTGTGCACATGTTCGTGTATGAGAACGCTGCATATTTACATGCATGTAGACACGGGCGGTGTGTATGTTTGTGTATGCAGACGTATGTGATGTGTGTGGGCACACGCTCGTGTATGAGAAGTCTACACATATATGCGTGCATGTAGACATGGACGGTGTCTAAGCGTATGCAGACGTATGTGTTGTGTGTGTGCACATGCTCATGTATGAGAAACTCGGAACTGAGACTGCACAGGCTCTAGTTCGGTTTGAAACGCTAGTTTTCGTTTGATTCATAAATCGCTAATAACCAAAGAAAGATATTAATTTTTTTTGAAATTTTAAGTAGGAAACTTAGGAAAAATATGGAAGCAACAGTTTGGAACCATTGATTCAAGTTATGACGGATTTCGGTTCCATGGAAAGTGGAACTGGAATAGAACCGAATCCGGTGGCTCTCAGTTTTGTCCAGTTTGACTAGTTCTGTCTCTAACTTGTTCTTAGCCTAGTTTAGTTCTGGTTAAAAATCACTGATTTGGTTCCTAACCACCCATGTCTCCAGAGATGCGTGTGAGCGTGTTAAAGTCACTATAGTTTGGCGATCTATTCGGTTAGGATGTAAAGTAAATGGAGAGGCTTACTTTTCGGGATGCTAAACTGGACAATTTGGCTGGATCCAAGTACAACCAGAGGGGAGCATAAGAATATCCATGCCATTGAGACGCAGTTTCAAACCCCGAAAGCACTATTGATAGCTCGATCCAGTTAAAGTAGCAAATTTAATGTGCTTGATATATGACCTATGTTGTAGAGGAATGACTTTGCATAGTTGTTTTTGATAATTCCTCGAGTTAATGGCCATAAGGCCTCCTTCCGTATTCTATGATTCCTTTCTTATTCTATGATCTGTTTTCAAAATTCAAATATACATATTTTCATTAATAAAATATCAAATTCTATTTATAACTAAAATGAAAGAGGCGTTACAGCCATAGAGCCGTTTCACCTGATTGTAACAGACATCTAAGGTAAGGTAGGAAAAGATGTATAAGAATAAAGAATAAGAAGAATATAGTTACAAATACAAAATATACGTATTTAGGAAATCTATGCTCTCTTCCTCTTTGATTCTCTTATGTTTTTGCATGAAATCACCTTGAAGAAGCCTTGTCAGGCGATTCAAGTCCAATGGTATTGTTTCGCTATATTCAAAAACAACATTTGGTATCAGAGCTTTTATATACGATCCTCGACAACCCAAAAATGTTGCTCTATATCAACTTACGAGATCGATCATAGCACATGTGATAAGGTATGCCCTTCAACTCTATTATATATAAAATACTAATCGAATAAAGATTTATTTGCCTTATCTTTCAACTATCCTTCAATCAAAAGTGATAAAAGCATAGATTTGTTAAACAAAACTCAGTTCAATTCAAGCTTCTTCTTTCTCTATTAAAAAGGAGAAAAAACTTAACTGATTCAGAAAATAGAGAATAACAAAGAATGATTTGTTTTACTTTCAGTGTACGACCTAAACAAATTCATTCTTTGCCCTCTATTCGATCAATTCTAAAGCTATTTCTCATAAAAATTGATCGGGTAACATTTTTTAACACAAAAAAGGTTTAACAAGAAAAGAAAAAGAAAAATTAGAAACTTATATGATTCAAACATTTTCTTCTATGCTTTAACTTATTTTTTCTCTTTTTTATATATCCTTTGAAGAAATTTTCTCCATGCAGAAGGGAATAGAATAAAATTGGAAAAGAAGAGGCTCTTATTCGCTTCACACTTTTCCATTGAACCGAATCAAAGAAAACAAGTAAAGGGTAGATCGAAGTCGTTTGGCTAAACCTAGTGCGTATAAAAAAGAAAACAAATAGATAATAGAGAGAGAAACAAAAATAGGGAGATATTAGAGATACACTACTATACTATTATCATTGAGAGCTTAGCAATATGAAAACCAAAGCTAACTTTGGTCTCATTTTACAAAGGAAAAGAACAAACTCTCATACTAGCACAAAGCGAGGCTATCTTCCTTCTTTCCACAAGCTTTCCCTAGGGAACCCTCATCCAACCCCCATTGAGCGGGCTCCCCCATGCTTCTTGAGGCTCTCTCTCCTTCTGCAAACTAAAAACTTGTAGTTTGCGAGAAATCAAAACCAAGGAAATATGAACCCCTTGTTTTCTCAAAAACCAAAACCATCGATGGTTTTCAAAAAACCAGGGGCACCAGGGGCAAAAGTACATAATTGCCCCTACTACCTTCAAAGATTACAACAATGTCACAAATAATTTCATTTAGCCCCAAACGTTTTCTCAGGTTTTTGGAAATGGACCTATGAATTCTTACTTTCTCTGTTTAGTGTTAGTAATTGTAGCAAGAATCAAATATTCTTTAAAATTATAGAAGTGGTCATTGTAGTAATTATTGTTATGGCTATATTCACTCTTAGAAATTCTACAACATATTAAATTCTTGTTTAGTAACAAAGTTTATTAATATTTTCAGAACAATACATGTGATATCTTTTATTTGCAGGAAGGTGATTACTATTGTTTTTTACAAGCTGATTCATGTAAAGTTTTTTTAATTACAAATAGGTGCTTGATTAGCATAAATTGTTGAATTTAAGCTTATGTGTGATAAGTTGCTTATTATTGTGCCTCTTGTTTTTAGTATCGATGTTATACTTTTTCTTTGAACATTTACTAAATATCTAAAATAAAAATTTACATCTAGAGTATGTGTCTTCGAATTAGCCAAAACCTAGAAATTGAATGATTTGAACTTTCAAACCTGAAAAAGACATATTTCATTGACTGATACTAGATGGCATAGATTATATCCTAAAACAAACGTTGACTAAACAAACAGTAGAAGTATCCACACAAGAAAGAAAAAGTTATTGAACTTTTTGTGGGGATGACATTGTAGCAAAAACCATGGTGTTGACTGACATGGACCTAATAAGGGTCTTCTAAGAATGTAAGACAACAAAACAAATGTTTGATATAATATATGCTAAATATGATAATATCATCGAGCTATATATCCAATTGTTAGTGCAATAGTACAACTCATATAAAATGAACAATATAATTGAACATGTAATCAAAATGCTCGTAATGTCTAGAGATTTAACTGTGGCTAAAATAGTCATCTCATACTTAATGCAAATCTTGACCATATTGAATAGTCTACCCTCTTCTTGGAATATTGTCACTGGCTAAACTCTATTACTAACCTAGCTAAGCTCCTTCTTAAATTAGTAATTGAATAAGAGCACCTAAAGAAATGCAAAAAGGAAAAACTTCTCCTTTGCCAGGACATCCTTGGCTCTAGTTTCAGAATCTATTAGAACAAAATATTTTTTTAGCAAATTTAACAAAAAGAAAGGAAAGTATTTAAGAAATTGTAGAGATTTGCTTCTCTAGTAAAATGCTTTAACTGTGAAAATCTGAAGCATTATAAAAAGGACTACCGAAAGAAGGGTAATAACAACACTCATCATGATGGCCAAAAGAGAAGCGTGAAGTAGTTTGCATAATCTCAGAATGCCTTCACTTAGATAGAAATTTTTCTAATTGGAGGATTGACTCTAGAGCAATACACCACATCGTGAAGAGGAAGGATGGGGCTATGGACCTCAAAGAGTACCAACTTGGTAAACATCAAGTCTAATATGAGAAGCAATACCTACTCGGATATTTTAGAGGTTGGATCCTTTGGGATCGATGTAGTAAGCACTCTTGTTTTACTAAGTGGTATATTAATTATAACATATATAAGGCACAATTTAGTGTTGGTGCCTGTACTGGTGAAAAAGGGTTTTAAGATTAGGTTTTTTCTTACAAAGAACATAATCATGTATTTTTTACTGACATGTTTGATTTTGATCATAGTCTGTTCAAACTTAACACATTGAATAATAAAGGGCCATCTACTTCTACTTATACTAAATGTGCAATGTTTGTTGATGTGATTGTGTGCAATAGAAGGCTAATATGAAACTATATTCAATAAATGTGATGCTTGCATTCAGAAGAAAGAAGATCCACAAGTTTATTAGAAATCATTCACACTGATATTTATAGACCTTTTAAAATAAGGTCTCATCGTGAAAAAGTTTATTTTATAATATTTATTCATGACTATTTGAGGTATAGATAAATATATACCTATTGATACATAAATCAAAAGCACTAAACATATTAAAAAATATAAGAAAAATTGAAAATCTATTAGGATGTACTATTAAATTATTGAGGTTCGATAGTTGCAAAGAACATGGTATAACTAGGTAAAATATAAAGCATAGGACATCTCAACAAAATGTTATAGTTGAACGATATAATAAGACTCTTCTAAATATGACAAGATCAATGTTAGGAGATGTTTCTTTACCAAAGTTATTTTGGGGAGAAGTAATATCTACAACTATATATATTTTAAATAGAGTTCCCTGTAAAACTATATCCACTATGCTGTATGAGTTGTGGTTTGGTAGAAAGTCATACCTTAGTTACTTACGAAGATGGAGCTCTATATCATATATTAAGATATTAAACCAATCTAGGGATAAGCTAGACAATAGATCTTTGATGTGTATCTTTATTAGATATACAAAATGATCAAAAGGGTATCAATTTTATCATAAGGACCTCAAATTAATAGAAAGTAGAGATGTTGAATTCTTAAATAACACTAAGAATGACATCCTTATAAGTAATATTGATACTGATAGTGATCTTTTAGATCTTGATGAATCATCATTTAAACCCGTAAAAATAGAACCAAATAGTCTTTCCTTTCAAACTGAAATATTAAATGGTCACAAGAGACCACAAGCTCCTCTGTCTTATTTAAATGACTATCACACTTGCATACTTAAGCAAACATGTTATTTAGTAGATTTAGATGATGTCACTGATAACTTAAGTTATTAAAAAGTTATGAGTTCATCTTAATCACTAGATTGGATAAAAGCAATGGATAAAGAAATTAAATCCATTGAGAAAAATCAAATATGAGAGTTATTTGTTTTAACAAAGGAAAGAAAATCAATTTGTTGTAAATGGTTATTATTGAAAAAGAAATATAAAGTTGATGGTTCAATAAAAAATTCAAAGCAAGGTTGGTTGCAAAAGGCTTTTCGTGAAAGGAGAGAATTGATTATGTTAAAACATATTGTTGAGTTACGAAATTTGCATCACATCCATAAGGATAATTTTGGTAATTACTATATTTTATTATTTGGATTTACATCAAATGTAAAAACTTTTTTTTTGGAATGATGACCTTAACGAAATAATTTACATGAAATAGCTAGAAGGCTATGTAATTAAAGGTCACGATAATATAGTATATAATAGGAAGAAATTCTTATATGGCCTAAAGCAATCACTTCGTCAATGGTATTTGACTTTTCAAAATGTTATTGTAGAACTTTGGTTTGTGGCTAATAAGTTAGATCACTGCGTCTATGTTTGGAACAATGAGAGCCACTTTATTATCCTATCATTATATGTAAATGACATCATGCTTATTGGTAATGACAATGATATGAGTGTTAAGACTAAGTCATGGTTAAGCTCTATGTTCGAGATAAAAGATACGAGAGAGGCATCCTATATCTTGGGTATAAAGATTACCTGTGATAAAAAGTCTAGATTATTATGTCTAAGTCAAGATATATATATATATTAATTATATTCTCAAGAAATTCAAAATGAGTGACAACAAATAAGCTAGTACACCTATTGGCAAAGGGGACAAACTTAATAAACCTAATAAGAAAAACCTAATGTTCCTTATGCTCAAGCTGTTCGAAGCTTGATGTATGCTATGTTATATACGAGACCTGATATCAGCTTTGTTGTTGGTCTTGTGAGTATATGTCAAAATAATCTTGGTTTATGACATTAGGTTGTTGTAAAGAAGATTTTAAAATATTTAAAAGGAATAAGGAGTTTGACATTATGCTATCAGACATATAATTAGAAATTACTGGATACTCATATGTTGACTTTTTCGGGTGCAAAGATGACAACAAATAAATCTCTTATTAAGTTTTTTTTTTTTATTTGGAGGTGATATTATTTCTTGGTCATGCAAGAAACAAGGTTGTGTAGTATTGTATACATAAGAGCCTGAGTATATTGCTTGTAATATGACTGCAACAAATTGTTTAAATAAGCCGCTTCATTTGTGATTTGAAGATGAATACAGTCAATGAACCGATTGTCATTTATTATGACAACACAATAGCCGTAACTCTTATAAAGAATGAAGTTGAAGCTCATGGGGCAAACATATAATAGTAAAGTATCATTATTTACATAATATTATATAAAAGAATGAAATACCTGTCACTTACCTTCCTATAAAAGATATGATAGCAAGCCCCTTGAAAAAGGGTATATCTGAAGACGTGTTTGCTAAATATGTTACAAGTATGTGATTAAGATATGTTTAACATTTCTATTTATGTGAAAACATGGACATGAGTTGTTATGTTGGATATGACAGGTTCAAAACAGCAACCTTTATACCTGGATTCAGTCAGGTTCCAATTGTGGTTTTAACGAGTTGCACCTGCTTTGAGTATACGCTAGTTCAGGTCTATCTCTTACTTCGACGTGCTGCTACCACCCTGAATCCGGTTCTTATTGGATCTACGATTTGAAATACACCTAGATCTTTTATAATATATGAACTCTATTATTCTAGAAAAAAATTTCTTCTGTTTGTACCACAAGATTATACAGAATTTGAACAGGAATCAGGTCAGGTGCAGATTTGATCTAAATTTGCCTAAAATATTTAGAGACACCAACTAGGTCTTTTGGCTTACTACCTTGAACTCAATCTTGTGTTATATTCCCCAGTTTCAAAATGAAGCAGGACCTACCACGCACAGCTCATGTGGTAGGGCTCTCTGACTACCACAAAATAGGTGGTGAGTTCAACTCTCAGGGCGTGCATGCGTGTGCTAGCGTTTCAGCCTCCCCTGTAACAAAAAAGCCGTACATACTAGATCCAACTTCAATAATGAATGGACCTACCTTTTGGTTCCCAAACCTTACTACCAAGTTTAGTGTGGGTCAGGTTCGAATCAAGATCAATTGGTGCTAGCTCATCCCACTCAATTTGTGCAAGATCGATTCTAAATCGAATTCGAATTAGTTAGATATAAAAGAATATAATTGTATCCCGATAAACATAATGGTACTACTCATATAGAGGATTGTTCATGGGATGGGCCCGGGACCACTCTCCATCACCACTCTAGCCCCGTTTAGGAATCTATTCTCCATCTTCCGACGGGACCAAAAGTCTCCCATCCTCATCCCTACATCCCTCTATGATCCTCATGGGCTCCCATCTCTGAAAATCACATCAATCCTCACAATGCGAGAATCTCACCTCATTAGCATTCATATATGAAAAGAGTACATATAAAAAACGTGTTGGCAACAAACTTAAAGAATATCTTCATAATCACTGTTACTAATGAAGTTCTAATGTTGTTTGATCCATTCTAATTGATAGAAAAGAAATTCTAAAAGCTTCTCTTTTCTCTCTTCCCCTCAGCTTCTTTTCTCGTCACTTCTCTCTACAACTATTAAAAGTAAGAGAAGGAAAAAAGTCACCCCTTAGTTAGGACTCTCAATGAATCATGATTGACATTAGCGAGTTCGTGGGGTGGGACCTGTATACCACCAAATCCACCCCATTCAAAGATAACCCTACGAAGAGCGGGAGATCTCGATCCCATGAACATATACTAAGATTTGCGTCTAATATCTCTAAAAAAAATCAAAGCCATAAGATATGATTCTTTAATCGGATTTTTTGTCTGTAAGTCCAGGTCCATACAAGATAATATCTTACAAGTTGGTACTTGGGCCCATCAGACCTGAAAACAAAAATACTGTCATAATGAAGGAGCGTCATCGGTCCTTTTTTGTACGATGGGGAGGCTGAAACAGTACGCATGCTCCGAATATCGAACTCATGAGCTTCAACGTGTGAGTTGACCCTCTAGCGTGGTGGACCAAGCTACTCGTAGATCGACTCGGTTCAGCTTCTTAAGTTCGTTCGTTCTTGCTCACTTCTTAACCTTAACTGAGCTCTAAATGCATGACATATTTCATGCATAATCTTACATAAACATTTCTAAAATTCCATCTTTTAGATCTATGAATTTGATTTAATTTTAAAAAGTAAAAGAGCACCATTGAATTTTGTTTGTTGCATACAACAACAACAACAACTAAGCCTTTTCCCATACTAGATGGGTTCGGCTACATGGATTCTTTGTTTCCATGGAGCCCTATCATGTGTCATGTTAGCAGCTAACTCACAATAAGCTAGATCATTCTTTATTGTTTCTTTCCAATACTTTTGTGGTCGTCCTCTAACTCTTTTAATACTTTCAAAATCTAGTTTTTCATACCTTCTTAGAGGTTCTTCTTTTGATCTTCTTTCTATATGTCCAAACCATCTTAAACGATATTCTCTCATTTTATCCTCTATTGGTGCCACTCCTAATTTGTTTCTAATAACCTCATTATGTATACGGTCTTTTCTTGTATGGCCACTCATCCATCTCAACATCTTCATTTCTATCACATTCATCTTTTAAACATGGTCGGTCTAATTGCTGCTCTATAATATTTACCTTTTAACTTTAATGGTATCTTCTTATCACAAAGGATACCTGATGCTCCTCTCCATTTTAACCAACCAGCATTAATTCTATGCGTAACATCTCCATCAATTCTTCCAATACTCTGAAAAATTGACACTAGGTATTTAAAACTTTTTTTTTTTGGGATGCAATGTGTGCCAATTTTAATTTCTATATCCTTTGAAGTAACCAAATGATCAAACTTACATTCCATATATTCTATCTTTGTTCTACTAAGTCGGAGGCCTTTGCTTTCTAATGTTTCTCTCCATAGTTCCAATTTTCTATTAACTTTTTCCTTAGACTCCAACACTAACACAATGTCATATGCAAATAATATACACCAAGGTACTTCATCTTGAATATGTTTTGTTAACTCATCAATCACCATTATAAATAAGTATGGACTTAAAGTTGATCCTCGATGTAACCCAATATTAACTTTAAACAAGTCTGTCATTCCTTCATGAGTCCTCACACATGTTTTTGCACCATCATACATGTCTCTTATAAGGTTAATGTATGTCAATGAGATACCTCTTTTTTCCAAGGTTCTCCAAAGAACCTCGCTCGATACCCTATTGTAAGCTTTTTCTAGATCAATAAATATCATGTGAAGGTTTTTCTTTTTTGCTCTAAAATGTTCCATAAGATGTCTCAAAAGGTGAATCACTTCAACAATAGATCTGCCTAACATGAATCCAAATTGGTTCTATGTTGTATTTGATACTTCTCTTAACCTACGTTCAATAATTCTTTCTCACAATTTCATAGTATGACTCATTAACTTGATACCTTGATAATTCGCACAATTCTGAATGTCTCCCTTGTTCTTATATATGGGTATAAGTGTACTCACTCTCCATTCCTTGGGCATCTTTTGGTTTATCCATATTTCTTATAGGATTTTCCACATTTCTATAGGAATATTATCTGGTCCTACTTATTTACCACCTTTCATATGTTTAAGAGCATCTTTGACTTCATTCTTTTGAATATGTCGATAGAAATTGTGGTTTATATACTTTTCTGATTTGGCTAACTCTCCTAAGATAATACTAGCATCTTTATTTTCATTAAAAAGCTTATAAAAATAATTTTTTCATCTATTTCTTATATCATCATTTGCTACTAGAATTTTTTCATCCTCATTCTTTAGTTTTCTTATATCTAGCCCTAGCTATCCTAAAAATATCTCTTTCACCCTCTTTTGAGTTGAGTTTTTTATATAAATCCTCTCAAATTTTAGCTTTTGTTATACTGATGGCCTTTTTCGCTTCTTTGTTTTGCTTTCTTATAAGCCTCTAAAGTTTCACTAGTTTTCTTAGCATAATGTAACTTATAACATGCCCTCTTTACCTTGATTTTATTTTGCACTACTTCACTCCACCACCAAACTTCTTTTTGTGCTGGTACACTTCCCTTAGATACACCTAACACAACTTTCACCACTTTCCTAATATGTATAGTCATATTGTTTCACATATCACAAGGTGTACCAACATAATTCCAAACATCTCCTTGAAGGACTTTCTGTTTAAATATATCTTCTTTCTCGCTTTTGAGGTTCCACCATTTAGTCTGAATAGCTCGATGCACTCTTTTCTTCTTTGTCCATTTTTTTTTGTAAATCCATAACTAAAAGTTGATGTTGGGTGGTTAAGCTTTCTCCTGGAATTACCTTGCAATCTTTACAACACGCTCTATCTTTTTTTTACAAATAAAGTAATCAATTTGTGTTTGTGATAAGCCACTCTTATAAGTAATTAAATGTTCATCTCATTTTTTGAAGATTGTATTGACTATAAAGAGATCAAATACCATAGCAAAATTTAAAATCTCCCTACCTTCCTCATTTATATCTCCCAAACTAAAGTTTTCAATCTCAACCGTATAGTCCGAATAGCTCAACGCACTCATTTATATTTTTGTTTGTTGCATGTGCATTAAATATTTTTTTAATTCAAATCTCAACCGTTAATCTTAAATATCCAACTATAAAGATATGTATACAAGATTATATATTAAAAGACATTATGCATTAACAACTCTCTTTCTCTCCCTATATGTGTGTGAGGTAGTTTATATGCATAATGATTCACAGTGCATAGTCATGCATAATCTCCCATTTGATATGGCTCCATCACTTCGAAACCTTTCACTACCTTACTTTCCAATGCTATCTTTCATCGGGTTTAAATTGTCATTGCCGTCACTAAAACAATTTAAAAAACTTAAATAAACACAAAACCACACAACAACAATTTTTTTTTGGATAGTCAAGATGGGTAAGGCAAAACCCCTACGAGAGAACACATATAAACACAGTGTGTCAAAAAAGAAAATTACAACAAGCACAACTGGTTATTTCTACTCGCTACAAAAGAAAAAACACTCAATTCCTCTATGATTATGATTGCTTTGTCATGTGCTAAAGTGAGGATTCATGTCCTACCGATTGTGTCAACATTGACTAAGAATAGTCACACTCCTTAATAAAAACTCCTCTTGTGAGTCGATCAAGTTTGAGTTATGTATACGGTTGATAATCTTAATCGGCTTACCTATCTAACTGAATTGTCCTCATCCAATTGGCATAGAGTCTAGCTCTCTCAGATCCATCTCAGTAGCTTGTAGTTCTATAGGTTGATGTTATCTTGAGATTCATGCCCTCAAGCTTTATCAATTGAGTCATCCATGGTTTACTTTGCTAATCCCCACCATCAGTACTCCTCTTGGAAACTCTTCATCTAGTCTTTGAGTGTTAGATCCTGATAGAATTACCACCATCTTCTCATTGTCTTGTCCTAACTCATCAATTGACTTGGGAACTGATTTAAGAATCCATACATGATGCCAGTGTCATGCTAATCCTGTTGCCTTTACAATCATCTATTGTCTTATAAAAATTCAATATCTTCTAACTATTTTAGGAGTTGATGGATTGCTTGTTGAATTGGAGCCGAAAGATAGATTTAAGGCTGAGGCCGCCTCATACCAATCCATCTCACCACCCAATATCTACTAGTGGTCTTCCTGTTTGATATGTTCTCCTTTTTGTGTTATGTTTCCATCACTTGAACAGAATGGCTCTACTGCCACCATCTTCAAATTTTGAAACTCATTACTAACCCCAATAGCTGAACAAGGGTTACATAATTGGCCACCATTGTGGTGGTTTATTCTCCCGAGTAAAAGGACCCTCTTAAGGATCCTAATCGAGCCAACACATGGGGAATTTTGTTTCTCTTTTGGAAAACAATGAATTTGGAACTTAGCTGAACAACAGCTTTAATTGATAGAAGCTAGTTTTGAAAAGTAAAAGAATAGTGAAAGGTGATGCGAAAGATTATAAATGATTACACCTTGAAAAATTACGTACCTAAGAGTCTAAGACTACCTTATATATATATATATATATATATATATATATATATATATATATATATATATATATATATATATATATGTGTGTGTGTGTGTGTGTGTGTGTTTATTGGTTCGGGTCAGGGCAAGCATGGACAGGTTAATATTGCAAGCTAGTCTTTTATGTGGACGTCTTCACCGATCGCTGGAGATAATGCATAGGTGAAATATACATGTTTCTTTAGGCAACACGACGATGTTGACTTCGGCATGATCCATGATAAATACATACATGTTCTCAGATGAGTTCAAGCACAAGTCGGGTAAAACATACGAGTTTAAACAAGTTCACACTCCGTATATTGCATTCGAACTCAATTCATAAGTAAACAACGGATAGTTTACAAGGTTCAAACCTAAACCTTATAGCGGCGTTATTCATAAGATTTTAGTGCGTGGCTGGAGGAAAATTCGAACTTGACTCGAGAAACTCGAGGTCAAGCTTGCCAATTCTCAGCTGGCAAGCCTAATGTAACTTCATAATATAAATATGAAATTTTACATATATTTTAAAAGTTTTATGTACTTGGTTTGACTCGCAAGCCTATTGTAACTTTATAATATAAATATGAAAATTTACATATATTTTAAAAGTTTTATGTACTTGGTTTGACCCATATAAATTTGAGCAATTCACGACCACACTCAAGCTCGATCTCGAGACAAGTTTAATCGAGTCAATCGTATATTGCATTCGAATTTAATTATCTCGAGACAAGTTTAATCGAGTCAATCGTATATTGCATTCGAACTCAATTCATAATTAAACAACGGATAGTTTACAAGCTTCAAACCTAACCTTATAGCAGCGTTATTCATAAGATATTAGTGCGTGGCTCGAGGAAAATTCGAACTTGACTAGAGATAGTCGAGGTCAAGCTTGCCAATTCTCAGCTCGCAAGCCTAATGTAACTTTATAATATAAATATGAAATTTTGCATATATTTTAAAAGTTTTATGTACTTGGTTTGACTCGCAAGCCTATTGTAACTTTATAATATAAATATGAAATTTTACATATATATGTACTTGGTTTGACCCATATAAATTTGAGCAATTCACGACCACACTCAAGCTCGATCTCGAGACAAGTTTAATCGAGTCAATCTTGGTTGCACTTGGCTCAAGTGAGCCAGAGCTCAAGTTCTTCCAACATAATTCGAGCTCGAGCCTAAAGATTGAAGCTCCTTCATGCTCAACCGAAGCATTTTCCTCACAAGTCGAGTCTAACTTGCTTGTACTCGAGCTTGACTCGGCTCAATTACACCCCTAGCAATGTAAATGCAACTTTCCCTTCAGTACATGGCTTCTATAGCAAATGAGTTGCACATGAACGGCTCATGTTTGGTTTGTTTGCCAGCCCTAACTTGCTAATAAAATATTTATTTTACCAGCCTAATTTGCCTATAAAAAATAATTATATATTTATTACAATAAAACAAAATTTAATTTTATCATGTTTATCTAAAAAAAAAAGAATCCATCAATAGTGGACAAGCCAAGGCAAGAGATGTGTTGCGCGCAGAGCCAACAGACTGGCGGAAGGTGCGAATGCGTGACGACGACGCCGAAAAGGAAAACCCTAGAAGCCTACCCACGCGGCGCGATCGGCAATAAAGACGTCAACCATCCGGACTTTGCGTCTTCGTGGGTTTTTCTTTGGTGTCAGCAATTTTAAATAAATGAGAAATCATTTATTGAATGATAGTACCCTGCCCATAACAGCTGCAATTTTTCAATAAAAGAGATAAATCTCTATCACCCCTGCCCAAACACTCCTTTCCGAACCAATGAATCAATGAAGCCAGTGAGAGATCCCGGAGAACAGCGAAGTATAACCCATGGTTAAAAGCGTGGGCTACAACAACGTCTACGATGCTACTCCATAAGGTTTGATCATAACAGTGGGCTATGTCTAACCCTTCTTGAGCGACCGAATCACTTTCTATTACTTTACATGAAGCGAGTGAACCAGGTCTGCTTATGGGGAAGTCTGTCATTTGAAATTATCACAATTCTAAAACATAATTACTAAACATGCACCCCAAATTACTAAGTTCACACCTTATTTTTGAATTTACTCTCTTTGTACACGATACCTTCTCTCCTTTTACCTCCCTTCTCCCATTACTCTCTAACATGCTCTCCTAATACTTTCGAGTTTCTCCCCACTCTATCTTATTGCTCAAACCCGTCCTCTTTTACCCCATTTTCTCGTGTTATTGGAGCCCGCCTTCATAATCCCCTTATTCTCGCCTACTGCCGTCGATAGGTCCTCTCTTTCTTTATAATAATGAAAAGAGCACTAAAGAAGCATGTGTCAATAAAAGGGGAGATGCATCTTCACATAGGAGAGATGCATGTTGTACACATCCCTGTCATATGAGAGATGTAGCATACATCTTTTTTTATAGAAGAGATAGGCACCGCATACACATATACCGCACATAGGAGAGAGACACATGCCACGTGCCTTTCCTATGAGAGGAACGCGTGGCGCATGCATCTCCTTTTAAGGGAAGACACCCCAAGATGCGTCTTTCTTCTTTCCTTTGAAGGAGGTGCAAATGCTTAAAAAAGAGACGTTCCAGACATTCTCCTTTCGAGAGGAGACGTTTCCAAAGTGTGTCTTTTCTTTTTGATTGGAGAAAGAAGTGGAATGGGGCCAAAAAGAGGGGAGGTGGCTTTTCTCATGGGGGGCGATTTCGATGAGTAGTAGGCTCGAGTTGTATGAGGGAGTGTTTTTTGGCCGGTTTCAATTGCAAGAATGAGTAAGGTGAAAGAGAGGGATAGCCAAAAGGTTTGAGGGAGTATTCAAAAAAGTTGAGGGTGATAGAAAGGGAGAGAAGAAAGTGAATGTAAATGAGACTAAAATAAGAATGATGGTGTGTGTTGGGATGTACCTTTTAGTAATCATCTCGAAGAAGCTTTGCTTAGTTAGGAGTGTGTCATCTATCGTGCTCGTGTCCACTCGAGTAGCATAAAACAGGTTGGGGCTATATTAGAAGGAGAGATCATGCAGTTTGGAGTTAAAATCTAATGCAACTCAAAGTTGAATTTAATGGGTATCTAGATCCATGTAGCCAGATCTATTTAATATGGAAAAAGGCTTGGTTTTGGTTCTTGCTCTCATTTGTCACTTGTAACGTGACACGAAACCCGCTCAAGTATTTCATTCGGCTTTTTGATCACCAAACACATACACTCGACCTTTTCAAGTCGAATGTTGATGTTCGGCCTCTCCCCTGGATGCTTCCATCAGATTTGAAATTGATATTTGACCTTCCCGTAAAACCCTCGTATCGCGATTTGTCGTGGATTGTCCACCTATCGTGTTGGCGCTAAGTATATCAGGTCGCTCTCGAGTTGATTTAGTGACACGGAAATTTGCGAGGCCAACAACCCTTTAATTCAGGACCACTGATACTTAAACAAAAGCTTTAAATCCTTTGTACCGAAAAAGAGAACATTAAAATCCTCGGTCCTCTGTAGATCTTATAGCTTCTCTGTCTCTCCCTCTGTTTTTACATATAGAAGTGTTTCTAGAAGGCCTGGTGCCCCCGAGGAATGGAGGTGTTGATGTTTCCGCTGCGACAATGAGCGCTTTTCAGCAGAATTCCTGCTCAGGTGAGTGCAATCCCGCCATCCTGCTATCTTTTCGTGTTATTCGTCAAGTTCTCCTCTCTGGACTCTCTTTAGTTTTTCGACGGGTCTAGTTGCGAATTTTGAGGTCTTGTTTCGTTGCTAATTGAATAATCTCTTTCGGCATGTTCGTTCTTGCTCAGTAAATTCTTTGAGAGAAATACACTGCGATGATCCAACACAAAACGCCGGAAATTGACAGGTTTCTTAGCTAAATCAACAGGTTTCTTACGCATCTCTTGCCGTTTTCAGGGAATGCTTTCTCCCTAGCGTTTTTTTATTCAAATCAGGTTGTGATTCTTATTCTTCTTTGGGAAATCAGTCTTTGAAACGATTTTGCTCTTCTGGATACGAAAAATTCACTTACTACGCTTTAATTTCGTTGTTTAGCTTGTTGATTGCATTAAATTGTGGCTCTCGTTTTTGGATTTTGATCAAGAAATCAGTTCCATTGAACAGCCAGGTTTGCCCGAAATTCTGCATCTTTCTGCTCAAAAATCGGATCTGGAGTTCTTTTCTTAGGAAAAGAGCTTCCATCGTCGCAAAATATCGAGAAACAATCTGTTTTGATCCATCTTTTCACTGTGATAACTCAGATATATTCATGTGAAAGCTATCCTGGCACTAGGCGTTTTGGTAGCAACCTGCCCAACTATAACTTACATAAAAAAGAATTAATTATATGACTTTTATCAAAAAGATAATTATATTTGAGTGGAATTTATAAGATACAAATTTTACAATGAAAAGCAATTGATCATTCCATTCCGTTTTCAAATATCCTTGGCTCTTTTAATCAAATGTACATTTTTCTTGTAATTTCTCCCACTAATAGTTATATTTAGGGGTGACAAATCAGGTCGACGTGTTGGGTTTGGGTCAAAAGTAGGTTGACCCAAATGTTACCTGTTTTTCCTTCGACTCACATTCTTTAGTCTTAGACCTGCATGGCACAGATCAACCTTACTTTACTATTTTATTAATTTCTTTCACTTCAGACACTGTATTTTCGAAAAAAAGACATGTTTAACATGCGTCACCTTTCAAACAGTCACGCAGCAAAAACACGTCTATCATTTTCACACATCTTAAGCTTATTTTTCATCGATGATAAGAGTTTCGTGGTCATCTTTAGAACAAAATCACTCTTAATTCGTTGTTCTTCAAATAATAACACATCGTCAGCACATTTGTGCCTTAATTATTGGTGTATCTCATCGTCGGTTGCCGATTTATTGAAATGTTTGTTGTAACCAACTATTTAAAGTTTTATTTTCTATTATTTTTTCATGAAATTTATATTTAGATTGAGACAGGAATTGAGAATAAAAGAGAAAGAAGTTTAAAAAGATCAAGAATCAAAAAGTTATTGATGAAAGTTTAAAAAAAGAACTGAAAAGGATAAGATTTAAAGAGAAACCAAACTATTAAAAAAAGTGACATTAAAAGAGATTACCGGAGAGAAGAGGATCGAGAAAGGTTCTTAAGAAGATAGAAGAAACCAACGTGAATCATTGGGAGGAGAAAAATGGTATGAAAATAGAGAAACCAATGAAAAAGAAAAGAACATTAATTTGAGATGTTTTGAGAAAAGAATGTACAAATAACAACTATGTTATATATATACATTCAATCTGACTTGACCTTTTCTCAGGTTGCTTCGGGTCTATCCAGACCCGACCGGGTGCCTAAATCTGGACCTGGAGACGGATTTCGGAGTCAGGAGTTGCCACAGGTAGTTGTATTTCTTTTCTTTCTGGACTTTACGGCTTTCTCTGTTGCTAAGGTTGCGCTATGATGTGATTCGGAGGGTTCAGGAGCGACAATTGCTAAAATGCTGTAACAAAGTGCATCGTTTTATTGGAATTTTCAGGGCTAGCAATTGCCACCGGCCCTCCAGGTCTTTGTCCAGATTTAGGCACGACTGGTCAAATCTAGGTCAACCCGAAAGTACTTTGCATAATGGGGTTGCAGTCCGCTCTGTACCCAACCGAAACCCAGTCAGGTCAAGAATGGGTTTTGAAAAAGATTCTCCAAAGAATGGGTTGGGCCTGAGTCGACTTGCTTTTGATGCGACCACAAATTACCCCCCTAATAAAATCCGTTGAGTCGATTTGCCACAACCTAATCTTTCACGTTTACCTACCGTATGCGGCAATTTATCGCATTAAATGGAGTGAAATGATCTCAGCGTTGGGCCTGTGCCAACCTGCTTTTGACTCGACCACAAGTTACCTCCTGAACCAAACCCGTTGAGCGTATCTGTCGCCACCTAATCTTTCATGTTTACCTACTATGTTGGGTCGTCCAGAATGATATAAAATGAAATTCATATGTTCCTAGTCCACAACCTAATGATGCGTGCATTTGATTTCAGCCTCCAGATTAATTTTTGAGAACCACCTAAGTTTCTTTAATGACATTTTAGGCCCCTATTTTCAATTATGGATCTGTTCTCTCTTAAATCATTTCCTTCCACTTTCACTCACATGGGCTCTGCAATTTACTTTCTACAGTAGTCGAAGTGCGTGAGCTTCTCTTGTTTATCTACATTTAGCTATTTCCCTTCTCAGGAAGAGTGATTCCCTGGAGTTTTGCCAGAGACAACTACTAACACGTGATAGTGACCGTGGCAATATTTGTGTTTCCGGGTCATGTTTGTGTCAGTTTTTCATGTTGATGTCAAAAGCAGGTCAAGTTCATTATAACACGGTATTTTCTTGATGACACTTTGGGTAGACACATTCAGGGATTTTGGGGCTTGTGGTCGATTTGCTTTGGGTCATGTGCAGAACAACCCGCAGTTAACGACGTATGACCAGCTGATACCTTTCTCACTTCGTTGGATGCTAATCACGCGATTTTTTTCAGTCGTATTCTTGTTTAGTAAGAAAAACATAGTTAAAACACACCTCAAATTACCAAGGACACCTTTCTCATAATAACTTCTTTACCTAGCAGACACTACTCCTTTCTCCATGTTTTCTCTTTTGATATAGGGATTAATTGGAGCTGGCTTACCCCCTCTTCTCTCTCTCATGTGTAACGGGAACCGGCCACTAAAGCTTGTTATACTTCCCTCCCCCTCTCGCTCTCCTCTCTTCTCTATTTTTATCTTTCTGCTCTCTCAAAAAAGAAAAAAATGAGACACTCTTTTGGGTGCGTCTCTTTTAGTGTCTCCTATGCAAAGGAGAAACGCGCTTCATGTGTGTTTCCTTTGTATAGGAGATACGCATCTCACGCATCTCTTTTATGTGGGAGACACGCGGTGCATATCGTTTTGAGTGTGAATAATGGAGATAGAAAAAGTGTAGTTTGTGCACAAAGAATAATATGAGAAGGGTATGCCTTTAATGAAAAGGATGTGCCTTCCTTAATAACACCCTGTGAAAAATTGTCATTCCTAGTTACATGATTATCAACCGGTTCCTCGTTGGGTCTTCTGGTATGGATCCAGAAAACCCAGGTCCAATTTCACAAATTGAAATGTTACATATCAGACGTGGACCTTATGAGAAATACCATGAACCGTCCATCAAGACTGCTTATAAAACCATACCTCGATAAGTAATACGTTTTTTTCTTGTGTGTTAATTTTTTTTTATTCTTCACAACCCATACCTGGATCCAAATTTTAGTCAGATCTTCCAGACCCGGATAACTACACATTTGTTCAGTTTGTGTGAAACCCACCCCTTAATTAGTGGAGTCTTTCTAATTATTCGTCAATAAACTAAAAAAGAGACATTCTCAAACTACGCTTTTTTTTTCCGCTAAAGGAGATGCCGAAGCCTAAGCATCCCATCCGGGTCGAACTCAGCAGCAATGGCGTCTGAGAGCCCTGCCAGTTGAGCCAACGCTCTGATGTATTTTCTTGCCCGACTTAAAAAAATAATATTGTCGCAAAAAGAAAATTCTCGTATTCTACTTCTTTTTAACATCGACCATGTGTGTGAGTGTGTGTGACTATGGGGCCGTGGGATGATGGTGGTGGTGAAGATGGCAGCTCTTCATCTAAAAAACAGGAAACTGTGGCAGGTTTTTACTTTCCTAGATGTTCTTCCTGCAGTAATGGTGGTAACAGGTTGTAATAGTGATGGTGATAGCAATGAGAGGTAATAGTGCTACTAGCACTAGCAATACTGGTTTGGCATCTACTCCCGTGCTTCCTGTTTTAGTTTCTGGTTGGTAATTGGAGAGGATGCATTGCTCCAAGTAAAAGGTACCTGTTGCTTTATAATTCCTAGATATGGCTACTGCTGGTAAGCCAAATAAACCAAAGCTTGTTCAAGATCTGGTTATTAATGCTGAGCTCAACCATAAGATTGTAAACCAAAACAAGTGAGGCCTAGGCCAGCCAAGTTAGCAACTAGCGGTGCCAAAGAGTGCCACCGGGATTGGATTCAGGTTGGATCAGTTTCGCCATGGTGAATTGGTATGAGAAAGGCCTGAAACAGTCTCCGAATTTGATATAGGAGCCAGTGTTGTTTGTACCATATTGTATCGTATATTGTTTTTCTCCATGAGATATCGTATTTTTTAAAAAAATTAAAAATTAAGAAAAAATCAATAAAAATCAATAACTATTCTAAGTTAGGCTAGTTTCCTAATTCATTGTGGAATGGTGGAACTTGGTTGGGAAAGTATTGAGTTGCTCTTAAAGTTGCTAAACTTGGGCAGAGATAGTTGTTTAATCTACCAAAGCTTGACATGATCATAATTAGTAAGCTGTTGAAGGAGTTGCATTTCTCATTCATGCGTAGTTATATGGGGCCTTGATTGTTATTCTTGGGAGGTCATCCTTAAGGCAAGAAGTTTATCTTGCCAAAAGGAACAAGATCAGATCAATCTTTCTCATTCCAAGCAGTAAAAAATACAGACGATAATATCGTGTGGTACAAGCTGATATATAGTCAACTTACAATACACCTCTTGTATCGTGATTCCTCACTATACGATGCAGAAGATGGCATCTTACGGCATGGCGATATTGATGGCAGAGGTAGCGTGAGTAGCCATAAAGCAAGCTGTGACCAACGTCGTGGTGGTGGTGAATGGTGGTCATGGTGACAGGCAGCGACTGGTATTGATTTAAATGGAAGCCAACAACAATTGTTTACGAAGGCAACACTGGATGTTGTCTCTGAAGATACTCAGTGGCTGGTGGTGGAGGCAGTAGTGGGCCCTGGCAAATGATGGTGGTGAGAGTGTTACATATTACGATGACCATTCTCGGCAACCCTATCCGATAACAGTTGTACTGGCTATCCAGTCCGTTACAGGAGATAGGGGTTACGGATAAGAGCCAGAATGTAACTGCCGGACGGTTACCAGGTTTTTGAAAACCGTTCGGAACCCAACGTAAAAAGCTAAGAGACGGTGAGCAAACACTGCTCTATAAATAGAGTAGTGTATATACAGAGAATATATAGAAAAACTGAGAGAATACAAAAGAAAAAAGGTCTTCCTGGAAAAACTATTATAAGGAAACCTCGAAACCCAGAAACCACCATTTCCGCTGCTGAAAATAGTTTGAAGCCATTTGGCACAGAGAAAGAGACTCATAGTTTTTCTGGAAACCGAAAGCAACAACAAGTTAGAGCCTCAGACATCTCGACCTTTCATTGGTATCAGGGTCTTTGTTAGTTAACCTTGCAAAAAAAAAAAGGAAGAAGGGGAAGGTAAGCATTTGTTCTAAAAAAAAAAGGGGGAGAACAACAGAGAAAGGAAAGGTGTAAAGTCCGTTATGCCCCAGCCGGTTTTCAGTATTTATGATTTTTCTATTAGACAAAATTACAAAACTGTCCAGATATTTTTGGGTAAAAAGACAGTTTTGCTCTTACTGTGCAAAAAGTCATATTTGTCCTTGGCAGTTTATAAAAATTATGAAATATCGGGTTGTCATTTTACATTTATACACTTCCTAGTTGAGATAATTTCAGTTCTGCCATTCAGTTAAACGACAGTATTGCTCTTGTACTTTTGAAATAATTACAGATTCGGCCTAAGGGTTAAAATTACAGTTTTAACTCCAATTAATCACGAATTTTATAGAAATACCAAAGAGTAATTTTACAAGTCTGTCCTTAGGTTTTTTCAAAAATTTCAAAACTGGACCGACAGTTAAAATTATGGTTTTACCCTTGGTATTATTGAAAGAAAAATTAAAGGCAAAAATTCTTTGGAAAATTTTATGAGTTTATTCGAAGGTGCTTATGGAATTATCGCTAGTTTGTTTTCATGATATTATGAATCGTTCTAACATGATTTTTGCTATGTGTGCTCTTTGTTTTATATTTATTTCTTTTTTAGACCGTTTAGTTGTTATTATTGCCAAACACATAAAAATGAGCTCTAGAATATGTGTCTGAGTTGACAAAAACTGAGAAGTTGAACGGTCTTAACTTCCAAACATGGAAGAGGAGAATCCCACTAGCTCTAACACTTGAAGGTGTTGAGTATGTATTAAAGGAAACTATGTGTCCGCCACCCCCAAACGCAAGTGAGCAACAAGTGGAAATGTATAAAACATTTTTAAAAGATAACACTATAGCAAGGACAATCATGTTGACTTACATGGAGGATGACTTGATAAGGGTCTTCGAAGAATACGAGACCGCTAAACAGCTGTTTGATTCAATAATAGCTAAATATGACAGAACTGTCAAACTACATATGTAGTTGCTACTACAAAAGTACAACTCTTTCAGAATGAAAGATGGAGATAATGTAGTAGAATATGTAAACCATATGTTGATAATGGCTAGGGACTTAGCCATAGCAAAATCAGTCATTTCGGAACCGATGCAGATATAAACAATATTAAACAGTCTATCCCCTTCATGGAACATGGTCACCATTGCCCTAAGATTAGGGCCTAAGATTAACCTTTTTGAGTTACCCCTAAAACTAGCAATAGAGCAAGAACATATGGTCAAAAACAAGAAAAAAAAGTTGCTAGTAGTGCAAGATGAGATAGGGTTTAGCTCCAAAACCAACCATAAGAAAAATAAACCAAACAAGAAGTTTTGCTAGAATAACAAGAAAGACAGTCAAAATTTTAAGAAATTTTACGAAACCGCTTCTCGGGTCAAGTGTTTCAACTACGAAAAGATGGGACATTGCAAAAGGGATTGTCGCAACAAGAAAAGTGGAGGAAACAATCCACAACGTAGACAGTCGGAGAAGCAGGATATAATCTGCGTGATTTTAGAGTGCTTGTATATTCACTGCCTGGTGAAAGGTTGGTGGATAGACTCTAGAGCTACACGACACATCTCGAAGACCAAGGAAGGGGCAATAGATTTGAAGGAATACAAACCTGGGGAACATGGAGTCTATATGAGAAATAATACTTTCTCGAATGTTTTGGGTATTGGGTTCTTTAGAATATTTGTATAAGGCAAACCGATAGTATTGACTGGTGTATTGATTGAGCCATCTATAAGGCGTAATTTGGTCTCGATCCTTGCCTTAGTAAAGAAAGGTTTTGAGGTTAGGTTTATTCAGATATATGTATCTATATCTTTTGACACATAAATCTGAGGCACTTGATGCTTTTAAAGAATATAAGCAAGAAGTGGAAAATCAATTAGGGTATTCAATCAAAGTCTTGAGATCACAGAGAGGTGGTGAATATACCTCGGCAGAATTTCTTGAATTCTGTAAAGACTTTGGTATTGCAAAATAAAATACAATGCCCAGAACACCTCAACAAAATAGTGTAGCTGAGAGATACAACAAAACCTTGTTGAATATGATAAGGTCTATGTTAATCGATGCCTCTCTACCAAGGATATTTTGGGGAGAAGCAGTAAGTACAACAGTTTACATACTGAATTGAGTACCGTGTAAAGCTGTATTCACTACACCATATGAGATATGGTTTGGAAGAAAACCCAACCTAGGTCATCTCAGGAGGTGGGGATCTGTTGCACATGTAAAGATCCTTGATGAGTTTAGAGATAAGCTAGACAGTAGGTCCTTTAGATTTATATTCATTGGATATCTGAAAGGTTCAAAAAGATATCGGTTTTATCATAAGGAATACAGACTCATTGAAAGCAGAGATGTTGAATTCTTAGAAGATACTAAGAATGACATCTTGAAAAACAATGATGAATGTGTTGATGATCTAGTAAATTTAGACCAATCATCTTTTGAGCCTATTGAAGAGCTTCCTGAAACTACTCAAACATGAAGTAGACATAAAAGGCCAAGAGTCACTCCGTCCTACTTAAAGGATTATTACACTTATCTTGCGGAAGAAATGTGTAATTCGGTAGATTTAGATGAGTTGGCTAATAACTTGACTTATCAAGAAGCTATGAACTCATCAGAAGCAACAGATTGGGAGAAAGTCATAAATGAGTAAATTGAATCCATTGAGAAAAATCAAGTCTGAAAATTGACTAATTTGCCAAAAGAAAGGAAAGTCATAGGCTGTAAATGGGTTCTGAAAAAGAAATATAAGGTCGATAGTACAATCGATAAGTTTAAAGTAAGGTTGGTTGCAAAGAGTTTTTCGTAAAAAGAGATGATAGATTATGTTGAGATATATTCCTCAGTTGCGAAATTTGCATCCATACGTATAATCCTAGCAATATCTACATACTATGACTTGGATTTACATTAGTTAGATGTAAAGATAGCTTTTCTAAACGGAGATTTAAAAGAAATCATATACATGCAGCAGCCCGAAGGATTGGTGGTTGAAGGCTAAAAAGATAAAGTATATAGGTTGAAAAAATCTCTATATGGTCTGAAACAATTACCTTGCTAATGGTATTTGACTTTTCAAAATGCCATTATAGAACTTGAGTTTGTGGCTAATAAACTTGATCACTGTGTATATGTCTGGAACAGTGGGAGCCACTTTGTCATCCTATCATTATATGTAGATGACATATTGTTGACTGGAAATGACAATGAGATGATTGTCAAAACCAAGTCATGGTTGAACTCTAAGTTTGAAATGAAGGATATGGGGGAAGCATCCTATATCATGGGAATAAAGATCTTTCGAAATAGAGAATCTAAACTCTTATGCCTGAGTTAGGAGAGATATATTGACTATATCCTCAAAAAGTTTAAAATGGGTGAACTCAAGTATGCAGATACACAAGTTACAAAAGGAGTCAAATTAAGTAAGACTGATTGTTCTGGTGAAGGAGATGATAAGCCTAATGTTCCTTATACACAAGTTGTGGGTAGCTTGATGTATTTTATGTTGTGTACAAGACCTGATATCAGCTTTGTTGTTGGTCTTGTAAGTAGATATCAAAGTAATCCTGGATGATAGCATTGGGTAACTGTGAAGAGGATTTTAAGATATTTGAAAGGAACAAAAGACTTAAAAATGTGTTTTCAAGCAGATGAACTAAAAGTGGTAGGATACTCAGACGCTGACTTTGCTGGCAGTAAAGATGACAACAAATCAACCTCGGGACAAATATTCTTATTTGGAGGTGGTGTTGTTTCTTGGGCATGTAAGAAATAGGGTTGTGTAGCATTGCATACACAGGAAGCTGAGTATGTAGCTTGCTGTATGGCTGCAACGAGTGCTGTTTGGATAAGCCGCTTTATATGTGATTTGAAGTTGGAAATAACCGATGAGCTAATTATCATTTACTGTGATAACAATGCAACAATTACTCTTATCAAGAGTGGAGCTGATTGCTCAAAAAGCAAGCATATAATGGCGAAATACCATTATGTTCATGATATGGTTATGAGAAAGGAAATATCCATCTCATACATGCCAACAAATGATATGTTGGCAGACCCCTTGACAAAAGGTATAACAGAGGAACTATTCTTAAAACATGTTACAAACATGGGTTTGAGGTATGTTTGATTGTTGTGTAGGGAAATAACCATACAATGGATAAAAGTGTTATATAGGTAAACAACCATACAACAGATAAATTATTATAGAAGAAAATAACCACACAACAGATACTGATTGCAATAGTAATCAAGAAATGACATTACTAGGTAAACCCTGAAAAAGTAGGAGAAAAACCAGTATGTCGATATACTTCGCTCGAATGACAAAGTGGGAGATGTTACAGATAACGATGGTCATTCTCGGCAACCCTATCCGGTAATGACTGGACTGACCATCTAGTTCGTTACTGGAGATAGGGGTTACGGATAAAAGCTAGAATGTAACCGCCAGACGGTTACCAGGTTTTTCGGTAACTGTCTGGATTCATATGCTCAGAAGAGGGAAACCTAGCGTGAAAAGCCAGGAGACGGTGAGCAGGCACTGCTCTATAAATAGAGCGGTGCATATACAGAGAATATACATAAAAACAGAGAGAATACAAAAGAAAAAGGTCTTCCTAAAAAAACTGGTGTGAGAAAACCTTGAAACCCCGAAACCACCATTTCCGCTGCTGAAAATAGTCTGAAGTCATTTGACACAAAGAAGGAGACTTAGAGTTTTTTCGACAACCAAAAGCAACAACAAGTTAGAGCCTCAGACATCCCGACCTTTCATAGAGGTGATCATGGTAGTGAGAAAAGTACTCCGAAAAGAAAACATAAATGAACAGTCCAATATAAAATTCTACTAAAATAAATAAAGATAAATTTTCCAACCACGACGGAATAATTTATTAAATATATAAACTGAATTAGCTCGCTTAGGAAGATAAATGCTCCGTCAATGTATTTGGTTACTTTTCAACCGCATATTTTTTGAAATTTATGCATGCGGGCGCGTGATTGTACGTATTTATGTATCTGGGCTATTTTGTGAATAAAAGTATATAAATGAGTTATGATTATCTGACGGTACTTTCCATATCCAACTTACATACACGATTGAAACCACATGTCCCTTGTTTTTTAGTAAATTGGCACTTTCAAGTGGACCTATCGTATCTCTTCTACCCGGAACTTCAAGCCAACGGTCAGCAATGGTTAATCGCGTTTGACAAAATCTTGTACCAGCAAGACTTCACGTGATTGGCCCACGCTACTCGAGGATATCTTCTGTATGTTTTGAAGTGTATTTTTGATAATTTAGAGATTTGTCCAGTTGTTTCTGTTACTATGTTATTGTTGTTTCCTCATTGATTTGGAATCTTTTCAAAAGATGAGGTCAAGATACAAAGTTTCAGCCATTTACCGCCAAATTACAGGAAGGTTACTCTGCTCTTCGGTCTACAGTATATAATCCAACATAGCTTAAGAACACCCACGTACTTGTTTGATAAAGTGCCTGTGGAAATTGGTATATCTGGTCTTTGTATTATTATTTCATGTTGCTGGTCATTACGATTTGCCTTGGTTTCCTTCAATTTTGATTTATGAGCGAGGACAATCAAGAGAAAGGGTCGTTTGGTTTCTCTAATAATGTACAGGTGGTTTTGATTGAACTCCTTCCTTCTTTCCTCTGTTTGGTTTTGATTGAACTCCTTCCTTCTTTCCTCTGTTTGGTTTTGGTGGTCATGTTTATGATGGAGAAATAATCAAACTAGAGTCTGTTTAGAGCGTGGCAGACCTATTCATGGGGACAAATCCAATATAATAAATACAAGCAGTCCGAATTGTTTGAAAATTTATATAGATCACTTGACCTGAATTTCACCTAATGGAACTTTGCCTCGTCAAAGAAAATTTTCTAGGCATTCATTAATTCAGTATTTGGGAAAATCTGGTCCACTTTTGTTATTTGACGCACTCTTTTCTCTTTCTGCAGAACAAGCAAGAAGAAACAGTGTTCTTGGCTAATTGAAGGTTGCTTCGCAAGGACAGTACAGATGAAAGAGGTCCCGTTTAGCTCATTATCTTGCCCTCATTTACTTATCTTCCTCTCGTTTCTTTGTTTTTCTCGGGTGATGGGTGATTTGGTTTCCGACCAAAAAGCCCTTCTAGCCTTTTCCTTTGCTGTTCATCATGGCCGGAAGCTAAACTGGAATCAGGCAACACCAATCTGTACCACATGGACTGGAGTCATTTGTTCATCTGATGGTTCCCGTGTACAATACCTCCGGCTCCCTGGTGTTGGCCTCTCTGGCGCGATTCCCTCTTCAACACTTGGAAACCTCACTGCTCTGCGTACACTTAGCCTGCGTTCCAATTGGCTTACAGGATCCCTCCCTCATGATATACTCTCTCTTCCTTCTCTACAGTATCTCTACCTCCAGAAGAACAGATTTTCCGGTCAAATTCCACCCTCTGTTTCGTCAAAGATTACTTTCGTTGATCTATCATTTAATTCCTTCAATGGGAGCATTCCTTCATCATTTAGCAATCTCACCAAACTCACCACTCTCTATCTTCAAAACAATTCTCTTTCTGGTTCTGTTCCTGACCTAAACATCAGTAGCCTAGTGCACATCAATCTCAGTTATAACAATCTCAGTGGTTCAATTCCATCCTCTCTCCAGAAGTTCCCCAGTTCCTCCTTCATCGGAAATTCTCTTCTATGTGGCCTTCCTCTTTTTGAGTGCACTTCAAATCTTCCTTCACCTTCGCCACCTACCTCTCCTCCTTCAGAGGATGAGACGTCAAATAAGAAACTCAGCACTGGGGTTATACTTGCCATTGTGATTGGTGGCTCTTCTTTCATTTTTCTACTGCTGATATCTTTGGTATTGTATTTCCTGAAGAGGAACACTTATAGTTCTGGTGATGCAAAGGACAAGAAGATCAGGGTTTACAAACTAAAGGATGAATCGGCCACTGGGGCACAAGAAGCAGAGAAGAACAAGCTGGTGTTCTTGCAAGGCTGTTCATATAATTTCGATCTTGGCGATTTGTTGAGAGCTTCTGCAGAAGTGTTGGGGAAGGGAAGCTTTGGGACTGCGTATAAGGCAGTGTTAGAGGAAGGCACCACCGTCGTGGTTAAGAGATTGAAGGAGGTGGTGGTGGGGAAGAGGGAGTTCGAGCAGCAGATGGAGACTGTAGGGAGATTGGGGTCACACCCGAATGTGGTGCCATTGCGTGCATATTACTATTCCAAGGATGAGAAACTTCTGGTTTATGACTACATCCCGGCCGGGAGCTTGTCTGCAATTCTTCACGGTGAGAAGCTTCGATTCGGTTCTTCAATTCTTACATCAATTGCTCATTGCAATTGTATTCAAGTATTCATGCATATGCATATACCAATTCTTATGCAATCAATTTACAGGAAATAGCGATGCCATGCGTGCACACTTAGATTGGGAAACCAGGGTCAAGATATCACTTGCAACTGCACGAGGAATGATGCACATTCATTCTGAAGGCGGGGAAAGATTTGCTCATGGAAACCTGAAGGCCTCCAATGTGTTGCTTACCCAAGACCTGAATGCATGCATTTCTGATTTTGGTTTGGCTCCCCTGATGAACACGATGGTGCCACCCTCGCGCATGGCCGGATATCGTGCACCCGAGCTCGTCGAGACTCGGAAAGTTTCTCAGAAGTCTGACGTCTATGCATTTTGGCGTGCTCCTCCTGGAAATGCTCACCGGGAAATCCCCAGCGCAATCCCGGGGACACGATGAGGTGGTGGATCTCCCACGTTGGGTTCAGTCGGTGGTGAGAGAAGAATGGACAGCTGAAGTGTTTGATATTGAACTAATGAAGTACCCCAACATAGAAGAGGAAATGGTGCAGATGTTGCAGGTAGCAGTGGCATGTGTGGCGAAGAACCCGGATCAACGGCCGCCAATGGCGGACGTTGTTAAAATGATTGATGGCATCCGACAGCCGAATTCCGGCCACAGGCCATCGACCGAGGATGACAAGTCTAGGGACTCCACTGCACCTGTGACATGAATTAATAAGTCCTAGTCTTGGTCTCTCATTCGGGCCAGCTTGAGGTGCGATTGTACGTAGTAAAGCATGCTTGATGTGCATGAGAATTTTTCTTGCCTTGAGAAGCTTTGCTTTCTGTTGGAACTAGCCGGACGATTACATGCATAAATAAACGTAATAATTATAAACATGTCAATTTCATATAAAAAATAAAGCCATTACAAACCTTGAAAAAAAAAGAAAAGAAAGAACAAAAATCAATAAACTACTGTTCGAGTAGTTCGTAAGCCTTTAAAAAATCACCTTCTTACTGTTGGGTATGCACACATGATTGTGCCTTTCTCTCCTACACACGGTAAAAGCACATAGCTTAACGTAGAGAATAAATATTACAAAAATAAGTTTCAAAATATCACAACAATGTCAAGTTTTAACTTTTGGCATACCTACAATAGGATCCAATTTTGATTGTTGTCGTTGAGCATATTCCGGCAGCCGAAAAGTGCCAAAATTCATAATTCTAACTGTCACAAATATAATTTTGATTGTTTTGACTATCAAAATATTAAAGCTGGAATAATAATAGTCGGAATATTCCCACCGTGGTAGCAGTGGGAGTACTTGTCGAGACATCCGGAATATAGCGACAAAAGCAACAACCAGAATGCGATATATTCTAACCGTCCTTCTAAATATTTTAGCTGTTATGAATAGATGAAATTAACAGTTATTGCAGCTACCTGCAACAACCGTAAAACGCAATACAACAGTTGGAATATAGTTTATTCCGATTATTGCTAAACATGCATAACTTCGTCCAATAGTCAAAAGGCGTTCCAAAATCAATAGACATGACAGTCGGCATTACTTCATCCCATGCATATTCCGATTGCTCGCACAGTCGGCATAAGTTATGATAAGAATCTTATTTTCACTGTTTTATTAAAAATTTAGAATTTATACAATCATTTGTTATGCCTAAGTACACATAATACATAACAACATTAAATTTTTAATGGTATAATACATAATAATAGAAAATGAATCACACAATCATAGGGTATGAATAGTACATAAGTTTGTTTAAATATTTACAAAGTACAAAGAAGAAAAGTTTATATTTGTATATTACAAAGACAAGCATATATAATCAGTGTTGTCTGACGCGTATCGTATCGTGTATCACTGGGCTCCACGATACGGGCGTATCGTATCGTATCGTATCATACTTTAATATTAAAATAATATAAAAATTAATTAAAAATCAATAAAATTTAGTAAAAAATCGGAAAAAATTGGAAAAAATCAGGAAAAATCTGATAATTGCTTTAAATTCATATAATGTAAGTTTAGTACAGATTGAGCATTCAACATTGAACAATTGCATCCAAATTTACATATTTTGAATCCAAAAAATAAAATACAGACATAGTTTACACTTTACAGTACACTACAGTTACATTACATATAATGTTACATTTTACAAATTGTAATCAGGATCATCAACTAAATAATCTTCATCTTCTCCTTGTTGCAGATCCTCATCATCATCAGCCAGGCCCACACCTTCTTCTTCAAAATCAAATTCTTCATCTCCATAATGTTGTTGCGCTCCTTCCAAATTAATCCAGGCAACGTCTTCTTCTGTTAGGAGGGCATTTTCTTCAGTGTCTTCCATAACCCAATCTTCTAATATATCAAAATTATCCAAACTTATTGGATTGAACTGACTTTCTTCTCTATTTACTTTTTTTAATTGCCTACGACACAAACAAAGATAAACAATTAGTAAGTAATATTAACAATTGAAAACTGAAGTTAAATAATATTGAATTGAAAATTTGAAAGTAATACAACATTACCTTTCACGAAGGCGCATGTTACAACGAATATAAACCAAATCATTAAGCCTTTTGTGTTCCAACCTGTTGCACTTTTTTGTATGGATGTATTCAAAAACACTCCAATTTCTTTCACAACCTTTTGCACTACAGGTTTGACTTAAGACTCTGACTGCAAAATCTCGAAGGTTTGGACAATCACTTCCAAACTTGTTCCACCAAACATCTATAAAAAAAATACAAACATTAAAGACATAATAATCCACAGTAATGTAAGATGCAACTTAAATATGAAAATAAACAATGTACTTGGACGCATCGTAGAGCGGTTGCGAATTGCAACAGGCAAACCCATCAAGTGAAGAGCATTATCATATATCTCCATCTCTCGATGTATCGCATCTGCTATGCTCTCATCAGGGACTAATCTGTCGATACAATCAATGATTCCTCGATTAACCTCACCGTCCCTTTTGAAGGTTTCTGAGTACCTGAATGATGGGTTTAGATAATATGCTGCTGCATGAATAGGCTGATGCAATTGTTTATTCCATCTACTATCAATTATTTTCCACACGGGCACATAATCTCTCTTTTTTCCATTAAAATTATTTCTGATGGCTTCTTTTGCCCTGTCCATGGCTTCATAAAGGTAGCCCATAGATGGTTTCTCCTCGCTATCAGCCAATCTCAAAACTTTCACTAATGGACAAGTAATTTTCAATAATTTGACACATGCATTCCAAAATGAACTTCTAAAAACTGTTTCTGCAATCTCATTCAACTTTCTATTTCTTCTATTTTGAGGCAACTCTGCAAATTGTTGCCACTCATCTGAGGAGAACATTCTCTTCAAAGCTTGCTTCTGTCTCATAATACTTTGTACAGATAAGAAGTTTGTTGCGAACCGAGTTACAGCTGTGCGAAGAAGCTCTACACCTTCTGTATATCTCCTCATCATACACAAAACAAATGCATGGTTGTAAATGAATTTTGTAATATCTTGACAACACTCAGTTGCTGCCTTTATTTCATCCATCTCACCAATGTCCTCGAGGATGAGATCTAAACAATGGGCTGCACATGGTGTCCAGTAGAAAGTCTCATAAATATCAGCTAACTCCTTCCCAGCTGTTTGTAGTTAGCTGCATTATCTGTAATCAATTGGACCACATTCTGTAGCCCAACCTCCTGTATAATCTTATCAAATTCTTCTCGTAGGATCTCTGCAGTGTGTCTCTCCTCTGACATGTCTAGAGATCTCAAAAACATGAGTTCTTTAGGACAATATACAAGAAAGTTTAGCAATGTCCTTCCTCGCCTATCGGTCCATCCATCTGCCATAATAGTGCATCCTGTTTTCTTCCACGACTGTCTCAAAGTCGAACAGTATTGTTGCACTTCAATTACGGTCTGATCTAATATCTTCCCTCTCAACTTTTGATAAGTGGGCATCTTATATCCTGGACCAATGTTTGCAATTGCATCTGCCATTGCTTGAAAATGAAAACTATTTGCTGCATTAAATGGAATGCATGCATCATAAAACCATCTTCCCACTACAAGGTCTGCCTGATCATGCAGTTGTTCTGAAGCCATAGCAGCACGAATTCTTGATTGAGCACCAGGTGTAGTGGAAGGAGGAAAGAACGAATGTATGCTAGAAGAAGAAGCTCTTCCTCTACTCCTTCCTGAACTTCCTCTTCTGCCACCTCCAAAGTCTTCAGCTGCAACCCTCTTTCCTCTAGTAGGTGCTCGTGAACTGCTACTATCAATCTCCGTTCGAGCATCTGAAGGCAAACTATCAGTGAATCCAAATCCAGTGGCAGTAGCATCATCAGCTTCTTCATACATCTGAAAATCATCCTTTTGTTGTCTCCGTTCTTGTATGTTCTCAATCATCTGTAGGCATTGCCATTTAATACCTTCTGGTAAACTTCTAACTCTGCCTGTGCATGGAGCAACTTCTTTCCTGGTTCCTGCTAGGTGGTGTTTCAACCTTGAAATTCCACCACTAACCACCTTTTCACAAAATAAGCATCTGATTTTTAACCTTGAACCCTCAACTGGTATACCCCACTGCCATGCCGGATCATCAGACTTTGAATGAGAGTCTCTACCACCCCTTCCTGCCATCTCAATGGAGTACTTTAATTCAAACAAAAACCTGAAAATAAAAGCACTTCGTAAATTCTCCAATCTTCAAATAACACTCAAATCGAGTGTCTCCCACTTCATGAATGCAATAAAAATCATATACACGCACTTAATAACTTCATATTTTGTCATTCAAAAAAAAAACCGAAATAACATAAAAAACAACAAATATAAAGGAAAATAATAAAAAAAACATTAAAAATATACCAAAATCCGAGTTTGGAGGCTTGCACGGGCACCGTAGGGCACAATTTTGGAGCTTTGAACACTAAGGAGGCGAAAATCGGCTCTTAGGGAGCTTGAGGAACCCAAGAAGAGAGAGGAAACCCGCGAAAAATCGCGGGTTTCAGTTGGCCCGGGACCCTTTATAAGGGTCCCAGGGCGTATACGATACGGGCGATACGACCCGTATCGCACGATACGGTGCGATACTATGGGTTTTACGATACGGGCCCCCGTATCGTATCGTGCCCACGATACGATACGTATCGCACCGTATCGTACGATACGGTGCAATACGGATAACACTGTATATAATATGTTTTGAAGACTAGCATAATATATTAAACTATTCCAAAACTCTAATGATTTAGTCAATCTTTCACATGATTGGTTTCTCTATGCAATTTTGTAGTTCCTGAAAATTGAAAATCAAAAGAACAAGTAAATAACTAAGTTACAAAACATATGGAACATGTTTTGAATAGTTGTGTTTATTGTGATGCTGAACCAAATGCATGTGTTATAAGCTAAACCAAATCCTCAATATGATTCTCCATTCTTGAAATCTATAATAGTCACACTTTAAAGTTAATTCTTCAATAGTAAGATCACTCGTAAAATTTGATAAATATTAAAACTTATCAAGTTTTCATATTTTCAAATCGAGTATAATTAAGAACATATTGATATTCCATGTTTTTCCCTGAAGTAGTTCTACTTGTTCTTATGGATGCACTAATATCCAAACCTCTCACACACCTGTTATGATGCTTACTACAAACATATTTCATCGCTTTCTTAAAAGAGATAGTGGTAGGTGATGAACTTAATGTATAATAAATATTTTAATATTCATCAAACACTTTGTTCTATTCAAGAAAAATATTGGGTTACTAAAAAGAGTGAAAACACATATAAAAGAAAATTTTAAAGTAAATACTCACATGAGTCCTTCTATGAAACTCTTCTTTTTATCTTTAGAATGTTCCATATACGCAGTTATTTTATCAATCTTTATAACTAGATCTACTTCTTCCTATAATAACATTAATTGAAGATATTATAATTGATTAGATATAAGTAAATTATACACAAAGGGTTGATACGATTGATTAAAAAATGAAAATATGATACTTTTACCATATTGTAATGATATGCATCTGCCGATGTAGCTCTCCAAGTATGTCTCTGATCTTGCTTCACATGACCGGCTTTTATGTCCAAGCTTTGTTTTACTTTTGTTTGAGACCGTCATAATTTTTTAAGCTTTGTATGACTTCTATTATCTAGACTTTATACTATTTCGATAATCTTTGACGATTTTCTGTAGATGCTTTTTACAAGACCTTTTAACTGTCACTTAAAACTTCAAGTCTTGTTATGCAATCTACAAAGTCAAATTTTACCTACAATTATACACAATGTTAGACCATATAAATATGTATATATATGGTGAATTAAAGATGATATACATTTAAGCATATGTAAATAAAAGTTATATATTACCTAAAGCTGAACCCAAATATTCTCTAAAACTCTTTCTATTTTTAGAAAGAAGTTATCTATTTTTGCTTTACAACAAATGGCATGCAACAACTTCTTGGCATTATTATATACAACCTTACCGTCACTAACTAATACTAGCCATCTTTCTATCATACATCCATATCTTGTATCATGATTGATTCCAAGGAGCAACCTAATTCCTCTACTGCAGCCTCACAATATCAATCGGTTAGTTGGGCGTCTCAAAGGATGTACTATTATCATCATATCCTAAGACTTGATCATATTCATGCAATAATCTCTTACCAACTTGTAATCATGATACTTTAGGTTTACAGGAGACAAACACATAAATACTAAATATATCACATAGAAATAAGTGTCATCTTATTCACTCAATAACTTATTATCAAAGTAAATCTACTTCATGGGATCTCTACTCAGTTAGGTTGGATTGCCACTACTTTTGAATAAATCGTGGGTTTTAGTCTCATTCCCAATCTACATTTCTCAATTAGGGCTACTGATAGACTCTTAATTAAAGGATCACCTATATTATCTTTAGATCCAACAAAGTCAACAACTATAACCTAATCAAACATAAGAGCGGTTACAGACTTAAGTCTTATTTGAATGTGTATCTATTACTTTTGGTTGTACTTGGAACTACTGATCTTAGCAATGATATTCATGTTATCACAGTGGATTGAAAATACAGAAAGTGGTTATTTACCATAGGTAAACGAGACATAAGTCCCTTAAACCATTCTACTTTCAATCTAGTCTCATCTTAAGTACATAATTATGTTTCAAAGGTAGAATGAGCTAAAATGGTTTGTTTCTTAGATTTTCAAGTGACAGCGTTACTACCTACAAGAAACACATATCCAATTACTCAATTACTCTAAACATTTGATGATGTACAATTAGTTAGATATATCAAAATACTGATAATTTGAGAGCATCATAACTGAGACACATAAATATTACTCTCATTCTTGTATAAGGCTTTCGATGAATCAAATAGGGTCTTTATAGATCTATAGTTTGTATATCCAAATTTCTCTAAAACTTTTTCAACATAGTAAGATTAAGAGATTACTATAACATTAATAGGCCTTATAATTTTAATCATTAAAATCATATCAGTTACACCTATATCTTTCACCTCAAACTCACTACATGATAATGATTTAGTATCATTTACGATTTTCACATCGAAACCAAACAAAAAAATATCTTCTACGTATAAGCACAAAATGATGAATGCATCATTGACTGATTTGTAATAGACACTTATCAAATTCATTTGAAATGAAGTCAAAAGATTATATAACATAATCAAGCTTTTCATGCTATTGTTTAGAGGCTTGTTATAAACCATATAAAGATTTAACAAGTTTACATACCTTACACTCATTTCTATGAACTACAAATCCCTCTAAGTGATCCATATAATTTTTTTCATCAAGATCACCACATAAAAAATCAATCTTCATATCTATTTGATAGATTATGAGATTATATACAAAAGTTAATAATACAAACACTCGGATTCTAGTCATATGGAAAATAGAAAAATAAGTATCAAATTAATCTATTCCTTCTTTTTATTTGTACTCCTTGACAATTAACTTGATTCTGTACTTATTAATTGTTACATTTGTATTTTGTTTCTTCTTAAAATCCATTTGTAACCTATAATAGTACAACTAGGATGCAAATCTATCAATTTTCAAGTACCATTGAAAATAATTGATTGAATTTCATCATTAACGGCTTTCTTCAAAAACTTAACTTCTAATGAGATCATAGCCCATTGGAAGGTGATAGGATTATCCTCAACATTTAAGTTGATGAAGTTATTTTCAAAGTCTTTAGACATCCTTAGCCGTTTATTTCTCCTTGGTTCAATTATTTTCTTAAAGTCCTCTTGTTACAACAGTAGAGGTCACGACCACAAGTAAATCTGAATCGATCCCACGTGCCCGCTTCTCTCATGAGCATTAGCGGCATTCAAAGACAAATATAGTCATATTCTAACTCAAATGAAATAGCAACTTAAATATATCAAATATCCATAATTTTAAACAATCCATCCAAAATGGTATGGGGTCCACCGAACAACATAACGTTATCTAGATAATCTACCACTCATCTAAATCGTTCCATCTCAAAAATATGTAGCTTGATCAACTGCTACTCTGATCCATGAACCCTGAAGGTGCTAGCTCTAGGATAAACTGTAAAGTGGTAGAATGAGGTCCTACTCATAGATCAAGGTTAAACATCTTTAAGTAGAATTCATACAAAAAACATGCATGTTTTCACAATCATTTCATAACAAACCATGTTTTCATTTCTAACTCATGTTTTTAAATTCATACACACATACATCAATCAATTATGGTAATTATAACCAAAACTCAATCTAAACCAAGTCACAAGAGTCTCCCAAAGCTCCCTTCACACGACCTTGGTCACCCCATCCACAATGGTTAAACCATGTCAATTCTCACAATATAGTGCTTGGAAACACAATCTATATTCGCCTAAGTCGAAACATCTAAGGGATCTACATGTCTCTAAAGACCTTTCATAAACCACACAAGTATGATACAATGCATTCACACATCATTATGTTTTAAAACCAATTCTATTTTATCACATTCACAAACTCATATCCAGATCTACGCATATCCAAATTTATATCCATACAATATTCAAATAGTATTTTAATACAAGTTCACTTCTCAAAGCATTTTAAATAACGCATAATTTCAAACATCACTTAAGAATCATCAATAAAAGCATTTAATAATTATGCACATTTAAATACATTCAAAACAAGAAAAGTAACTTCTAGCATTACAACCCCTACTTCAAGGAGCACTAAGATCTAATTCTCAAACTATTTAATTGCTCTTATCACTTCTATATCGCCGACCTTCCCTTGTACCATAAATACCAAACTATTTAATTGCTCTTATCACTTCTCAAACATCACCCGACCCACTATATTACATTCTATCTCCCTTAAAAAAAATTTGTGTCCTTAAAATTTAGAGAATACTTAAAAAGATCTGAATACTTCCCTAGCATCTTGTCCTCGAGCTATCAAGTGGTCTCGCTCAGCGAGTGATGGTTCCCATGTACTTTTACCATCCTCAAAATTTGATGACATAGGACTTGTTCTTTTCTTTTTAAAATGGCTATGAGTTGCTCCTCATAAGATAAATCCTCATGGATGTGTAGTGGTTCAACCTCAATAATATGCGAAGGTTCATGAATATACTTCTGTAACATAGATACATGAAACACATTATGTACTCTAGTTAATATGATGATGGTAACTCCAATTGGTAAGTGGCATCTCCAACTCGCTTTAGAATATGATATGGACCAACATACCTAAGACTCAATACCTTTATGCCCAAAGCGAGTCTCTTCTCGAGTTACGGAGACTTTTAAGAATACATAATCACCAACCATAAACTTTAGATTATGATATCTCTTATTTGTGTAGCTCTTTTGGTGGTTTTGAGCTGCCTTAATGCGGTGACAAACCAAAATTATTTTATCTGACAAATGTCAGAGTATCTCTGGATCTATCATAGATCGTAACATGAGGACATTTCAACATAATGGAATATTGTATTTTTTTAAGGTGACATCTCAATGTTGACTTGATAGGTATTATTATAGGTAAACTCAATAAAGTACAAATGGTTATCCCACTGATTCTTACTATCCAATACACATGCATGAAACATATCCTCTGGAGTTTGGATAATACACTTAGTCTGCTCATCGGTCTATGGATAGAAGGTCGTGTTAAATTGTAAGTTTGTCAGTAAAGCATTCTACAAGCTCTACCAGAAGTATGAGATAAATCAATGATCTCTATCCAAAGTAATGGTCTCTAACACACCACAAAACTTAAGAATCTGAGCAATATAAATGGTAGTCAATCTAGATAGTGACATATTCCTCAAATAGGTATAAATCATGCAACCTTAGTAAGTTTATCAATAATTACTCGAACAACATAGCTTCTACGAAATAAGAGGAAGTCCAACGATAAAGTCCACATTAATATGTTAGACATTTTCTCTTATGAATAAGCAACATTCTCAAGGTACCTACGTGCCATTGGTGGTTTGCTTTCACTTTCTAACAAGTCATACATCTAGCTACAAATTCATCAATTGCCTTTTTCGTTCTAGACCAATGAGATTGTCGACTCAAGTATTTATATATCTTTGTGGTACCGAAATGAATGTTAAATCAACTATGATGCACTAATTATAAGATCTCCTATCAAAGTGACTTATCATTAGGCGCACACATGTCCCTCAAAGCGTAAGGAACCATCATCACGTATCTTGTATCCAAGCTAATGTCCATGACTATTGCCTTTTTTCCTTTTTTGCTAAGGGAATCTGCGACTATGCTAGCTTTTTCAGAGTGACAAATAATCTCACAATTATAATCCTTAAAAAACTTAAGCCATAACATATATTTATATTATAGTATGGTTATGTGAAAATATATTTTAGGCTCTTATGGTTTATGAATACCTAGAACTTAATGTCATTAGGATAATGTCTCCAAATCTTAAATGCAAATATGACTATTATAAGCTCTAAGTTGTGGATTGGACAATTCACCTCATGTTTCTCCAATTTCCTTGATGCATAAACTATAACTTGATCGTGCTACATAAAAATGCAACCAAAACTCTTATGTGAGGCATCATAATAAACCCTAAAGTCCTCATTACTAGTTGGGAGTGCCAACACTAGTGTTAAAGTCAATTTTTTCTTTAACTCTGTGAAACTTTGCTCGCACTCATTTGTCCACTGAAATCGAGTATCCTTCTTAGTTAATCGAGTGAGAGGAGATATAATACCAAAAAATCCTCAACGAATCTATGATAATATCCTGCAAGCTCAAGAAAACTATGGATCTGAGAGACGTTCTTCAGTCTTTCCCAATTTATCATGACCGTGATCTTGACTAGATCTATAGCTTATTCAAACCAGAAATCACACTTGGAGAACTTAGCATATAACTGCTTTTCCAGTAACAAACCAATTATGATACGTAGGTGCTTAGTATGATCCTTTTTGCTCTTAAAAAATATCAAGATGTCATCAATAAATACCACGAGAAACTTATCGAAATAATCCTAAAATACTTTATTCATCAAGTCCATGAATGGTGTTGGGCATTGGATTAATAAAAAAGGCATGACTAGGAACGCGTAATACCCATATCGAGTTCTAAAAGCCATCTTAGGTACATCAATTGCTCGGATAATATTCAAACCAAATATCAATCCTCAAAAACACTCAAGCTCCCTACAACTAGTCGAATAAATTGTCAATCCTATGCAGTGGATACTTGTTTTGTATAGTCACCCAATTCAACTGCATAGAATCAATACAAAGACAGAGAGAATCATCTTTCTTCTTCACAAATAAGACAAGTACTCCCCATGGTGAGGTACTCGATTGAATAAAATGTTTCTTTAATAGTTCTTATAATTGAGCCTGTAACTCTTGCAACTCTGCAAGAGCCATACGATAAGCTACTCTTGATATGGGATTAGTACCTAGCTGCGAATAAATGACAAACTCTACCTCTTAGCTTGGGAGGTAATCCACGTAAGTCATCATGAAAAATATTGAAAAATTCATTGACTATGAGGATATTGTTTAATGACTTCTCTTTAACACCATACTACATAACAAATGTTAAGTATCATTTGCATCTATTACACATGTAACTATATGCTCGAATAATAGATGAGACAAACATCGGGTTCTCCTCTGATTGACCCTAAAAAATAAATGTGGCCTTTCGGGTGATGGAGAAAGTCATCTCCCGCTATTTGTAGTTAATCACAACATGATTTTTAGGTAACCAGTCCATGCCTAAAACTACATCATGGTTTAAGATCCTTATGAAATCAGGTTAGCTCGTAGATCGTGACCACCAACCATTATAGAGAAATCCCACAAAATCTGACTCAATACAATAATATTCCCATTAGGAAAATACACAAAGAATCCATCTAATGGCTATGGGTCTCTACCCATATGACTTATAAATATGAGTGAAACAAAACAATGTGTCTTGTATGTGTCAAACAAAACATGTGCAATTATACCACAAACAAACAAACAAATAAAGTATTGATAACCAAATAACCGGTATATGGTGCCTAGCCATCTACAACATAAACACACCTCTGGTTGGCTATTTGAGGCTAAGGTGGTTGAGGTGACCCTTACTGACAAATAGGTGCCTGAGTATGAGTTGGCCTGTTGGCACTGTCATGAGCTGAGGGAGTTGGATATTGTATAGCCCATGAATAATATGCTTTACGATGCCCAAACTCCTTACACCAAAAGCAATGTTTCCTCATATCTTCATTCTGCACGGTGCTCAAAGACTTAGGTTGACCTTGCCTTAAGTTTTTTTCTAATGAGCACTCTCTAGTTCTATGTCCCATGCCTTCACAATTAAAATAAGTGATTCCTCATTTCTGTTGGCTACCTTTGTCGTGAGTAGGTCCACTCCTTACTTAACATTGACAACATCTACTAGTCCATTATTGAGCTTGGCGTGGTCTACTCCTCTTACAGCCTTCATGCGAACAACATAAACTCTATTTTGCTGGCCTCTTCTTTTACTTTTGTCTCTATATACACAACAATAGCCTGCAACTCATCGATGTCCTTATATATTATTCCTCGTAATGACTTACAAATTAAATATGAAAGACCCCAGAATTACTTGTTTGCTTGTGTCTTAAGAATTAGCATGTGAGGATCAAACTATGCCAACCTTACAAACTAATTAGTATAATCTCTTACTATCATACTGCCTTATTGCAACTGATTGAACTCTAGCTATAGATGCATCCGATCATTTTGAGAAAATAAGTGACCGAAAAATATCTTTTTTAGTGCCTCCCAAGTCCAAGGAGTGATATGAGTTTCATTTTATACTCTCAACCACTGTTTAAAATTCTCTTAAAAAAAATACAATACTAATTATACCTTTCTTTCCTCATATGTGCATGTGAATATTGTGAAAGTATTCTCGAGCTTATCAATACATTCATATGATTTCAATGGGTCTGCAATTATACCTTTAAACTCTTTGTATCCATTCTTCGTGAAGTATTAAATGGTAATAGTAGATTCTCTTGGAACATTTTGTAGTACACTTATCATCTGGTCAAGCACCATTGCAGCATTTTGGCTACCTTGCAAAGTCAGAACCTGTAGTGGTACTATGGGTCCTTGAGGCATCACTGGTGATGCCTTAATTTGCATAACCAATGCATATGATTGGATCACCTTATGCACATCTTCCATAACGCTGAAAGCTATATTCCAGTCAAACCCTCGTGAATCCTACACAAATACGATACTATATTTCAATAAATAATACATTATCGCTTATACTTTAATAACTATAGGCTTCGATACCAAAGCATGGGTTGCAACCACGAGCTGACCTAAACTAATGCCACATGATTGCTTCTTGTGCGAGCCCAAGTGTGAGCAACATTCAAAGACAAATATAGCCATATTCTAACTCAAACGAAATAACAACTTAAATATATCAAATATCTATAATTACAAACAATCCATCTAAAACAATGTGGGGCCCACCGAACATAACCCCAAATAACAAATGTTTATCTAGATAATTCACCACTCATCTAAATCATACCATCTCAAAAATTTGTAGCTCGATCAATTGCTACTCAGCTCCATACGCTCTAGAAGTGCTAGCTTTAGAATGAATTGTAAGATGATAGGGTCAACTCTGACCTATAGCTTAGTACAAAGGTTAAACATCTTTAAACAAAATTAGTACTAGAAACATGCATGCCTTCACAATCATTTCAAAACAAATCACATTTTCATTTCTAACTCATGATTTCAAATTCTTACTCACACACATCAATCAGTTACAATAATTATAACCCATATTATATCCAATCAAAGTCACAGGAGTCGTTCGAACCTCCCATCACACGACCTTGATCACCCCGCCTACGATGGTCAAACCAATTTGATTCTCATAGTAGAGTGCCCAGGAATATACTCTATATTCGCTCTAAGTTGGAACGTTCGAGAGATCTATAAGTATCTAGAGACCCCACACAAACCATACAAGTACAACACATGCATGCACACATTATTATATTTCAAAACCAATTCTATTTTATCACATTCAAAAACTCATATCGAGATCCACGTATATCAAAATTCATATCAATACAATATTCAAATACCATTTTCATACTAACATATGCACATCAAAACATGTTCTTAATCAACTAAGCCATAAACAAATTCACTTCTCAAAGCATTTTAAATAACACATAATTCTAAACATCACTTAACAATCATCAATAAAAATATTTAATAATTATGCACATTTAAATCCATTCAAAATAAGAAAAACAACTTCTAACATGGTTTTATAAAAGAATGTACAACCATTACCTTAAGGAGCACTAACATCCAATCCTTAAACTGTTGGGCCATTGTTATCATCGCCAAATTCTCTAATTTTAATCTTAAATGGTTATAAATAATAATAATATTAAAATTTGTTCAACTACGATTCTAATGCAACAAATTAAATCTCAAATGACCCTAAAATGACCCAAAACTCAACCTAGATCCAATTAAGTTATCCTAAATCCGAACTACCATCTAGAACTATATATGATCCAAACTGAAAATTACAATAGGTATTATGTGTCTCCCTGTTGACACAAAACTTGGTCCAAACTTGAAACTGTTGAAATAGATTCTACTTTTGATCCAAAACTTGTTTCAAGAACCAACCCATACCTAACTTATTTCTAACACATAACCCATGACACAAAATCTATTTCTAACTTGTTTGTGACACAACATAGAACTACTAGAATGACACAAGACATTACACATTTCAGTGTCATTCCACTGTGCATTGGACATGACACATCGTGTCCGACATGATACAACACGGGAACAAAACACACCCAAAAGGGGTTTTTTATCTTGGACTTTTTAGTGACCTTTTTCGGCAGCGACTATGGTTGACGGTGGTGCCCAACCGACCGCCTGCCTTCCCTCTTCCCATCCAAACCACCAATGGTTATCGTTACTAATGATTTGGCTGGAAAATTTGTAATAAGCAAAGTATTTCGTGGACAAGAAAAGTGGATGTTTTTCATCAATTTTTGACTCAATTTGAGACAATACATATTGTTTTTGAAACTCCTAGCCAAATATACCAAAAAACCTATGATTTAAGCCCAAACCGACCCCAAACAACCATTGATTTCATCGAAGATTAAATTGAATAGAATTTTCTTTAAAATGTCCTAAACATACCTTTTTTTGGTGCCTTCTATCGATCAATCTTCTTTAGTGTTGTTGATCTTCAATCATCTCTTGTGGGTCTAATCTGCACAGAAATCAACTCTAAAATAGCGAGTATCGAAGTTGGGTATATTTTCCAACAACCCACCCGGTCTTTCCAAAAGGGATTCCATCGTGCGTTGATGGAATCCTAGCTTAATCGGGTCTAGGTCAAGATGTGGATCCTTACCCACTATATTACACCTTTGATGTGGACACAATCAATTACCCTAATATGGTCAACCATATTTTAATATGTTGTTCCCAGCATTTAAAATGGGAGCAGACAAATTTTTTTGTATTAAGGTCAAATCGACCTTTGGATAGAATGTAGTAGATGACGATATATTTACTACAAAAACTGATTTCTCTAATATTGTTGGAATTAATTATAGGATTATATGCACAAATAAATAATATGCAACAATCATAAGCATGTTGATTCCATCAATAGTCGCAGATCTAAGGAAATCCATTACAAATAGTGCAAGAAAGAAGTAAAGTAGGAAGAAAAATCAATAAACCACTTATCTTGTTCGAGTTGTTCGTACGGACTGACCTTAGAGAAATCAACGCCCCGTTGTTGGGTATGCATGGGTGACTGCACCTTTTTCCTAAGATAAAATAAACACACAACAAGACGATGTACCTAATTGAAGTTATCTTTGGCTGTGCCTCCGTCGCCTTAGCTGGAGAGTGGAAGGGAGCAGTCACAACAAGGGGGTAAACATAGGGAATAGGAAGATGGAAGGAGAGAGAGAGTGGGAGTGCTAACTAGGGATTAGAGAAGCCCTAATCCCGGTGCTGAGATTTAGTTAAGACATTCCATAAATTTAGTGAATAATTCAAATAATAGAATATTAATTTGATACTATGGCTATTATTTACATTGACTGGTGCAGTATGTGAATTAAGAATCTATAATCATTGATCATACTAAGTTGAGTCTAAAGTAATTTACCATAGAACTACTTGTTGCAGTAGTAAAAATCGATAGATATGAATCCTAATGATAGCTACTTGCTACAATTGGAACTGTATTCATTCAAGATGTCTCTTGCACAATAAGCTAAGGTTTCCTATCTCAATCAACTTTCATAAAACTTTCAAAAGTTATGCAGTAAGGCCCATGATTGAAATCCATAGGCCATGACAATAATGTAATGGTTGAAGCATATGTTACTTTTTAAAACGGAACTTAACTAGACGAAAACCAAAATTAGCTTTTCCCATACTTAGTAAGCTCGGTAGCATGCATTCTTAGTTACCATTAGGCTTGATCTTGTGCTATATTAGCATTTTACCCCAAAATGTGACGTCTCCGATGTGTGCTATAAGGGTGTGTTTGATACAAGGTTTTGGAAGAATTGGACTTTGATTTTGCTTGTAGTTCCAAGTTTCATTCTGCATCAATTGTGAAACCTATCAGCTAACATGGAGTGGTTCTACATGCCCTATGTGAGTCAATTGGTATGAAAGGGGAGGTAGGCCATAAGAATTACAGCCAGGGGCTTAGCATGAAACCTAGCTACCTCCTTCTGTGATGCTATCTTGTCTCACATGAAAACCCAAAAATTCATACCACTTATGAATGAAACATGAAGCCATGGTTACAAGCCCGTATGGTACTAAGCCTACAATTCTAGTACAAGAAGCCTGTAACCATAAATCAGAAGCTCTCTAAAGAGGCCATGAAAGAATTTTAGGTTGTTTGGCTCAACTTCAAAGCATTCTAGACCTGCAACTGGTGTAATTAGAACTTTCAAGTTAGTACCAGCTTAAAATATGTCAAGAACATCTATTTGTGTTACAAGAGGAGGCCTAACACGCACACACACACACACATGCACCCTCTGGGAGTGCCACTCTCCACCAGCTGCCATGGCGCTAGAGTACCCTATCGTTGAGTAGCATTCTAAGTGCTATCAGGAACAATCTTAGGCTGCTAAAGTGAGGAAGTAAGGGTTCCAAAAAGTCCTACCAAACAAGAACGGTCTAAACTAGTATAGTGGTGTCAATAGGTCCTACCTGGTTGAGGAATAAATGAGTCTAGGTTCATATGCCATTTGAGGCAGCTAGTTACCATACTTGAATCTGAGTCATATCAGGTTACCACGATAAAAATCATAGTGAGATTCATAAGAAACTTGCGAACCATAACTGAGAAAGGTTTCTTTCAAATTTTTCTGTAGTAAGATTGCTTGGTATAAATTTTCAAAAATCACACTGGGGGCAAATCAGGTTAACTGGTCAATTTAGGGTCAGGTCAATTCTGTTTCATGTCATGGTCGATACAGATCTAACCCGTTTCCTTTTTCTGGTCATGTTTGGATTGGGTCCAATTCAACTAGATTGTGATCCAATTATGTATTATAATATACAAATGTATTACAGATGTGTATATATGGGTGCAAGGCATATATATATATATACATACATATATATATATATGTATGTATATATATATATGTATGTATATATATATGTATGTATATATATATATGTATGTATATATATATATGTATGTATGTATGTATGTACGTATTTACATGTATGTTGATATTGTTTTTTGGTTGGTTCCAGCTGATTGGATATGATATGACTTATGTTGGATTGCTTAACCAGACCAACGTGCCAAAATTGTCATCAGGATATGGATTGAGTTGAGTCCATGTTGCATTGCGGGTTGGGTTGGGTTTGACATTCACCTCTAAACCATACTTATCTCCATGGATTAGTCAAACCACCAGGGTCAATCAAGATAACTAATGGGTCTACACTTTTAGTTGGTGTGAGGAAGACCTCTACTAGGTGAACAAGATGAACAGTATGTGCACAAGAAGTTAAATAGAGGGCCATCACCATAGTGGTGTGTTCCATTAATAATTGGCAGGTGTTTAAGGTCCTTGTAGACATGAAAATTTTCACTTTAAAGTTTATGTAAAACTCGAAGCGAAACTTTTCTATCTACTTGCTTGCACGAGCGTGCCAGCTAGTTTGTCAAAACTAGAAAAATTTTGAAAATCTGACTTCTTATGGCAATTGAGCTAAGCGGGTTCTTTTCACTTAAACCTTCTTGAACCACCGCTCAAGGGTTGGTTTAAGCGCTTAGGAACTTCGATTTTGAAAATAGTGAACTCCAATCCACGTGAAACTGGAGAGTTTTCAAAGTTGCAAAGTGAAGATGAAGTTCACTATTTTCAAAATCGAAGTTCCTAAGCGCTTAAACCGATCCTTGAGTGGCGGTTCAAGAAGGTTTAAGTGAAAAGAACACGCTTAGCCCAATTGCCACAAGAAGTCAAATTTTCAAATTTTTGCTAGTTTTGACAAACTAGCTGGCGCGCTCGCACAAGCAAGTAGATAGAAAAGTTTTGCTTCGAGTTTTATATAAACTTTGAAGTGAAAATTTTCATGTCTACAGAATTGGCACTCCCAGTGGGACTCGGGTCTTAAGAAACTTTCATTTCAAACAAATGAACTCCAAAAACCTTTCAAAAACGTGTTTAACTTTGCTAAACTTGTGTATAAGTTGGGTTTTTCAAAGTCTATAAATCATGTCAAGTTCAAACAATTCCTATGAAGTGTCGAGTCGGGTTTCGTGCTCGTCAAGTCCTCTTTCCAAAAGATTTTCGAAAGTAAGTTTCAAAAACAAGAAAGAGTCGCTTGAAGATTTAAGAAAAGAGTTTGAAGCAAGAATCGCCGCACTTAGCCAAGAGGCCGAGGCGATCGAATCATGCTCGTCTCACGGAAAACAAGTGAGGGCCCGAAAGAAGACGAGTAAGTCTAAGAAGCCCACGAAAACCTCAATCATAGAGGGGGATAAAGAGTATGAGTCTTTCACTTTGAAAGATCGAAAGGCCCTTTAACAATTGCTAAGAGGCCAAGCAAAAGAAAAGAGATCATACGCCTTATCCGACTTTCTTCCATCTGATTATCAAACGGATAGCGATGATGATATACCGAATTTCCACCGATATGATGGAACTGGGGATCCTAGATCCTATCTCCAACTCTTTTCCCGCAGAGCATATAAGAAAAAGAAAGACTCTGCCAAATGGATCTATTGGTTCCCCCTCTCCCTTAAGGGAGCTGCTTCAAAGTAGTTGACTTGAGCCAATTCGCGACTTTTGAAGAGTTAGCGAATTGTTTCATGCAACGATTCTCCCACAATGTGGAGGTGACACCCACTTTGAACACCCTTAGGGACACGAAACAAGGATCGAACGAGGATGCCCACGCATTCATCATTCGATGGAGGTCCCTCATTGGGCAAATAAGAGAGCCCATCTCTAAAGGATGCGCAGTAATGCTCATCCTTGAAAACTTCAAAACCGAATTGAAAGCGCTTCTTTCTTTACATGAAATTTCAACCTTCTACAAACTAATAAAAAAGGCTTCCCTCTTCGAAGCAAACTTGAAAAAGGAGGTCTACGATAACTTGTGGAAAGGGAATTTTTTTCCAAAGGCACGATTTGAAAAACCCGGGACTTACAGGCCATCTCCTGTGGACAATGGGGTAAAACCTCAAAAAATTATAAATGTCCGAGTAGAAATGAGCACAGCCGGCACTTCCAAGAAATTTGAACCAAAGCATGATGAAAAGGTTCAAAAAACTTTTGAAAAAAGAGAGTACACTCCATTAGAACAACCTATCTCGAAAGTCCTAGACCTCCTACTAGCTCAGGGCATGGTCACAGTCCCCAACCTTCCTAAGGGGACACCCTCAAAAGAAAATTTTTTGAATAAGTTTTGCAAGTGTCATAGGCTCAAGGGTCATGATACAAACAAATGTTACACACTTTTAAACAAGATAGAGGACTTGATCGAGCAGGGCAGGCTCAATGTCACTGAGGAATCGGAGCCCGCCCAAGCCATTCTCAAAGAACCCTTTCCCAATCACGCGAGCACCAACAGGAAGGACAAGGAGGTATATGATCTCTCACCTCATTCTTATGGATTGGAGCATGCATATCATACGGATTTCACTACTTGTCACACACCACATTCTCTCGTAATAAAAAAAGCCAAGCAAGTAGTGATCCGGAGAGCGCTTAAAGTCCCGCCCCCGGCTAGAGCCTTCTTAAAAATTCGGAGTGCTTCGAAGCACCAAATTAAAGCCAACATAGGAATGAGCCCTAGGGAAGGTGTGGGCGAGGTGACTAAGTCCGGAAGGATCTATCAACACCCACATTTAGCAAAAGATGCTAGCAAGGAAGTGGTCGTTGTCCCCGGCCCTTCAAAACCATGCATTCTCAAAGCATCTCATAGCATGGATATGGGGAAAAACATGTTAACCCCCTATGATTTTAAAACTCATCTTTCTAAGATCTCCATAAACATGTCTATCCTAGAACTAATCCAAACTTTCCCTAAGCATAGACAAGTCTTAGAGAAAATCTTAGAAAGAGCCAAGGTTAACTCGACCATAATCCCTGAGTCCTTATCCTTCCTAGTCTCACCTATTTGTGCCAAGGCCCCCATCATATTTTCAGAGGATGAATTAGAAAGACCATATAGAACCCACAACCAAGCCTAGCATATAGAGGTGATATTGAATCACCACACTCTAGACAAATACTTGGTTGATGGAGGAGGAGGTCTAAACATCCTTCCACTATACGCGGCCTTTCAAGTCGAAGTCACCCCAACCTCTTTGAACCCAAGATCCATCGTTATCACAGGATACGATGGAAATGCATCCCAACCCATAGGAGTTATAGAGTTACTAATGTGTAAGTAGGGGGCATAAGCCATACGGGGGTGTTTCATGTCTTAGACATACACCCCCACTATAATTTACTCCTAGGAAGACCGTGGATCCATAGCCTTCAGGTCATGCCTTCCACGTTCCATAGGATCCCCCATGAAAACCAAGTCATGGTAATTCTAGGAGAAGACCACCCCTAACTCAAGGAAATTCAAAACTTCCCTTGTTTGTCAAGTCACCCATCTTGTGAGTCAAATGTAGGAGAGCCAACACCCATGGTCGATCCACCAAAACCCCTTAAAATCCTAGGTCAATCTAAGCTTGTCGTGTGCATCCAAGAGCAGCCCAAGGCATGCCCAAATCGTCCACCCGAAGTGTTGTCAATCCTAGGAAAAACCAAAACCCAAGTAGCACCTAAGCTCCTAAGTCAAGATAGGCGGGTGTACGTGCATGACATGGATGAAACCAAGTTCCAAGGCCATCCACTTTGTGAAACATTTTCAAAACTCAAGAAGCCTTGAACATGTTGTTAAACATGAGATACATGCCCTATTAAGGTTTAGAAAACCAAAAGCAGGGTCGTTTAGAACCCATTATGTCAAGTCCTAATCCAAACCGGTATGGGGTAGGCTACACCCCATCTATACCCCTTGAACCACCACCTACGACCACTTGGGTCGAGGGTGCCCTAGAGCCTCCTAAAACCGAAACCTATAGCTTAGACCTCTTGTTTAGAGCCTAAAGCATGGTGTGTTTTTTTGTAGGTTTGATGGAAGACCCCACCACATCCAAAAACCCAAAAAAAAATGAATATTTACAAAATCCAAAAACATTTAGAAAATCCCCAAAACCCAAAAACATTATAAAATTTCAAAAATCCAAAAAAGAATGTGATTTGCATTCCTCCTCCTTCCATTTCTTTACAAAATGCCAAAAAAATTGAAAACTTTGAAAAACCCAAACAAAATGTAGTTTATGTTCCTTTTGTTCGCAAAAGGCCAAAAAAATCGAAAAAGTTGAAAATACCAAAAACAAGGTTTTGTATATCCCATCTCCTAGTGCTCATTTTGAAAAGCTAAAAAAATTGAAAATTTTGAAAAACCCATAAATGTTGTCTTTGTAAAAAGCCCAAGTCCTTTGAAATTTGTACATATCCCAAAACCAAAATCGTGTGAACCTCATGATTTTTCTAACACTTCCATAGAAACTAAAATTCTCGAGAATGATCAAAGCAAGGAGGAAGATCCCCTCATCCATGAGGAGGATCAAGCCTCCGAGCTTCCTAAGTTTCATAAAATCCTTAATTTAGAAAAACCTTTGAATTCCGTAGGAGGGGATTTTGTAGAAATCAACCTAGGGAGTGAGTCTAATCCCAAGCATATTAAAATAAGTGTATGTTTGCATGAGCATGAAAATGCATCATTCATTGCATTTCTTAAGTCATATGTAGATGTGTTTGCCTGGACCTACGAAGACATGTCGGGTCTAGACCTAGAAATTATAGAATATTGCCTTCCCCTAGAACCAAATGCTAAACCCAGAAAGCAAAATCTTAGAAAAATCCTTCCTGATGTCCACTCCCAAGTAAAAAAGGGTTTAGAGGATCTTTTAAAAGCTGGATTTATAAAACCCATTGCGTATTCTAGATGGCTTTCAAATATAGTTGTAGTTCGAAAATCCAATGGAAAAATTCGAATTTGCATTGATTTTAGAAATTTGAACAAAGCCACTCCAAAAGATAATTTTCCTTTGCCAAACATCGATTTTATAGTGGACAGCACTGCAAATCATGAAATGTTTTTCTTTATGGATGGCTATTCGGGTTACAATCAAATCAAGTTAGCACCAAAAGATCAGGCTAAGACTACTTTTACTACACCTTGGGGCACATACTGTTACACGGTTATGCCATTTGGTTTGAAAAATACCGGTGCCACATACCAAAGAGCCATGACTATTATTTTTCATGATCAAATTCATGAGCTCTTAGAGGTATATGTGGATGATCTTTTGGTGAAATAAAAAATCTGATGCATACACATTGAATCTTTGCAAAAAGTTTTCAAAAGACTTAGGCTTTACAAAGTGAAATTAAACCCTCAAAAGTGTGTCTTTGGAGTGAAATCGGGTAAGCTTTTAGGCTTTATGGTGAGCCAAAGGGGCATTGAAGTTGACTCCTCTAAGTGTTGAGCCATCATAGACATGCCTCCACCCTCCAATTTGACCCAAATCTGAAGCCTCAGATCGCCTTCAAGCAATTAGGAGGTTCATTTCAAACTTAGCAACAAGATGTGAACCTTTCAACAAACTTTTGAGAAAATGGGTGAAATTTGTATGGAACGATGATTGTCAAAAGGCTTTCGAAAGATTGAAAACTTATTTGGTAAATCCTCCTATTTTAGAACCTCCAAAGCAAGGAAAACCTTTGTTACTTTACATTTTCATACATACGAATGCATTGGGTGCTTTGTTAGCTCAATAGGAGGATGATGGCCATAAAGAGTATGCTATTTACTACATTTCGAAAACTCTATTGGCATTTGAAAGAAATTATCAAGCCATGGAGAAAACATGCTTGGCATTGGTATAGGCTTGCCAAAAGTTTAGACACTACTTCTTAGATCATGAGATATGGATAGTGTCTAAGCTTGATCCGATCAAGCACTTGTTTAAAAAACCTATCCTAATTGGTAGACTTGGTAAATGACACCTCCTCTTAATAGAGTATGATTTAAAGTTTCACCATCAAACCTCCATTAAGGGACAAGCCCTAGCCGATCATGTGACCGAACTCCTCCTTGAAGAGACATACCCCATACTTGATGAAATGCCCGATGAAGGCATATTTGCAAACGATTTTCAAAACCATGTTTTAGCAAGTTGTTTTAAAGAAAACCAAGTATGGAAGATGTACTTTGACGGAGCAAGAAACCAACAAGAGACAGGTGTTGGAGTCATCCTCATATCCCCTGAAAAGGGAGAGATCCCATTGTCATTCGCCTAGATTTCAAATGTTCCAATAATGTGGCCGAATATGAGGTACTCATACAAGGCCTAGGAATTTTGAAAAATCTAGGGGCATCATGCATCGAAGTCTTTGGAGATTCTTTACTTGTTGTGAACCAAGTTTTGAAAATTTGGCAAGTCAAAAATGAAAAACTCATTCCATACCACGAATTGGCCATCAAGCTGGTTGATTCCTTCAAATCATATACTCACTCACATAGGAAGAGAGGACAACACCATAGCGGATGCTCTCTCATCTTTAGGATCAGCTCTAAAGGTCGATCCCACTTTGGGAACCCGGTTCTTAGAGATGTGGCACTCACCCACTCCATCCACCCATGATTTGGAGATTTGCCAAAATGACCAAAATGCAAATGAAAAACCTTGGTTTTATGATATTAAAAACTTTTTAGAAAATGGAGGATTTCCCGAATTTGCTTCTTCTAGAGACCAAGTTTTTATTAGAAAAATTTCAACCTGATATGTAACTTTGGGAGGGGTGATTTACAAAAAGAGTTTTACAGGCATCTTGTTGAGATGTGTAGACCTTGAGGAGGCTAGGACCATAATGCATGAATTCCACGATGAAGAATGCGGAGGTCATGTCAATGCTAATATGATGGCCATGAAGATACTTAGGGCAACGTATTTTTTGTCCACCCTGAGATAAGATTGCCATGATCATGTTAGAAACTATCATCAATGTCAAGTGCATGGGCATGCCATACACATCCCATCATCCACCCTACATTCCATCGTAAGCCCTTGGCCCTTTGCCATGTGGGCATTCGACATCATAGGACCCATAACCCCAAATGCATCCAATGGACATAGGTTCATCTTAGCAACCACCGAATATTTTTCTAAGTGGGTTGAAGCTACATCCCTGGCTAATGTCCAAGGGCAACATGTAGTGGCATTCATTAAGAAAAATATCCTAACCCATTTTGGAGTTCTAAAAGACCTAGTGTCCGATAATGACACCCCATTGAAAAATGAAAAGATGGAAAAGCTATATGCTACATATGGCATGACTCAACACTTCTCATCGCCCTACTACCCTCAAGGCAACAGCCAAGCTGAAGCCACGAACAAAACCCTCATAAGCATCATTGAGAAAACCATAGAAAAGGGTAGGACATAGCATGAGAAGCTCGATGAAGCCTTATGGGCTTATAGAACTTCCATCCGAACACCCACCAATACCACTCCATTTGAGTTGGTCTATGGTACGAATGTCATACTCCCCATTCATACAAAATTGCATTCATTCCATACATCACTAGCACTAGATCTTCCATTAGAAACTTTACAGCATACTAGAATGGTGAAACTTGATTTGTTAGATTAAAAAAGGCTCCTTGCTTTGGATCATGCACATGCATATAGGCAAAGGATAGCCTGACACTATGACAAGCACATGAAGGCCCGCCAATTCAATGTGGGAGACCTTGTGCTCAAGACCATTCATCACCGAGGCCCTCACCCCCTTGGAAAGTGGCGGCCCAAGTGGGATGGTCCTTATGTTGTACGTGGAACCACTACAAACAATGCATATTGGTTAATTGATGTTGAGGGTAGGAATTTAGTAGACCCTATAAATGTTCAATATTTGAAAAAATATTATGTGTAGGGTCTATGCTAAATCCTTTTAGAAAATGTTTTAAAATGGGGTCTCCTTTGAACTTCTTGAAAGAATGATCAAGGTGAATTGTGTGATCTTGAATAAGGGGATTAATGCTTTATGAAAAGTAGAGTTTTCAAACTCAATGAGTTATATTTTAAAAATCTTTAGCTTACAAAATAGAGCCTTGTTCAACGTAACAAAATATTTTCAAGTAGTACATGCTATTATGAAATAGGGTGATCTTAGATGAATCAAGTAAACCATTGGAAAAGTCTCTCCCCATTTCACTTCTCTTTCCAAAAAGGAAAATTTGGCAAAAAGTAAAAAAAGAGGATATGAAAATCCCTTCAAAAGTTTTCCTTCGAATAGAAAGAAGGGCAAAATGAAAAATTTCTCCAAAAGAGTTTAGTTCTTTGATTGAAAAAGAAAAGAGGGGAAAATAAAAGAAAAATCCTCCAAAAAGAAAAATGGGAGGCCCTCTATGAAAAAAAAGAAAAATTGCCAAAAGCTCAAAATGAACAGTTTTCCATCTCTTGGCTTTAAACCACGGGATGCTTCAGAAGTGACCGTGGTAACTCTTTCCCATATCCCTACAACTTATCCCGATGAAGAAAGATTCATCTAGGAAAATCCTAGAGTAAGAATAGGATTTACTTATTTGAATCTCATTTTGTTTGAGAATTATACTTTGTTGTGTAAGAAATAAAATTTTGAAATGTTTTCCTAGATTTCTTATAAAACCTCTACTAAGTAGTAGATGTGAAGACCCGAGTATGGGGAAATACAAGAAGCCGAACATCCTTGTGATTGAAGCTAAAAGGACTTCTCCCTCTTTTTGAAAATGAATTTTGAAAACCCCAGAACATCAAGCAACATATGATCATCTCACTTGGGACATCCGGCCTTCGTGAGCCTCTCCCCAATTTAAGTCATTGTATGCTTAAAGTTCTCTAGAAAGTCATATTCCAATACATCACTCATGTCACCCACTCATATCATTCATACCCATGCATGTAAGGTCGTTGAGTACATGATCCCAATTTGGACTAGAACCACCATAGGCCAAGTTCCCTTTGGCTCAAATCCCCTCTTATCTATCATAAAAAAAAAGAGTTTTAAGGAAATTGGGATGATCTATATTCTCGAGAAAAGGTTCATGAAGAAAAATAAAGGGTGTTTTCTTCTTTGACATTATCCAAATACATTTGGATTAATGCCAAAGAGGGGCATCTATAAACACCCAAAATAAAAATGTTTTCAAAATTCCCAAAAGAAGAATTTTAAACCTTTATAACTTTACAAAGTTGAAAAACCAACTTTTAAAAGATTTTAAAAGGTTTTAAGAGTTTTAAATTTAATTTATAAAGAAAACAATTCGATCCAAGTTTGAACTCAACCAAGGCCCAAACCCGGATCAAGATTAGGCAAAAAGAGCAAGCTTATGCAAGACCAACTCGTTCAAAGCCAGTCAGGGATCAAAAGAAAAACTCGAGACCAGCAAATCAAGAAGGGAGCTAAAGATCAATATGGGTGGAGTCAAAATCAAAGTGGAATGTGAACCATTCAAGAGGCAAGATCAAGCATGGCTGAATGAGAAAAACCTAGCTAGGTCCGACCAAGAGTATTGAATCAAGTTGTAAAGAAATGCCAAGGAAAGCTAAGACCGGTTGCACCAATTGGCCACAGTCAAGCTCAAGCCGTGGCACCCTAGACCAGCCCACATGGGGCAGGTCCAAGTCACCATGGAAGGAACCAGGTTCATCAAGTGAAATGATCAAGCTAAAGTGCATCGACCTTAGCCAAGTCCACGACACTCTAGCCGGTTGAAGCAAGGACCAAGGAGGGAACCTAGTCAAGGTCGGCTACACTCAAAACCAGCCCACATCCAATTCACCACCAAGGGGACCACTCAAAGGTGGGTCGGATGGATTAAAGGAAGACCAAGATGGCTGGCCCAACCCGCCCCAAAGAGCGGCCTAGAAGCCAGCTCCTTTAGCTTATAAAAAGGGCCAAGGGGGGGGGGGGGGGGGGGGTCCCTATCTTGCATCACTTAGAAGAATTCTATCTTGGGGAGAGTAGCTAGGTGAGAGAAACTCCGGCAAAAGGGGAGGCTAATCCCAAGGTTGTGTAGCTGCAAGGTGAGGAAAAATTGGGTAGTCTTCAGTGAGTGTGAGTGAGCATTCAAGCAAGGAGAAGAGAGCCTTGGCCGAATTTCAATCTTGAAAATTTCGGCCATCTTGTGCAAAACGTGTAAGTATCATTTCTCTTTTAATTCAAAGTTCTTCTTCTTCATCCATTTGAATTGATATGGGGTTGTATTAATGGAGCTTTGTCTCCCCCCAAGTTGTAATAATTTCTAGAGTTGTAGAATTTTCATTTCATGGATAAATCGTCAATCACACACACATGCACCCTAATTATTCGAATATGATTCTACCCCAATATATATTATAAACACTCTATACTTCCTACCCCCTCTATGCTTAAGCTAATATGTACATTTCAATTCCTTTACTTTCAGCAATTTAATTTCGGGAGTAGAGTTGTTGTAATTTAATTTCGTGTGAGTATGCATTTGCACGTATCTTCTATGAAACTGAAAATCTGATTTCTGCATCTACATACTTGATTGTTGTAATTTTAATTCTCTATTCCATGATCCAAATGCTCTAAAATTTTAGGCACAATACCTGCACATAGGAGCCTATTAGAAATAAAATTTTCAAGAATTTTAGGACCGTGCAACTTCGTAAATAAAATTGGGAAAGATCATATAAAATTGTTTCTATTTTCTGCACAGTCAGATTTCTTGAGATAGGGGTTGAGTAAAAGTCTCATATCTCTGTTCACAGGTATCCAATTTGGCTAAAATTAGTCTCATTAGAAAGCTAACATCCATAGATTTCTAAAACAACTAAAATCACAATATTTAGAGTTCTATATACCGAGATATAGAGGATTCTTTGAGCCTCTGTATTTTTGTTACAGAAACTCCTAAAACAGTAAAGTTATGATTGATTCCCGATTTAATTCTCTGAACTGGTTATGCCAAAATTCGAGATAAAAAGTGATCTAGGATCCCAACACATTAGAAACACTTTGTGAAATTTTTGTGAATTTTGGAGATCTTCTAGACTACCTAGAAAAATTTGGGAATAAGATATGAAAAATCGAGAGTTTCAAGTTTTTGAACCAAAGCACACTTCATCTTCACTTTGCAACTTTGAAAACTCTCAAGTTTCACGTGAATTAGAGTTCACTATTTTTAAAATCGAAGTTCCTAAGTGCTTAAACCGACTCTTGAGCGGCGGTTCAAGAAGGTTTAAGTGAAAAGAACTCGCTTAACCCAATTGCCACAAGAAGTCAGATTTTCAAAATTTTGCTAGTTTTGACAAACTAACTGGTACGCTCACGCAAGTAAGTAGATAGAAAAGTTTTTCTTCGAATTTTACATAAACTTTGAAGTGAAAATTTTCATGTCTACACTTAGGGATCAAAGAAGTTCAAAGTTTCTCTATATAAATATATCACATCCCTACCCTCGAAATTACCCAATGACTCAGAACTCATGACTAGAGCTAGGTAAGCTTTACCAAGTAAGGCTTTTTTTACCAAGGAGGCAACAATTCAGCAAAAGCTTAAGATTGATAATTAGGAGGGTAAATTAGGAGTAAATAAAGGAAACTTAAAGAAAGTAATATTAGTTGTATTGATAGCAGAAAAGGTGTGTGGACTACCACATGCTTATAACTATAATATGAGACTCTTATTAAGTATCAAAGCAAAAGATGCCCTTGTCTACCATATGAGCTTTAAATTAAGTATTAAAGTTATCAGTGTTTCTACAGAGGGGCCTAGTTACATAACTATAGGAAAATTTTACTATGGAGTGTCCTTAGGTCACATTCTCCTCACCTAAACACTTGACAAACTTGACAAGCTTTTTAATGGTGCTCTTACATCTCTTTTAGAGCTTCGGTATAATATCTACTTCTATACTCATTGTACTTTAATTTATATATCTCATGTTGTCCTCCAAGAGACAGGTGCCTATAATAGCTATGGCCTGTACATTCCATGTCTCCATGAACGAGCTCCAATTGGAAGGCCCACACCCTCATGATGATTGATCGAGAACCATCATCCTTCTAGATCGTGTTGGTGTGTTGCTTAACAACGAGGCCATCACACCACTTTCATTATGTTCACTCCTTCATGCGAGTCGCTACCTTCACATGAAGTTGTTGGTCAAAATCATACTGCTTTAGTTGATCAACACAGAAGTTGTATATGGTTAGTAGCATCTTAGAGTATTGTGCAACAATCTCATGTGCCTCCAACTGTCCTTTGGGTCCTTTACTCCTATGCAACTTGTCTTACATTATCTACCATCTAGCCTTGCCAACCATAGATTTGTATCATTGTCTCTTAGTACTAACACTTGTACTTGTCTCACCATCAATATGTGCATCAATTTGCATCCTAATGGCCTACCTCCTTACAAGGTAGTTTCCTTGGACGTGCAGTGGGTGCAGCATCTCCACAATCTTTTAGTCTTATGACATCAATCTTCAAAGACATCCTATCACAAGGCACTTTTTGCTTAGCATCCTACAACACCACTATCATCATGTCATCCCTTGATTTTGACTTCCCTTCACTAATACTCTTCAAACCTAACTATCATTTGAAGGCAACATACAAACAACACACGATTGCTCTCAAGAACCCTATACGCAATATAATTTGATACTCGTCCGACAATGCCACAGTGAAGTTAGTTTCTCCTCGCCAACTCACAACTTAAATTAATATAACAACTACTTCCCTCAAGATGGGTTTGGGCTCTAAATTCATAACTTTTATATTGTTCATTCCTACGATCCTCAAGTTTAGTAGGAATACAAACATATGTTTTCTTTAATAATAGATTAAATCATTCGTCCTTTGCATAATGTTGGGAGCACATGTAAAGTCTATCTTATTGTGTTTACACTCATTTGAGTAGTATTGGCCACTACAATACCAATACTCTCACTTGAAGGATCACCGAATTTATTCTTTTTTGCATGATCATTGTTTTTTGGGTATGGTGGACTTGATTGAGGTATCTTTTTGCGTATCTTGTTCATTCTCATTCTTCCCACCATTTTATCTTTTTTTGTCATATATATCCTTCTTCAAACTACTTAGCCAATGATTGTCAAGTAAACATTTGCAATTGTAATAGTATTAGAAAGGGCTACGAGTTGATCTTGTTGAGCTCCTACTTCGCCCAAGGCTATAATCTCTTAAACAACTTGAATAAAAAGTCCTCCAAGCTTATCATCTAGATGTTCAATATGAGGGTTTGGTATACCTTGATGTAATTTTATAACAATTTGTTATGTTTTGTAGTTATTTTAGTGTTATGTAGGAGAAAGTATTCTCGCAAATCCATTTGAACTATCCTAAGATTTGATATGAGATTGTCCTGCCTCAACATCCTCTTCTATGTGGTGCCACTACAACATAGTGTCATTTTTTAAAACTGCTAGTTTTGAATCATCATCCTCAAGTTGTTCAACCTTGACGTAGAGATTCATCTTGTAAAAATGTTTTTCAATACTTGTGCATCATGATTCCTAGCAAAGGTCTTTAGTTATTAGTGGTTTCACTCCTCGTCATGCCAACTTGTCAACCTACACTGGATACCATCCAATCGAGCCAACATTTCTATCTCAGAATGCTATGAAGCATGTCTCTCCAAAGATTGGGTAGCAATACTCTTGAGTTTTTGCAGTAAGGTCATCACATCAATCTCAATCCATTGGAAGAGTTGCTCAAAGCGCTTCAAACATTCACTCGTGATGTGTCATATATACTTGCAAGCATATGTACGATGCTCAACTCACCTGTCGACAACATCAAGTGTGTCTACCAGCCTCTCCAACTTGGCAAGCCTCACAACGACATTAGATAGGATATTTGATGCTTTCACAGGGTCAATCATTGGTATAACTTTCGACTTTTTCATTCGAGGTCAAACAGAGTAGTAAACCATCTGTGTCAGTGGACATAATGTCAATACAGAGAGCATTGATAAAGGTGACTTATCTTTCTATTATCAATACAAAAGTTGTCTGGTTAATACCAAAGTTGTCACATTTTGATATTAGAATCACCCAATAACTCAAACTCATGACCAAAGTGGTTAAGTAAGCCTTTCACTAAGGAGGCAATAGCTCAACGAAAGTTTAAGACTATGATAGAGGAGGGTCAATTGGGAGTAAGCAAAGGAAACTTGAGAAAAGCAATGTAAGTTGTCTTGATAGCAAAAAAGGTGTATGACATGCTATATGCTTATAACTTAAATGTGGAACTCTAATTGAGTACTAATGGGTATCCCATGTCTACCATAAAAGCCCGAGACTAAGTACTAAAGTTGTCAAGTTGTTTCCACACAGAGATCAAATTACATAACCATAAGAAAATTTAATTGTAAAAGGTCTTCATGTCATACACATACTAATTATGCTTGCCTAACCATTAATAATTTTATTGATATCTACAATGATATCAACAGTTGATGATTCCATGATGATATTTGACAAGTTAACATCCTCAAATACTTTAATATATATGTCACTTTCTGTAATCAGACTTGCACCCCTATATATATATATATATACATATATATATATATATATATATATATATATATATATGTATATAAGAGAGAGAGAGGTAAATGTGTACTCATCTATAATCAAATCCACTTAAACATTTCAACCATTTGATTCATATGATCAACAACGGAAGAGGTAAATGTGTACTCATCTATAATCAAATCCACTTAAACATTTCAACCATTTGATTCATATGATCAACAACGGAGATTTGAATTAAAAAAGTAAAAATATCGTTATATTTTTTCAAACTTTGTATTTGATGCATCATGTGTATTAAATATTTTAAATTTAAATCTATACTATTAATATTATCTATCAAATAGTGGTGATGTTTAAGTGGATTTAAGCATGGATGGGTATACCTATGGACAATGCTCTCTCTTGTCGATTCATATCATCAATAATGGAGATTTGAATTTAAAAAGTAAAAATATCATTATATTTTTAGAATTTACATTAAATATTTTTTAAATTCAAATCTCCATTGTTGATTATGTCTATCAAACAATGGAGATTTATAAGTAGATTTAAGCATGCATGAGTATACTATAGACTATGCTATATCTTTCTCTCTCGATATACATACCTATACCTATACATATTCATATGCATATATATATGTATATATGTATGTATATGTATTTGTATATGCATATATATATATATATATATATATATATATATATGTGTGTGTGTGTGTGTGTGTGTGTGTGTGTGTGTACTCAGCGACTTGTTTATGGGACAAGACCTAACTTTTGATGGTTGTTTTTTGCCAGACCCAGATTGGGCATGCATTGTCTAAACTTTGGGCCAGAGCTGGATTTTCCAGTCAAATTGGGGTTGGGTCCGGCATTGCCACCCTTGTATCAATCTTGGGACTTCCAACTCAAAAGTTCTTTCGATTTCCGTAGATCTTAGTCTTCACAAAGAAAACTCATGGCTCTTTTCATGGCTTTCTTATGAAACTGTTCGGCAAGAAGCAAGGAGGGATGAGGAGAAAAGCTTTCCGACTCTTGGTTTGCTCCCTTTGTATCAAAATATCATAGAAGCTGGCAAAACAAAGTTGTGATCTGGATTCCACCAGCTTTCTTATGAAGGTGATTTGGATTTTCGCCTCCAACAAGAACCCAAATTCCAAGTGGAAGGTTGCCACTTGTAATCGCTTGAGAAAGCAATTCCAAGTCATTCTGGAAAGGGAGGGATTAAATGACGTTTAACAGGATTTTCTAGTCGATCAGCCATATCGGGTTTGAGATAACGAGGATTACCACTGATTTGCTCCGGAAATGAGGACTCAGCCAACCATGACCAGCGAGCAAAGCCCAACTATCCAATTCAAGTGCTTTTGGTCCAGTCCTGTACTTCTGTGAAGTGCTTTGCATTTATTTATTTTGGTTACAAGAGGAGGCCGAAGCCTCACACACACATGCACCCTCTGGCAGTCGAACTCCCCACCAGGGGCAACGATGCTAGAGCGTCTGCTTTGCATGCATTTTAATCAACAAGAATGGCACAAACATAACGATGATCCAAGCCTATCTGTGTTAACGTAGATCGACAAACTCATATTAGACCATTTTGTAAGAGCATTTCACAAACACTTTGTGTGAATTTCCAGTGCTATATCCTCACAAACATAAGATGATCTATACCTTTCATGATCACTCAGATTCTCAAATAGTAGAACTTTTCAAGTACTTTTATGGACACTTTATGTGCATTTCAAAGAACAACACCCACAAGAATCCAAGAGTTCGGTTAGCAACCCTTATTTGAAAATAGAAGAATCCACACCTGGGTTTTCTGTCTTATTCCTGTTTGTGTGGTGCGTCTCCTGCAGGATGTCCCTCAAAATCTAGTTTGGTTTTAATCAAGAAATGAAACGAAAACCAAGGCCCTAAGTTGCAAGACTGGTTTTAATCAAGAAATGAAATGAAAGCCAAGGCCCTAATCGGCTTAGATCAGCTTGTGCCAACACAGTTGTGTTTCGATCGTGATTTACACGAACCAACAGCGGGCTGGGCCACTAAGGTTTATCAACTTACATCACATAGTTCTCTAAATTTCTTTTCTCAAAATGGTAAATTGAAAAGATTATCCGCATATAAAGATGGCAGACAAACATTATCCAAATGAATTTTAAATGCTCGGGGTGATCACAATGGTGCTTCTGCTGTGCTTTCACTTAGCTTACACAATTTGATGTCTTTTAGCAATACCACAATTAGTGCATACTGGTCATATGTAGTACCAGGAAAAGTCCAATCAATTGCATTGAGCTATTGAGGTTAAAGTGGGTAGTTGAATTAAACAACCCAAGCTTAAGAGAAATCAGATGGCATCTTTAACCGCACTTTCTCAAGACTAATTTTTGACACGGAACTTACAGAAAAAAAAAACATTTTAAAAATGAACTGTTGAGTGAACATGACGCAATCCGATATTTATTTTCAGAATCCGGAAGACAGGTTGAGCAGCTCAAGTGGCATTGCCCTCATCGCCACGACCAGCGTTGTATCCTGTCATCTTCGTAAAGCAAGCCAATTCCTCATACGCATTATATTACACCTCTAACAGCCTTGCAACACGGAACCAGCACATACTCTAGCTCTCAGATTCGCAAACACGTCCGTGGGCATTAAATTAATCACTGCTGGTGGTTTAAACAATAGACCGATGACAGCAATCGCGACGCAGCTGCTGACCGGTACCATCGTTATAAGGTGAGATCTTCCATATGAGCATTTTCTTTTTATTAATTTGAATTACCTTTGAAGCAGAATGATTTCTGCATGAATTTTGTTGTGCTTCCTTATCCAGGGTGTAATCGAGCGGAGTCGAATATCGGCAAAGCCTGACTCAGCCTGTTTAAGAAATGCTCACCTCAAACTCGACCTCCAAGCTTGAGCCATACTCGAGCTCAGCTCGTTACCTTATTTCTCATAAAAGTGGTCGATCGTCCTGCAAACCATAATATGGTGTGTGTGTGTGTCTATATATATATATATATATATATATATATATATATATATATATAGAGAGAGAGAGAGAGAGAGACCCTTTACGAAATAAATGATTATTCTATGATCATTGTCACTTTAATGACTTCGTCAAATTGTAAACAAGGATCTTCTTTCATATTTGTTGGCTCAGTGAAGATCCAATATTTACAGTTCGCGAATATCTAAAAAAGGATACAAAATCTGTTTGATGACAAAATAAATAAAAAGGCATAAAAAAGAATACAAATAGAAAGGAGGATAGCCTTCCCTTTCTCAAAAAGAATAGCTTAACCAAAAGCTATAGGAAGATTACAAACAGTACCAAGTTATCAACTAAAAACCCAAAAGAAAAAAAAAAGTATCAAATGGAAGATCTTTTTGTGTTTACCAGATCAGCACCACTTACATATCTAGCCATAAAGCCCAGCAACCGAAATGGAGCTCCGATCAGTGGGGAATCAATGAGTGAAACATCTTTCTCTTCAACAACAGGCTCTGTGCTCGTGTTTTTGTCTTCACCCAGTTTGGATTGGGATTCTGTATCCTCAACAATCTCTATGTTGTCAAAGGTCGGTACTTCATGTAACCGGACCTCAGAACTAATGCTACTACCATGGTGAACAATATTGTCGGTCTCTAACTCCACTTGGTTAGGCGGGAGGCCTATTTCCTGGAATGGAACATCAGTTTTTTCACTAGACTCTGGTGGGTAAACCATGAGGGGGGAAATTTTTGCTGGGAAGGCAGGTGTTTGAACTGAAGTGCTAGCAGAATGGATGGGAATAGACATGCTTATCGTGGGACTTTCGGCAGATCTGACATCAAATGATGTGAAAGTGGGAGTTTCAATATGTTTGGAGGGTTTCATAGCACCTGTTGCATCATGAAGCATGAGCGTAGAAATACCAACTTGGGTGGTAGGAACTTCAGCAGTTGTTGCAGCCCGAGGTGGACTTTTAAGTTGATCAATCTGTACATGCAATTCATTGACCTGTAGCACAAATATCAATCAATTGCACAATGTCCTTGTCAGGAGAGTTTACAGACTAATAATGCATGTTGCATCGACATGTTTGCTTATACATCTGCATGTGCGTGTGTGTGATTAACATAAAATACGTCCGCTTAAATGAAGTGTCATAAAAATGTCTAATTACCTACCAAATGGAATGTTGTAATTCATGTGAACAAACCTTAAAATTATTTGATGCACATCAAGATGTCATGTTATGCTGCGTAGGGTATGAAGGGCCTCACTGCATGGACTGCTGGAGTTTGCAGATGGAGGTTCGCAATGGTCAGGTTAGTGGTTTGCCAGCAACAAGGACACAAAGGAGAAGGTGGGGTTGCTAGTCGCTCGTAATAGTATTAAGGAATCACTGATCAGGTGAAAATATGGGCACAAAGTAGGAGTCGCCAAAAAATATCCATCTGAAGTTCTATTCAGAAGAGGTGGTGATGACCGGCTAAGGATAGGCTGGGTCGATGGGTGTTCTAACACAACTACTTGTGCTGTTCAACTGAGCTCCAAAACTTGCAGCACAATACAGTTTCTAGTCCACGATAGTCCAGAAAAATGGCAGATATTCGGTAGGAAGGGAAACTAGTCAAGGGAGAGAACCTGAGGTTCAAGGGGAGATAACATATGAAATTGTTCCATGGTTGGACATGAGAGAGAACAAAGAGACCAGAGAGGATAGAGAGTGAATCAGAGAAGATCCAGAGAGGGAGAGAGTTCAATAGCAAGATGAAGATATTAAGGAATTGGTAGAAGAGGATGGGAAAGAACTCGTATTGAAGGAAACTCACTCATTTCTTCCATTTATTTCTTTGTAGCTAATCATCCTTTATAACAGACGTTTATATTCAGTTTTTCATTTGAACAAATGCCTCTAAATGATAGATAATGTATATCAAAGCGAGAGATTTCCCCCATTTGGGTTTCTTCCAAATCTGTCTAGGTACTACGTTTGCCAAACTGTAGAGATTAGTAATGGCAGGTGTGGTATCAGATCGCTCCGGTGATCTAATTTGATATGATGCAATTCTTCTCATGTTGTGTGGATCTACTTGAGTCAGAATTTTCAGGTCACATCATACCACCTGCTCAGGATCAAATATACTCAAAAGCTGAGAAGTGTCATCCTTTTTGTGATGATTGAGGAGTGCACATACATTTCATTGGAAGAATTTCAATACCCATGTGGCAGTGATAGAAACTACAGGTTATACTTTGTAAGTGGGGATTGAAATGCTTTAGAACAATTGAAATACTAAGTGTCAGTACCAACAGGCCATAAGTCCCTTAAAAAAAGTTCCATCGAACAGCAAGAGCGATGAATAAGGACCACCACAAATATGGATAGATATCATCAGGAGAGCATTTCATTTTACCTTCCCCATGAGCTCTTCATTTTGAGCCATCAGTTTCTCCACAAGTGCGTTAGTTTCTTCTCTGGGAATTCTGTGCTGTTCGTCTTCAGGGATAATCTGTACTTCACAAAGGAAATAATAAATACCACTTATACCGGCGAGAAAAGTTCATGCTTTATATAATTATGTAATAATCTGCAGTGCTTACAGTCACATGCAATAACTCCGCCCATGTAAGGGATCACCCTTGTATTGCCAGTCCCAAGCCCGGATAAAGGAGGAGGGTTGTGTTAGGCTTCCGACAGCCAGCGTAAAACTTTGTCGGATTTTTATGACATGGATTTGAAACAAAGAATCCATATAGCCGACCCCGTCTAGTATGGGAAAAGGCTTAGTTATTGTTGTTGTTGCTTACAGTCACATGCAATAGTTCACAGTTCAGAAAACTAAAGAGAACTGGCAATGTTCCTAACTACTGAAAAGAAACTTAATCCAGAAGAGCCAACTGATCTCGAGAATGAGGCAAGTATAAGACATAATTATCATGAAACGCTTTACTGAAACAACAGCTACTTGCAGATAAGGTAGGATTGTTGTATGAAGGGTATGAACTTCCATGGGCATAAAGGGACATGTAACCAAGCTTTTTTCTTTTGAACCAGACATTGCAGCAAATTTTAGAGCAAGGGACAACTCATAACACCATCACAAGATTCATGACAACACAATCTTAAGCAGAACATAGAACCATAAGTACACATATTATATATCAGAAAGTTACCAAATACAACTCGTTAATCTGTACATTACACATATAGCACTGTCCTAAATCGCTACATGCAGGAACATCATCAAAAGATTATCAGAAAAATGTGAACATCGATAGGCACCAGAAGGGAATTGTACCTGGCATTTTCCCTTTGCTACATCACTATCAGTTGCAGTGTGCCTCGCTTCAACATGAAGCGCAAGATTACTATTAAGTTGCTGCATGTGCAATTCCAAGTCACTGATCCTAGTCATCAGCTCATGTCTCTCTTGCAATAAATGATCCTTTGATTCTTTCAATTCGTTCACCTGTCAGAATTTGCAATTTATTATTCATAGAAGAGATCTTAAAGGAACCATACACGGATCTATCATAAACCCAAGCAGAAAGGAACACGTGTGTATATGTAAGTCCAGCACTATTTCCATGTTACTTTCCCATCCCCCTCTTTCCCCTCAGGATATGCCCCACCAACTGATAAGCAGGGTTGGAGACTCACTGCAGGGAGCAGCAACTGAAGCGACATGCAACAGTGAAACTCAGGTATGTTTTTCTTTTTCATTTTTTACTTTTTAAGAAGAAGAAATGCGTTGGATATGCTTACCATGTCCATTTTTTGGTTGACTATAGGCTTCAAAACGGTCAACACACCTGACACTGTTGACCATTGAGTGTGCTGCATCTGACACTGGTTCCTCACCAGTACTGGTGTCATCTGTCATTCTAGATATGGCCCCTTCCTGCCATATCAATGTGACATAGCTATACGGTGTTCTGTAGAATACAAAACTATCCACAGAATACTCATTTTTCATATATGTATCCTGCTCCTCTTATATGGTAATACTATCAAGAAACTTATAGCAGCAGCCTTTTAAGCAGTATCCATAGAATCTAAATGTGATACGAGTCCAAGAAGGAAAAAATAATGCTATTGCATTTATCTGAAAAAGTTCAATTATTCTTCAAGTAACAAGAGGAGCAACTAAAAGAGAAAATCAAATACATACTCTACCTCTCTCTTGAGTTCAATATTAGCCTCGGCCAGTCTTGCAGTCGTTTCTTTCAATGATATCTGTGAAAGTTCACATAAATCATGTGAAAAAATATGAAAAGTTGATAGGTTCAAGAATACATGCTTAAAATTTCAATGCACCCATACAAATACCAAACAACCTACGAGGTACTAAGGAATAAAGGAAGCATGCATTGATTGAGGAGCACAAGCAAACAAACTTTCACAAAATACATACTCTAGCACTTCCATAATAAGCAGTCAACATAAGGAACACTCAAGTTATTGCAATAAGAAAACTGATCAAGGTAACCTGCAAGTACATGACGCATAAATGCATCCCTGAAGCAACACTTATTCTAATTCATTAGCTTATTTCATTAGGACATGGATCTGTTACTTGACTAAAACACTTTCACTTAGCTCAGATAGAATAGAAAAGCATAATAACTAGTGCAATAAAAAAAACTATCAGGATTAACAATCACCTTACTCCAGATTGCACCATGTTGAGGCCTGTTGCTGTTACAATTTATCTCAATAACAGTAATTTTCAAGGGGAAAAAATGGAACCACCAGTTCCGATTCTGGTTCTGTGGAACCAGATGGTCCTGATCCTGTTTCAGTTGGAACCATCGGGCCGATTCCAAACCATCCATGTCTACCTATAACAATTTTGTAAATCCCTGTTTCCCATGTTAAAAATTGTCAGTCACTTTCTACTCTCCAACAGTACACGAGAAACCAAAGTATGTTTCTTGATACCAAATCTACCATTCTAAGAGTGTACGACTGTATGCATGTGAACAAACTCTTTGACTCCCCCCTCTTATAATTTTAAGAGCTGATGGTGGTTCTGGAAGAGATTACCATACAAAAACGGCACAAGCATCCTATAGATTATGAATCTATCATCCAAGATGGGTGCACAAGATGTTACAACACGTGGAACAACCAGAACCTAAATCATTTCTTATATAATTTTAAGATGTGAACCCACCAAAACATAAAAGATCAACAATATGAGGTTTAAAGGGTTACCTCCTGTGCAGCCCATGATTTCTTTTCATCCTCTAGTCTTTTAATTTTTTCCTCCAAGATTATCTGAAAATTATTGTGCAATAGATCCTTTTAGGAACTTGAAAATAAATTCTTTCCTCCTTGATTTTCCAGCACCAGATAGAGTGGCATAAACTCAGATTAACTACACTGGTGATGAATTCGTAAAATCCCAGTAAGAGGAAAATAAAAAGAATATACGTCAAAGGTAGCATGTACCTCCTTCTGAAGCAAATATTTCTTTTCTGTTTCCAGATGTGTAAGTTCACCCTCAAGCTTGGTCTAGAAAGAAGAAGTTTGCAAAAGAATTGAGAGACATAGGAATACCTTTTTGAGGAATCGGTCATGTAACAGCATGCACAACACAAAGCCACACATATGCACACTATAAAATACAAAATCTGAAACTACGACATATGGATACAGGATAAGAATGAATATATTTCAAATAGAATGTTATGTTTTGCTGAAAACATTTTTCGGAAAGTAAACAATCCATCTACAAATTTTGAAAAATGCATAACATGGAAGATGGTCAAAAAAGAAATTACAAAATACTTCATACTATTTTTTCTCACAATGTCAAAGAAGACTTAGGATTTAAGGATAAAAGAACACATCATAGAGAAAATTCTCCACCTTAAGAACAAATGCATGCATGTGTATTCGAAAGACTGACAAAAGTGTTTATGACAAGATGCAGCAAAAGGAAGTAGCTGACAATTTTCGATAGGAATGTAGCCAATCAAACCCTAACATAAGAAGTCTCCTTTTCTTTTATAAGTAGTTTAGCTACAAAGCACCAAGGGGGTGCACCCAACACATTAAGTGTAAAGACTACAAGAATCTAGAAAGTTAAGATCCAAAGCATTCTCAATAACATTGCCTCTATACCAAAAGGACAAAAAAACTAAACCAATACAACAACAACAACTAAGCCTTTTCTCATACTAGATGGGGTCGGCTACATGGATTCTTTGTTTCCACAGATCCCTATCGTGTGTCATGTTAGCAGTTAACTCCCAATAAGCTAGATCATTCTTTATTGTTTCTTTCCAACACTTTTATGGTCGTCCTCTACCTCTTTTAATACTTTTCAAATTTAGTTTTTCTAACCTTCTTACAGGTTCTTCTTTTGATCTTCTTTCTATATGTCCAAACCATCTTAAACGATGTTCTCTCATTTTATCCTCTATTGGTGCCACTCCTAATTTGTTTCTAATAACCTCATTATGTATACGGTCTTTTCTTGTATGACCACTCATCCATCTCAACATCGTCATTTCTGTCACAAACATCTTTTGTACATGTTATGATTAATTGCCCAACACTCAGAACCATAAAACATGGTAGGCCTAATTGCTACTCTATAATATTTATCTTTTAATTTTAATGGTATCTTCTTATCACAAAGAATACCTGATGCTCCTCTCCATTTTAACCAACCATCATTAATTCTATGTGTAACATCTCCATCAATTCTTCCATAACTTTGAAAAATTGACCCTAGGTATTTAAAATTTTCCTTTTGGGGAATGCAATGTGTGCCAATTTTAATTTCTATGTCCTCTGAAGTAGCCAAATGATCAAACTTACATTCCATATATTCTGTCTTTGTTCTATTAAGTCGGAGGCCTTTGCTTTCTAATGTTTCTCTCCATAGTTCCAATTTTCTATTAACTTTTTCCTTAGACTCTACTAATACAATATCATCTGCAAATAACATACACCAAGGTACTTCATCTTGAATATGTTTTGTTAACTCATCCATCACCATTATAAATAAGTATGGACTTAAAGTTGATCCTTGATGTAACCCAATATTAACTTCAAAGAAATATGTCGTTCCTTCATGAGTCCTCACACATGTTTTTGCACCATCATACATGTCTCTTATAAGGTTAATATATGTCAATGGGATACCTCTTTTTTCCAAAGTTCTCCAAAGAACCTCTCTCGGTACCCTATCATAAGCTTTTTCTAGATCAATAAATATCATGTGAAGGTCTTTTTTTTTTGCTCTAAAATGTTCTATAAGACGTCTCAAAAGGTGAATCGCTTCAATAGTAGATCTGCCTGGCATAAATCCAAATTGGTTCTCTGTTGTACTTGATACTTGTCTTAACCTACGTTCGATAATTCTTTCCCATAATTTCATAGTATGACTCATTAACTTGATACATCGATAATTCACACAATTTTGAATGTCTCCCTTGTTCTTATATATGGGTATAAGTGTACTTGCTCTCCATTCCTCGGGCATCTTTTGGTTTTTCCATATTTCATTAAATAGTCTTGTGAGCCAAGTGATTCCTATTTCTCCTAGTATTTTCCAAACTTCTATAGGAATATTATCTGGTCCTACCGATTTACCACTCTTCATATGTTTAAGAGCCTCTTTGACTTCATTCTTTTGAATACGTCGGTAGAAATTGTGATTTATATACTTTTCTGACTTGGCTAAATCTCCTAAACTAATACTAACATCTTTATTTTCATTAAAAAGATTATAAAAATAGTTTTTCCATCTATTTCTTATATCATCATTTGCCACTAGAATGTTTTCATCCTCGTCTTTTATGCATCTAACATAATTAAGATCTTTAGTTTTCTTATCTCTAGCCCTAGCTATCCTAAAAATATCTCTTTCACCCTCTTTTGAGTTGAGTTTTTTATATAAATCATCCCAAATCTTAGCTTTTGCTTCACTAACGGTCTTTTTCGCTTCCTTCTTTGCTTTCTTATAAGCTTTTAAAGTTTCACTAGTTTTCTTAACATAATGTAATTTGTAACATGCCCTCTTTGCCTTGATTTTATTTTGTACTACTTCACTCCACCACCAAGCTTCTTTTTGTGCCGGTACACCTCCCTTAGATACCCCTAACACATCTTTCGCCACTTTCCTAATATGTATAGCCATATTGTTCCACATATCACAGGGTATGCCAACATAATTCCAAACATCTCCTTGAAGGACTTTCTGTTTAAATATATCTTCTTTCTCGCTTTTGAGGTTCCACCATTTAGTCTGAATAGCTCGATGCACTCTTTTCTTCTTTAACCATTTTTTTATTTGTAAATCCATAACTAAAAGTCGATGTTGGGTGGTTAAGCTTTCTCTTAGAATTACCTTACAATCTTTACAACACGCTCTATCTTTTTTTCTACAAATAAAGTAATCAATTTGTGTTTGTGATAAGCCACTCTTATAAGTAATTAAATGTTCATCTTGTTTTTTGAAGATTGTATTGACTATAAAGAGATCAAATGACATAGCAAAATTTAAAATCTCCCTAACTTCCTCGTTTATATCCCCAAAACCAAAGTTTCCATGAAACCCTTGATATCCTAATGCCTCTTTACCGGCATGTCCATTTAAATCTCCTCCTAAACAAATCATCTCCCTTTGTGGAATCTTTTGAAACACCTTATCTAACTCTTCCCAAAAAACTGTCTTTATACTATCTTCTAGTCCTACTTGGGATGCGTAAGCACAAACTATATTCAAAACCTCTTCTCCTAAAACTAATTTCAACGTCATGATTCGGTCACCATATCATTGTATGTCTACTACACTCTCCTTTAAATCTTTATTTATGATAATACCAACTCCGTTTCGAGCCTTTTCTTTACCTGAGTACCATAATTTAAAACATGTATCCTCTATCTCCTTTACTTTTTTTCCAACCCATTTTGTCTCTTATAAACATAGAATATGAATCTTTCTCCGAATCATAGTATCTATCACCTCCATTAGCTTACCTGATAATGTTCTGATATTCCAAGAACCAATACGAATCTTATTATCTAGGACTAGCTTCCTTACCCCTCGCATCCATCCATAATCAAAATGTGGAGACCCTCTCTGAAAATTTTTCACTACATTTGGGCGGTAATGTAGCGGGACTAACTTCTTTACCCACACCCGTCCATGATGTGGGAACCCTCTCTGCAATTGATTCACTACATTCGGGCGAAAATGTAGTGGCCCTTGCTTACTTCTTACTGCATTCGGGCTCTGCAGCACGTCGCTAGGCGGGGACACCCCAAAGCAATGCTCATAATTTTTGTAATCCATGTTGTAAAAATCCGACGAAGTTTTACGCTGGCTGTCGGAAGCCTAACACAACCCTCCTCCTTTATCCGGGCTTAGGACCGGCAATGCAAGGGTGATCCCCTACATGGGCGGAGTTAAAAGTAACAAAAAGAAAATCACAAATGTATCAAAAGCATTATACAAAGTCTTCTTATGGTGCTTATGGAAGTATTATCATGCCCACAACTCTTCCCACACATTCCTATTTGGCACGAGTTGCAGCCTTGAGCACTATAAATGGCTGGCATACAAAATAACATCAAATCATCTCTTGTTCTCCCTTGTAAGTAAGGCGTCTATTAACTAAGGTCAAGCCTCCCCATTGGAGATTTGTCGAAACAAAGAATTCTTCCTCAAGCGGCCTCCCAAACAAAAATGGAATCATGGGAGAACACCAAAAAAAGCTTCAAAGCCATAAATTGCATGTTCCTTCAATCACCTGTAATGATGGTAACAGATATTCACTTTAAGTACCCATCGTATGCTTATCTCCATCTCAAAGCATCCTAGCCTTCCGGACCAACCTCAACCATATAAAGCACAGGAAAGAAGCGAGTAGAGGATTCAAGTTCCCAATTATTTGCATTCTTCACTATGCCAAATATTCACCCACCAAAGCTTTCCTATCCAGAGCCGAAACGAATGGCTTTCAAAACATTGATGCTAAAAGACAATATGTATGCCAAAAAGGCATCCTCCTCATATCCCATACCAAAAGATTCACCCCTTTTCTAGAAATACCTCACCCTGTTCTAATTGCCAGCCAAACGCTAAAAGTATAAGACTATCTCCTTCATAAAGTCATCAAAACCCTTACCATCCAAACCAAATTTAGAGGCTACAATGCTCCGCCGTAGCATATTCTCTTCCAATATGAACCTCAAAAGCCACTTATACAACAGAGCAACATTGAACAAGGACAAATAGTTTATAACCAACGGACCACACTACTACAAATAAGCCTTTTCCCATTCTGGATGGGGTTGGTTACATGAATTCTTTGTTTTTTTAAGAATTCATGGTAAGTCCGACAAAGTTTTACGCTGTCTGTCGAAAGCCTAATGCAACCCTCCTCCTTTATCCAAGTTGTCGAAAGCCTAATGCAACCCTCCTCCTTTATCCAGGCTTGAGACCAGCCATGCAAGGGTGATCCCTTATATGGGTGGAGTTCATACCCAACCTATCACAATGGAAAGATTTTTTGACCTCTTGCCACCCAACCAAATAGAATTAAAAGTTCCCCTTGTCATGTCCCAAGCAAATGTTTTGAGTTCCTTCCAACATTTTAAACATTCCAAGATATTAGTTATTTTACCTCCATCAAAGTGAGAACAACCCTAAGCTTCCACCCACTTCACTATCACCTTTATATTATCATAATTAACATGAAACTCCAACCTTCCTAGTCCCTTTACGACTTCCTTCTTTTTCATTCCTTCCTTATCTATGTGACTTCCATCTACCTTCCTCCAGCTTCTTTCCAGTTCTAAGAATAACTCCATGAGTTCCTCTCAAATCCTTCAAATGAAATCCCAATCATGCTGCTAATCCTCTTCATGTTCTATAACACCCATTCTCACATTGCCACCTCGAGGCCTTCTCCCCCTTTTTTAACTCTATATCCACCTTCCCCACTAGCCTCTCCCACCACAATGAACTTCACCTTTCCTTCTACTGTACCCCTAGTGTCCTCAAGGAAGCCCCATGAAGCTATCCAGACATCAGTTGGAACTCTCCCACCAACTTTTCCCATCAACCCTCATTCTGGTTGCTTGCACTTGTTGGATGGAACATAGATCCCACACTCTTTGCAAAGCCAAACTAAGAAAATAAGGTGCATGGGAGTTGGGCTAAAGAACTTGAATTGGTGAACAGAACGTTAGGAGTCACACTCTTACCAAGTTCACCAAACCCACTCACACCCCTTGCCAAAGCATGAAATGCTCAATAGACTCCTTACATCCTCCATTTCCAACCAAACTCCTCTTCCGACAATTCTTCTTTTCTTGCATCTGCCCAAGTACAAGTTATCAATCTCAATATCCAGCTACTCTCTCCACTGCACCTCTCAGCTCAAATGAAGGCAGAACCCCAGGCTTGGCTTGCTTATCACCTTAGCCAGCCACAAGTGCTATTCCATGTCCACTAAGTGTGCCAAGCCAAACCTCTCATTGATGCCAATGCTCATTGTTCTTGTATGTATGCCAATGCATATTATCTCCCTCCTGATATCCCTGCTCATTGAGGGAGATTCAATAGGCTCGTCAAAGACGTCCACATAACTAAAACTGACAACACAGGTAGGTGTCACATACACCCTTGCACCCATTAAAGAGTTCCCATCTACCTCCAGCGTCCTCTCTTTTTTAGCCAAACCCTCCGCCATGTCCACATAGGAAACCCCACCCACTAGCTTTGAGGTCTTTAACTTTAAGAAAGGACCACTCACACAGTGTTATCCATATCGTCCCATAAGAACTTGTCACCCCGTATCGTGCGATACGTCCTTTTTTATTATAATATGTTGGTGATTTTTCTTGGATAATTTATTATGATTGTAATAACCATCAGAATAAACCATAAAACCAAATCTTTATTCTGATTATAATAATTTTGGACCTAGAAACTTAAGTTTGTGCATAAATGGTGGATATCTTTCCTATGAGACTAGCTAGAGTGGCCACTCTTTACGTCTGGGTTTTACCATTTTTATCTGCGTTCTGCACACAGCTTGTGCTTCTCTTTCTCTTTCCTACCGAATTGAAAGGTACTGGAGTATAGATTTCTCTGTTGAAATTATCCAAATTATGCGAGTTTATTAAATTGAAGAAGCAGGTAAGGTTCATGCTTGATTTATGGATCATGCAAATACAAAACCAAGTTGAATTCCCAAAAGCATGTTGGTTTTTTTTGTAGGATCCTTTTTCTTGCATAGTTGTTCTTTTTCTTATTCCAGGCTTTGTGGTATATTTCTCAAAATATGTTGTGGTATATTTGTCAAAATATGCTGATCTATGAAGTGTTACATTTCTCAGATGCCTAAAAGCTTAGGCTGTCAAATCAGTACTTAGTTGCAGCCTATGTTATAATATGTGATTAGATGTACTTTAGTTGTAGTTAGATGTATTTAGTTGATGATCTTTTTCAATTATGAAAGTTATAGTTTTAAAGAATATTTGCTACTTGTTCAATGATGAAAGTTGTGCTTATAATTTGAATTAATGTTTATGGATGCATGTTTACCCAAATTTTGATTTATAGGAATTGTTTATAATTGTTCTTGATTTTGTTAATTTTTTATTTTCCTCTATTTTTCTAATTTTTAAAATATATTTTTAAAAAATTACGATACGATACAATATACATGTCTCATGGAGAAAAACGATACACGATACGATACGGTATTGTACAAACAACTCTTCAAGGTTGGTTATAGCGAAGGAACCAAAATCAAGGGCACTCGACCATCAAACATAATAACATCAAGCTTTCTAAGGGCTTATGGTTCTCATCAATGGACTCAAGGCATTCAAGGTGTTCTTTAAGTTCACTTTACATCTTTGGTCCAAATTACAAGCAAATTGGTAAAATCCAATACCCATATATTTGAGAACAGTTCATATTGTACAAATCCTTGAAACCATCTAATCTTTTCTGCAATGAGCTTCCACTTTATTTGAAAATAATTTCAGTTCACATATCTTTCACCAAATCAGGAATCTCTCATCACTTCCAGTTTCTATCAGACCTTCAGTATTATTACCATAAGTTTGAAGGAGTTAGAACACATATGGTAGTATTAGTTTTTTCTAGCATAATAGCATAGGTATTCCTAGGGTTCTGTTTTTCAGGAAACTTTTGTTGGACACTATCCGCCCTTTGGTTTTAAATGCTGTCCCTTTCATAGCTAATCTCAAGCCTGATAAAGGAGAGTTGTGGTAGGTAGTTGATAAATAGCCAAAAAAAAATCCACATTTTCCCCAAAGAATGCAATCTTTACAGCACTAATAGACCAGAACCCATCAGATCTCCAAAGCAAATTGCAAAGTGATTCATATAATCTTTAAAATGAGGCATTTTATATTTAGGCCTATTCACAAGCAAGATAATATTTTCACTTGAAATTTCAACTGAGGGACAGCTTGTTTTCATGCTCATGAACCACTTTACATTCTTTGGCGCTACTTGTGCTGCGTGATTTTAAACATAACAGATGTCAATAAACTAAACATGACAAACTATTGGACACAGACTTGGACTGTATCTAGGCAAAAAAACAAGATTTAAGATATGGGATTACTTATCAAGTTACCACAATAACGGCTGCATACTGCAACGGCTAGTTAATGGATACAACCTACTATCAACCAATACAGGCATTAGATGTCAATAAACTAAACATGACAAACTATTGGACACGGACTTGGACTGTATCTAGGCAAAAAAACAAGATTTAAGATATGGGATCACTTATCAAGTTGCCACAATAACGGCTGCATACTTTGCAATGGCTAGTTAATGGGTACAACCTACTATCAACCAATACAGGCATTATCGGTTGATTGATAGAGAATCGAGACCCTCAAGGAGTCTTATTCTTTTTAATGTTTTGTAAATACAGATCAACTCCGCCCATGTAAGGGATCACCCTTGCATTACCGGTCCCAAGCCCGAATAAAGGAGGAGGGTTGTGTTAGGCTTCCGACATCCACCGTAAAACTTCGTCGGATTTTTATAACATGGATTACAAAAATTATGAGCATTGCTTTGGGGCATCCCCGCCTAGCGACGCACTGCAGAGCCCAAATGCAGTGATAAATAAGCAATGACCACTACATTTTCGCCTGAATGTAGTGAATCAATGGCAGAGAGGGTTCCCACATCATGGACAGGTGTGAATAAAGAAGTTAGTCCCGCTATATTGCCGCCCGAATGTACTAAATAATTTTCAGAGAGGATCTCCGCATTTTGAATATGGACGAATGCGGGAGGTAAGGAAGTTAGTCCTAGATAATAAGATTCATATTGGTTCTTGGAATATCGGAACATTATCTGGTAAGCTAATGGAGGTGGTAGATACTATGATTCAGAGAAAGATTCAAATTCTATGTTTACAAGAGACAAAATGGGTTGGAGAAAAAGTAAAGGAGATAGAGGATTCAGGTTTTAAATTATGGTACTCAGGTAAAGAAAAGGTTTGAAACGGAGTTGGTATTATTATAAATAAAGATTTAAAGGATAGTGTAGTAGACATACAACGATATGGTGACTGAATCATGATGTTGAAATTAGTGTTAGGAGCAGGGTTTTGAATATAGTTTGTGCTTATGCACTCCAAGTAGGACTAGAAGATAGTATAAAGACAGCCTTTTGGGACGAGTTAGATAAGGTGATTCAAAAGATTCTACAAAGGGAGATGATTTGTTTAGGAGGAGACTTAAATGGATATGTCGGTAAAGAGGCATTAGGATATCAAGGTATTCATGGAAGCTTTGGTTTTAGGGATATAAATGAGGAAGGTAGGGAGATTTTAAATTTTGCGATAGCATTTGATCTCTTTATAAACTCCGCTCATGTAAGGGATCACCCTTGCATTGCCGGTCCCAAGCCCGGATAAAGGAGGAGGGTTGTGTTAGGCTTCCGACAGCCAGCGTAAAACTTCGTCGAATTTCTACAACATGGATTACAAAAATTATGAGCATTGCTTTGGGGCGTCCCCGCCTAGCGACGTGCTGCAGAGCCCGAATGCAGTAAGAAGTAAGCAAGGGCCACTACATTTTTGCCCGAATGTAGTGAATCAATTGCAGAGAGGGTTCCCACATCATGGACGGGTGTGGGTAAAGAAGTTAGTCCCGCTACATTGCCGCCCGAATGTAGTGAAAAATTTTCAGAGAGGGTCTTCGCATTTTGATTATGGACGGATGCGGGGGGTAAGGAAGCTAGTCCTAGATAATAAGATTTGTATTGGTTCTTGGAATATTGGAACATTATCGGGTAAGCAAATGGAGCTGGTAGATACTATGATTCGGAGAAAGATTCATATTCTATGTTTACAAGAGACAAAATGGGTTGGAGAAAAAGCAAAGAAGATAGAAGATACAGGTTTTAAATTATGGTACTCAGGTAAAGAAAAGGCCCGAAACGGAGTTGGTATTATCATAAATAAAGATTTAAAGGAGAGTGTAGTAGACATACAACGATATGGTGATCGAATCATGACATTGAAATTAGTGTTAGGAGCAGAGGTTTTGAATATAGTTTGTGCTTACGCACCCCAAGTAGGACTAGAAGATAGTATAAAGACAGTTTTTTAGGAAGAGTTGGATAAGGTGTTTCAAAAGATTCCACAAAGGGAGATGATTTGTTTAGGAGGAGATTTAAATGGACATGTCGGTAAAGAGGCATTAGGATATCAAGGGATTCATGGAAACTTTGGTTATGGGGATATAAACGAGGAAGGTAGGGAGATTTTAAATTTTGCTATGTCATTTGATCTCTTTATAGTCAATACAATCTTCAAAAAACGAGATGAACATTTAATTACTTATAAGAGTGGCTTATCACAAACACAAATTGATTACTTTATTTGTAGAAAAAAAGATAGAGCGTGTTGTAAAGATTGTAAGGTAATTCCAGGAGAAAGCTTAACCACCCAACATCGACTTTTAGTTATGGATTTACAAATAAAAAAATGGACAAAGAAGAAAAGAGTGCATCGAGCTATTCGGACTAAATGGTGGAACCTCAAAAGCGAGAAAGAAGATATATTTAAACAAAAGGTCCTTCAAGGAGATGTTTGGAATTATGTTGGTACACCCTGTGATATGTGGAACAATATGGCTATACATATTAGGAAAGTGGCGAAAGATGTGTTAGGGGTATCTAAGGGAGGTGTACCGGCACAAAAAGAAGCTTGGTGGTGGAGTGAAGTAGTACAAAATAAAATCAAGGCAAAGAGGGCATGTTATAAATTACATTATGCTAAGAAAACTAGTGAAACTTTAGAAGCTTATAAGAAAGCCAAGAAGGACGCAAAAAAGGCCGTTAGTGAAGCAAAAGCTAAGATTTGGGAGGACTTATATAAAAAACTCAACTCAAAAGAGGGTGAAAGAGATATTTTTAGGATAGCTAGGGCCAGAAATAAGAAAACTAAAGATCTTAATTATGTTAGATGCATAAAAGACGAAGATGAAAAAATTCTAGTGGCAAATGATGATATAAGAAATAGATGGAAAAACTATTTTTATAATCTTTTTAATGAAAATAAAGATGTTAGTATTAGTTTAGGAGATTTAGCCAAGTCAGAAAAGTATATAAACCACAATTTCTACCGACGTATTCAAAAGAATGAAGTCAAAGAGGCTCTTAAACGTATGAAGAGTGGTAAATCGATAGGACCAGATAATATTCCTATAGAAGTTTGGAAAATACTAGGAGAAATAGGAATCACTTGGCTCACAAGACTATTTAATGAAATATGGAAAAACCAAAAGATGCCTGAGGAATGGAGAGCAAGTACACTTATACCCGTATATAAGAACAAGGGAGACATTCAAAATTGTGCGAATTATCGAGGTATCAAGTTAATGAGTCATACTATGAAATTATGGGAAAGAATTATCGAACGTAGGTTAAGACAAGTATCAAGTACAACAGAGAACCAATTTGGATTTATGCCTGGTAGATCTACTATTGAAGCGATTCACCTTTTGAGACGTCTTATGGAACATTTTAGAGCAAAAAAGAAAGACCTTCACATGATATTTATTGATCTAGAAAAAGCTTATGATAGGGTACCGAGGGAGGTTCTTTGGAGAACTTTGGAAAAAAGAGGTATCCCATTGACATATATTAACCTTGTAAGAGACATGTATGATAGTGCAAAAACATGTGTGAGGACTCATGAAGGAACGACAGACTTCTTTGAAGTTAATATTGGGTTACATCAAGGATCAACTTTAAGTCCATACTTATTTATAATGGTGATGGATGAGTTAACAAAACATATTCAAGATGAAGTACCTTGGTGTATGTTATTTGCAGATGACATTGTATTAGTGGAGGAGTCTAAGGAAAAAGTTAATAGAAAATTGGAACTATGGAGAGAAACATTAGAAAACAAAGGCCTCCGACTTAGTAGAACAAAGACAGAATATATGGAATGTAAGTTTGATCATTTGGCTACTTCAGAGGACATAGAAATTAAAATTGGCACACATTGCATTCCCCAAAAGGAAAGTTTTAAATACCTAGGGTCAATTTTTCAAAGTGATGGAAGAATTGATGGAGATGTTACACATAGAATTAATGCTGGTTGGTTAAAATGGAGAGGAGCATCAGGTATTCTTTGTGATAAGAAGATACCATTAAAATTAAAAGGTAAATATTATGGAGCAGCAATTAGGCCTGCCATGTTTTATGGTTCTGAGTGTTGGGCAGTTAATCGTCAACATGTACAAAAGATGTCTGTGACAGAAATGAAGTTGTTGAGATGGATGAGTGGTTATACAAGAAAAGACTGATACATAATGAGGTTATTAGAAACAAATTAGGAGTGGCACCAATAGAGGATAAAATGAGAGAATATCGTTTAAGATGGTTTGGACATATAGAAAGAAGATCAAAAGAAGAACCTTTAAGAAGGTATGAAAAACTAAATTTGAAAAGTATTAAAAGAGTTAGAGGACGACCACAAAAGTGTTGGAAAGAAACAATAAAGAATGATCTAGCTTATTGTGAGTTAACTGCTAACATGGCACACGATAGGGATCTGTGGAAACAAAGAATCCATGTAGCCGACCCCGTCTAGTATGGGAAAAGGCTTAGTTGTTGTTGTTGTTGTAAATACAGCTATCTAAATTAATAAAGTGTGTTGAACATGTCTCTCTTGCTATGTTTGAGAATTGACTGTCTAAATGTATATATATAGACAATTATAATGTTCTACTTGTTGGTTAACGTTGGTCTACCACTTAGTGCAGTTACTTTCAACATACTCCCTCTAAAGCTATATCAATTCAAATAATAACTCTCGCCTACCATTAATAAGAAATTGTGGGTAAAAAGCTTTAGACAATTTAAAAAGCTGGAACTCAGCATTGGCACCATGATCTGAAGCAGCGTAGTATCCAAGTAAGCCTTGCACAACTTCTATTGCTTGAGGAATCATAAAGCTTCTGTGTTCTTGTGTTTTCATATGAGAGTTGCAGAGGGTCTACTATGAAAGTGGAAACTCACTTAAAATTTGAGGCTTTTCTTGTTGTTTAATTTTAAACATAGATATCCAAATTCTTGTCAAAGAAAAAGCACCATCAGTATCTGATTTAGTACTTGCATAGTTCACTACATAATTAATTTCCAAGTAAACATTTTTACATGTTTAATAGTTTGTTCGTCTTGAGCTACCTAATTAAAATAAAAAGGATACAACAACAACTAAGCCTTTTCCCATACTAGACGGGGTCGGCTAATTAAAATAAAAAGGATGCTTTTCTAAAATTGTCATAAGTTATACCAGCGTGCAAAGCAATGTTTTAAATAAAGATGAAAGAAAAGGATTTGAATGGTTTATTACCACATGACTGGGAGTGGAGTTTGGTAACTTACAAGTGTTTGAGAATTTATACTTTCGTCAACTTTATGATGATACAGCTTTCCTTCTGATTCAGAATGCAAAGAGATTTCTACTTCACCACTTGAGATTTGAGGATGAAAATTCTGCTCAGAAGCAGCTAAATGATTATGCTCCAAGTGTACTGTCCTGCCAGCACCTGCACTGTCTTCCACATTTTTAGCTTGCTTATTTTTCTTTTTCTTGTTCTTTTTCTTCTTGTTTTCACTCTCCATCGCTCCTGCAAGCAGATAACTCTATCCGCAGATATTTGCATGCAACATCCTATCTATCTCACCCATTCAATCTCCAACTGAAAGCCCACTTGCTCCACTTTCCGTTAGATCTAGCTTTTCACGCTACTGCCTCCACCAAATTGGTACCTGCATTACAATTCAAACTTCAAACCTGCACAACATTATATATCAAGCACGCAGGCACTACATTATAAATCATTTAGTATGATATACCAAAGAAACACAGATGCGATGGAAGATGATGGTGGTGGCGGGAGAGAGAGAGATGGTGATGGTGAAAGCCGCAGGAGAGAGAAAGAGAACGGTGGCGGTGGTGGGCTTGTCCATCATCGAAGGCACGAGAGGGGGAATGGAAGGAACGTGAGAGAGAGGAGGGAAACAACCTAATCTCTAATAGGTTGGTTAGGTTGGGGAATTGGGTCTGGTCGACCCATATCCATTGGATCTACCCAATCCTATACGCTATCAGACTATCAGGAATATAGTGAACCACTATAGTGCTCTTAACAGCATGCCCATTAAAATCACGCTGAATTAGCGGCCACGAAACCCCTAATTCGATATAATGTGTTATAGCAGATGCTATAGTGTGTTATTGATAACATAGTGCAAGCACAAACAAATACATGCTTTTGTCTACAACTATCATTATAATTAGCAACGTTGACACTGAAGTTTCTAGCATGGCAAAGAGAAACCAAGAGACTGAGCAAACAACAATTCCATAGCCAAAAATATAGAGCAGTTAAAAGCATAAATGCAAGAAAAGTGATAACAGTCGAATAAAAAGTATAGCTAGGATATCAGCAGTCATGTACTAACAAAGTAAGGGAAAAAAGTTAGGACAGTATCCTTAAGGCTTAAGTAAAAATCAACTATGTAACAAGAATCATCCGCTTGTAAGAGTTGCATGTGGCTTTGCCACTGCACATCCTTCGTTTCGATTACACCTTGGAGAGGACCTTTGCCAGGCATGCCACAATTGCCAGCTCGCTCTTTACAAGCTTTAGTTTAATTGCTACTAATGCAACCTAGGCTCACATCTACCCCATACAACAAATTTCTTCATCCACATAAGATCTAATTTTATTAGAAATTCCCAAGAAACTAATTATAAGATGGGATCTTGTGAATCTTGTAGAACTCTTGCTGTTCTTGGCTCCTTGTATGCAAATACATTAAATTGTCCATCTTTACCACAAATTATGAGCAAAGCTTGATGGTCCCCATGTTCTCAGGCAACGTTCTACAACAACAGTCATCTCCTTCTTGAGGATAGTAACCCTTCTCTCTTATCATGGCTCTTCCTTCGGCATCCCTGTTTATCCACTCCCCCCATCACAAATGGTTCAGCCAGCCTGATGCTATGAAAAGAACATTAAGACAGTGACCAGTGGAAAGGCATGGAGTTAAATTGCTTCCAGGGGGTTGTGGTCCCAATAGCTTGCAGGAAGCAAGCATTATCAGCCCTCCAACTACATTAGTTCATCCACAGCTCTGCCTATAGAATGAATAAGGAGAGGCCTATTGGTAACCAAGCTTAGCAATTCAGATGAAAAGCACGGCAGCCTACTTGCAGTATCTGAGTCAAGTGATTTGCATTGAATTCAATTGACAACTTCGCTAAGCTAAGAGAATGAAACGTGGCTTCCTCCTCAGTATCAGATGCACAAGCCTGATGGCTACTCAAGAGAAGGACAATTGTCGAAGGATTTCCACATTGGCTCATTAAGCAGAGCATTCTCCCATTTTGTCCATTGGGGCCAAGTTGATGAACAAAGGCACTTGCAACCATGAAAGTTTCCCTTCTAACGGTAGGTGGTCTCATGTTGTCTACGGTTTGTTGGGACATTATCTCTGTCTAGACCAGGATTGCTACTTGTGCTATTGAATCAACATAATTAAGTACCTCTACAAAATCAACAGGATAGAAGTCCTAATGCTTAGTGGTTAATAGGAATTGTGAGCCACTGCCCATGCACCGGATTTACTACTAATGTTGGGTAAGCACTATGTTATCAATAGCGCGTTATAGTGTCCGCTATTGCAGGTGACCCTTAATGGGCGACCCGGCAGAGCCGATATAGCACCGCTAACAGCACTATAGCGGTCCGCTATAACACTGTCAGCAGACAGGGTTAAATAATACGTATTCAGTCGGGTCGACCCGATCCAAATGAAATAAAAGGTTGAGAGAGTAACCCTTGTCCTTGTCCCGCCTCTCCCTCTCCCATTAATGCGGATAGGGTTACTCTCTCTCTCCCACCTCACGCCATCTCTCACTCCCGCCTCTCGCCGCCACCACTCCCACGGACACCACCAAGCAGGTACGCCCTTTCTCTCTTCTCTCTCTCCTTTTTGTCTTCTCTCTTCCTGTCTCTCTCTCTTCAGATGAAAACCGCTCTGCTCTTCTGGTGAATGAAAGACGGGCCTCTTTGACTACCTTCCTCCTGCTCGATGGGGGCCAAATTGATCCTGGCATCGATACCTGTATACCTGATGATGGTGACAAGGCAACCCAATGCAGCTCCCATGGGGCGATGGTGGCAAGGCAGTGTCGCGTCGTGGGTTCCCATCGTGACACGCCTCAACACAAGCAAGGCAAGCTTTCGATGTGTGCGTGTGCGTGCGAGAGAGAGAGAGAGAGAGAGTCGAGAAGATGCGTACTGATGTCATAATATACTTTGCTTATGCGTACACAATGTGTGCGTCGTGGGTTCCCACTGGATGATGCAAGACTAGTTGACTCTTTGATAATATACTTTGTCTGGATCAGTTGGGATACTTTGACCAAGACAACCAAGATATACCCATTTTGTTGGGATTTTGGCGAATCTGGATTTCCTCATTTTTATATGGTTTCGAAATTCACTTTTTTTTATGTTGCTTTTTCTGGGATTTGATGCTCTTATGCAAATTTTGATAGAGTGGCATATACAACTTATTCTTGGCTAGTTTGTATTGGTGTTCTCTGACCCAATTTGTTGGGTTGTGTTTTCATGTTCTTGATATTTTTCTCTAGAAGTTTAACTTTCAAACAGTAATTTCTTTTGTGCACTTCTTGTGAGATCAAGAAACATGCTTGCGATGGGAATTGTCTTAGTACGTGGAGCAACTTAGCATGTTACTCATGAAATTGGAGCTAATGATCTTTTTTATTCCTTTTATGCATCAGTCAGCATGTTGGGTTATGACAAAATCATGGCTTGACAGTCAGATTGACTTAGAGTTGGCTTGCCTTCCACAAGGCAGAGGAGAGCAAATAAAGAGCTATGAAGATGCCTCTTACAGTATAAGCTGGTTCTGTTGGCATAGAAATGTGGCCTTACCATATTCTTGATCAGCAACCCCATGACCTTGAAGCTCTTCTTCAGAAGCTCCATTCAGGGTACACTTATTGTTATTACTTTTGTTGCTTATGTTTGAATGATTAAGTTAAACATCATGATTTTAATTATTGCAGTGAGATGGTGCATAAAGCTGTCTCTCGTGAGTGCAGGGATAACACCGGCAAATCCAGGTAGCAGGATATGTCAAGCATGTGAATAGATTATTTTATCACATTTATAAGTTTTTTCTTTTTAGATGTCTCACATGTATCTTGGTATGCACTGTCTTGGTTTGCTAAGTCACACAGACACTTCTAATGGGTGGAGTGTCGACCCCGACACTGGTGCGACACCGACACCAATACCGTGTCGGTGCGGCATGTCAAAAAAAAAATTTGCAGAAAAAAAAAGTGTAACTCACGGATAAATGGGTATGGATAATGAAGATTGATTTGTGTATTATGATGAAATTAGTAGTTTTTTACCACTTATATGTTTTGCTTTAATATAAAGTTGTGTACTTACTATTATAGCTTTATACAATATAAAGTTGCTTGAATGATTTTGGGTGCGATCAATTGGACTCAGAATAATCTCTGTCACCAAACAAATTTAAAGACCAGAAACATTGTCAGATCAATAGAACAGAAGAGTATGACATCACTAGTGGATCCTAGCACAAATACTAGTATATGTTATATCCTACAAAAGATCTTGAAACTCTTTGAATCCATAACTTGGATATTTTGTAGCTCGTAAAATCACTGTAAGTTTCATATCATTACGAGGGAACTTGCTAATTGATACCTATTGCACCCAAAATTAGCAAATACTAGTTGTATTATGATTGATTTATGTAGCTTGAATATTATATATAATATATAATATTATATATCCTAGTTGTGTTGTTGCACCCAAAATTTTTGAAATTTGCCGTATCCCGCACCCGCACCCATGTGACATAGTTGGTTTGATTGTTGGCTTCCTATGCCCTATTTGAACTGATGACGATGTTAACAACTTATACTAACTAGTACTAGGGGGTGAGGTTTTCCCTTAGACTTCCTCATGATTTACTGAGGAGAAATATGACAAAGTAATTGTCAGTGACAAGTTTACTTTCTGTGATTCTCTTTCTCTCTATGCATTTGTGTGTGTTTTTGTTCCTGTGTTTGTGTGGTGCATTGTTCAAATGGGGGCCATCAGGCTTCTCGTGGTGTTTGGATACCAAACTTCTTTGGTACGAGGGAAACAGCCCAAATAGTTAGAGTGCTAACTTTCATTCCTGAAGCTATGGTTGATTGCGATCAACCCCAACCGTTGTGCGTGGATGGGCATCATGTACTTGGCTCCATTGGAAGTTCCTTATGTAATAGAGCTTGGCATGTAATTCTACGGACAAATCTTGGGTATGTAAGGGATTCTTCTGAATTTTCTTTTTGATAGATCTCCAGTTGGTCTAGCACCTGCTTGCACCAAAGTGTTGCATTTTGGTGCAAATCATTCAACAAACAATGTATACAGATCGAGGTAATGGGGTGTTACTGTTGCAAGTTGACACTATGAAGAATGTGTCATTTTGACATATCATAAGCTTGTCTGCAAGGAATAATATTTCTCTCTTGAGCTCTCCCTACTAGGCAAATATTAAATATGCAGTGTTGTTTTTCTTCGTGAAATAGATGTTTGATAAGTTCTATTTTCAACTACCATTGTGCTGAATTAGTTGACATACTTGCTGCAAGTCACAATTCTCACTCGCTAGACTCGAAACTGTGAAACCAGGGGGTTGATCAATGTTGTCTGACGCGTATCGTATCGTGTATCGCTAGGCTCCACGATACGGGCGTATCGTATCGTATCGTACTTTAATATTAAAATAAAAAAATTTAATTAAAAACCAATAAAAATTAGTAAAAATTAGAAGAAGAAAAATAAAAAAATTACAAAAAAAATCAAGAAAAATCTGGTAATTGCTTTAAATTCATATATTGTAAGTTTAGTACAGATTGAGCATTCAACATTAAACAATTGCATCCAAATTTACATATTTTGAATCCAAAAAATGAAATATAGATTACAGACACAGTTACATTTTACAAATTATAATCAGGATCATCAATTAAATAATCTTCGTCTTCTCCTTGTTGCAGATCCTCATCATCATCAACGACACCTTCTTCTTGGAAATTAAATTCTTCATCTCCTTGATGTTGTTGTTGCGCTCCTTCCAAATTAATCCAAGCAACGTCTTCTTCAGTTATGAGGGCATTTTCTTCAGTGTCTTCCATAACCCAATCTTCTAATATATCAAAATTATCCAAACTTATTGGATCAAACTCACTTTCTTCTCTATTTACTTTTTTTAATTGCCTACGACAAACAAAGATAAACAATTAGTAAATAATATTAACAATTTAAGATTGAAGTTAAACAATATTGAATTGAAAATTTAAAAGTAATACAACATTACCTTTCACGAAGGCGCATGTTACAACAAATATAAACTAAATCATTTAGTCTTTTGTGTTCCAACCTGTTGCGCTTCTTTGTATGGATGTGTTAAAAAACACTCCAATTTCTTTTACAACCTGTTGCACTACAGGTTTGGCTTAAGACTCTCCCTGCAAAATCTCTAAGGTTTGGACAATCAGTTTCAAATCTGTTCCACTAAACATCTGTAGAAAAAGACAAATATTAGAAACATAATCCAAAGTAACGTAAGATGAAACTTAAATATGAAAATAAACAATTTACCTGGACGCATCGTAGTGCGGTTGCGAATTGCAACAGAAAAACCCATCAAGTGAAGAGCATTATCATATATCTCCATCTCTCGATGTATCGCATATGCTATGCTCTCATCAAGGACTAATCTATCGATACATTCAATGATTCCTCGATTAACCTCACTGTCCCTTTTGAAGGTTGCTGAGTACCTGAATGATGGGTTTAGATAGTAGGTTGTTGCATGAATAGGCTGATGCAATTGTTTATTCCACCTACTATCAATTATTTTCCACACGGGCACATAATCTCTCTTTTTGCCATTAAAGTTATTTTTGATGGCTTCTTTTGCCCTGTTCATGGCTTTATAAAGGTAGCCCATATATGGTTTCTCCTCGCTGTCAGTCAATCTCAAAACTTTCACTAAAGGACAAATAATTTTCAATAATCTGACACATGCATTCCAAAATGAACTTCTAAAAACTGTTTCTGCAATCTCATTCAACTTTCTATTTCTTCTGTTTTGAGACAACTCTGCAAATTGTTGCCACTCATTTGAGGAGAACATTCTCTTCAAAGCTTGCTTCTGTCTCTGTATTGATAAGAAGTTTGTTGCGAACCGAGTTGCAGCTATGCGAATAAGCTCTGCACCTTCTGTATATCTCCTCATCATACACAAAACAAATGCATGGTTGTAAATGAATTTTGTAATATCTTGGCAACACTCAGTTGCTGCCTTTATTTCATCCATCTCACCAATGTCCTCGAGGATGAGATCTAAACAATGGGCTGCACATGGTGTCCAATAGAAAGTCTCATAAATATCAGCTATCTCCTTCCCAACTGCTTTGTAGTTAGCTGTATTATCTGTAATCAATTGGACTACATTCTCTAGCCCAACCTCCTGTATAACCTTATCAAATTCTTGTCATAGGATCTCTGTAGTGTGTCTCTCCTCTAACATATCTAGAGATCTCAAAAACATGAGTCCTTTAAGATAATATACAAGAAAGTTTAGCAATATCCTTTCTCGCCTATCGGTCCATCCATCTACCATGATAGTGCATCCCGTTTCCTTCCACGATTGTCTCAAAGTCGAACAATATTATTACACTTCAATGACGGTCTGATCTAATATCTTTCCTCTCAACTTTTGATAAGAGGGCATCATGTATCCTGGACCAATGTTAGCAATTGCATCTGTCATTGCTTGAAAATAAAAACTGTTTGCTGCATTAAATGGAATGCATGCATCATAAAACCATCTTCCCACTGCAAGGTCTGCCTGATCATGCAGTTGTTCTGAAGCCATAGCAGCATAAATTCTAGGTTGAGCACAAGGTGTAGTAGAAGGAGAAAAGAACAAATGTATGGTAGAAGAAGCTCCTCCTCTACTCCTTCCTGAACTTCCTCTTCTGCCACCTCCAAAGTCTTCAACTGCAACCCTCTTTTTCCTACTAGGTGCTCGTGAACTGCTACTACCAATCTCTATTCTAGCATCTGAAGGCAAACTATCAGTGAATCCAACTCCAACGGTAGTAGCATCATCAGCTTCTTCACACATCTGAAAATCATCATTTTGTTGTCTCCTTTCCTATATGCTCTCAATCATCTGCAAGCATTATCATTTAATACTTTCTGGCACACTTCTAACTCTGCATGTGCATAGAGCAACTTTTTTCCTAGTTCCTGTTAGGTGGTGTTTCAACCTTGAAATTCCACCACTAACCACCTTTTCACAAAATAAACATCTAATCTTTAACCTGGAACCCTCAACTGGTATACCCCACTGCCATGCCGGATCATCAGACCAATAATGAGAGTCTCTACCACCCCTTCCTGCCATCTCAATGGAGTACTTTAATTCAAACAAAAACCTAAAAATAAAAGTACTTCGTAAATCCCTTAATCTTCAAATAACACTCAAATGGAGTGTCTCCCACTTCATGAATGCAATAAAAATCGTATACACACACTTAATAACTTCATATTTTGTCATTAAAAAAAACAAAATAACAAAAAAAATAACAAATATAAAAGAAAAATATGGAAAAAATATTTAAAATATACCTAAATCAAAGTTTGGAGGCTTGCAAGGACACCGTAGGGCATAATTTTAGAGCTTTGAACACCAAGGAGGCGAAAACCGACTTTTAGGAAGCTTAAGGAACCCAAAGGAGAGAAAAAAACCCGTGAAAAATCACGGGTTTCGGTCGGCCCGAGACCCTTTATAAGGGTCCCAGGGCGTATCATACGATACGGGCGATATGCACCGTATCGCACGATATGGTGCGATAACCTTTTAATATCGATACACCTAGGTGTATCGTAACGATACGATATGTATCGTACGATCCGTATCATACAATATGGTGCGATACGGATAACACTGGGGTTGATGAATCTAAGCACTCTGTCATATGTTAATTCTTAGAAGTTAGAAGTATAATTTGTTTATTTAGTTTGATTCATATTTATAAAAGAAGTGGTTGTGTTTCTTGATATTTCTTAGAAATTAGAGAAACCATTATATATATATATATATAATTTTAATCATAAATAAAAGTGTATCGCTAAATCCGCTACATCCCCGTTATATCTCCGCTACCGCTATATCAAGGTCGACCACTAACAACCCGCTAACTGCTATTGATAGCATATAAAGCATGCTAAGAAACATGGTTGCTTGTTGGTCCATGAGTGATATAGATTGAGCTACACTATTGGATATTAATGAGTAATTGTGCAGGGGTAGGAGAAGAAAAAAAAATCTAGAAGAGAAAATAGTCAAGATTACGGGAATACACAAAGGGGAATCCAAGAGGAAGAAGGGGTCCTCATTATGAATTCTATAAGCATCAATGTGGTTGCATTCTCCTCCTCTATTTATATAGTGACTCTAGACTCCTTGCCCATAGCTAATTCAGGTTCCTTGATAAACGTTACCATCTAATCTAACTTTATTACTTTTGTGAAACAAATGGTATGGGTTGTATAATGTTGGGTTCACCGAGTTAGGGACACATCCCAATAAATAATACAGCAGACATAAATGTGAGCTCCAATAGGTGGCCCAAAGGCTTGTAAGGCAATGTCAGTGTGTGGCTTCATTTAGTGAATCAGATCAGTCTGAATCACGTGGATTTTATTTCAGATCCGTGATGCTAGCATGTGGATCTCCTTATAAATCTGAACCAGATCGGATCTAGCGGGTCGCATCAACTCCTGATTGCATGCATGAGGATTCGAACAAAGGTTCCATAAAGCTAACGCATTTGGTAATCTCATATTTACAAATCTTTGATTTACTAATCCAGGATTCAGTCTTTCAATCTCCAACTCCCAAATATAAGGATTTGAACTGAGACGTGGCAAGATATGATCAGTGTTACATAGCATGCACACAGAACGACAATAATCCAGTAACGTGCTCTTTAATTAACGAACGGAAACCAAAACCTCCCATAAGATTCTCTTCCTACCTACATGTATATATAAATCAGAAAATGCACACATATATCATGCATATGATCCAATGCGTGCCTCTTTCTTTCTTTTTCTTTGCATGGTGCCGTTCATTACATATCATTTACAGTTGCAAACGTTCAAGATCATCTTGGGGAATAAGAAAATGCACATATACGATTCAATTGGCAGTAAGAAAACTAAGAACCTAAGAACCCAACTCAACTACAAAATACATGTTATAAAATAGATTCAATTGATCAAAAATATAATCCAGACATATAAAGAATCGAAGAAATAATGTAGATTCCAACTCAAAAAGTACTAAACAAATGCAATTCAGATATACAATAATACACGTGGAATGCAAACCAAAACCCCAGATATAAACATATCAAACAATGAATGATGGCTGATTCAATGAAGAGGACAAGGAGGCGAAAAGAGAACCGAGGATGCCGAAGAAAGAGAACGAACAACGGAGAAATACAGCACATAACGGAAGCAGAAAATAAAGATGAAGGCGTTCACCTGCTTTTGACGTTTCTTGTTCCTCCACCACCTTAGCAAAACGGCCAGAAAGAAGCGGAGATATCAGAGGACGAACACAGAAATGAGAATGGGGGTCGAGCTTAGGGCGCCGTTTTTTCGCGAAAATCGAAGTTTACTTCCTTGCGAACTGACCAACTGGATCGGTTCGCGACCTTAACGAGGCGACTTGATCCATGGGTCCGAGTTTAAGATTCATCTGCATTGAAATTCTTAATCATAATTGCTACCCGTACATCTCTCTTTACTAAACATAAACTCCTTTTTCAAAAATATCGAAATTATCCCCTATACTTAATCTTTCTTCTAGCACCCCTTTCATATTAGCAGCACCATCACGAGTTCTTCACCAACACCACAGTATTTTCCTTTTTGCCTTTAGGTGAACTCTCGTATTCAACCTCCTATTTTTGCTCCAATGACTTTTCTACTATATCAACCTTCAATCTATGTATTTCCTCCATTTTTATCATTTTCAAATTATTTTCAATGGTATTCAATCTACACAGGAATATTATCTTAAGCATTCTAGCGATCTAAGAAAGAATCGTACAAAAAATCGATTGAAGGTATTTCTTAAGAGACATCTTTGGTGAACGATTCAGGCAATATAACGTCTCTTCCTAAAGAGGAGATTTAGGATGTTGACTCAAGCAATAAATTGCATCCTCGTGACCAAAATGTGTATATTATATACATTATGGTATATATGTGTATAGGTAGTCTATATGTAATCAATCTAAAATATTTGTCAGGTCGTTTTTCTCTAACGAGTTTGACATGAAGCACTAAAAAGTTGATCCGGATCCCGATTTTAATGGATTGGGTATGGATCGAGTCCAAAATTTTCAAATATACCAATATTATGCATATTTGGTATTGATGATGTATACCTAACCCCAACTTGCATTACAAAAAATACAAACACGTGCAAAACAAAGCACCACCTAAAAATCCATTCCCATATGCAACATCTCTCTTTCTCTCTATACATATAGAGAGAACATGATAAATGTGCACACCTCATGCATGCTTAAACATCATTAAAGATCTTAATCATTCTATATCAATAGTTAAAATCTAAAAAGTCAAAAAGTACATGATACTTTTGTAAGTGCTTGAAATGAGTGTTATTACTTTGCTTTAAAAAATTCAATTGTCTATAAAAATGGAACAATTGAGATCTTTGAAGAGATTTTAGCATCGATGATTGTGCCCATGGACTATGCTCTATCTCTATACATATAATGCCCAAATTTTCTTATGTTGCATTTGTGAGTTCTTGTATCATCATATTCAAAATCAATATTGCTAATAAACAAGTTTTTGTGTCTTATTAATATAAAGCATAAAGTATGTCATCTATACCAACTTTCACTCAACAGGTAGGGCTCATAAGTAAAGGAAGCTAATCACAAGCCATGACCTAAAATAAATTGAGCATTGAGTTGTTCGTTGGTGTTTCTTTTCTTATGTCGATTATTATTTGCATACCCCTTTTGCTATCCACATACTCTTAATTTGAAAAATACCAAAACTACCCCTACAACAATTTCTCAGTTCTCTCCAAGCCTAATTTTGGTGTTCCCTTCCTTTTTCTTCGATGATTGATATTATATTTGTTTGGAGCTATTGTTTCTTTTTCATAGAAAAAGAATACACAATTATTATCCTACGAATCTCATTGGAGATTTATGAAACAAGAAAGAAGAAAAAAGAAAAAGAAAAATAAAAAAGAAAGAGAGAGATGATTGATCCAACCAATTTTTGGATTTTTCAAGGTTTGGAGTGGTTGATTCATAGAAATATTTTTGTTCTTTTATTAGTTTGTGTTATTTTTGTATTTTTCGTTTTGGTTGATGTGTCACGATTTTGGGTCAAATTGACTTGATAAATTTTTTATTCGATGTGGTGCAGGAGCATCTGTATTCAAGGAGAGACAATATAACGTCTCTTCCTAAAGAGGAGATGTGGTTGAGCCGCGTCTCTATTAAATGAGAGATGCACTTGGGTCATGTTTCTCATGTTATATATATATATATATATATGCTTTGAACCTTATATCTGTTTATGTATTATAGAATAGAAAACAACTCGAGTTAGGCTTGGGCCACGTCTCCATCAAACGAGAGATGTACATCTATCGCATCTCCCACTAAAAGAGACACGCACACCATGTGCATTTCCTATAAGGGGAAACACACTTGTGCCACATATCAAAGCATAAACTTGATGGCTTTTTTCAGTGAAAATCTAGCCAAAAAAATGATGAAAGAAGCAAAAAAAGATAAAAACTAAACCAAATCAACATACCTCAAAAAATCATTGAATTCCTCTTCTACGTGGCCTCTTATTTCTTCTTTTTCCTCATTCTCTTCTTCTTTCTTCCTATTTCTTCTTCTTGTTCTTTTTTTGGTAGATTTTGATGAGTTCCTTTATTGTAAATGAATGTAGATAGAGAAATGATGTATGGGGAGTTGGGGAACGAAGATCGGATGAAAAAGGAGCGTCAAATGGTGGTTCACAAAAAAGAAGAGAGAAAAGGGGTTTACATCACTTTGGAAGCATTGGGGTAATTATCTCATATAAGCGGAGGTATTTTTAGAATTACGAGAAAATTGGGGTGTGCAAACATCAAATTGGGTGTGGGCACATCAATTTTGTTACTTTTTTATGTTAGAAAGGGACAAAAGGCAAGCACACGCACACACATGTGCACCCCTAGGAGTCAAACTCCCACTAGGGCAAAGACATCAAAGCCCCATATCGGTGAGCCCACACAGAGGATAGAGTTATTCGCTGAATGTATAGTTTTAATATGTGTAATTTTCATAAAGGAATTCCTATCCCACCCAACTCCTCCCGAACTAAAAATACGTTGTTCTGTGATCATCTTATAAAGTTTAACAATCCGATTCATTATATATATATATATATATATATATATATATATATAGAGAGAGAGAGAGAGAGAGAGAGAGAGAGAGAGAGTATGGTATATGTTAGCGTACTATCCGATGTGAAAAATAAGTTGGTTGAGATTTTTTCTTTTAAAAAGCAAAAACTTTCAAAAAGTATCAATCATCTTTTAAAAATTTAAATGTCAATCACTGATCTTTGAAGTTCAATTTTTGAGATTTGTTTGGGTATGCTAGCAAATACCAGCCTTTGTATATACAAACTCATGTTTGGCTCACTTAGACAACAAGAACATGAACAAGCTCATTGTGAGTTATTAGCATGGAAACTTAAAAGTCTTAAGGAAAGGTGGTGTCTTGTTCGAACCAAAATAAATAGAGGGGAATCTCGAAGGTGTCCAATTGAAATCTAGCATGAGCTAAGAAAGTGTAGAGGCAACCTGTTAGCAGACCATTTATGGTAAACCCTCAATGGTGCCTAACACCATCTAATGGTCTCTTCAAAATCATTAAGTACTCACCCAAACACTTATCTGATTCCATTTTCATTTAGTAAAGTTTCAGCATGGGGTTTATTCCTGTAGTGATCGTCCTAGTACAAACCACTGTGGGGAGTCCATGTGACTACCTAAGGAAATCACTTAACAATTTCCTCCTTTAGCATCAAAACTGTACCCAAGGTGATGATAATATCTACATTCCCCTCCTTCCAACACACTCAATTACTCTTGTACTCTCTCCAAGATCAAACCCTATCAACACTCACTAACTCCTTCTTATAGACTAAGGGGCACGGTATAAAAAAGGAAACCCCTAAGTCACACCTACTTAGCCTCACTTAGATCCCTTAGGTGAGATTCAACCTAAGACCTCACCGAACTAAGGCATTCACTCAAACTTAGGTCCTCTACTCACTAAATCACTTGGCCAACTCACCAAGTCACTCTCTACCAACAAGACTCAACTCCCACACTTAGACTTAATCCTATTCCACCCCGATATGCCTCCATAATGACACTTACTATTTATAGTACTAAAGCAACCCATTTATTGCAAGACACTACCAAAACGTAGAATCTCCTTGGGTGCTAGTTAGATGTTTCAGATTTCCAACGAAAATGTTGTCGATAACACCATTGATGGTTTAGATAGAGAGGAGCAGTTGGGCAATTGGTTGGATCTCACTGTCGGCCTTTGTCAACACCATAAAATAAAGAAATAGCCCTTGGAAACAAATAATGTCCTACTAGGGTTCAGGTGTGTCGAGCATGTATGTTCGGCATGAGGTATGGTACTCGATACTACATGTATTGTGTAATGATGAGACATGTGTCATGCCTTGGAGTCTTGTGTTATAGTAGTGGTTTTGTGTTTGAGCAGGTTTTATGTTATGTTTGTGTTAGAAACAAATTGTGTTCAAGTTAGGTCCAAAATAAGTTCTAGGATAAAAATATAACTTAACACATAACTTGTTTTGGTAGTTCAAGTTTGGGTCAAGTTCTCGATTGACTCGAAAATACATAATACCCACTATGTTGTTTAGTTTGGATAAAAAATAATTCAAGTAACAATTTGGATCCAAATTGGGTTTTTAGATCATTTTAGGGTCATTTGAGGTCCAAACTATGTTAGACTCGTAATTAAATAAAATTTATTATTATTTATTTAAAATTATTTAGAGATTAAAATTTGGAGATTTAATGGTGATAAAAATGGTCCAACGGTTTGGGGAATGGATCTTGGTGCTCCTTCAAGTAGGGAGTTATGTATTCTTTAATAGAACCATGCAAGAACTGATTTTTCTTGTTTTAAATGGATTTAAATATGCATGATTGTTAAATATTTTATTGTTGGGTCTTAAATGATATTTGAAATTATGGTTTATTTGATATGTTTATGAGATAAACTTGTTTATGGCCTGATTGATAAAGAGCATGATTTGATATGCATGTGTTTGATATTAAAAATATTCTTTAATTATTGTGTAGATATAGATTTGGATCTTCTTGCTCATCATCTATGTCTCAAGGTCATCAATTCATTAGAAATGCATCAATCTTACAAAATTGAGTAACCATAGAAAGTAATGTTTAAGGGGTCAAAATGTAACAAGAGCATAGGCATCGATGTTTGTGTTAACTATAACTAGATCTGAGCCTCACTAATAGTAAGGCTAAATACCATACCCTTATTCATGGCCTCAATATAACCTTGATCACTAGATCTATAATAGTTGAGGTGTAAGATGATTTTCACTAGCACTTTAAGCCGACTTAGTAGAGAATACTAGTGTACTAGCTCAAACCTCACACCCTAGCATAAACAAATGTTAGCTTTGATTCTCTTATTCACAGAGGTTAAGTTATTGCATTTACCAATTTATGACAACGAAGTTGCTAACCGTCTAGCTCAAATGGCTCTTGAATATAGGTCAAGTAATGGCCTTCATTAAAGAATACAACATCAAAATGGTCCATTTGACACCTCAATATGGCTAAGTTGAGGCAACAACTAAAGTAATTGTCGATTTGATTAAAAGATCCTTGAGGTTGTACATTGATTGCATAAGTCCCTCTCAAAGGTCTTGTGGGGTTATTGAATCTATGCAATTTGTAGTATGATGCTTTAAAGAAATTGCTGAGAACTTAGAATCAATAGATTTTGTTGGGCAGCAAAACTACTTCTAAGAATAGTTAACCTCCAAGAGAGAAGGAGGAGATGTCGAGTAGTGAAGATCCATATACTTTCAACATCTCTAAAATTGACCAATTGTTTGATATCCTACCTAAAGATCAATTGATAAAACTCCATAAAGAACTTTGGATCCCATAAAAGGAAGAGATAAAAGAAGAAGGATTATTGCAAGTGGCATAATATTGATTCCCATAGTATGAATCAATGCATTAATTTTTGTAAGATAATTTAGAAGGCCATAAAGAAATGCCACTTCAAGCTCATCGACAAGGATATAACTACAAATACTAATCCATTTTTGTTGGTTTTGGTGTGTCTTATATCTTATATCACCATTTTACATGGTATCTTGTACATCTGAACAAAAATAGGATACTATGGAGAGGAAACTATTACCAAAACAATTATTGATCTCCTTATTGGAGAGTGAAAAGCAAAGGAAGCATTAGAAGACCAGCCTTGTTGGGGTACTCATGCCATTAAGTCTGATCTCTATTCTTAGAAAGCGACTTGCTCCACTTCAGGTGAGGGAGCAAACTCCTCAAGCATCAACGAGAAGAGGATGCCTCTACATCAAATGGTGAGGTTCACCCAACAACCTCAAACAAGGCAACATGGTCAGGTGAACCAATATTTCTTGAGGTAAAATAATTATGAAAATCGGTGGCTCAATCGACCTAATAGGTGATCAAGAATTAACAAAAGTAGCACTTGATGTCAAATACATAATAAGATTCTTGTTGGTTGATCCCTTATAACTTGCTTTGTTTTAATTTAACTTTTTTTATTATGTGGAGTTCAAAGAAGTGGTCCATGGATGACTACTGGAGTAAATGGTTGGACTAAGTCTTCTCTTGATAAACATAAGAGTAAAATATTTGTTTTTTAGGTTTTCTTTTGATGATCACGAGAGTAAATGGTTGATTTTTAGGTCTCTTGATTATTATATCCCTAGGTTTATCACAATTAACAATTTTATCAGATTTTTCTATAATTGGATTGGAGACAATGATAACTATGGAGGTTGTAGGTGGACCCATGACTCTTGAGTTGGATAATATCTCACTTTTGCTTTCTCTCATGTTGAGTCGATATTTAAGTTCATATTTCTCCCCAAGAATTAGACAATCTCGAACATATTTGGAGAAAGCACAAGAGTAAAGACTTCTTTTTAGATTCTTTAATTTTTTTCCAAAGTCATACTACCATTTTTACTCTTTCTAGGTTATTTACATATTCAAAATCATTAAAATCATCTTCCTCACTATACCACATGTTGCATTGAGTATGAAGTCATATCTAATTAGCACAAATTACATGCAAATTCTTGAGCAAAGATCTTAAGTGATTGTATGTGTATGTGTATACTAGTGGGTAGCTATGTGGGTGTATGCAACATATATGTATCTTCTTACTCTACATGTACCTTATGTGAAGCATAGAAACAAAAAAACTCACAAGCAAAATAAGCAATAAAAAACCCTAAAAATAAGCCAACAACTTTAGGTAGACTTGCGAGTCCCATTGGGCATGCTAAAGGAGAATTATATACAAATTTTAGGTTGTATCTAATCTTCTTAATTTTATGAAACTAAATAAAAATGGCTTACCCCTTATATGCTTTCCTTTTATGCATTGTGAGTCCAAATCAAGTTCTTTTCACAATCACCTTCTTCCTCCAGTGAAAAGAGTTTGTCGCTGTACTACAAAATTCCTAACTAATAAAAGAAAAGTAAACCTACATGCTTGAATTAAGATGTGACATAAAAAGAGTCTCTATTTCTATTTATTTTGGGTCTCAAGGGATATAGATCTAAATTAATTATGAATCTAAAATGAATATATATATATATATATCTAAATGGATATGTATCTAAAATAGATATGCTAGAATCAATCATAAGAAAATGATGTTCTAATTAACAACTATACAATAAATAGAATATGCAATTAATTATAAAAGTGTTAAGATATAAAAATCCAAATGTGTAGAAAATCCTGTAGAGGTCTCAAGATGCAGAAAATCATGATTTGCAGAGATCCTAATATGAAGTGTGCATGAATTTTAAATATTTTTATCAAATATGTGTACGAGAGTTAAAGAACCCATGCAAAGTGGATGCAATGAAACTAAATTAACTAATTATTATGAAACTAGAATAGAACAATGATGATATTGTTGACCTTTTATAATCTAAGAAATTGACTTATAGATGCAAAGCAACTAGGATGAATAATAAAACTAATAGAAAGAAAAATCAAAATATGCACTTTACTTGGAGAAGACTTGGATCAAACACACTCTATCCTTCTTGATTGAAAGCACTCACAAATACTCCTAAACAAACAAGACAAAAGAAGAAGTAATAGAGAAGCTCTTGAATTTTTTTTTATTGCTCTTGAATCTTTCTTGAATTTTTTTATGGATGCTTACAATAGGAATAAAAAAGCAACATATAATTTCGATTTATATACTTTTCAAGTCAAAAAATAAGGTTTTCAACTTTCCAAATCCTTAAACGAGATTTTTAACTTTTTAAATCTTTAAATCAGATTTTAAATTTGGAAACCCTCAACCAAATTTTAAAATTTCCAAACTAATGAACATATTTCAAAATTTTAAAATTTAGAGACCATAATATATAATTCAGATGTACATAACTTTTCAAATCCAAAAATAAGGCTTTAAACTTTCTAAACCCAAAGATTAAGTTTTTAACTTTTCAAGTGCAAAAATCAGGTTTTTAACTTTCCAATACATAAACATAATTCATCTTTTCAAAATTTAGAAACCATAAACATAATGTTCAGATTTTGAAATTATGGAAAACATCAATTTATAATCATATTTTGAATTTTAAAATTTATTGATATATAATCCTGATTTTAGAAACTTTTTTGAATAAGATTCAATTATTTCTCTTTTTTTTTAAAACATAGTATGCTAGAAGAGGACTTTTTTTAAATACATTTTCAACCAAATTTATGCATCAAACCCACCATGCACATGTACTCAAGCTTCCACATACATGCCCCATGAAAATCGAGCCCAAGAGTGTATACACATACATATGTATACCTATATTTATTCCATACGTTCATATGTGTGTATACAAATGAGATATCAATATATACAAATATGTATATACAATTATGTAGCCTAATAAGTTCTTGTAAAGTTCAACTCGATATAGCGAAGACAAAGGTTTAGGTCAAATGGATGGATACAATTAAGGATCAATGATGTTTAACAATAGATAGATATGCTAGGAAAACCGAACTTATGAAAATGGTGAGGCTTAGGCTCAAAACCCATAAATAAAACATAAAAAGGCCCAACTTAACCTTTGGCAACCTATCTTATGCTCATATTCGGTGGCATGTACATTGATGGCATCATGTTAGTGTGGGTCTCCTCAATTAGATCCAAAACACTTATGTAGTTGTTTTTTCCTCAATTGTTTAAGATTTTCATAATCATCTCAAATGTTTTAAAAATGAATATCTAAAACCAATTCTATAAATAAAAATAGAATTTTCTTAAGAAAATTTTTGAGTATTCACAACAACTTTTGTTTAAATATTTTACTAATTGAAAATCGCATCTATAACTTCATACTTATGGTTGTTCCATAGCTATCATGTAAGAGTAACTATACGAATAAGAAAGTTTGAAGGCGGTCACTTTTCATAAGATAAACAATCAGCATATCAACCTTTCTTGTGAATTGTTGCCTCGAGTATGTGGGTATAGACAACCATTTGGAATGTATTGATCCATTTTAACCCATTCTTGAGGTCACATCAAGTGTGCCAAAAGGGTGCTATTGCTTAAATAGGACACCTTGAAATAACATAGAGATCTCACTATTGTAAGTAAATCGGATGTGGGGCATGCTGGAGAATAAGAACCTCCATTCTTGAAGGGGATCAGGCGAGTTGAGCTTCTTAAGAATTCGTACTAATGTATCTTAGTGATGACTAATAATGAATGAGGCTCTGGCAGCTCTTTGAAGATGTTTTCTCGAGCTTTCTCATGCTCCTAACTTTGTGTATGATTTGGGTGAAAACCTCGGATGTAGCCTAAGTTCGGGTCACCTCACGATAAAAATTAGGTTGATCACACTACTTAGTAGGGTTAGCTAATTTTGACTATATCTCTCTCGATATAGTTTTAATTGATGTGATTTTTAGTGCAATACAAACTATATGCAGATCGCTATCATATAAAGCAAAAGTCGACTAATTTTGATAAGAATTAGATTTTTGGTGATTTTTCAAATCTTATCAAGATTCAATTGATAGCATGATTACATGCTTCTTGACAAGGTTGGCTTGTCTTTGCTATATCTTACTCATCCAAAGTCCGATTCACAAGAATCTTGACTTGTATAGCATACATGCACCTTTGAATTGTCTCTCCTATTTATATATGCGCCTTGTTTTCTGCCACTGTTGACGTTTGAAGGTATCTATGAATTGCTTGTGTTTCAGGTACTTTGATCGTGATGTCAACTGCATTTATAAATTTTTCAGTAAGAGGTATTGAATAGAACAAACAATATGCCATGGTTCATTCATTTTCAACAAGTTTTTTTCGTCTCACAAGCTACTTTTAAGATAGATTATGTTTTATTAAGATGGATTACGTTATAACATGTAATTTTATTTTTAGAATGTATTTAGCACAAGATCCATGTAGTTTCCTTTTGTTTTTGTCTTTTCATTTTCTTACTTTGTCTTATTTCTCTATCGTTCTATGGTAATTGTAGCATTTGCTACAGTCGTTACTGCTGCAATGGCTATATTGTCCTTCTCTCCTCTTTTCGCTCTCTAAAATAAAGGTTATAATGTCATTCTAGATGTGCTTGCCATTACACAAGTTCTTGAATATTGTGAGGCATTTTCATTTGATTCTTGTTTATTCTTCGCAATATTTATCTCAGGATTGATGTTTCTGAAGATTCTGTGAGTTTATCCTTGGCCTTTCCAATGCTTGTTGGACCATCCTGGCGCTTTGGTTATATACTGTATAAAAGCCTGCTGTGATGCCTCTCGATTAAAGATATGGTTGCCTTGTTTTACATGTACATCACATTTTTAACCCTACCTTCGGTGAATATCTTTTGAGAATCTCGTGGTTGATTTTCGATGATTCTTCAAAGTACTTGGTGACTGAAAGCTTTGAGGTCAATATTTTTTTTGTTTGAGAAATACTTAAAGACGGAAAGAAAAATAAAATAGTTCAGCGGATGCTTTTCTTTTTGAGAGATATTTAAAGATGGAAAGGCCATAAAGCCTACACATAGCTTGTTATAATTGGTCCCGACCGTTCCAAACGGAATCAAACCGGGCTAGAAACCAGCTGAAATTGGAACTGGAATTAGAACAGGACCCAACCAAGGACTACCTGGTTTGGTTCTAGTTTCACCTTTTATGAACAGGAATAGCTCGAAACTGAAACCATTTTTTTTAAAGTTTCTTATATTTTAACTTCTTAATAATTTTTACCGACTATATAATTGTAATTGGGCCCAAGTCGGTTATGGTTCAAGGTTCTGGGGAAACCAGAACCGGCAATGTCTAATAGGGCCTTATCATGTTGTAAAACAATCTTTGTTAATATAAATCAAACCCATACATAAAGTAGGGTCCCCTCCTCTGAGGTCGACCACACATCTACAACATAGAATCTTGTGGCTGCTTTCTTCTGCTCTTCTATTAGGTTTTCTTAATCACAACTTATATAAGAGTGTTTTAAGTTAAAAGATTAATCTATCCTTACACTAAAAACATAATTAACAAGTTATACTAAATAACAAATAATAGGATCAGGGATGAAGAAACCGATTCACAATTATTTTTGTTCACAGTATTTATGTCTTTATATTGACTCTCCATTGAGAATAGAACTTGATATTCTATTAATAAGATAAAACGAAGTTAGAACAATGTCTTCCCAAAACTGTTTTGGAGCATTGTATGAGCAAGGTCATGAATACTTCAAATATGTCTATTTTTTCTTTCAATTATACCGTTTTGTTGGAGAGTACAAGAACATGAGGTTTGATGTAGAATACCATGTTTTTGAAAGTAATCTCATAATTGACCCAATATATATTCTCTTTCATTGTCATAAAAGAGTACTTTTAAGGAGGAACAAAATTTAGTTTCAATAAATATGTGAACAACTGGGAATATAGGAGAAACTTCATCTTTTGACATCTTAATGAACTAACTCAAAAGGTTTAAACATCTTTAACTCCCAAGAAGGAAAACTAATTCTATGATGTTACATTACACTCAAGGCCTATATTATTGGAATCATGAAACAAATTTGAAACTACTAGTTTGAGTTTTGATATAGGTGGTCCAAACGGTGATGCCACATCTTGATTTTTTCTTCTAAAAGTATTACTCAAGAATATGAAGTTGATGGTGGTTCTTCAAGGATGTAAAGCCCTTTTGTCAAGCTACCACGACTAAATATCTCCGTTATTAGATCCTAAAATACACAACCATAAGAAGAGAAAGTCACTCAGCAGTTAAGGTATTTTGTTAAGGAGCTGATTGATAATAAATTCACTCAAAAGTTAGAAACATGAAACAACAACAACAACTAAGCCTTTTTCCATACTAGATGGGGTTGGTTACATGTATTTTTTTTAGAATCTTGAAATACACAACCATAAGAAGAGAAAGTCACTCAACAATTAAGGTATTTTGTAAAGGAGTTGATTGGTAATAAATTCACTTGAAAGTTAGGAACATGAAACAACAATAACAACTAAGCCTTTTTTCATACTAGATGAGGTTGGTTACATGTATTTCTTTTAGAATCCATGATAAGTCCGACAAAGTTTTACGTTGGTTGTCAGAAGCCTATCGCAACCCTATTCTTTTATCCAGCCTTAGGACCGGTCATGCAAGGGTGACCCCTTACACAGGCGGAGTTTTTAGGAACACGAAACGCTAATAGTAAATCGGAGAGATTAGTCTTTACACTTTCATTTTCAATCATAGCTAGAGTCATCGGCCAATTTAATCCCTTCTTTGTTAGGGAGACTTTGATAATTGGATAGTTAAGTGTTATTCCCATCCATATGATTAGTGGGTCTAGAATCAACAATTCATACTTTTGAAGAGGTAGAATTACTAGTTACCATAGAGGTATAATGCACTACTAAATCATGAGACTCTCAAGTGGAGATTTGGTCTTCGAGTCTAGATTCTAGCCCTTTAATACGTTTTAGTAATTTTGATATCATGTCAATTTCTACACTTTTTGAAGGCTTTTCCAATGCATTTGTATAGTAAGTCATATTTCTAAAGGCTACAGGTTTACCAATTAAGTCTGAGCATTGTTTTTCTTTCATCATGATTATACCAATTGTGTAATCATAATTCACACAATTCTGAATGGTTCATTCAAGATGAAGGGTCTTGGACTCTTGTGATATTTCTTTAGTATTGAAGTTTCTAATATATCGAGGGGATACTTGCTATCTCAAACAAAGTTTGTTAATGATGTTAATATATCTGGTTTTGTAGATGGTAAGAGAGTTGATGCCTTGAAGATCCTGAATGTGAAGATGAATATCATAGATAGAGAACCTTTAAATGATCCTGCACCTTGCTAACAAATGATTAGTGTATTGATGTGTATCTAACAATCACTCTTTCAGAATTTAATACACTATAAATCAGTTTCATCATGCACTTATTACTGTGTACATGCATGTTGTAATGAGAATCATGAGATAAATCAAGGAATCGATGGAAAGGGTTGCTTTCCTATCCTCATAATTTCTTTAAATTTGATTGCCTATATTGATGCCAATTAGGACGGTGATATCAATGATCGACATTCAATCACTGGAGATGGTGTTGTTCTACGTGACTTATTGGTGAACAGGCAATGCAAGAAGAAAAAAAAAGTCTCTTTATCTAATGGAAGTAGAACATCAAGCTATGACTACCACAACTGCAAAATTCACTTGAATAAGAAGTTTTCTCGAAGATATTGGTGTCGAGTTATGCTTATTTCAGTCGTGTTACTTGATATTTGTTGAATAATCTGAATATATTTGTTGTTTTAGTGTTAGTTGTGTAATTTCTGATATTTTGGTATTATTGTAATTGCCTATAGTACTAAGAGTATTTTTGTCTTTTTCATATTGATCAGTCCACTATCTAAGGATTGGTCCAGCTTGTATTAGGTTGAAATAATCATATTAAGAGAAAGAAAGAGGGGGGGCAGCCTCCATTGGAGGGTTTGACCCCTCCTCCAATCTCCATAAATTTTCCTTCACGTTTTTCTCATTTATTTATGTATTATCGTATGATGCATTTTTCTATAAATTTCAATAATATTAAGATGCCATGTGCATTGCAATTAATAATACATTTCATGAGAGGAATAAGCTATGTTATCAATAGCGGTTAGCGGGTTGTTAGCGGTCGACCTTGATATAGCGGTAGCGGGGATATAGCGGATTTAGTGTTACACTTTTATTTACGATTAAAATATATATATATATATATATAATGAGTTCTCTAATTTCTAAGAAATATGAAGAAACACAACCACTTCTTTCATAAATATGAATCAAACTAAATAAACAATTCTACTTGTAACTTCTAAAGAAGCCTATTTTGCTTTAATAGAGGAACGGAGCCCCAACATCAAGCTAGCCCAATGATAAGAAATGGACAATTAAAGCACTCACAAATGAAAAGACACCAGAAACATGATTACAAACCAACCAATTCAAACATGAATTGGTTAAATTCTGGTCACCTTCAGGCTATTTGGCCAAAAAATGGTCCATCCTGGTTGCCCTCCTTGCACTCTCTTGTATAAAAAAGAATCATAGTTGATATGATTCAATTCTGAAAATACTTGCCATCATTGTAAGCAGATTTCTAAGAAACATAGGATAACAAACTCAAAAGATAATAAATTCATGATATGACAAATGATTGAATCAAATTTCCTGTTTGATTTCATAATAAAGCTACATCTTATTAAAAGAGAAGCAACAAAAGTTGAGAGAAAGCGGAAGGAGGAAGCAAAGGCTTTAGAAAGAGCAGTACATGAAGCAGCTGAGAAAAAGGCTGCTTTAGAAAAGAGACGGCAAGAGAAAGCCTTACCACTTGGCACTAAACTTGATGTGAATTTTTTGGAAGAACACACTTTGAAACTTTATATGAATCTAGATTCATTATGGTGCTGAATGTAGAATAATGTAAATCCGTTGTTCTTTTCCTTCTCTATGTTATAAAAGGGCAATTTTTTTCACTGTTCTGATATTTGAAATGGCTCATTGTTATATTTCTTCCTAGATTAGTTGCCTATGTATGAAATTACAAACACTAAATGAATCTACTGATTTGAACATCAACTAGTGAATGCAATTTCTACAGAACTTTTGGCACGAGTCTGATGATACGCTATTTTGTCTTCGTTTGCATGAGTTTCCTGATCTTAGGAATGTAAGCTAGAAACTATATGAGCTTCTCTAGTTGATATACCTGATTTCTTGCGCTTGTCAAGAGATTGCCATTTATGAATAAGATGAAAGGAAAGACGAAAAGATTGAAAGGTGATTTAGTTGAAGGGCCCTTGATAGAGTAACGAGGTATAATTTGTGCTGCTTTATGTCCAAGGGGAGATTACTACTTAATGGCCAACTGCTTGTGTAGCTAATTTAGATTTGGCTATTGTCACATTTAATGTGGCAATTAGTTTTGTTTTTTGCCGGAGGTTGTACTCAAAGAATATCTTCATCTCCTGAACAGGTTCGTGTCCACTTTTTGACTGGAGAATGCAAAGAATGGAGGTTTCAGAGTTTAACCACAATTGAGTCACTTTACGATTATGTTGATTCCTTGGGATGCTTGAATGCTGAGAAGTACAAACTTGTTTCAAACTTTCCCCGAGTTGTCTACAGTTTGGAAAAATATCAACTGTCGCTGGGAGATGCTGGGCTGCCCATGCAAGCCTTTTTGTTGAGTTGGACCCTTAAGTGTCAAATTTCTGATATCAACACATTTAACTAAAGATGGAACTGCATAATGCTAATTATTTTTAGGCAATATAGCTTTCTTTTGCTCAGATAAATTTCATATATTTGGAAAATCGAGGTTCCTGGTATGAGGGCTGAAGCTGTGGAAATTGCCTTTGACATATCTCAACTGTTGTAAATTGAGGTTCTTGGAAGCTCGTCTTCTACATCTGCATTTACTTTATTATTACTACTTCTAGTCATTCAAATGCTTTCTATGAACGTATAATATTAGAATGAAAGGTTGTTCCACATGCTGGATATTTCAATCCAATATTCTATCATCTTACGATTATCCTGTTCATTGGAAGTCATTTAACTATAAATATCAAGTTGCTTGGGTACTGTTTGGGCACTTTCTCTCTTATCCACTTTTTGGCCTTTAGTTTGCTCGTCCTCTTGGTGCAACTCATAAAAAGATCAACTTTTCTCAAATATCAAGTTTAGTCCTTTAAATTTCATACTGTAGGTTATTCAATAAAGAAAGTAGGTCAGCGTGGATAAATGACCGTAAAACCTGGTCCACAAAAACCAAAACCCAATAGAATTGCGGTCTTGTGATAATCTTCTACGAATCAATTTTGGATTTTTCCCTCTGTCGGCTATCAATCGATACTAAAACTGAAGAACAGTTTCTGTTCACTGCCCCAACAATCTCTCAGGATTCGTCCAAATTTGAATAAGGATAGCGTTCCGTGATGCCTATTCTAATATCACTGGAAAACTATGCTAAACTCGTGTGCAGTATCACTGTTTGTCATCTATGCAAAGATTGAATCAAACAAACCTGATGTAAATCAATGAGCCTGATAATGAATTGCAAGCATCATTTCTAAGCGAGTCAGTGCTCCAAGCAATATATAATGGCTCTGTTCTTTATGTATAACCTCTATTTGTATTTGGTACGTAACCTTCTTTTCTCATATGACATGCCAAGATCATTAAAGTTTCATATAGTTCATCTGATAGGGGATCAGAAAGATCACCAGCATAAAATGAACGTATATCGCCATTAACCTCAATCCACCTACAACAACGGTTCTTCGACAACTTTTCTTCCTTCATAGTTTGCTTTGTTCTTCCCATATCATTCCATCTCCCTCCCAAGGAATATAAGTTGGACAAAAGCACATAGTTAGCAACACCGTTCCATGGTTCCAATTTTATAAGCTTCTGAGCTGCAATCTCTCCAAGTTGGGTTTATTGATGAACCACGCAACCACTAAGCAGTGCACCCCATATTACAGAATCAGGGTCCATTTCCATTCCCTCAATCAGCTCATATGCTTTTCTTATCAGACCAGCTCGACCTAGCCGCTTTCACTAAGGGAGAGAGAAGACAGAAAGGGGAGAGAGAAGAAAAAAATAATGTACCTTATGTCCGTGGGGGTGGTGGCGGAGAGCAGCGGCGAGAGGCGGGCCACGGGAGTGAGAGATGGCGAGAGGCGGGAGAGAGAGATTAACCCTCTTCTGATTCATCTTTTATTACATTTGGATCGGATCAATCCAATTGGATCAACCCGATCCAACATGTATTAGAACACTGTCCGCTAACAGTGATATAGCGGACCGCTATGGCAGTCCACTATAGTGCTGTTAGCGGCACTATATCGAGTCTGGCGGGTCGCCCGCTGAGGGTCGTCCGCTATAGTGTTTTTCTCCCCGCTAATAAAAAAACCTTTTACTAATTGAAAATTGCATCTATAACTTCTTGAGGTCTCATCAACTGTGCCAAAAGGGTGCTTTGGTTAAATAGGACACCTCGAAATAACATAGAGATCTCACTATTGTAAGTAAATCGGATGCAAGGCATGCTGGGGAATGAGAACCTCCATTCTTGAAGGGGATCAGGCGAGTTGAGTTCCTTAAGAATTCATACTAATGTATCTTAGTGAGAACTAATAATGAATGAGGCTCTGGCGGCTCTTTGAAGATGTTTTCTCGAGCTTTCTCATGCTCCTAACTTTGTGTATGATTTGGGTGAAAACCTCGGATGTAGCCTAAAAGTTCGGGTTAGCTAATTTTGACTATATCTCCCTTGATATAGTTTTAATTGATGTTTTTTTAGTGCAATAGAAACCATATGCACATCGCTATCTTATAAATCAAAAGTCGACTAAGTTTGATAAGAATTGGATTTTTGGTAATTTTTCAAATCTTATCAAGATTCAATTGATAGCTTGATTACATGCTTCTTGACAAGGTTGGCTTGTCTTTGCTATATCTTACTCATCCAAATTCTGATTCACAAGAATCTTAATCAATGGCTGGTCGATGAATACAAGATGGAGAGAGAAGTTCATGTGACAAACAACAACAATCATCGACCAACCCTAAACCAAACATATTCGGCTCTCTTATATAGAGCATCCTAATATGGAGCAGATCCAACCAGGCTCCATATAAGCCTCCTTGAAACAACCAAGAGCTAAACTTTCTAATGAATCCAACATAATTTGACTCAACCCAAGTGAAGACCCAACTCATGTGCATTCATACAGGACCCTTAGGTCACATACAACTCAATCAAGAAACCCAAAATACATAGCAGATTCATTGTATATGCGTCAAAGGGATGCCATTTTCGACGTTGTAATAGCTCATGAGTAGGACTGACCATGTCGGTTCGGTTCACTAACCAAACCAAACCAAACCGAGAAAACGATAACAGATTCATTGCTACAAATTGAAACTGACACCAAACCAATTTAATAGATGTACTTGAATAAATTGAACCGAAATTTGTTGGCTTGGTTTGGTTCTCCAATTCGTTCTACCGATTTTAATGTTTGGATGTATCGGTCTTGATAATGAATAGCAACATGCCATTCTTCTCGTCACATGTCATAATCAAAATACTGGTATTATAATACAACAGCTCGAGAAGATGTGCAACATATAATACATTATACAAAGACTACGTGAGAAGAGCATAAAAATGTACAACAATAAAAAAAATAGAGAACCAAGAATGTGTTTGGCGTAGTAACTGGCAATTGGAATCATGGTTATGCATTTTATTTGTTCTTACACCGAGTACTCGAGTTCCAATTTTCTACATTTGATAAATATCATTCATATATATATAATATCGATATCGACTGATCAACTATTTCAATTATAACTATAAAAAAAACAATCATAATTACAAATATCATTCTTTTGAAATTTTAATAGAGTTTCTCCTTCTTCCAAGGAATTCCGGATGTTGAGCATTCACAATTATCTCAAAATACAAAAAGCTTTTGTGCCCACATATTACTCATAATTATTGATATAAAGCGAGACCTCTTTGAATCTAAAGCATTGAAATATTGTTCCCACAAATGCATGACAAGATTCAGAAACAATGCCCGTTACACGCATTAATACATAAAAATCTCTAATCTGAGGTCAACTTAAAGCATCACCACTACGTTTTTGGGCTTTGAGAACTAAGACAATAAGATGATAGTGAAGAATCACAAAATCAAAGAATCCATCAATTGCATATCTCTAATGCGTATTGATCTAAAGCGAGAACTCTTGAATAAAAAACTCCGAAATTCTGTTCTATTAAATGGATTGCAAGGTTCAGAACAATGCCTACTACATGCACTAATACATGAGGACCTCTGATCCGAGATCGACCTAAAATATCAATTGCAGCGGGAACAAGAATTTAGCAGCACAGAAAAAAAAATTTCCCATTCAGTTAAAGTAACAAAATATACAACACCAAACGAAACAAGTAGCTTTCCCATAAATTTTGTCAGATTCCCACCCTCTACAACTTGTTCCCCAAAACGATAAAACATAAGAAGAAGAAACTATACATATAGATACCAGGACACAGAGGATTCTACGTAGTTGAACTGAAAAGTGAATCGTCACAAAATGATAAAGTTCCGACACTCAGGTTCTCAAGAACACAATCCATAGCTTTCCCTTATTCAAGCACTGTAGAAGATTTCTCACCCTGGAAACCTCCACCCCAATGAGTTTCTGGAGGTGCGTGATTACCCCTGCGTCTACCATTTGCGTCATGCATTTCCCAGTTTTTGATAAAGAAAGAAGTAAGGCGATAACCCACTTCTTGTCCACATACCTGATCGGAGGGTCTAGAAACTGCACGATTGCGGTAACGTCTTTCTCCTCCATCTTGTAAATCCGGCGATTTGTGGGGAACAACGACAGCACGATAAGAGCATGAGTAGCGGCTTTCCTCTCCCTTACCACCTTTGCCTCGAGCATCCGCACCAGGGAACACGCAATTGGCATCACCAAAAACCCTCGTAGCCGAGGAGTCGTGGGAAGGACCCGATTGAAAAGAGAAAATGAAGAAGAGGAATGAGGGGAAAGGAGAAAGGAAAAGAAGAACAAGACAATGAAGAAGAGGAACGAAGGGAAGGGAGAAGGGAAAAAGAAAAGAAGAGGAAGGAAGCCATCACGAACGATCGATGAACAAGAGAGAAGACCTGTTGAAGAAAGCGTCGTGAGAGAGACAAACGTCTTAGGGCATCGAGAGAAGGTGGTTACAAGATCCGGGCATCTTAAAATCTGGTCTACCTCGTGTTGATGGTTTGATTCGAGATGTTGACTTGATACTATAGTTCTTAAAATTAAGCTTCAACTCGTACCATAAATCAAACACCTTTAAAGGACTAAAAAAGTGTGGAACAATATATTATTCGATTTAATCGATCTAAAACCGAAGCCGAACCGATTTGGAGTGGAACTGAACCACAACGAAATTTTCGGTTCGATGAATCGGTTTTAATGGACTAATGCTCAACCCTACTTGTGAGGTAGGACGTTCCATAACAAAGAATCCGATCCGTGTGACGCAAGTAAGTATGTCAAGCATGCTCTTCTTCCACAACCCCAAATTGTTTCTCGCTCTCCTCCTCCTACTCGCGGACGCCGGCCGACGATTCTGTCTCTTCTTCCTGGTAAGTTCTCTCTCTCTCGGGCATCACAACTGCGGGCGTCCCGTGGCCATGGCGAGGGACGGCAACGGCCTGTCGGAAATGCTTCCCTTATCCATATATCTCTCTCTCTATCTAAAAGGAAAGTTGATACGCAGCCCATTCGAGCTCTCCGTCCTTTTCGGGTATTCCTTCGGTTTTATTTCTTTAGTTGGAAGCTAAAGAAAGGTTGAAAGCATGAAGCTGGACGTGAACGTGCTGCGGCACCTGTCCAAGGATGATTTTCGTGTTCTTACTGCCGTCGAGATGGGGATGAGGAACGTAAGTGACTTTTCTCTGTGTGTGCATGCATTTTGCTTCAATATTTTGACTCGAAGAGCGCTCCCGTGTTATGGCAAGATGACAATTCGCATTGACTCTCTTTCTCACAGCACGAAATCGTTCCTGTGGAGCTCGTTGACCGGATTGCGTCTCTCAAGTAAGCCCTCCCTTTTATCCTGATAGCTAGGATTACTTGTGCTCATCTTAATTTGTTGAACGATTATGTTTTCTACGCGACAAGTAACAGGGAAAAATGACTTTGTTTTTTTACATGCATTTTCGCCGGAAGCATGATTTTGTGTTGCTTTTGATCCTGCAGGCATGGTGGCACATACAAAGTATTGAGGAATCTACTGAAGCACAAGCTTGTTCATCACGACTCCTCCAAGTGTTAGATTGTTTATCTTTTTTCTGTTGTATCGTTCTTGGTTGAAAATTAACTAAATCTTTTTGAAATCACGGAAATTTAGGTCTTCTTGTATGTGCCAAATGCTAGCTGGCCGTATTCATATATTTATAAAAATTCGTCATTTCAATGATGAACTGTTCAAACTCATTTGAACAGTTGAGCTCGTATTTGACCTCACATATACTCATGTTTGTGGTCAAACCAATATCCTAGCATTGCCTAAAAGAACATGTACATTCTATGTGTAAATAATCTACTCCAATAATTTGGATGACTAAGCAGTATAGAGATGGTTTACATGAAGCTCAGGAACCAAACACCAAGAATTTAGGAATGAGCAGAACCGACCTGATCTATGGGAAGCTTGGGTTGCTTAGCAGCCCTACTCAAATATGTTAAATATTAGGCAAACCTGGGTCTTACTGATGTAGAAGTCTGAAATATTTGTCATTATTGTTGATGTCTTCTACAGATGACGGTTACCGCTTGACATACCTCGGTTATGATTTCCTTGCACTCAAGACTCTTGTCAACCGTGGTGTGATTACTGCAGTTGGACGGCAAATAGGTGTTGGGAAAGAATCAGGTGATTGCAAATTTACCCATGCATTCATATTTACTTGGACATAAAATGCGCCTCTTGATTGGGGAATTTGTGCTGTGATTGGTGTTTATTGTAGCCTTCGGTGGACACTTTGTTGTAGTATACTTACTATGCTTGATTGCTGTATGCGTGTTATGATCACAAAAAAATTGTTACATCGTTTTTGAAGATATATTTGAGGTTGCTAGCGAAGATGGGACAATTCTGGCCATGAAACTGCACAGGCTTGGTAGAGTCTCCTTTAGAGCCGTCAAATCAAAACGTGACTACTTGTTGCACCGAAGTAGCTATAACTGGCTCTACCTTTCGAGACTTGCAGCCCTCAAAGAATTTTCCTTCATGAAGGTTACTTTTCCCTTTCCCATGTTTCAGTATCCAGAGGTAAACATGTTTCTAACTTATGTGTTTCTTTGTTTTTTAGGCATTGGAAACACATGAATTCCCTGTTCCCAGGGCTGTCGACTGCAATAGGCACTGTGTGATCATGTCCCTAGTCAATGGATACCCACTGTAAGTTTCTTTTCTGCTGATGGAGTGGCTCTTAACTTCCTTTTCTTTTTTTGTGCTTGACTATTTGACAGCTTCAAGAATTGTGCTTTCTCACACTGGGGACTTCTTTTCTTTTCTGTACTTGACTATTTGACAGCTTCAAGGGTTGTGTTTTCTCACTCCGTAGTTTCCTTTCTCTTGTGTAGGAAAGTTGCAACATTTTATCTCTCATCTTTTGCTTGTTCCACAATTCACCAGGCTGTTATTGTGTCCGGAAAAGTTGGCTGTACTCATCGGTCTTTATGGTCTAGATATGCTGATATATTGCTGATTTTTGCAGCGTGCAGGTAAAGCTACTGCAAAACCCGGAGGTGGTTCTTGAGACTATTCTCGGTCTTGTTGTTCGTTTGGCAGAGCATGGCTTGATCCATTGTGATTTCAATGAGTTCAACATAATGGTATGGTATTCCTTTTGAATTTCATTTGCTCTCTCGAGAGGTTATTCCACTTGCTCTCTTTCCTTTCTAAAGTCATTGGTCTTGCATAATTACGGTTTGCCAACTATAATTTAGTTTTGTTCCAAACCCCATCTTGCCAATCCAAGGAAAACAATGTTGTCCTCTTGTTCACTTGTATTTCTTCTCATGAATGCCCACTGGATGTAAATATAATCCATTCACTTGTTTGTATGCTGTTTTCTTCTTAATACATCAAGTTTAGTTGTTGCTGGTGTCTCTTGCATTATCAGAAAGAAAGAAAAGAAAGGTCTCAAGAATCTCATGCCATGTAGGGGTTCATGTTTGCTCATTTAGTGATGTTTGTTTGTGGGAAAAAGCCCTAGGTAGCTATTAGTGTGTCAAAATAAATGGGGTACTTGCGCATGCATAGTGTTTAACTGATTTGATAGGGCTCTCTGACCCCCACGTTGCAGGTGGTGAATTCTGTTCCAGGGGTTTGCATATGTGTCTATGTATGTGTTTAGGCTTTGGCCTCCCATTGTAACAAAAAGAAAGTGGTATTTACGATTGTAAAGGCTAGCTGCTCGGAAAAGTAGGAGAACCTAGAATCGACCTAAATGGGGAAGGCTGTTCCATTATGGGTGAACACGTTACAAGAACTAAGGGTCATCACTTATATGTGAGAAGGTACAGTGCAACATAACATACCAAAGCTAGAAAGACACAGGATATTTGTAGGTGTAACTTTCTAAAAGAAATGTCATCTAGTAGTCAGTGAGTGGACCATGTGGTTACAAAGTTCTGGTTTTAACTTTTTAGACAATGAAAAGACTAATTATCAACGTTATTGTGGAGGGTGAAGGAGTCAACTGTCAATTGATAGATTTCATTCATTTACTCTACCTTTTTATTGTTCTAGCAGAGCACTTTTTGGCAATTTACCACAGTGAATCAGCTATTGTTGATATACCAAAAAAGGATTTTTCTCTAGACTTGAAACAAAACTTCTGCTTCTATTAAATGCTAGCTTTATTGTGCAATAACAAACCGTATATACACAAGTACATACATGCATAAACATATAAATTGATGGGGTTTACTTAGAAGGGCAGGCTCAATCTAAGAGTCATCAACTGTGCCAAATTGGAAACTTCGGTTTGGTTAAACTCGGTTATGTGGTTAAAACCAAATATGCTCACTCCTAGTCCCATGGAAGTATATATAGAGAGGGAGGGAAATGGAAAAAAAGAACACAGATTTTAAAATGTAAAAAATGGCAGAGTTTTAAATTCTAAAAGGAGCAGCTTGTTAGAATTATTGTAGATGGCTTGATAAAAAAGTTACCATATGAAATATATCTTACGTATAACATAATATAAACAACTATATTATATATTAAAAGAAAGCAGATATATTTTATCACTTTATATGTATGTATGTATATATATATACACCCCGCCGTGTTCCTGCACATGGAATTTTTAAGGTTGTGTCCTGCACACCCACCCGTATCCATTTGGTATAGCTAGAAGGTACTCTCGTTCTTGCAATTAATATTTATTCCTTTATTCCTTTGGTGTGAATTGTTAGCGCTCACAATATTTTAATCATGAAGCAAAGAACATCTGCAAATTTGGAATGAGTATGGTATCTTTTCATAGGAAAATCCAGTCAACAGGTGTTGGATACTAATGCGATTAGGACGATGTTGGTTGTATTCTAATATATTAGTTGTTCATTTGTAAATGTCTTTATTGATGTTTACTTGGTAACTGACATTACCAAGTTTGTCTTTTAACAGATTGATGACAATGAAAAAGTAACTATGATCGACTTCCCTCAAATGGTGTCAGTCTCTCACAGAAATGCAGAAATGTATAGCATATATGCACCTTTGAATTGTCTCTCCTATTTATATATGTGCCTTGTTTTCTGCCAGTATTGACGTGTGAAGGTATCTATGAATTGCTTGTGTTTCAGGTACTTTGATCGTGATGTCAACTGCATTTATAAATTTTTCAGTAAGAGGTATTGAATAGAACAATATGTCATGGTTCATTCATTTTCATCAAGTTTTTTTTTGTCTTGCAAGCTACTTTTAAGATAGATTATGTTTTATTAAGATGGATTACGTTATGACATGTAATTTTTTTTAGAATGTATTTAGCACAAGAGCCATGCAGTTTCCCTTTGTTTTTATCTTTTCATTTTCTTACTTTGTCTTATTTCTCTATCGTTCTATGGTAATTGTAGCATTTGCTACCGAGTTGTTACTGCTGCAATGGCTATATTGTGTTTCTCTCTTCTCTTTTCTCTCTAAAATAGAGGTTATAATGTAATTCTAGATGTGCTTGCTATTACACAAGTTCTTGAATATTGTGAGGCATTTTCATTTGATTCTTGTTTATTCTTCGCAATATTTATCTCAGGATTGATGTCTTTGAAGATTTTGTGAGTTTATCCTTGGCCTTTCCAATACTTGTTGCACCATCCTAGAGCTTTGGTTATACTGTATAAAAGCCTGCTGTGATGCCTCTCGATTAAAAGATATGGTTGCCTTGTTTTACATGTACATCACATTCTTAACCCTACCTTTGGTGAATATCTTTTGAGAATCTCATGGTTGATTTTCGATGATTCTTCAAAGTACTTGGTGACTGAAAGCTTTGAGGTCAATATTTTTTTGTTTGAGAAAGACTTAAAGACGGAAAGAAAAGTAAAATAGTTCAGCAGGTACTTTTCTTTTTGAGAGATTTTTAAAGATGAAAAGGCCATAAGGCCTACACATGGCTTGTTATAATTGGTCCCGACCGTTCCAAACAGAACCAAACTGGGCTAGAAACCAGCTGAAATTGGAACTGGAACTAGAACAGGACCCAACCAAGGACTACCTAGTTTGGTTCTAGTTTCAGCTTTTATGAACCGGAACAACTTGAAACTGAAACCACTTTTTAATTTTTTTTTATATTTTAACTTTTTAATAATTTTTACCGATTCTATAACTGTTATTGGGCCCAAGTCGGTTATGGTTCCAGGTTTTGGGGAAACTGGAACCGGCCATGTCTAATAGGGCCTTATCATGTTGTAAAACAATCTTTGTTGATATAAATCAAACCCATACATGAAGTAGGGTCATCTCCTCCGAGGTTGACCACACATCTGCAGCATAGAATCTTGCAACTGCTTTCTTCTGCTCTTCTATTAGGTTTTCTTAATCACAACTTATATAACAGTGTTTTAAGTTGGAAGATTAATCTATCCTTACACTAAAAACACAATTAACAAGTTATACTAAATAGCAAATAATAGGATCAGGGATGCTGGAACCGATTCACAATTACTTCTCAATACTCTCCTCAAGTTGGGCGGAAGATGTTGATAACTCAACTTGTTCAGGATATTCACAAGGCCGGATATGTTGATTTCTTTTGTAAAAAAATCTGCACACTTTTCTTTAGACACAATGTAGATCAACTTAAATAGTTTGTTCAATGTGCTTTGTTTTTTCATGATAGATTGGGTATGAAGCAATTTGTATAGTAATAAAGGAGAATAACACCATTTGTTTCCTCAACACTCGATGTAGCCACTACCGCTATTTTCTTACTCTTTCACGAAATAATATTTCTACCAATCATTGTGATGTATTTGAAAGTAGACTTTGTGTCATCACGTGAACCAGCCCGATGTGCATTTGAAAAAACTTTGATATTAAGGTGTTCTTTGTTATACAATATCTCATAGCCAAGAGAGTTTTTTGGATGCCTTAAAATACAATATACAACTTGCATATGAGTTTTCGAGGGAGCATTCATAAATCTACTTACCATTCCCATTGCATAAGCAATATCATGATGAGTAATGGTAAGGTAAATTAACTTACCCACTAATATTTAATAGTTCTCATCGTCACCTAATTGTAACTTTAGATTCGATTCCATAAGGATTTCACTACCTTTGCAGTATGCCATTTTTGTATCATTGAGCATATCCATAATATACTTCTTTTGTGTTAGATGATCATTTGTGCTTCTTTATTATCCCAAATTAATTATACCATTATTAAAATTTTCAAACCATGCTCTTGGTGATTGTTTAGGATATATATAGTTCTTTTTAATTTGCACACTTCGCTATTTTACCCCTTTTTCTTGTTAAACTCTGGAGGTAATTTCATATATACCTATTCCTTTAGGTTTTCCTATAGAAAAACATTTTTCAAATCAGGAGCAAAAGTCGCGTTCTAGTCTATGCCATATGATTAATTATACTCCTTTGCTACTAGTCTTATCTTATAGCATTCTAATCATCAACTTTGAATTTAACAGGATATACCCATTTGCAACCAACTGGCTTTTGGTAGATTTACAATCTCCTAAGTATTATTCTTTTTCAGGGTTTGTAACTTACATTCTATTGGTTCTCTCCACTTTGAGAACTTAAATGCTTCTTCAATATTTCTAAGAATAGAGTGTATCTCTGCATTCTTTACAAATTTTTTATATCTTCCTGAAGTGTTATGGTAAGATATAAATTGAGAAATTGGATATAAAGTACAATTTCTTTTAGTTCATGTCTTCTTGACTAGCTTTATTTTTCTACGTTTGAAGTAGTTGGATCTAAAGTCGTGGAATGATCATCGTTCATGTTAGCTTGAAAGGCATCACAACCTTCTTTTCTCCTCGTGTGTATGCTCTTGTTTCCTTAGTGATTGCACATGTTCCGGTATCCTTCATGGACTTGTCTGTTCTAGTATCATCCATGAACTCAAACTCTAGATAGGTAGGACTAATAGGTAGAACAAGGGTATGTTGAATGGAAACACTGGATGACTCTCCCTTGAAAGAAAAGTAGGGAGTTGTTTCAAAGAAGGTGGCATCTAAGGAGAATATAAGTTTTCCGATTAACTGGATCATAACATTTATATTTCTTTTTTGATGAGGAATACTCGATAAAAACACATTTGGTAACTCTTGGATCCAATTTATCCTTAAGATGAGAGTATATATGTACATAATAAACAAAGTCAAATACTCGAGGTGGAACATAGAACACCTTGTTCATAGGATTTATCGCTTTATATTGACTCTCCATTGAGAATATAACTTGATATTCTATTACTAAGATAAAACAAAGTTAGAATAATGTCTCCCCAAAACTGTTTTGGAGCATTGTATGAGCAAGGTCATGATTACTTCAAATATGTCTATTTTTTCTTTTAATTATATCGTTCATGAGGTTTGATGCATAATACTATATTTTTGAAAGTAAATACTTCTAGAATAATGTCTCCTCAAAACTGTTTTGGAGCATTGTATGAGCAAGGTCATGAATACTTCAAACATGTCTATTTTTTCTTTTAATTATATCGTTCTGTTGGAGAGTACAAGAACATGAGGTTTGATGCATAATACTATATTTTTGAAAGTGATCTCATAATTGGCCTGATATATTCTCTTTCATTGTGAGAACATAGTACTTTTAAGGAGGAACAAAATTGAGTTTCAATTAATGTGTGAACTGAGAATATAGTAGAAACTTCATCTTTTGACATCTGAATGGACTAACTCAAAATGCTTAAACATTTTTGACTCCCAAGAAGGAAAATTGATTCTATGATGTTTATCTTTTTGGCGTACATTACACTCAAGGCCTATATTATTGGAATCACGAAACAAGTTTGGAACTACTAGTTTGAGTTTTGATATAGGTACGGTTATGCCACATCTTGATTTTTTCTTCTGAAAGTATTACTCAAGAATATGAAGTTGATGGTGGTTCTTTAAGGATGTAGAGCCCTTTTCTCAAGCTACCACGACCAAAGATCTCTATCGTTAGATCCTGAAATACACAACCATAAGAAGAAAGTCACTCGATTAAGGTATTTTGTCAAGGAGCTAATTGATAATAAATTCATTGGAAACTTAGGAACATGAAACAACAACTAAGCCTTTTCCCATACTAGATGGAGTCGGTTACATGTATTTTTTTAGAATCCATGATAAGTCCGACAGAGTTTTATGTTGGTTGTCGGAAGCCTATCGCAACCCTCTTCCTTTATCCGGGCTTGGGATTGACCATTGTAAGGGTGATCCCTTATACAGGCGGAGTTGTTAGGAACACGAAACACTAATAGTAAATCGGAGAGGTTAGTCTTCACACTTCCATTTTCAATCATAACTAGAGTCATAGGCCAATTTGATCCCTTCTTTCTTAGGGAGACTTTGATAATTGGATAGCTAAGTGTTATTCCCAATCATATGATTAGTGGGTCTAGAATCAATAATTCATACTTTTGAAGAGTATAATTACTAGTTACCATAGAGGTAGAATGCACTACTGCATCATGAGACTCTCAAGTGGAGATTTGGTCTCCAAGTCTAGATTCTAACCCTTTAATGCGTTTTAGTAATTCTTATATTGTGCTCATTTTTGTACTTTTTAAAGGCTTTTCCAATGCATTTGTATAGGAAGTCTTATTTCTAAAGGCTGCAGGTTTACCAATTAAGTCCGAGCACTATTTTTTTCATCATGATTATACCAATTGTGTAATCATAATTCACACAATTCTGAATGGTTCATTCAAGATGAAGGGTCTTGGACTCTTGTGATATTTCTTTAGTATTGAAGTCTCTAATATATCCAGGGGATTCTTGCTATCTCAAACAAAGTTTGTTAATGATGTTAATTTATCTGGTTTGTAGATGGTAAGAGAGTTGATACCTTGAAGATCGTGAATGTGAAGATGAGTATCATAGATAGAGAACCTTTAAATGATCCTACACCTTGCTAACAAATGATTAGTGTATTGATGTGTATCTAACATTCACTCTTTCAGATTGCAATACACTATAAATCAGTTTCATCATGCACTTATTACTGTGTATATGCATGCTGTAATGAGAATCATGAGATACATCAAGCAATCGAAGGAAAAGGTTGTTCTCCTATCCTCGTCATTTCTTTAAATTTGATTGCCTATATTGATGCCAATTAGGGTGGTGATGTCAATGATCGACATTCAATCACTTGAGATGGTGTCGTTCTAGGTGAATTATTGGTGAACAGGCAATGCAAAAAGAAACACAAAGTCTCTTTGTCTAATGGAAGTAGAACATCAAACTATGGCTACCACAATTGCAAAATTCACTTGAATAAGAAGTTTTCTCGAAGATATTGGTGTCGAGTTATGCTTATTTCAGTCGCGTTACTTGATATTTGTTGAAGAATCTGAATATATTTGCTGTTTTAGTGTTAGTTACGTAATTTATGATATTTTAGTATTATTGTAATTGCCCATAGTACTAAGGGCATTTTGATCTTTTTCATATTGACCAATCCACTATATAAGGACCGGTTCAGCTTGTATTAGGTTAAAGTAATCATATTAAGAGAGAGAGAAAGAGGGGGGCCTCTATTGGAGGGTTTGCCCCCTCCTCCAATCTCCACCATTTTTTCTTCATGTTTTTCTCATTTATCTGTGTATGATCGTATGCTTTATTTTTTCTACAAATTTTAATAATATTAAGATGTCATGTGCATTGCAACTAATAATACATTTCATGAGAGGAAGAAGCATATTTAAATGCACTGTCACTTCATATGAAAAGGATCTTAAGAACTTGGAGCTTATTTATGTCTCATTAGTGTATCAACTAGCTGACTTCTTCACGAAACTCCTTCCTACTATCATATTTAAGTTTTTATTAGACAAACTTTTGGTTTTCACCCAAATAAGTTTGAGGAGGAATGTTATAGATAGATTGTATTTTATTAAGATGGATCATATAGTGACATAATACGGATGTAATTTTGGTTTTAGAATGTATTTAGGACCAAAGCCCTGTAAGTTTACTTTTATTTTTGTTTTTTCATTTTATTTGGTCTTATTTTTGTTTTTCAAACTGTTGCTACTATAACTGTTACTGCAGTAACAGCTGCTGTAGCTACAGTAGCCGTTACTGCAGCAATGGCTATATTGTGTTTCTTTTTATTTTCTGTCTCCTCTATAAATAGATGTTGTAATACCATTTTAAATGTTGCTTGCTACTAAACAAGCTGTTGAATATAGTGGGGCATTTCCATCTGATTCCTGTTCTTTCCTGGCAATATTTGTCTTGGGATTCATGTCTTTGAAGACCTTGTTTGTTTTATCCTTGTCTTTTGCAATACTTGTTGGATCATCCTAGAACTTTAATTACAGCTACCTTCAGTTTGCAGTGTCAGGACTTATTTGTTTTCATTTTCTATTTCAAATGTTTTGAAACTCCTTTCAAGGGATTCCAGTTTAGCCAATAGTGTATCTATTTTCTGTTCCAGGTTTCATCTTTCCTTCAGAGAGGTGGAAATCAGTGAATCTGATGACCTGGAAGCATGTGAACATGGAGGACCCTCCTTTTCTTCAATAGCAAAAAATTCTGGTTTTCTGGACAAGGAGCTAGCTGCTAGCGGGTTTGCAAAGAAAGATGAGGATGACATTCAGAGGGTACTAATTCACTATGTTGATGGAATACCAAGTTTCCATATATATATATATATGTATATACAAAGAATCTGGTGTTTTCTGTTATTTTGTTACTACTGGTTGGCTATGTAATTCAGTTCATTTGGATGCTAAATTTTAATTTTAGTAACATCTTTGTTAGTAGCAAGGAGAGATCATCTTTTTTTCCCCTATGGATAGGGAAAAACCTGCAAAGGTTAATCAGTCTACTGTATGATTTTTCAGTCTATCTGTTTGATTATTTAAAAGTAGTGATTGCACTAGCATTTTTTATTATACTAGTCTTTTAGCGTGTGCAGATCCCATGCCTAGCAATTTTAAGAGCATATCTGTGTGCATAGGAGTTATGCAAAAGAAAGAAAACAGCATAAGTTGTTTTCTGAGTATATCATAAGATAGACTTTTCAATTTCATGTTTGCATCTTGTGAAATGTGTTGATACATGTCGTACTTCAGAGTACAATATTGTGTGATATTTGCACCCATGTTCAGGAGTCTGCTTTGACATGCATAAATCATAATATCTCAAAATCAAAATCGTCTATAGTTAGTCAATAATAGTTGGATTCATTTGGAAGCAGGTTTGAATATGTTGGCCTCCTTGATTAGTTTCTTGTTACTGCAGTTACTGTTGATTCCTAGAGGATGCACTTCTTTTTGATATGACTGCAGTATTGGGTCTTTTATATTTTCTTATAATAATTTGATATGGGATCCTTAGTTTCTTTTGCAACTCCGCCCATGTAAGGGATCGCCCTTGCATGGCCGGTCCCAAGCCCAGATAAAGGAGGAGGGTTGCGTTAGGCTTTCGACAGTCAACGTAAAACTTTGTCATACTTATTTATCATGGATTCTACAAATTATGATAGGGTTACCATGGATTCTAGGGCTCTGTGGAAACAAAGATTCCATGTAGCCGACCCCATCTAATATGAGAACAGGCTTAGATGTTGTTGTCGTATCCTTAGTTTCTTTTCAAGTTATTTTTCAGACTTACGATTATCTGATTGACTTGAATTTTGCAGTTTATCCATGATGCAGTGGATGATCCATATGATTCATGTTCTGACATTGACCCGGCAGAATATGTTGAATATATGAAAGATGAAGACATTAATTCTCTAGATGGGCCTTTGAATTCTTTGCATGTGCGAGCTGAGGTATCTCATTTTTTTTTATATTTTTTACCTTGTTACATCCTGATTCAGCAAGACATTGCTGGTTATATAGTTAAGCATTAGCGTGTCAAGGTAAATCTTCCTATTACTAGAAGGTGCCAGACATATTTATTTGTGGCTTGAGTCCAATTTTTGTGTTTACTGTAACTCAGTGTTAACTCCGCCCATGTAAGGGATCACCCTTGCATTGCCGGTCCCAAGCCCGGATAAAGGAGGAGGGTTGTGTTAGGCTTCCGACAGCAAGCGTAAAACTTCGTCGGATTTTTACAACATGGATTACAAAAATTATGAGCATTGCTTTGGGGTGTCTCCGCCTAGCGACGTGCTGCAGAGCCTGAATGCAGTAAGAAGTAAGCAAGGGCCACTACATTTTCGCTCGAATGTAGTGAATCAATTGCAGAGAGGGTTCCCACATCATGGACAGGTGTGGGTAAAGAAGTTAATCCTGCTACATTGCCACCTAAATGTAGTGAAAAATTTTCAGAGAGGGTCTCTGCATTTTGATTATGGACGGATGCGGGGGGTAAGGAAGCTAGTCCTAGATAATAAGATTCGTATGGGTTCTTGGAATATCAGAACATTATCGGGTAAGCTAATGGAGGTGGTAGATACTATGATTCGGAGAAAGATACATATTCTATGTTTACAAGAGACAAAATGGGTTGGAGAAAAAGCAAAGGAGATAGAGGATAAAGGTTTTAAATTGTGGTACTCAGGTAAAGAAAAGGCTCGAAACGGAGTTGATATTATCATAAATAAAGATTTAAAGGAGAGTGTAGTAGACATACAATGATATGGTGACCGAATCATGACGTTGAAATTAGTGTTAGGAGCAGAGGTTTTGAATATAGTTTGTGCTTACGCACCCCAAGTAGGACTAGAAGATAGTATAAAGACAGTTTTTTGGGAAGAGTTAGATAAGGTGTTTCAAAAGATTCCACAAAGGGAGATGATTTGTTTAGGAGGAGATTTAAATGGACATGTCGGTAAAGAGACATTAGGATATGAAGGGATTCATGGAAACTTTGGTTTTGGGGATATAAATGAGGAAGGTAGGGAGATTTTAAATTTTGCTATGTCATTTGATCTCATTATAGCCAATACAATCTTCAAAAAATGAGATGAACATTTAATTACTTATAAGAGTGGCTTATCACAAACACAAATTGATTACTTTATTTGTAGAAAAAAAGATAGAGTGTGTTGTAAAGATTGTAAGGTAATTCCAGGAGAAAGCTTAACCACCCAACATCGACTTTTAGTTATGGATTTACAAATAAAAAAATGGACAAAGAAGAAAAGAGTGCATCGAGCTATTCGGACTAAATGGTGGAACCTCAAAAGCGAGAAAGAAGATATATTTAAACAGAAAGTCCTTCAAGGATATGTTTGGAATTATGTTGGCACACCCTGTGATATGTGGAACAATATGGCTATACATATTAGGAAAGTGGCGAAAGATGTGTTAGGGGTATCTAAGGGAGGTGTATCGGCACAAAAAGAAGCTTGGTGGTGGAGTGAAGTAGTACAAAATAAAATCAAGGCTAAGAGGGCATGTTACAAATTACATTATGCTAAGAAAACTAGTGAAACTTTAGAAGCTTATAAGAAAGCAAAGAAGGAAGCAAAAAATGCCGTTAGTGAAGCAAAAGCTAAGATTTGGGATGATTTTTATAAAAAACTCAACTCAAAAGAGGGTGAAAGAGATATTTTTATGATTGCTAGGGCTAGAGATAAGAAAACTAAAGATCTTAATTATGTTAGATGCATAAAAGATGATGATGAAAAAATTCTAGTGGCAAATGATGATATAAGAAATAGATGGAAAAACTATTTTTATAATCTTTTTAATGAAAATAAAGATGTTAGTATTAGTTTAGGAGATTTAGCCAAGTCAGAAAAGTATATAAATCACAATTTCTACCGACGTATTCAAAAGAATGAAGTCAAAGAGGCTCTTAAGCATATGAAGAGTGGTAAATCGGTAGGACTAGATAATATTCCTATAGAAGTTTGGAAAATACTAGGAGAAATAGGAATCACTTGGCTCACAAGACTATTTAATAAAATATGGAAAAACCAAAAGATGCCCGAGGAATGGAGAGCAAGTACACTTATACCCATATATAAGAACAAGGGAGACCTTCAAAATTGTGCGAATTATCGAGGTATCAAGTTAATGAGCCATACTATGAAATTATGGGAAGGAATTATTGGACATAGGTTAAGACAAGTATCAAGTACAACAGAGAACCAATTTGGATTTATGTCAGGCAGATCTACTATTGAAGCGATTCACCTTTTGAGACGTCTTATGGAACATTTTAGAGCAAAAAAGAATGACCTTCACATGATATTTATTGATCTAGAAAAAGCTTATGATAGAGTACTGAGGGAGGAGGTTTTTTTGGAGAACATTGGAAAAAAGAGGTATCCCATTGACATATATTAACCTTATAAGAGACATGTATGATGGTGCAAAAACATGTGTGAGGACTCATGAAGGAACGACAAACTTCTTTGAAGTTAGTATTGGGTTACATCAAGGATCAACTTTAAGTCCATACTTATTTATAATGGTGATGGATGAGTTAACAAAACATATTCAAGATGAAGTACCTTGGTGTATGTTATTTGCAGATGACATTGTATTAGTGGAGGAGTCTAAGGAAAAAGTTAATAGAAAATTGGAACTATGGAGAGAAACATTAGAAAGCAAAGGCCTCCGACTTAGTAGAACAAAGACAGAATATATGGAATATAAGTTTGATCATTTGGCTACTTCAGAGGACATAGAAATTAAAATTGGCACACATTGCATTCCCCAAAAGGAAATTTTTAAATACCTAAGGTCAAGTTTTCAAAGTGATGGAAGAATTGATGGAGATGTTACACATAGAATTAATGCTGGTTGGTTAAAATGGAGAGGAGCATCAGGTATTCTTTGTGATAAGAAGATACCATCAAAATTAAAAGGTAAATATTATAGAGCAGCAATTAGGCCTGCCATGTTTTATGGTTCTGAGTGTTGGGCAGTTAATCATCATGTACAAAAGATGTCTGTGACAAAAATGAAGATGTTGAGATGGATGAGTGGTCATACAAGAAAAGACCGTATACATAATGAGGTTATTAGAAACAAATTAGGAGTGGCACCAATAGAGGATAAAATGAGAAAACATCGTTTAAGATGGTTTGGACATATAAAAAGAAGATCAAAAGAAGAACCTGGAAGAAGGTTAGAAAAACTAAATTTGGAAAGTATTAAAAGAGGTAGAGGACGACCACAAAAGTGTTGGAAAGAAACAATAAAGAATGATCTAGCTTATTGTGAGTTAATTGCTAACATGGCACACGATAGGGATCTGTGGAAACAAAGAATCCATGTAGCCGACCCCGTCTAGTATGGGAAAAGGCTTAGTTGTTGTTGTTGTTGTTACTGTAACTCGGTGTTTTGTTATGTTGGTTAAGAATTTCTCAAGTTGTTGTCTTGTAATCTAATGTCCGTTGGACGGCTACCCCTGAGAGAACTTTTAAAAGTTTCATCAGAAGCTCCCGATGATTATCCACATTGGCAACACATCCACCATGTGCCGCTGTTACATGGTATTGGAGCAATATAGGATATGGTATCAGATGTTGTCTCATGCTACCTCTGATCTTAACTCCATTCTCTGTAAAAATCTCCTTCTTTCTCATGGCTGTTGAAGTTTTCAGTTCTTTCTTAAACCTTCTTCCTTTACATGGTAATCGAGTTTTTAGTTCATTCATTCTCTTTTTCTAAAATACAGTGTCTTTACTTCTTTGTCTTTCAATACTCTTTCTCCTTAATTTGTTTCAGCTTACCCCTCTTTTTGTGTGCTTGGGTTTCTTGCTTGAATCTTCTCTTTCATATTTGCATCACCTTCTGCTGGACTCCAACTATTTTCATTACCCATGAGCTCCTAAGGTGTTCTTAAATGTTCCTACATGTGGGTATAGATTGTATTCACAACTATGTTATCTATAGCAGTTTGCAGGGAGTTGATGCATACCCCTTATAAACCAGTCACGTGGATATAAAGAGCAGATTTAGCGGTACACCACTCAACAAGTGAATGATACGAAATATATTAATTCCAAAAAAATAACAAAAAACATCGACCACATGCATTTATAGATGTGAATTCATCTCATAAATTCAGAAAACACTCAATTTCTGAACGCATTTATAAAGTTTAAACAGTCATTAACAAGTTGAGATAAATGCTTTTCATATAGAATCAAGGAATAAAGTATACATTGCAGAGAAAGAAGATGAAGTGAAGAGAAAGAACAGGGAAAATGAGATGGAGGAAGAGAAGAATAAAAAGGAGAATATATGGAAGAGGACAAGGAGGACAAGAGGAAATAGGAGGCAAACGAAAAAGAAAACAAGAAGAATAGTGATAGAAGTTTAAGAAGGAAGCAAAAGAAGAAAAATAAGTCCCTTGCAAAAAAAAATGCCGGAAGCTTGCTGTAGTCCTTGGACATTACAGAATCATCGCAACTATAGCACTGGTGATCCAACTTACCGGATAACATTGATCTGTCGAGCAATATCATACTATTGATGATATAGATTCACATTATTCTTACCTACCACGTATTCTTGCTCAGCCAGCCTTACGAAAACAGTGTTAAGGACTATCTGTCTGAAATTTGATGATCTTATAAAGCTGTTCTTGCAAGGAAAGCTGTGGGTGTGCACACTAAAGCATGGGGTAGGTGACGAGGTCTCTCTTCCAGTTGTGCTGCTCATCTTCAAGTGAAGCTCAAATGCAATAACTTCATTAGATACTTCTGTAAATGAATGTATATACTAAATGTGAGTCATTTAAAATGTTAATTTGGACTTTAATTTCTTGCCTCCACCTACTGTAGTTGTCTGAAAATGGACTTGATGGCAAGGCAGAGATTCGTCATCCCATTGATGGATCTGAAAATGAGGATGATTTACAGGAGTCTGCTTCTGCTCAAGATCCAGCAGTGGAGTCCTCAGATCTGCAGTGTAAGGTATCTGTCTTTCACCGTGTTAGAATGAGCAAACCTGATTCCGGAAGTGTGATTACATTGAAAATTATGCCTGCCTATAGAATTTATCTGCAGTTGCTCGTCTTTTGTTTTGGCTTATCTGGAATTAAAAGCTTTTAATGGTAATGTTCATACTTACCAAACAATGTTTCTTGACAATTTTCATGATATAAGATATTTTTATCATGTGGAACTTAGCTACATAAAACAGATGTCCTATTTGTTCTTTTTCGTTTTGGGTTTAAGAATGGAGCTTCAGTAAAGGTGGTTACGTAACTGTTAATTTCCATTCAAGACGGAAGTACCTTTGAATCTTTTGAGGACAGTACTTGAGTATTTTATGTCTGACAAACAGGTAGAATCTCAATAATAACACCAGTGTTGGTTTTTCTTGATGGTCAATAAAAGTTACAGATAGGCAGATACAAATTCTTATGGGCCACATGTAGTCCAAGTCAACTGAGTCAACTGATTGGAGTCGCACACTCATTCGGACCCCACATGCCCAATGTGTGTATGTGTGTGTGTGTGAGAGAGAAAGAGTGCTTTGAGAGACTTGCTTCACTTTCTCTTTCTCTCTCAAGAGAGAGGTACCACCTATTTAGTGAATATGGATTGGATATGGGTACGACTGGACTCACATACTAATTTTAACTTCTATATTTTATTTAGTCAAAATACTGAAGTTGCATTTCATGTAAATAGAAAGCCTTTTTTTTTGAGATTTCTCCACAGTTCAAGTTCTACCTTAACTCCTCTTATCTCATGCACCAACCCAATACAAATAACATGTAACAAGGCTCTTCATCTTGGATGTGCTTTGTTAATTCTTTAACTAAAGCGAAGATTTCAGCCTATTGCTGGCTCTTAGTTTAATAGTATTAATAATCTTGTGTAACCAATTAAACCCTCGTGAGTTTGTACACCCTTCATAAGATTGGTATGCAGGCTTTCCAAAGTTTTCAAAAAATATCTCTTGGTACCCTGTTATAGATAGGCCTTCTTTAAATCAGTGGTCATGATGTGGCGGTTTCTTTTTAAGTAGGGTATTCTGTTAGAGATCTTAATTAATAGCTTCAACAGGAGATATCCTGGTGTAGATCTGAATCAATTTTCTTTTATACGATGTACATGTTGAGACCTTTTCTAAGTAACTCTTTGACGTAGTTTCAGAGTACGATTTATTAACTCCTTGTCTCTATTGGTACATTTTTTCAATTTTTTTAATATATACATATACATATGTATATGTATAACTCCGCTCATGTAAGGGATCACCCTTGCATGGCCGGTCCCAAGTCCAGATAATGGACGAGGGTTGCATTAGGCTTCCGACAGTCAGCGTAAAACTTTTGTTGGACTTATTTATCATGGATTCTACAAATTATGATAGGGCTTTGTGGAAACAAAGAATCCATGTAGCCAAGCCCATCTAGTATGGGAAAAGTTTTAGTTGTTGTTGTATAGGCAATGACGGTGTTGTTTGTCACCTACGAAAGCAACTGATCCTTGAAAAAATTATAAACGTATGGGTACCTACAGTAAATTCATGACTGGTGAAAATATATGTAAAATCAAGACGTCATCAACTGACTACATCAATTGTCTTCCTTACGATGTTGATAGCATTTAAATGAAACAGTACTTTTGACTAGCAAAATTACTTTATATCCTTCTTATGAAATAATAGACTAGTGGCCAAAGGGATTAGGTTCGTAGAGACTCTACATTTGGACCCATGGGGACCACATGTGCGAGACAGGAGGGAAAACTTTATAGCTATAAAAGTTTCACTGTTATTCTTGGGAGGTAGATTATGAGAAAACTGCTCTTATCTACTCTTGGAAGAGATAAAATTGAGGGGAAGACAAACAGAAAAACAAAACATTGGAAAAGAAAGGTCGAGGGAACTCTTCCTTTGGAAGTAAGCATGAGGAATTCGAAAGATCGCTGCTGTACTTCTCCCGATGATTTTTGGGGATAGAATAGTACAAGTTCTACAGAATAGAAACCTGCTTCTTGTATTCTTCGTAACACAAAACTTGGGGGTTACTTTTTCATGAAACTTTCTCCAGTATGGATTTCTCAATGTGAAAAGGACTTGCTTTCTTCTGAGCTGACACGATCTTTATTGAAGGGCCCAATCCTACCGCTTGCAATAATTCAGGACATTAAGTCATAACTTCTTGTCATTTACATGTGGGATGAATAAGAAAAATCATAAGAAAATGCATTTGTGGTATACTTCAAATGCATTTTGTAGTCACCAGCAAAACCAAAACTGAAATCAACCTTTTCCTGTACTAAATGGGGTTGGCTATACATGAATACTTATTGCTCAACCTTGTGTTATATTAGCATTCAACTTCTATGCTCACCAGGGATCTTCACTTATGGGTAGTTTTCAGAAAAAGAAGAGGAAACCAGTGAGTAGAAATATCGAGTATCATTCATGAATGATCTTTAATTAGGCATGTAACTGATGCAAAGACAACAGTCTTCTGTTTGATGGATTCATCCCATATTCATGGTGGTGCTTTTGATTTTGTGTGTTTGCTAGGAGGAAGTTGCTGATGCCCATAGTTGTGGTGATGATGTTATGGCAACAAAATTGAGCAAGCAAAGAAGACGAGCTGTAGCTGCTGTCCGTGGTGCTGGAAAATCCGTTGCTTCTAGAAATACGTACAAAGATAAGGGAGGCAAGAGCTCATCAAATTCTAAAGTTCAAAAGAGATTACATGGTTGGTGATGAAAACAGCGATAGTTCTCTAACGACAAACCTGTTCGATGCCTGAAGGCTTCTTACAAACAACTGAGAAATTTCAGAGGGTGGAGGTAGCCTCCACCTGAAGTTTTGGTTACGTAGTTTCTGTTGGGATATCTTGATAGTGCGTATTTTTCTTTCATAATGATCATAAAATGTCGAACAAAAACGAGCCAGTTTTGAACTCGTGTATAGGCCAATCCATTTGAATTTTGTATGTGTATTCCAAGGTTTTCAGGATGAGGTAACAACTATGTTGTTTTGTATTTCTAGACGAGGTAATGTCTACATCTTTATTGGTGCATGCATGAGAAAATGTCATGTATTCGAGTGCAATACGCTTGAGCTCTATGATTTGATTTGTTTTCTCCTACAGCTAATAATTGCAGTGCCCAAAAATGGAGTCCATATTGTTATCAATGTATAGACGAGTTCCCCAAAAAAGATGAGATTTTAGAAGATTACAGAATTTTAAATCTTATAGAATCCCATCTATTTATGAAAGGAGTTCGCTGAAAAAAATTATACGTTGTCCATGACATCTAGCACAGTGGGGTAAAAGTTCATATTTGTTTTTTCAACCAATTGATTAAAATACATGCTCTAACTGGCTCCAGCTGCTGCCTGCGGTTCTTAGATACCACCGAAGCACAATTCATTCGAGGACTCTCAGGTTATGTAGAAGGTATCTTAAAACCATTGACAGCCGAGGTTGTCGCCCTATGAGAAGCTCCAACAGTAGTGTTGTGTGTGACACAGACAGAGAGAGAGAGACTATCATGCGCCATAGTAGGCATTTGGTAGTTCACCACAACTATCTCGCTCCACACACACAGCGATAACCAAATAGTTTTAACCTTGTAAAAATAAGCAGAGGGTTAAAGCCATGTAGGTTCCGGTGCTTTTCCACTTTATTCAGAAGTAAATTTTGAACATAACCTTCATTTTTCTATGAAAATGATCAAATGTTGTTCAGATGGATGAACCGGAAGGTCTGACTATGATGACCAACAAACCTGGGATTTGAATCTCACGAGAACTATGTCAGCTTACCTTATAGGATATATACGGAAAAGCATAAAGAATTGAAATACTAGAAGTACATCGAGAAGCAAATAGATGGGAATTAATTTGTACATAAAAGAGCAAACCTAGACTTCTAATCGTGGCAAACTAAACCCGCAAGTTCTCAATCTGTTACTTAGAAATTTCGTGCACTACGCTACTTTAGAACTAAGGCACACTTTACTGTAGGAACTTGGTCTGGTATTGAAGAGGACCAATTACTCAAAGAGGGAGACATGGGCCAACCGTGGGGGCTTGTCCCAATCTCTTAGGGCAGGGTTAGACCATGTAGCATTGCCCACGAATCCAACCGTGGCTTGTATCTCTTTCATAGATTTTCGAAAGTTTGGATGGGGGTGGATGTCTGGAAAACTACCTTGCGAAGACTACTACTAATACAGAGTAGAGGTGAAGGCTGTTTGTTAGCAGCTGTAGTTGGACTAGCCTTCGAAGCCTATATAGCTTTCAATGTTAATTTTCCTATTCTTTTATAATTTTTTTGCTTTTTTTTTGGGAGGTTAGACCAAGAGGCCAAAGACGGTATGCACTCCCCATGAATCGAACTGACCACTTTCGTCACATTTATCGAGAGCCCCGCCAGGCAGGCTAACACCCTCAGTGCTCTTTTTTCTTCTTAAAAGAAATGATGCAAATGTCAACTTGGGATGTCCGAATCCAAAAACGGCATCGATGTTTTAGAAATTTTACTATAGACACAAAAGGAAACAAAGTTCTTTTACAAATATATACAGGATCCTCTTAAAATATATACTATTTGATCCTGTCTACTCCATCCGATTAAACGGTGTTTTCGAGAGTATATATTCTTTAATGATCTCATCATTCTTTATATATATCAATATATATTATATATAGAAAATAGTTCGTGCACACATCAATCCATACTTAAACATTCTTAAGAATGTCAATGATTCGATCAACTAGATTGATGATTAAAATTCAAATCTAAAAAAATACCTTATCACTTTTTGCATATGCAATAAATGCACGTGATTATTTGCTTTGCTTTTGTAGGGGGGCGGTTGCTACATTGGGGGGGCCTTAGCCAGATCCACACCTTAGGTTATCAAACTCACGAGAGATTCCCTAGCCAGGTGACTGTTGCTTGTTGTGGGTAAATTCCTTTTATTTTTGGAGATATGAGCCAGAGAAATCCTCCAGAAGACTGGAAGGTAGCTAGCAAAACTTGGACGGTTTAAATTCAGTTTGGTTCAGTTCTAGTCTCAACCTCAACCTCAACCTCAAACCAAACCGCTATTCGTGATTCTTGGTATTTTGAGGACCAAACCAAACCGTGGCATGGTGAGTACCGAACCGATCGGTTATGAACCACGGTTCTTGTTTTAATACATCATAGGAGCAATGGTCGAAGGATCAGGTAGAAAGCTACCATGGGCATTATCCTCTCAAAAAGAAAATAATATTATGTGGTCAATGACCAACTATCAGATATTAAACTGATAAAAACAAATATTACACTTGATCTTACCTAAAAGGCTAAGTATTTGGTGCTCTTCAATGGTTTTTATAGTACTCAACCTATCCTTGATTCTATTCCCTGCTCTATATGGCACTAAAGCTATCCATCTTATACTTGGTTCGGTTTGGTTCTCATGGTTCTGTTCCAGCACTAGAACTATGAACCAAACCGCTAATTAATTTTCCTGTAGAACCGAACCAAACCACCTAGTTGGTTCGATTCTAATGATTTGGTTCAGTTCCAGAGGATACTTGAACACCCACAGTCTGCCTAACCATAATATGCAACTAAAAAAAAAGGAAACATAATTGCGTATTTTTTTAGCGAGTACACTTGCATGACCGTGTTCCTCAACCCGTGTTTTCCTGAAATTGTGTTATGGATCAGTCGCCTATCTAGATCTTTTTAGGGCAGGGCGAACAGCCCAGACAACTTCTCTGGGAGGGCCAACCATGTCCTTTTCGGTTGATCGTCATATTTCAGGCGAGGCGGGCGACCCACATAGACTCAATTTAGATCCAGCGCTGCTTTGCATAGAACCAAATCAATAGGAAACTTCGGTTTCCATTATTGTCAGACTAAGCTGAAATGTAAAGCATTGAATTTTTTACCAGAAACACATTTAAACCACCGATTGTAGAATAGGTTCAGGATTCTTTGCTTTGATGCAGGTTGGTTCAATAAGGGAACCATAATCAGCCGATTTGGCCTCACTTGGTTCATCTGGCTAGTTTACCAGCCTAGCCTGCGTCACATCAGCTCCTCGCGTGAGAGAGAGAGAGAGAGAGAGAGAGAGAGAGAGAGAGAGAGAGAGAGAGAGAGAGAGAGAGAGAGAGAGAGAGAGGACCTTTTCTTTTTCTTATTCATCATAAACCTTCTAAAGTTGAGGTAATTGTGGACTTTTGGTTTCTTCCATGCAATTCCATATCTGGAATTTCAACTTTCAAGCTATGGCTTTTCTGAACTTGGTTGTGTTTTCATGTGATGTATATTTGTAGCCCGGTTATCACGGGTTGTCCCATAACGATCCGAATAGAAAACAAACATACATTCTTCCAACCGGTGGGGCTCGCCACCACAAGCAGCCATTCTGCTTCTGAATTTGCAGTTTCAACATTCAAAGCAATAGCTTTTCACGAACTTGGCTGTGTTCTATGTGATATTCTGTCCCGGATATCACAGCATGTCCGATATATCAAACAACACATCTTCCGTTTCGGTGGGGCTTAAGGCCGGAAGTTGCCAACGATTTGATAGAAGTCGGTGGTCTTGAACATTTGTCGGCAGCTGGTTGCAGTGATCAATGAGAAATTTCACATGGGAAAAATGTGTTGCCTTCTTCCCATTTAATCTTAATTTCCTGCTGTTGGTTGGACCCATGCACATACTGGTGGAAATTTCGTGATTCGGGTAGTGTTCGCTTTCTGTTGTTTTGTGTAAAAAGCAGGTCAATCAGAAACAAACACGGATTTTTCTAGTCGTGTCTGAGATTGTCTGAAATTTCATGTCAGGTACGTTCATGCCATGTCATTCCGTTTTTGTCTAAAAGAAAGGTCAACCTGAACATACCCCTTTTTTTTGTCAGCTTAGGTGGGTTTGTTCGTGGTGGTTCTTGTGTGGTATCTGAAATTCCCACGGTCCACCCGTCCATGCACATCAGTTGGTCTTCAATGACACGGATATCAATGGGTCAGATTCAGGTAAGGTTCTAGAAAAACTGAAAAATCTGAAACAATAGCAATGGATTCTAGGTAACTATGTTCTGGTTCGGGTGTTGAATTGCAATGTCCAGGCCCAATAACTGAACTGATACAGGATAAAGGAAGTCGAGGGAGCAGAACAAGCAATAGCTCACCTGGCTATATTTTTGACTCGCAAGTTGAAGGTCATGAGTTCAATACCCAAGGGATGTGTATGGCCTCGGCCTCCCAATTTACCAGAAGAAAAGCACACTTGAGGTTCCTTCGATAGTGAACTTGTAGCCTTAGCTGAAGCTTCTTTGAAGTTAACACTGTAAAAGCTTTCTTTCTTATGCCCTCTTATGAAAGTCGGCTTTGATTACTTATACTAGATGGTGTAATTGGTCTTGACTCTCTGATGGGTTTTGGATTTGGATTTCCATGTAGATTCAGATATTGGATTAATGAATGCAACCTTGATTGCTAATTAGATTATTTTTGGTTTCACCAATGGAACCGGTCCCGATATTGGATGTGTGAACCCAAAACCACATCATAGACATCCCCATCAGTCAACCAAATTGAGATAGTCAAGTGTTGAGTGTGAAGGCAATCGTGGTGGAATCTACATGAGTTTGAATCTAAAGAGATAACTTGCAAGCGAGAGATTCGGTCTTTGTTGTTTTCACTTGAATAGGCCAAGACAACAATGAAAGAACACTTTGTTGTGGAAAGCCTTTAAGAACACAAAATATGACGAGACAGCTTGGTTGAATTCGCAATAACTGGTCGCATTCTTTTTGGTGTTTTATTAACCTGAGAAACAGGTCCACCATAAATAGCCGGTTTCGGGTAAACCAGAACCTTGAACTGTAACCGAACCTGTCAGACCGATTTCGAGGTGGTTCTAATTTGAGTCTAGAGTTACTTGAAATCAATAAACAAAATTTAAAAAATATGTTATATTTTGTATGAAAAATATATAATAAAAACTTTTAAGTATCCATACTGTCAACCACATAATGAGTCCGACAACCTCACGATGACAGAGGCTGACAACTTCTTTATATATAAAGATGTCACGATTATAGGCCGGAACCAGAAGGGGTGAGGGACTGACAGTAGTGCGTGGGGCCAAGGCTCAGGCAGATCGGTTCCGATCCGTTGGTTTCCAGATTGATTCTGGTTATGGTTCCAATCCTGTTTCTGGAAAGGTCGAACAGTAGCTAAATCGGACAGTTCCAACTTCCAGTTATGATTTTGGAGCTGGTTTAAACGGTTTTGATTTCGGTTTGAACTGGCGGACCGTTTTCGAATCTGATCTTTTATCACTTTGAGTGGACGTTAGTACAAACACTTTGGTTGTTTTCATGCAATACCTGAAATTGTCAGCAGTTCACATTGGTGAAAAAACAGAAAAGCAGACCTTTTTTTGGGGTTTGACAAGTCTGCCAAAGTCGGCAATGGCTTGAGCAATGTGAGAGATTTTTGAAGTCTAACTGATTTAAGCTTAATGACCCTTTTAACATACTTATTAGAAGGGGTCTTTGAGCTTAATGACCCCTTTTTAGCATACTTTCCTTGTAAGGTAGGCCGATTGCACAGATACCTTGCTGATGGATATGAAAATCGAGTCATAACATCGGACGGCTTGGATTGAATCGATATGGATGGTAGTGATGCATAATCGATCCCCAACATAAGCAACAACTCTCACACGTTATGACATAACTGTTGGTCCCCCGGTGGGCTATCTCGACGTCCTCTGCAATTTTCGGTCTCCTTTTGTTAGGTACGCAACAACAACTCTGTCTGTGAAGAAGAAAACAAGAAAACAGGTACGAGTAATTTGATTTTGAGGTTTCCTCACAGTAGGATTTTCCTGAGAGGGTTTCACTTCGTATTTATAGAGCAACGCCTGCTCCTGAACCCCCTCAGATTCTCTACTGGGCTTTCCTTTCCCGGAGCCCTTATTCGGTCGATTACGGATGAGCTTCGTAACTGACCGATTGTTACGACTTGTTATGACCGTTACAGACCATTCCCATAACCTTTCCACATGTAGCGGCTTGATGACCAGTTCAACCATTTCTATACTTAGGTTGTCGAGAATGATCATCTTATCTTCACATCTCCCACTTGGACATTCCAGCCAAATGATCTGACATACTGGTTTTTCTCTCACTTTTGGGTAGTTTTTCGAGTAGTGTCATTTCACGATTGCTATTGCAATCATTACCCGTTGTGTGGTTTTTCTTACCTACACAACAATCAAACATATCTCAAACCCATATTCGTAACATGTTTTGAGAAAAGATCCTTTATTATACCTTTAGTCAAGGGGTCTGCCAACATATCATGAGTTGGCATGTATGAGATGGATATTTCCTTTCTCATAACCATATCATGAATATAATGATATTTCACCATTATATGCTTGCTTTTAGAGTTGTCAGCTATACTCTTGATTGGAGTAATTGCTGTATTGTTGTCACAGTAAATGACAACTGACTCGTAGGCTATTTTTAGCTTCAAATCTCATATGAAACGGCTTATCCAGATGACATTCGTTGCCGCCATACAACAAGCCATATACTTAGTTTTCTGTATATGCAATGCTACACAACCCTATTTCTTACTTTCTCAAGAAACAACTCCACCTCTAAATAAGAATATTTGTCTTCAAGTTGATTTGTTGTCATCTTTGCTCCCAACAAAGTCAACATCTGAGTATCCTATCACTTTCAATTCATCTACTTGAAAACACAATTTCAAGTATTTTGTTCTTTTGAGATATCTTAAAATCCTTTTTACAGTTATCCAATGTTGCCATCTAGGATTACTTTGATATCTACTCACAAGACCAACAACGAAGGTGATATCAAGTCTTGTACACAACATAACATACATCAAGCTGACCATAGTTTTTGCATAAGGAACGTTAGGTTTATTGTCTCCTTCACCATTTACAATGAGTGTAATAGCAGACTTGCATTCACCCAAGATGGACTTGTATCTCGGAGCTCAGAGTGTAACATACATCAAGCTGACCATACTTTTATGTATTACACTCTGTTTGTTGTCTGATATTGTCTCCTGTCACAGAAATACAGAGACCCAAAGATAGACTTGTATCTCGGTGCTCAGAGTTCCAAATTTAGTGCACTTGGTCTTATTGGAAAGCTATAGATGTTAGATTTTCAATCAATAATCACTGATTTTAGACACCTACAAACAGAGTTATAGGATGAATACCGAAGTTCTATTGCAGGAAAATAGAGTTGATAGGCAGTTTTCAGAAATTACCCTGATCTTACACATGTTTAATTATGTGGTTGCACGATCCTAAAATTCTTAAAAATTTTATTGTAAGTGAGTTTGTGTGTGTAGATACAGTGTACAAAATTTCAGAGTTATTGGTTCAGGGGTTCAACAATGAAAAATCAAACAATCATCATATAGAATGATGCTGAAAATCAGATTTCAGGTTTTTATTACATACGTGAAGCAAAACTCACACAAATTAAAGTACAACAACACAACATCCTGAATTAAATTACTGAAGGGAAATGAATTAAAATATATCTAATAGCTTAAGCATATAGGGTCTTAGAAGATATAGAATGTTTATAGCATATAGAGAGGTAGAACCAAGAATACAAACACGTAGAGTACATACGCAAAGGAAAGGGAAATTTCAACACATCTACTTCTATTACATCATGGGGGTAGACAAAGCTCCATTAATATAACCTCTTTTGAATTGAATATGAAGAAGACATGGGGATAAATCAAGTTAGAGCAGCACTTACCTGGATTCCCAAGAAACCGTCCTCCAATGGTGGTGCTCGACCCACACCTTCTCTCTTTCCACTCTACTTTCTCACTCAAACTTAAATGGCAGCACTTGCCTTGATCCTAACACTCTCTTCCCTCTCTAAGCCTCTCCCTAATAGCCTACAATCTCTCACAAAGCAACCCAAGGAGCAACACTTTCTTCACTTACTTCAAGATGGGAGAACATGCCCCCCTGACCTCTATTTATAGGCCAAGGGAGGCCTTTCTAGGCCATTCTTTGGGGCGGGTGGCTCAAGGCCCATATCCAATCCATGACCCATCATCTTCACGTAGAGGAGTGAGAGGAATGGTCCTCCTTTGGTCAGCCATAGACCAGCCCCATGTGGGTTGGTTGCGGTTTGAATCAAGTGTACCTAGCTATGGTCGGCTAGGTGCTTTAGGCCTCCAAGTTCAATCGGCCAGTCCTTGCTTCTTCAACTCGTCGTGACTTCCCTTGTTTATTTCTTCATTTAATCAAGGCTAGGTAGGAATGTAATTTAATATTTTATCCCGAGGGTGTGGGGTGAATAAGGCTAGAAAATTTTTGATATGGGTCGAAAAACATTCAATTCAAGCTAGGTTAGGCTTTTTAATTCAATAATGTCTAGGACTTAGTTGAATTTGGTTGGGTTTGATTAGGCCGTCCACTTTGATTTGATCTTGGATGAAGATATGCTTTGTCTTGATCTACTCCCTTGATTTCCGGCTTGTCCTTCGCGAACCGGACCTTGGCTCGAAGCGAGCCCCACTTGTCAACTTGCTTTCTACCTGATTTACTCAAATCTTCTAGGCTTTATACTTTTAACTTTAATTTGAAACCTTTTAAAATATTTATTTTAAAGATTTAAATTTTTTATTTTAAAGCTAAAAGATTTAAAACAAGTCAACTTTCAAATTTTAGAGTATTTTTAGAATTTTTTTTTTTAGGATGTTTACATCAGTCAACTTTCGAATTACACACTTCTTCTGCTAGATAAGTATGATAATCTTTTAAGTAGGATGGTGTAACCCTAGGCCTTTTATGTCTGCTTAAAGTTTTAATTGTTTAGGAAGATTTTCTATGGGATTCGAATAATGATTGATCTAGATCTACTAAATCGTCAGCATACTCATCATTATTTTCTAAGATGTCATTCTTAGTATCTTTTAAAAATTTAACATCTTTGCTCTCTATCAATCCACAATCCTTATAATAAAATTGATATCCCTTTCAGCCTTTAGGATATCCTATGAATATACATCTCAAGGGACTACTATCTAGCTTATCTCTATACTAATCAAGAATCTTTACATGAGCAATATATTTTCACATCTTGAGATGACCTAGATTGAGTTTTCTTTCAAACCACATCTCATATGGTATAGTGAATACAACCTTACAGGATACTCTATTGAGTATGTATATCGTTGTACTTATTGCTTCTCTCCAAAATATCCTTTGTAGAGAGACATCTATTAACATTGACCTTGTCATGTTGAGTAAGGTTATGTTGTATCTTTTAGCTACACCATTTTGTTAAAGTGTCTTGGGCATTGTATTTTGCTTTAAAATATCAAAATCTTTACAGAATTTCAAAAATTCTGCAGAGGTATATTTTTCACCTCTATATGATCTTAAGACTTTTATTAAATGCCCCAGTTGATTTTCAATTTTTTTCTTATATTGTTTAAAAACTTCAAGTGCCTCATATTTATGTAATAGGAGATATATATATATATATATATATATATATATATATATATATATATATATATCTCGAGTAATCATCGATAAAGTTTATGAAATAAACCTTTCCTCGATGTAACCTTATTCTAAAGGGTCCACATAAATCAATGTGAACAACTTTCAACAGGGTTATTGTTGTCTCTTTGAAAAAAACTTTTCTTGTCATTTTTTCTTATATACAAGCTTCACACTTGCTGAAAGTTTTTTATCAAATCTTGACAGTAAGTCAAAGTTGGATAATTTCCTCAACTTTTCAAAACTTATATGCCCTGGGCATTTATACCATACATTCATATCAACATTAAAGGCACAATCAATATTAGGAGAAGAACTTTCAATTTCATTAACTTTCAGCTTGAACAATCAATGTTCTACATCAAATTCTCAAAAAAAAAAAACTCTCCCATGTTTCCCCATAATCACCTTACTAGGAACAAACATGACCTCAAAACCTTTCTTCACTAAGGTAATGACTCTAGATCTCTTGCCATTACTAGCATATGATTTACATGTTCTATTACATTATCTCTTTCTTTCATTTTGTAGGAGTTGTATTTTTATAGCAACAATTGAACATGTAGTTTGACAGTTATATCATATTTAACTGTTATAGAGTCAAACAACTCTTTCGCGGTCTCAAATTCTTTGAAAATCTTAATCAAGTCATCCTCCATGCATGTCAACATGATCGTTCTCGCTATCGTGTCATCTTTATGAAATGCTTTACATATTTCTTTTTGTTACTCTCTCGCGTATGGTGGTGGTGGATGCACTGTTTCCTTTAAAATGTATTCTACACCTTCGAGTGTTAGAGTCAACGGTATTCTTTTTTTTCATGCTTGAAAGTTTATATCGTTTAGTTTTTTTATCTTTTTCAGTTCTGATACACATATTCTTGAGTTCATTTTTATGTGTTTGACAAATTTAATAAATAAACGGTCTAAAAGGAAAATATTTACCAAGCAATAAACTAAAAATAACATAATTTTAATTAACATGATACACAATATCTAAATACTGAACTGAAAATAACTCATGGTTATATTATAAAATCAAGTTGTGATAATTCTATAATTTTCTCAAAAATTCTTGCCTTTAATAATTTCCCACAACACTAGGGGTAAAATAGTAATTTTATCTATTTATTCAGTTATGTAATTTTCTAGAAAAATCAAGGATGGAATAGTAAAATTGATGTTTGATTTTTCTAAAAAATTCATCACTAATCGGGGATAAATGTGTAATTTTGCCCCTCCGAATTTATAATTTTTATTGGCAAAGTGGTAGTAATGTAAAAATTTTATTGGGTAAGGGCAGAAAAGTAATTTAGTCTCTTAGTTTTTCGTAATTTTTATAAACTGCTAAAGGAAAAAACAAACTTTTTGCCCGATTGAGGGTACAACTATCTTTTTATTTGAAAATATCTAGAAATTTTGGTAATTTTATCTAGTGGCAGTTTAAAATTTCAAAAACCAGCCGAGGCTGAATGGACTTTTCAGTCCATTGCCCGAAGCAATTTCCTGGAAATCGTTGGTTTCCACCTGCAGTTTTCCAACAGGTTTAAAAGGGAGGAGCGAGAGATTTTCGAGAGAAAGAGAGAGAGAGGAGCGAGAGTGGGAGTGGTCGTTCGTCTCTCCTCTGTTGCTTCCTGTCTAGCCTACGACTGCTTGGGTTTCCCTCCGGCTAGCCTCCGATAGCCTATGGTTCCTCTTCTCATCTGGCTGGCCAACGATTGCCTGAGATTGCCTTTTGCCTAGCCTTAGGCCGCCAGGATTTGCCTCTGGCTAGCTTGCCAGTTACCTGGGTTTTTCCTTTTGACTGATCTTGGACCGTGGGGATTTGCTTCTATTCCGAGTGTTTGGGTTTTTCCTTTCGACTGGTCTCAGGCCGCCAGAGTTTGCCTCTGGTTAGCGTTTCAATTGCCTGGGTGTTTTATATCTTTTTGTATATATCTTTTTCTTTTTTCTTTCTTTTTTTACAAAAACTAATAGTGTACCTTTTTTGCTGGATGGATGAGGGCTTGATACCAATGTTAGTCTCCCGATGGGCTATCTCAACATCCTCTGCAACTTTCGGTCTCAGGTACGCAACAACTTAGTAACTGACCAGCTGATACGACTTGTTATGGCCGTTACAAACCATTCCCACAACCTTTCCACGAAATAGCGGCTAGATGGTCAGTTCAACCGTTTATGTACTCGAGTTGCTGAGAATGGCCACCTTTATCTTCACATAACCTCTCCAGGGAGCTGGCCCCAATTGAAGAAACTTCCATATCATCCATGCCAAATGACTTGACCTCCACACTCCACACCGAGCGGGACAATCCAAATACTGAAGACCTGGCTAAGTAACAACTCTGGCAATCACAACACTACTTCTCCTTTAGAAGAACATGGTCCCAAGTGGTTGGATCGACAACCATTGATGAGCAACACTGCGAGGTGGGCTTGAAGATGGTCTCGGAAGCAAACAAGAAAATCATTGTCATTGCAGAGCAAACTTATGAACAATGGACCACCCCATGGCAATGGACACCTATAGCAGGTTTCTCAAGCGAAACATGCATAGGCGAATGGAACAATAAATTTATTTTCGAGAATTGAAGGTTGGATGGACGTTTAAGTTTCTCCTTGGTAAGAATGGGCTTTTCCAGATACACACCCTGTCAGTGGAGTAAATTAACTGCATCAGGAAGAAAACTATCTGAAACCTAGCAGTCGAATGCCAGTGATCGATGGATTCCTCAAACCGAATGGAAAATGGGTGAGGCTTTTTTATTTGAACCTTTTTTTATATGGAACAATGACTTCTTTAGGAGAATTTTGCAACATGTCTTGGGAGCACCTACTTGACTGTGGATGACATGACAGATACTCGAGACAAATTTTGCCCATATATTCAGTGAGATACCAACGAATCGATCTCTCATTTCAAGAGGTGGAATTGGCAGTGGATCAAGGTTGTTCATTCATGATACAAGTAGAATATGAAGCACAAGTCACATTTTGCAATGATTGTAGTTCGACATATCACAAAGATAATGCATGCTTACAACGGAGGCAAGGGAAACCCACTGAATCCAAGCAAGACCTAAGGTTGTACCAGGTGAAGGCCCCTAAAGCATGGAGAAAGAAAGAGATCCCACAAGTGGAGATTAAAAACCCCTTAATGCACTTCAAGAAATGTCAACTAAAGAATACCTCTGGAAAGAACCAAACCTTCAAAACTAGGTGTCAGACACTTCTAGAAAGCACAACCTTCAAGAGGAAGGCAACCCTGAGTCAATGTTGCGACTGTTACGACGATACGTTGTAAGGGGGGGAGAACCAGATTTCATAGACCCCATCCAAGAGGGTGGGAATGACTCAACTGAAATCCCTCCTGGATTCAATCTATGACTAAGAGAGGACAACTCTGAATTGGCAATGATTCCTTATAGGGAATCCTGAACTCGAAACGAGGATTTCCCATGGGCAGAATTAGTGACTTCGGATGGCAAAATATCAGAATACAAAATAAACCTTGCTAGCAAAGAGATGATTCATTCGAAACAAAATTTATTTAGTAAAGAGAGAGCATACAAGATATTCTAGCCTTCTTAGAGCCAAATGACAACGAGACCTTGACAATGCTGCAAATGAGAGCTAAATACAATAGGCAACTTCAGCAAACTTCAACAAATAGAAAAAATATAGATAATTAGCAGATGCCTCTATGTCTAAGGCCACAAGCTCCTAAAGGAGGTTTAATAGTGAATGCCTTGGTTGAGAAAATCCAAAAAACACCATTGAGCACTCATGGTGTCGATCGGAATTGAGTAAGATCGGAACTTAAGTATCTAATGGTAATAGAGAAAGTTGACGTCATTTCTCTTCTCAAATGTAAGATGTCCATAGAGGCTATCAAGAAGGCTATGTCAAGGTTCCCTCCCTATAATTATATAGGGATCTTTGATAATTGTCCTATAGCAAACATCATATGCATCTGCAAAACTGGAACCGATATCTTGAGAACCAGTAGTTTTGAGCAACAACTTGCTATTGAAATAGGTTATGTCAATGCTTCCTTCTCGCCAGAGTATTAGACCATAACGATATATTTACCGACAAACTCTCTAGGAAGAATTAATGCAGGTCAACCCTAAATTCCCTTGGCTCCTTATGGGGGATTGGAATGAAATTCGGTTTGTTTCTAAGAGTAGAGGGGTCGATCATCTTTGCTTCCGTATGAGGAGTTCAATGTTTTCATTGATGCTTGTTTTGTAATGGATATTCCTACCACGAATAGATTAGATGGGGGGGTTAGGCAACCAACAATGGTTACTAAAATGATTACTAGAAGCTTTGGTGACTATAACAATATGCTTCTATACGCAGAACACTAGTGAACACCCTATTCGACCCCCTTCCGATTCTCCATGTTTTGAGCAAAAATTCCTACACGCACAGAGATAATCTGTGAACCCTAGAAAACAGAAGTTGATGGATGTGAAATGTTCAGATTTGTGAAAAAACTTCAAGTGAAGATACAAAGCATGAAATGCCACACAAGTAGAAGATATTAACGCCAGGGCTGCTTCCATTTAGCATGAACTTTTGGCAATTCAATTACAAGTTGATGTCGGAAAGCTGTGTCTATAGGACAAGGAGCAAGTCCTTAGGGAGCAACTGAAGGATGTACAAGAACTAGAAGAATCTCTATGGAGGCAGAAAAGCAGATGTACATGCACATGACTAAAATAGGGTGATTGGATCTGTAGAATTTTCCACTGCTAGTTCAAACAAAACATTGGTATGTGAGATACTCAAATCCTATATCGCATTGATGGCCAAGTACGCACCTCCACAACTGAATTGTTTGATGAGGCCACGACTTTGTTGCTCTGTGCCAAACAAGCCAAATAGCCTCTCCAATTGGACATTGCGCCACTCCCACGAGTTTCAACCTCAAAAAATGAGAAACTGCAAGAAGCCGTTATTGAGGAAGAGATCATGAAAGAAACCTTCAAATTGAAGGTAGATGGCATGATGACTTTTCGAGAGCATTCTTTCAAATATATTGGCCAATCACATACAAAGATTTCATACGAGTAGTAAAGATTAATTCACCGAGGACAAAATTTTCATCAATGATACCAATATTGTGTTAATTCCAGAAAAGGAGGGAGCTAGTAAATAAGTTGACTACCAGCTAATCAGCTTGTGTAATTATATATACAAGATCATGGAAGATTTGATGAGGCCAATCCTCGGTAAAATTATCTCTAAAAATCAGAGGGCATTCCTTAGGGGCCATGGCATCCACAAAAATATCACAATGTTTCATAGCAAGAAGAAGTCGGTGTTGCTTAAAATTGACTTAGAAAAAGCTTATGACAAAATTCATTTTGAATTAGTGGAGTCACCCAGGTATTTTAGTTTTAATGAATATTGGATTCACTTAATTAGCTTATTTGTCTGCTCACCCTTCTATGTAGTTTTACTCAATGGATAAGGCAGTCCTATCTTTAAAAGTTTGAGAGGGATATGACAGGGGGATCCACTCTCTCCATATCCATTTCTTATATCCATGGAGAGACTCATAAAAGGCTTCAACTCGGCAAATTCAAGGGTGAATCTCAACTGACTTACTACATATCCTTTTTATGGAGCCACAAGATATATGCTAATGATGCACTCGTCTTCATTAGAGACACAACTAGGTCAGTGGAAGGCTTCTTGACAATTATTCAAGAGTTTCAAAAACATTTAGGCATTTGGACAAACAAGTTGCAAGACATCTCCCATCTATTAGGATGGTAGGAAGAGTGTTTGCCATTTAAATTTCTAGGCATGCCGATTTTTAAGGGCAAGTCATTTAACACAATGTAACCACTAATTGAGAAGGTCCAAGCTAGATTTGTAGCGTGGAGTGCTAAAATGCTACTTGTTGCTTGCCGAACGGTATGGATTCGTCATGCTTTATCTTCACTTTCTATTTATTGGATGCAAATGGTGAAGCTACCTCAAAAGTTTCATGACTTTGCTTGAAAAGATCACGAGACATTATATTGGGGGGCAACCCACACAAGAAGGCTCAACATTCGGCCCCTTGGGGACATGAACTGGTCCTTGCAAAAACAACATGACAACTGACATGAAAGGTGAACACCTTGCTCTAAACATATACATGCCAAATACCTACAAATAAAGTCTATGGTATCCATGGCGAGAAGGTCCAACCTCGTATATTTGGAAGTCAATCGTCAATAGAGTGTAGAGGACCATGTTTGTTGGAAGATTAGTTCAGGTACTTTCACTAAATTTTATTTTGAACCATGGTTGCCATATGGAATCTTGATGAGTAAGATAGAGCGAAGCATATCTAAACAATAGTATATACAGCTATGATCCCTATCAGTTAGAAATGTCATTTATATCTACCCTAACTTAGAAACATACCTCCGAAAATTCATGTGTGAGGTGCCTTTCAGTGTAATGAGTGTAGACATGTCATGTAATGCCCAAGAGAAAGACGTTCTCAAGTGGCATAATGAAAAACAGGTTATGACTAGGGAGATATGGGAGCACAATCGATCCAAGGGGCTAAAGTTCAAGGATTATCAACAAGTGTGGTGTAAACATATCCAAGAAAAGCTATTTCCTTGCTTTTTGCCCTGGAGAATAAATCACTAACAATGGATAAGATGCAGAGGTTGGGCCTTGGAGTAACAAGCTTCTTGTGGCTTATGCAAGAACATGATGGAGCCATGAAATCATATTTTCCAGAAATGAAAATTCACTAAAAGAATTTGGCCCGAAATCTAGTACATCAGTGGCAACCTCCTATATCTATAAAATAGGCTCTAGATAGATGGGAGAAGCACAAGTTGAAAAATAAATACATAAATTAAGCATGGGTTGTCATATTTCATATTGTAATAAGGAAAACTTCGGAGTTTCGAAACAATGTTCAACATTCACAGAACACAAGGTCAAAAGATGTGCTGGTCACCGAGGTTCTCAATGTTGTGAGAGAACATATTCTACCTATAATAAAAATCTCAAACAATTAAGCCAAATACTGATTGATTTATGCGAATAGATGGATGCCTCCACCTGCAGATCGTATACAAATATCTTTCTACGGTAAGTTGCGGATTTGTTGACAAGGGATGGTTCACATAGGCAAACTGGTTCACTCTTGAGCACTACCAACTACTACATGAGTGAGAAGCATGAAGGATGATCCTTGCAACAAGGCAGTAGTGCGGGGTTGTCTTAGAGTCCTTCAAACATGATGTGGTGATTAAAATCATGAGACCAATGTTTGGGGCCCCTAGTCGTATACAGGGATGATTCTTGGTTTCCAGAAACTAGACTATTTCAAATGTCTTTGGGTATCACGAACTAAAAATCTGATCCCTGTTCATTTAGTACAGTTTGGAATTGTGGGTATAGTTATGCGTGAAAAAATAGGCTACATGATTGGTGGCCTTACCTGTGAATATATAGATATAGCAGATAAATGTACAGGTCAGCTACAAGACACCTTGATGGAAACGCAATAAAACACTTAGGTTTTCAATTTAGAGAAACCAACGTGTGTACATAGTTGAAATTGAGCAGCAACAACCATCTTGGTTTCTTCCTTGTGAAGCAGAAAAGTACACATAAAAGGAAGTTCTACAGCCCGACAACAAGCAAATGTAGCATTATTTTTAGGCATTGCAGTGTGGGGAAGGTCAGATGCTAAATCTTTACAGCGAAAGATTTTGCAGGAAGTGCATAGCATCTACGAAGATCCAACTAAGCTAGAATATATCAACAACTGGAAATTTTGATGGAGAAGCAAGATCACACTTTTATCTGCAATTGTGAGATAAAAATGCATGTACAAGGTTGATGTGGAGCAGCACAACTTTGTGGTTTTCCCTTGTGAGAAAAGTCGATAGTGCACAGAAGGAAAACTAGGGTCTCTACAACAAGCACAGTATGCATCGCTTTTTGTCAGGAACTGTTAAGCGAGGTAGCTTGAAGTCTAGTATGCCTGTAGCAATAGAATCATAGAGAACCTGGTCTTTATTTTTTGCTTCAAGCTTTCTTTGTCTTGAGAACCTATGGGGTGCCTAAATGTTATTGCATGTATATATTTCTTGTATTGGTAGGGGTCTACAGTGGCGGATCTAAAAACTCCTTTAGGGCGGGGCAAATAGCCCACTCAAATGGTTTGGGGTGGAGTTAACTATGTATTATAGCCCATCACCAATGGCCAAAAACTTTAAGTTGATTTTCAAAATTTGGGATGATATAGATCCACCATTAGGGGTCTGCCTAACCTCAGCTTCCTAATAAAAAAGGTTCAATAAGGATTAGGTTCGATAAAAACATCTTTGATGAGGGACAAATTTGATGAATATCAACAGGTTAGTCGAAGCTCGGCTATAGGTACTTCAGTTTGGACTCGACTGAATTAGTCATGAATTGGCTAACAAGGTTATAGGTCGGCACAACAAGCCGTGGACTAGCCTTATGATGGTGAGGCAAGATTAGTTGATCTTCCCATAATGTTGACTTTGCAACAAGGAGTTCCCATATAGCTACAAAGTTGATGAGCACCAAGTTGATTGATCAACTTATTCCCTTCCTATTGAGAAGCGAGGCGGTTTGGTGTGCGTCTACCTGTGGTGTCAACTTACCGGTAGGTGTGCATCTGCTTGTGGTGTTAACTGCCACATCTAACTGGTGTTAACATGCCGGTAGGTGTGCGTCTACCTGTGGTGTTAACTTACCGGTAGGTGTGCGTCTGCTTGTGGTGCTAACTGTCATGTCTGACTTTGGTGTTTCGAGATATTGACTTGACATGAAACTCAATAAGAGCTTTAGAAAGCTGCCAATGCCTCAATGACTATCCTTTAGGATACTTGACTGAGGAATCCCAAAGGACCTGTTGCTCACTCAATCTTTAATGAACTCAATATTTCCTCTAAAGAGTAGAGGTCAACATCCTATGACACGACCAAGCAACAAGATCACTATGCCATTAAAGGTGTTTCATTCTAGTGCTCTAGACCTTTTTGGCATGGCCAGTGGAACAATTAATTTGGTTTCAATTGGTTACATACTTTGCACTCATGATCATCGAGGGTGGAAACACCTTTTTGGCACTCCCCATGGAACCGTCATGCTGGTTACAATAGATTATGGATGGGCTACTACTATGCAATTCAACACACCAACTAGTTGCCCTTAATTGATAACTATCAATACTAATGCATCAAAATGCCCATATCAATCAAATTGGTGAGTGGCTTCACAACAAAAAGATGGTCGTTCTCCAATATTATTGGATGGTTGTTTTCCTCTCCAGATGGAGTCAACCACCGTTAAAGAAAGCTCCGTCAACCATCATCAAGTCATAAATATGATCATATATCACATTGAAGAATTTTTTTAAAAAGGGTTGTAGAGTGCTACTACTCGTTATTTGGCAAATTAGATTTTATGCTATCAAATATGTAAGATAAAGAATCAACAAGTGCAAAATCTATACCCAATGAACCCTACTAATGTTTTGTCCAAACTAAGTTGCAAGACAACTAATATAGATCTACTTGATATCGTGGATCAAACATAGTTGACGGTATAAAGTAAATTATTGGATCGGTAACCAACATGACATCAACAAATGATACAGAGTCAGCCACATGTGTTAAATCAATAGATAATGAAGAAACAATTGCCAAGGAATTCATCAATGATCTTGACTCGGTTTATCGTGATTACCTAAACTTCTTGATTGATAAAGTCATCATTCTTTAATAATAACAAACGAGTTAGCAGCAAGTTCAACTTTGAATCAGTTATCAAAGAAATCGATTCCTTATTGGAAGCCGATGATGGTGAAGAGTCATCTGTTGGCTCCCAATGATCCTTGATGGTGACCTACAACTGACAGATGGGTCCTTATTACTTGATTCACCAGTCATTGTTACCGAAATAAACAATTCTAATGCCCCTAAATCAATCAATCAGTGAGTTGTCTCACTCCAATGATTAATGATCCATTATAATCAATATGGTGAAAGTAATTACCCACCAGCAGATATCAATAATCACCTTCTAAAATATGCTTATTAATCACATACTCCTAATTACTAAGTACATACCTTTTTTCTATTTTACCTATGTTTACCCCTCTCTCTCTTCTTGTTTTCCTCTATTCTCTCCTCTCCTCTCTCTCGGGCCCTTGCCTGTCTTGTACACTGCCTCTCTCATTGAAACCGGTTCACCACAACTCTGCTCTCTCTTATGTCATTGGTTGTCGTGCTTGTTAGAGCCTACCTCCCATCTTACCACCATCGCAATGCCCTTTCTTTTCTTCTTCTTGGCCTTAAACCCTCTTGTATTTTTAAAAAACTGTGTGAGTCATACATCTCTTTTAAAGGGGAGAGACACGAGACATGTATCTCCTCTCAATCTCCTCTCTAAGAGGAGATGCATGTCTCAAGCATCTTTTTTAAAAGATTCTCATTTCCTCTTTTAGAGAGATGTACGCCTCATGTGTCTCCTCTTGAAGAGAGATGTGCGGGGCATGTATCTCTTTTAAAGAGAAGACCCACACATCATTGTTTAAGAGGAGACACTTAAGGTGCATCTTTCTTAAAAAGAGATGTATCTTGGGTGCCTCTTCTGAAGAAGAGACTCGTCCGAGTTGTTTTTCTTCTATTCCATGGTGTATATACGAGTAGCTTAATTAGAGGGTAGCTTGAGAATTTTTGAATTTAAGGAGCTTGTACTTAGTAAAAATGGTGTGTTTTTAGTAACTCCCTTCTAAAATTAGGTACATAAGTTACAAGTCACTATTTCATGAGCATGAAAAGCCAAGAGGTCATCTAGAGAAATGAAGAACATTTTGAGAACTAGTACACCCTCAGCTATAAAAGGAAGTGACTTCTCATGAGACTAATGTATGGATGCAGATAAGACTAAAAAGTTTAGCAAAAATCCAATTCTTGTCAGAATTAACTGATTTTTGGTTCATTGGATAACCCTACTTGTCTAATTTTCAGCTCACCAAGAATCATGCTAATTAGAGTTATATGGAAGAAGATACGAACAAAATAAAATGACTTATCAAGTTGTTTGAGGTTAACCTGTTTTATCTCGAGGTACCATGAAATCATGAGGTTCTTGAGTTTTAGCGTCAAATTTGGTAAAAGCATCCAAAAACTACCAGTGCCTTGACAGTGACCATCCTTTTTGGGATACTTGTATGAGGAATCTCAGGACCTACAACTCGTCCGATCTTGAATAAATTTGATATTCATTTTTGAGGGTGGAAGTTAGAGGCTTCTTACACACCGAGATAATCGTGATAGTGGGATCAACATGTTATTTTAGGTGTTTTATTTTGGCGTATATATATATAGATAGATAGATAGATAGATAGAGAGAGAGAGAGAGAGAGAGAGAGAGAGAGAGAGAGAGAGAGAGAGAGAGAGAGAGAGTAAATATGTCCACCCATATGATTGCACTTACCAAGTATGCTCCGCCAGATGGTGCACTATGAGTCAAAGATCAGCTTGGTTGGTTTGACCTAAGACTTCCGGAGACGTGTCCAAGTGTACATCAGGCATCTAAAAAACAACGTTCACCACTGAGAGCGTCAGCTCAGCCGGCGTCCTCCTCCCTTTGCAACAAAAATACAATGCAATCTTCAACGGGCGTTTGGCTTTTACTTCTGACTGGATGCTGCGCCTTCTTTCCGCTTCGAGCCGGTGGCTGCCGACGACCGGTGTCTACTAAGATCGACTTTTTTGTTGCTTCTATTCTCCCAAACACTTTCAATTGATCGTCCACTTTTGGAACATGTAAAACAAGCGTCATTTTTTGGGAGCGTAGCCAACGATGAAATGAAGGGAGGCTTCTTTTAGTCCAAGCAGGGAAATTATCCTGCGTCTCTCTTGGCCCATTATATATCACAATTTGAGACTGGATAAATATCGTCGAAGAAAATTCTCGCGATAAAAAAGATGCCAAGCAAAAATCGTTGAATTAAAGTGCACACAAACATGCCAGCTCGGTTCGGCTTGTGTGAGCTCGTTAAATTGATCCTTTTAATTTTTTACCTCCATTATATCCCAAGAAATTGTGTTAAGGTATTCAAGAGAAAGGAAGAGCCATCTTTCTTCCGCCATCTTATTGAGGGTATTTAAGAAAATCTTTGATGAACTTTATTCATATCAGCTAAAAGGAAAGCGAGCTGTTCATGAACAAGTTGAAACATAGGCTTTTCGGCCAGCCTTTGGTTTGATTCATCCATCTAGGAAATAACCAGACCAATGAACAAGGGTTGTTCAGTTCATTCTGACTGGTTGACGAGCCTTATAAAAGAGGAGGCATTTACGTGTGTATATATAAAATAACTAAGCCTTTTCTCGTAATAGATGGGAGTTGCTACATCGATTCTTTGTTTCTATAGAACTCAGTGTGCTCATGCTAACATTTTATTGTTTCTTTTCAATACTTTTATGATTTTCGTCTTCTTCCTTTAACATTTTTATCATCCAATTTCTTACATTTTCTTTGTAAAACTTCCTTTGGTCGCCTTTTTATATATTCAAACCATCTTAAATGATTATATATTCAAACCATCTTAAATGATTTGCTCTCATTTTATTATTGGTTGATATCAGTCCTAATATATCTTTGATAACCTCATTGAGTATGGTCTTTCCTTGTGTTACTATACATCCATTTCAACATCTTTATTTGTCCTAGGCCCATTTTTTCATATGTTGATGATTATTGCTCAACACTCAATACTATGGCATAGTGGGTTTAATTATTATTTTATAATATTTACTATTTTTTAATGGTATTTTCTTGTTACATGGGATACCAAATGTACGACCTCTATTAATTTTATATGTTGCATCTCCTTCAATTTTTCTACTTATTTGAAAAGATGGTTTTGGGTACTGTTTTTTTGAGGAATTCAATATGTGTCATTCTTAATTTTGATGTTATTTGTGGTAATCAAGTGATCAAACTCGTATTACATATATTCTATCTTTGTTCTACTAAGTTGAAAGCTTTTCATTTTATAATATTTTATTTACAATTGAAATTTCTTGTTAACTTTTTCCTTGAACTCATCCACTAATATAATGTGATCCGTGAATAACATAGATACTTCATCTTGAATATATTCTATAAATTCATCAATAACCAAAGTAAGTATGTAAAGACTTAAAAAAGATTAACCTAATATTTGCTTCAAAGAAATTTATCATTTCTTCGCAAGTCCTTACATATGTTTGTGAATCATTATACATATCTCTTATAAGATTACACAACAACAACAACAACAACTAAGCCTTTTCCCGTACTAGACGGGGTCGGCTACATGGATTCTTTGTTTCCACAGATCCCTCTCGTGTGCCATGTTAGCAGTTAACTCACAATAAGATAGATCATTCTTTATTGTTTCTTTCCAACACTTTTGTGGTCGTCCTCTACCTCTTTTAATACTTTCCAAATTTAGTTTTTCTAACCTTCTTAAAGGTTCTTCTTTTGATCTTCTTTCTATATGTCCAAACCATCTTAAACGATGTTCTCTCATTTTATCCTCTATTGGTGCCACTCCTAATTTGTTTCTACTAACCTCATTATGTATACGGTCTTTTCTTGTATGACCACTCATCCATCTCAACATCTTCATTTCTGTCACAGTCATCTTTTGTTGATGATTAATTGCCCAACACTCAGAACCATAAAACATGGCAGGCCTAATTGTTGCTCTATAATATTTACCTTTTAATTTTAATGGTATCTTCTTATCACAAAGAATACCCGATGCTCCTCTCCATTTTAACCAACCAGCATTAATTCTATGTGTAACATCTCCATCAATTCTTCCATCACTTTGAAAAATTGACCCTAGGTATTTAAAACTTTCCTTTTGGAGAATGCAATGTGTGCCAATTTTAATTTCTATGTCCTATGAAGTAACGAAATGATCAAACTTACATTCCATATATTCTGTCTTTGTTCTACTAAGTCGGAGGCCCTTGCTTTCTAATGTTTCCTCCATAGTTCCAATTTTCTATTAACTTTTTCCTTAGACTCCTCCACTAATACAATGTCATCTGCAAATAACATACACCAAGATCTTGAATATGTTTTGTTAACTCATCCATCACCATTATAAATAAGTATGGACTTAAAGTTGATCCTTGATGTAACCCAATATTAACTTCAAAAAAGTTTGCCGTTCCTTCATGAGTCCTCACACATGTTTTTGCACCATCATACATGTCTCTTATAAGGTTAATATATGTCAATGGGAAACCTTTTTTTTCCAAAGTTCTCCAAAGAACCTCACTCGGTACCCTATCATAAGCTTTTTCTAGATCAATAAATATCATGTGAAGGTCTTTCTTTTTTGCTCTAAAATGTTTCATAAGACGTCTCAAAAGGTGAATCACTTCAATAGTAGATCTGCCTGGCATGAATCCAAATTGGTTCTCTGTGGTACTTGATACTTGTCTTAACCTATGTTTGATAATTCTTTTCCATAATTTCATAGTATGACTCATTAACTTGATACCTCGATAATTCGTACAATTTTGAATGTCTCCCTTGTTCTTATATATTGGTATAAGTGTACTTGCTCTCCATTTCTCGGGCATCTTTTGGTTTTTCCATATTTCATTAAATAGTCTTGTGAGCCAAGTGATTCCTATTTCTCCTAGTATTTTCCAAACTTCTATAGGAATATTATCTGGTCCTACCGATTTACCACTCTTCATATGTTTAGGAGCCTCTTTGACTTCATTCTTTTGAATACGTCAGTAGAAATTGTGGTTTATATACTTTTCTGACTTGGCTAAATCTCCTAAACTAATACTAACATCTTTATTTTCATTAAAAAGATTATAAAAGTAGTTTTTCCATCTATTTCTTATATCATCATTTGCCACTACAATTTTTTTATCCTCGTCTTTTATGCATCTAACATAATTAAGATCTTTAGTTTTCTTATCTCTAGCCCTAGATATCCTAAAAATATCTCATTCACCCTCTTTTGAGTTGAGTTTTTTTATATAAGTCCTCCCAAATCTTAGCTTTTGCTTCACTAACGGCCTTTTTCGCTTCCTTCTTTGCTTTCTTATAAGCTTCTAAAGTTTCACTAGTTTTCTTAGCATAATGTATTTTGTAACATGCCTTCTTTGCCTTGATTTTATTTTGTACTACTTCATTCCACCACCAAGCTTCTTTTTGTGCCAGTACACCTCCCTTAGATACCCCTAACATATCTTTCACCACTTTCCTAATATGTATAGCCATATTGTTCCACATATCACGGGGTATGCCAACATAATTCCAAACATCTCCTTGAAGGACTTTCTGTTTAAATATATCTTCTTTCTCGCTTTTGAGGTTCCACCATTTAGTCCGAATAGCTCGATGCACTCTTTTCTTCTTTGTCTATTTTTTTATTTGTAAATCCATAACTAAAAGTTGATGTTGGGTGGTTAAGCTTTCTCCTGGAATTACCTTACAATCGTTACAACACGCTCTATCTTTTTTTCTACAAATAAAGTAATCAATTTGTGTTTGTGATAATGCACTCTTATAAGTAATTAAATGTTCATCTCATTTTTTGAAGATTGTATTGACTATAAAGAGATCAAATGCCATAGCAAAATTTAAAATCTCCCTACCTTCCTCGTTCATATCCCCAAAACCAAAGTTTCCATGAATCCCTTGATATCCTAATGCCTCTTTACCGACATGTCCATTTAAATCTCCTCCTATACAAATCATCTCTCTTTGTGGAATCTTTTGAAACACCTTATCTAACTCTTCTCAAAATACTGTCTTTATACTATCTTCTAGTCCTACTTATGGTGCGTAAGCACAAATTATATTCAAAACCTCTGCTCCTAACACTAATTTCAACGTCATGATTCGGTCACCATATCATTGTATGTCTACTACACTCTCCTTTAAATCTTTATTTAAGATAATACCAACTCAATTTCGAGCATTTTCTTTACATGAGTACCATAATTTAAAAGCTCTATCCTCTATCTCATTTGCTTTTTCTCCAACCCATTTTGTCTCTTGTAAACATAGAATATGAATCTTTCTCCAAATCATAGTATCTACCACCTCCATTAGCTTACCCGATAATGTTCTAATATTCCAAGAAGCAATACGAATCTTATTATCTAGGACTAGCTTTCTTACCTCCAACATCCATCCATAATCAAAATGCGGAGACCCTCTTTAAAAAATTTTCACTACATTCGGGCAGTAATGTAGCGGGACTAACTTCTTTACCCACACCCGTCCATGATGTGGGAACCCTCTCTACAATTGATTTACTACATTCGGGCGAAAATGTAGTGACCCTTGCTTACTTCTTACTGCATTTGGGCTCTGCAGCATGTCGCTAGGCGGGGACACCCCAAAGCAATGCTCATAATTTTTGTAATCCATGTTATAAAAATCAGACAAAATTTTACGCTGGCTGTCAGAAGCCTAACACAACTCTCCTCTTTTATCCGGGCTTGGGACCGGCAATGCAAGGGTGATCCCTTTCATGGGCGGAGTTATATCTCTTATAAGATTATTGTACCTTAATGAGATACCTCACTTTTTCAAAGTTCTTCAAAGAATATCTCTTGGTATTCTATTATAAACTTCTTCTAAATCAAGAAATAGCATGTGCAATTTCTTATTTTGAATAGGTGAATAGCTGCAATAATAAATTTCTCTAGTGTGAACCTAAATTAGTTCTCCATTATACATGACACTTGTTTAAATCTTTGTTAAATAATTTTTTTCATAATTTTATTATATAACTCGTCAACTTCTCAAAAATTTAGATAATTTTGGATGTCTACATTGTTCTTGTATATAGATATAATTGTATTTTTCTTTCATTCCTTAAACATCTTTTGGTTTCTCTAAATTTCATTAAATAATTATGTAAAACAAACGAAACCCATTTCTCATAAAATTTTTCATTATTCTATAAAAATATTATTTTTTCCTACAAATTTAATAATTTATATAAGTTTAAGAGCCTCTTTGACTTCATTTCTTTGGATATGTTGATAGAAATTATAGTATATATATATATATATATATATATATATATATATATATATATATATATATATTCTTTTATATATATATTCTTTTGAGTTAGTAAACCCTTTGAGACTAATATTAATACATATATTTTTGTTAAAAGTTTATGAAAATAATTTTTTCAATGATTTTTGTTGCTTACCAATAAAATCTTCTCGTCATCATCCTTAATGCATCTAATAAAAATAAGATCCTTTGTTTTCCTCTTTTTAGCCTTATTTAACCTAGAAATATCTCTTTTACCTTCTCTTAAGTTGAACTATTATACACATCCTTTTAAGTTTTGCTTTTTTCACTAACAACCTTTTTTTATTTCTTTTGTTTGCTATTTTATAAGCATCTCAAGTTCCATGAGTCTTGTTGGCGTAATGCAATTTATAACATGCCAACTTTACCTTAATTTTATCTTGTACAACCTTTCACTCCATCATCAAGCCTCCTTTCATTCTATTATGCCTCCCTCTGACTTACCTAGCTCATCTTTTGTCAATTTTTCATATGCAAGGTCATATTATTCTACATGTCACAAGTCATGCCTACATAATTGCAAGCATCCTCTTATAGTACTTTCTCTCTAAATATTCATTATTTTTCATTTTTGAAGCTCCATCATTTAGTATGAGTAGTCCTATATATTATTTGTCTCTTTGTCCACTTTTTTACATATATAATCTTTCTCTTAGAATTACTTACAATGCTTACAACACGATCCATTTTTTCTCCTACCAACAAAATAATCAATTTATATTTAGACATTCCACTCTTATAAGTAATTAATCCTCTACCTCATTTTCTCAAAACCATAGTTTCCATGAAATACTTATTTAGATCTCCTCCTAAATAAATCATTTCTCTTTATGTAATTCTTTGAATCACATTATTTAACTACTCTTGAAATACCTTTTTGTACTTTCTTTTAGTGTTATCGGATTTTAAAGTCTCAACTCTTAATACTAATTTTATCATTATAATTTGGTAATCATGTTGTTATTGTCTACAACACTATCTTTAAATCCTTAATTACAATACCATCAACTCCATTTCGAGCCTTTCTTTTCTTGCGAACCATAATTTAAAACTTTTGTTTTTAATCTCCTTAATTTTTCTCAAACCCACTTTGTCTCTTTTGTAGACATGACATATGAAACTTTCTCCTAATTATATTATTCACGACTTCTACTAGCTTATCAGTCAATGTACTAATATTTAAAGTACCAATGCGAATTTAGTTGTCAGGAACTAACTTCCTTACCCTTCATATCTATCCATATTTTGAATTGTTCACTATATTTGATGGAAATATAGCAGCACTTGCTTTTATGCCCATAATCCTCCATGATATGAGAACTCTTTGTACAATTAATTCATTATATTCTTACCAAGACATAGAAGCCGTTGTTTAATTTTCACTGCATATATTCACATTCTACAATGCATCATTAAAAGGGATTGACCATAAAGTATAGGACCTATAATAGAAAAAACTCATAGAATTTGGCATTAATGTCAGAAGTCTAACTGAACCCTCCTCCTTCATATGGAGGCATGGGACAAGCCATGATGGAGTTGACATATATGTGTGTGGAATTTATATTCAATACATATGATACTCAATCATTGTATAATGGTTGACACCATTCTATTCATTCTAATAGTCCCTAGATCATAATTATTTGTACCAGCCATTTTGAGTATTAAGCACTTCCCACGATCCATCTCTCTCTCTCTCTCTCTCTCTCTCTCTCTCTCTCTATATATATATATATATATATATATATACGTGTGTGTATGTATGTACATGCATATGTATGTATATATACATACAAACACATGTCATTTTTAGTGCTTCAGTAAATGTAGGATCATCACAATAATTATGTCTTTCTATATACCTTATTCCATCTTCGAAATGAGAGCTAAAGCTATACCTAATTATGAATATGTTAAAAAGGCCGGGCTTCCTACTACTCCTCGACTTACACAAAGGTCAAATGGTACACATTTAGGAACACGAATCATTAGAATGTTCTTAAAACACACACACAGGACCAAGAGCATTAGCTCAACGGCAGGGCGCTCTAGTGCTGTTGCTGGGAGTTCGACTCCTAGAGGATGCATGAGTGGGTGTTAGGCTTCGGCCTCCTCTTGTAGCCAAACACAAACACACACGCACATGGTTCTGAATTACTTCAGTAAATGTAGTGTTATGTCAATACAAATGTCTCATTTGATCTCAGATGACAGTGATGGATATTCTTCTGTATGATGTTCAAAGGGGTCTTTCTACCCCTTGGGTAACCCAAAGGCCAAAATGCAACACCCTTATGAATATGTCTTCCATCATTAGTACGTGATTAAAGAAGGAAAGTGCGTTATTAGCGTGGATGATAGGCATGAATAGTTGCTGGTGGGTGCATAATCATGGCTGCATGGTGCTCATGTGCCCTGCTGCAGCCCGTGACGAGAATGACTCAATCCACTAAATTTGAATGCAGTAACCGAAACAAGTGCATACCTCACCAGTCTAACACATAAAAGCTTCAAGCACCCGAAAACGGCAAGAAGGGAGCTCTCAAGAAACTCAAATATTCTGAAAGTGATATCTTAAATATCAAAACAAATGGCTCATATTAATAAAGATGTACTTTTCAGTGATAAGATATTTATTAAGAAAGAAATCCTTAAAATATGTAAATTATTTTTAATATTTTAAATAAAAGTTGAAAAATATGCTAGAAAGAATATATACTTCTCATCTTTCTAGCTTTTATTCACAATATATAAAAGAAATTGTTTTTTTATCACCCTCGGCTTAAGAAAACGTTTGGTTTTGTTAGTTTGGGGAGTGACAAATCGATGCACATATCGGCAAAAGGAGAGATGAACCACAGAAATCGATGCACAAATCGATGCACATAGTTTAGGGAGTGACAAATCGATGCACATATCGGCTTAATTTGAGTAAAAAATATCGGCAAAAGGAGAGATGAACCACAGAAACTAGGCAAATGAACTTTGCATGAAAACTCAAGTGTTTCCTTCTCTCCTGTGTTCTTTCCTACCTCGAAAAAACACCCAAGTTTCAGTGTCACTTACTGAATGCATGAAGACCAAGTTTTCTTTGAACCATGATTACAACCTCACATGAGTCGTGACAAGTTTTAGTACCAGGGGCTTCACCATGAATCAAACGCTCCCTTAATGCGAGACAAGCTCATATTCTCGCTGGTTCTTCATTTTTGTGTCTTTTTAAATTCACCTTAAGAGCAACTTTTATTTTATCTTCTATTTGGTGTTGTAATATCCGAATTAAATACGATCACTCTTTTTGTTAATCATTCTCTTCAATAATATCTTTTTTCTATTGAGAAAATCGACACTTAAATTAGAATATAATATTTCTCCAAGAAGCTCCAGAGGGTTTAGCATTTCTATACTTGGTTCCAAGTCGATTAAGGGAGGAGAGTTTACATTAGCAGACATTAACATAAACTCAATCCCAATGTTTTCCATGGATTTCGAAGTTTCTTCGTGACAACAACTTTAGAAACTTTACAATCCCCTATTGGTGGAGGCAAGACGAGCCCATCATCTTAACTTATCTTGCTCGCCTAAATGAGTAATGCCAGCTTGTTGCTAGTTTTTTATCCAGTTCGATTCTGGTTCGAATTGTCGGTCCGGTTACAAATTTCTGATCCGTTTATGTACATGTAGTGGGAGTGGAAGTGATAAGGTTTGTTCATGTGGTTTTGGCAAAAGCTAACAAACCCAAAATTGACTCTAACTTTCGAACCACGCAAGGAAACAAAGACAATAAGAAATCTTTGGACTCGGTGTACCCTGACTTTTCTATTCTCTTGCAGTCCAAGGGAAACATCTATAACCCCAGACCCGCCCTAGCACATGTTCTTTATTTAAATAATTTCAAAACCATTAAATTAAGTCACTATATAATAACCAATAGTGTCTCATGCAGCCACAAAGCACGTTGTCGCTTGCATTCCGTTTTGTCAAAACAGTTTTGCAGCTTTTAAAGCAAAAAGATCACGCGAAAGAACATGTTTTCTAAGTATGAGATTCAGGTTCAACTACGTTGAGGTGATGTGGCGCATCAAGTTGATTTCTTTCTTTTCTTTAGTCAATCAACGATACAACTGTGGATTCACAAATCATTTCTCGAGTTATTTGCTTATATATATATATATATATATCATTTCTGCACACTGCTCTCAAAGGTTTTGGAGGAGCAATATATATGTATATATATAGAGAGAGAATGAGTTGGTAGACTCTTTTTGACAATATGAATTGTTCATTTCTTTGATTGAAAGGTCTAGATTCAAAATGAAATTACTTTATTATACCCTTTTGCTTTAAAAAAGTTACTTTTATTTTTTGTTTGAATTTGAATCATTTCATCAAAGAGTTAAACAATTCAAATTGTCAAGAAGAGTATGACAACTCCCATTATATATATAGAGTGAGTATGGTATATTTATCACCTCATACGTTGAACTATTCTTAATAATCTTAACCATTCATCTTAAAAGACATTTGGTCGATTTCAAAAGCAACAAGTGCACATCTAAATCAAGTACACTTGTAAAAAAAACATGTATATATATTTTTTTACTTTGAAAACAAGTGATAAGTATATAACATGTTAAGCATATTAAACTTTTAATTACATATATATATATATATATATATATATTTATATTTATATTTATATATATGTGTGTGTGTGTGTGTAGAAGACAAAAAAAAGAAAAAAACTACACAATGCCATGACAAGCAGAAGGGTCTATAATTTTGATAAAAAGAAAGACAAACGACCATTTATTTTGGCAAGATCTATGGTTAATCTGTACACTGAAAATTCTGCCAAGCTATTGTGATCTGCAGTACGGTTTCTGCAAAATGAATGGTATAATGATCAGATCTACTATCTTGATCCCCAGAAGCTCATTCACACCAAACCCTTGCGAACTCGGTGCGCTTTGCATCAAGAGTCTTGGAGCCAACCCATACAGTGAGTTAAGCTTTAGCCGAAACTGATCAGGCCGGGTTAGGTTCGTGTAAGGGTTGATGACCTTTCTATTCATCCCCGCCGGGAGTGACTTATCCATCGACTCGATTTGCCACTCCAGCCGTTTTCAGTATTATTTTGCAAAGGGTGATCTGGGTTACGTGCATATGAGGGACCATGTAGGGCCCTTTGGTCCAAAGCCATCAAGCAATGGTCGACAGACGTGAGACGTTGCTATTATCTCAGCCGCTTGTTAAGCAAATCGAAGGGTGGAGATTATTTTGTGAAGTTCTTGTGCTGGTTTTTCCAACATTGACAATGATCTGTGAAGCCTACGTTTAAGGAAGCTCATGTGGAGTGGGATTGAAAACCTAACATACATACATAAATACATACATATATATATATATATATATATATATGAGAGAGAGGCCTTCAGTGGTGAACTGGATAACCTGTTTTCTGTTTACAGTAAGGAGGACAAGGCATGGTATGCATGCTCCAAGTATCAAACTCATCACCGTCACCTTTAGCTTGTGAGTTGAGTTCACTGCCAGATGTGCTAACGTTCGGAATATTCTAATCCTAAGTTTCCAATATTCATGAACAAGAGTGGAACTTATTATGATAAAAATTAATAGTAAATTGGCCTCTCTCTCATATAACCTATAACCTATATATATTAAAGTTAGTGTTTTTGAATTTAAATTTCAATCATGTATGAATAGATGGTTGAGATTTGTTTTATTTTGATATGTTAGGATATATATTCTATAGTAAAATTTTCTTTATATATATATGTATAAAGAGAAAGTGATTGGATCCTACCTACACTAACACTTACTCATTGCTTATACATAACATGAGAGTAATAAAATGTTTTTCCTACTTTTCTAAGCTCTTTATAAATTTAAAAATTTTACTATCACCCAAAAGCAATGAGTGAGTGGGTGTGCAGCTTATATATATATATTGTGCATGTTGAGAGGACCAAACATGTTTTTCCTTTTAAACAACCTGAAATGTCTGACCACCTGATAGGTGTAAATATGTTGTGTTGCTGGACAACGTGTCCTTCAAATCTCAACTACCAACAAATACCATAAATCCAGTACGTCTATTTTAAAATTTCGAATTTTAGGAAAAGTCGTACTGGTGTCCTTTGCGTGTGTATCTATACTCACACACGAGTACGCTTGCGCGCGCACACTATACATGTACATGGGAGACGTGTGTCTGTGTGAGAGAGAGTTCAATGCTGAACTAGCTAAGTTTGTTGAAACATCTAAAAAATTAAGCATTCTCATTCTTGAATTAAATAAATACATTCCAAGAACAAATTGGATAATCAAATTCATGTTGTTTAAAAATATTCAGGAATAATTATTTTCTAAAAACAGTTTTGGACTTTTCTCTTAAAAGCCAAAAGGGGGTCTCTAACCCTAAAAAGTGATACTGTTTGTTCTACACACACACACACACACATATATATATATATATATATATATGTATATGTATGTATAGGTAGGGTGAAGCTCATAAATGTTTATATGTATCTACAGTCTCTCTAGGAATAGATTAATCTTGCCAACACTTGAAACTCGTATCGGGGATCCGGGGACGTGCCCACTTGATTTGTGGGGAGAGAGTCTCGTTGGTCGCGACGTATCCTGACCTATCTTTTGAAACAGATAGTTCGCGTACTCGTAGTGGCTGTGTTTTGATTTGAGTAGCTTAACTAGCAAATTCATATTTAATTGGTTTAGATCATGAGGAACAACACGACACGACCTGAACAGGAACAACCCGACATGCATTTGCCAAACCATGAACAGTTAGGTTCATTTCCCCCACTCATGTGTTGCAGCTAATCTACGGATGTCCAACTTCTGGAAGAAGAAAAAGTGCAGGAAATAATGTTAAAAACGGAGATCACTGCTCATTTTAAATATTTCATCAGATTTTCATATCTTTCAATTTTAGTAGGAAATCGTATTAAAGTTAAACTCTGAGATCGATTTCTAATAACAAGTTAAATTTTCTACTCAAAATTACATATGAAAAGTTACATTTTCCCCAATTGATTCACTATCATCATGCTCTAAGGTAAGCTAGTAACATTTATTGAACCTTCTAATATTGACTTGATTAGTATTACTTTGAACAAGCTGCCATGGTGAAATCAGTAGACACGCTGCTCTATCGAGTCGGCTGACATAAGCTAACATTGTCATCTGGTTAGTAAATAATTGAACAACTGAGATCCGTTTAATTATGAAGCTTAATCGACATTCTTAACAAGTCTCTAATGAATATCAACCATGGTAGTCCCTAAGGGCGTGGAGAGTACATGGTTCAATTAACAACCCCATTCAGATTCAATGTGTTCTGAACCATCGCATAATTTAAATTTCATTGTTGTACATAAAAATATAACCCAGTTAGGTATTTGGGTTGGAGGGAGCCTCCCAATTTTAGCCAAAAAGAAAAAGAAGTTGTTCAATCAATATCTTGATGTGTTCTTACTCAAAATTTTATTTTCTATTTCATGTGCTTTTAGATATCACATTTTCTTCGTTTGAACACGCGGTATTAAGACAAATTGAATTTATCGGAAAAAAACAGAGAACTTCTCGCGTGATTGGCTGCTTGAAACATTTCTCATACTGCTCGTGTGTATGAAAGTAGAAATACGAGGGTAATTTCAGTCACATTGAAAACAGCAGACCAGCAAAGGTGGGTCGTCTGCCCGGACGTTGGGGAGCCGAAAAATCGAGACGATTTGGCTCGTATCCGCCGATTAATCGGCACAAACATGTTTTCTCCTTCGCAGGGTCGCACTGACTCGGCCAGCACTACAGCAGGAAGCGTCTGCATAAATACCCTCTCTAAGTGTTCACTCGTTCATTCCTCCCTCTCCCTCCTTCCCTCTCTCTCTATCTCATCCGTTAAGGAAGACGGAACTGAAATCGGAAACTCGATTGGGTCGTTGCCGGTGGATTCTCCGACCGGTGATCTCCTGGCCATCGGATTCCGCTGCCTTTTGCAGAAAATATCTCCGCAAAGTTTATTCCTTTTCGATAGATCTCACCCTTTTTGTGAAGGTTTCGTAGGGGAGAGGAATAAAGTTTTTGCCTTTGTCTTCCCTTCCCTTGCTGACGATTGAAAGGAGCACTAGATTTCACTGTGATCAGTGAACAGAAAAAGCGGGAGGGTTGCGGGAATCCTATTCCCGCTTCGGAAAGTGGAGGCACGCACGAGGAGGAACGCAGCCTTTGGCGATTGCCGAGAACTTTCCTCTTCGGCGATCTTCCGTTATAAGCAGTAATAAGATTGAAGACCCGAAAAGGAAGAAGAAAGAGAAGGAAAGACCCTGAAATTTTCACTTACTTTACGCTAGAACCCTGCACAAATTGCTCTGTAAAGGAAACCGAGAAGCAGAAATCTTCAGTTCTCTCTTTCGCGCTCATCATTATCTCTTCGGCACCGATTCGTGCGGGAGCGAAGCACTCAAAGAGGTTGTACAAGTAGCGTAGCACCGCGCCGGATTCTTTTGTTGTCCGGTGTTAGTAATTTATGTTGAAGAGAGTTTCCCGGTAGCATGATGAGTTTTACGGAGGGAATCGCACGAGAAGCGAACGGCCGGAGGGATATGTCCCTGGCCTCGACTTCTGGCCGTCGGGTTGGGCCTAAAGTCGTCCGAGTCTACTTCAACGACGTGGACGCGACGGACTCGTCAAGCGACGAGGAGCCCAACCGGTTCTGCGGGATACGCGTCCAAAAGAGGCACATGATTGAGATCAGAATTGATACCCCGCGGGCAACTCCGTCGCCGTCGCCTTCGAAGAAACGGAGTGAACTGCCCGAACCTCGTGTTACGCTGAAACGTAACGGGGAAACGGCCGAGAAAGAAGGGCGGAAGCAGAAGTTCAGAGGCGTTCGGAGAAGGCCGTGGGGACGTTGGGCCGCGGAGATCCGAGACCCGACCCAAAGGAAACGTCTCTGGCTCGGTACGTTCGACACGGCAGAAGAAGCGGCAACGGTGTACGACGACGCGGTCGTCAAGCTCAAGGGACCCAACGCCATCACCAACTTCCCGATGACGTCCGTCTCGTCGCCGACGTCGGTCCTCTCTCCGTCGATCGGCGACTCCTCGCCCTTCGAGAAGTACAAGGTCCCTTCTGAGTCCGAGTCTGACCTGTCCTCCTGTGATACGGGATTCGATCTATTCGCTACGGGGTTCGACGACTTCTCGTCATCGTTTCCGTTCTTCTCTGACGTAGCCTGGAGGGCGAGGCATTGGAGGGATGGCAGCGACGAATTCGGGGAAATTGACGATCTGTTGCTGCAGATGGGCGATTTCCTGCCCTCCTCCTCAACGTCATGATTTCTCCTTCCAACGGTGTGTCCGTGTCGGGTACGTGATTTGAGGCTCCCGTGCTGGGTTGGGACGATTCCCCGCGCCAACGTCGTGGTTTCTTCGGACAGGCCGTGTACAACACGGGATTCGAGATTGTGGCTTCGTCGCCTTTCCCGCCCAGGCTGGTGGTGGTAGTAGTAGCTTCAGTAGTAGTTGTTACGATTTCGGCGATATCTCGCTACCGATCGGCGATTTTGCCTGGAGTCGTCAACGCCGTGATTTTGTTGTTCCCCGTTCCTCCTTTTAGGGTAGGCTGCCGCCTGGCTGAGGGCGCTTTCTTTTTTTCCTTTTTTGTCCTCTTCTATCAGTGATGCCACGTGGTAAAATCGCGTGGCTGATTTTTTGCTCCCTCCTTTTTTCAAGTGTAAGTTATCGAGTATGCGCAGTCCCAAATGGGATGCTTAAGGAACCAATTAATACACTAAAATAAATTAATTAATTAATACAATCGATACGAACCGGCGGTTCAGTTTGGGTATGTGACAAAATGGCAAAAAAATCAATTAATAAATACAAATTTCTTGGCAAAATAACAACCTTATTTTGGCACTGTTTGAGCATTCCTTGAACTTTAATTTTCTTTTCTTAAATAAGAAGCTGGGGTTTCAAGAACCGCTACCCAAGGTGGACTCACAAATTGAAGATCATGAGTTCGATACCCAGGTGTACATCTGGCTTCAACCTCCCTGTTTTACCAAAACAATATGGACCCCTGCCTAATGGCTGACCTATTCACAATGAGGTGAGGGAGCAAACTCGCTCATAAAAAAGAATATGCATAGTTACTGTCGACATTTTCAAAATATTATATTAACCTCCTCACCTGAATAAACCTTGCTTCAGCCCACCAAATTTTCTGCTTCAAGCACCGCTCCACCAGATATCCACTCCCCGGAGTATCGAACTTATGATCTTCAACTCTAGCATGAGTTGTTGTCATATAGAAATATGACAAATGGCAGCCCCAAAGTCCACCTTGGACGAAGTACAAGCTGCTCTTTAGTAGTGAAATGTGAGTTTAACAGTGGGTGGAGATGCAAAATGGACCCAGCTCAGCCCACATATAGGTAAACCATATCCAACATAACCAGATATTCACTGAAAAGACTCGAATTCAGAAATCAAGTAGAAGAAAGCTACGTGCAAATCAGATTCAAACATGTAACAGATATCGGTGAGACATTTTGGAGAAGGCCAAGTCCGAGCATGGTATGATTGGACCCTTCAACCGCTTAAGGTGGCATGCGAATCCTATGATCCATTGTAAATCGGTTCCCATTACCAAATCTCGAACTAAATGGGTTTGGATTTAGAACAGTATGTTCTATTCCTAAACAAACTCTACCATAGGAGTAGGGATGGCAACATTGATCTCATTCGTGGGGAGCCAACCCAATCCAACCTGAACGGATTGGATATTACCCATGTTTAAAGTTTAAAGAAAACCCGAATATCTCAGCCGGGCATGGATTTGGGTGCAGGATTAAAGTATCCTCGTTGCTTCATATATATTACATATCTGATCTAAAATCAAGGTCGCACACATACGGATCTTACATGAACACACACACAGACATGTGTGTGTGTATTGTAACTGTGTACCAGTAGCTGACCAGATGGAACATGGACCGGGTATGGAATTCGGGTTTTTCTTTCTCACGGGTAGTGGAGCGGATACGGGACAGAAGTTTGAGATTTGGGTACAACGTCGACCATGGATTCACCCGCTCCCATTGACATCCAGGCAAAGGAATGTAGGTTCTTATCCTTTATGAGTTCATTAATGTGTGCTATCAGATAATGTCCAAGACGTCATTCCCCAACTAAACGGTCGTGACCTCCCTATCATTTAAAAAAGAAAAAAAAAGCCTTCAAAATCACCTACAAATAATGCACGCCAGTTGTCACTTGACCGAGAAAATAGAAATAAAGTATAGAGGCCGGAAAAGGCTACAACTTTATGTTAATCACCAAATTATGCGTGACAATTTCGGGTTCCCGTTCTTGCTCGTGTCGTGTCATACACCATGATAGGCTTGGTTTGTCTTGATATCGAACTCATGATCTTCAACTTGTCAGTCAACACCGTACCAATTTGTTAATTAACAAGCAGCTCATGAGAATATCCGGACATACAAACACGAGCTGATCACATCATTTGTGTCACTGCCTTTTTTTCGGGTTTATACACATCGTGTCCATCAGTGAACTTGTCCGGCGTCGCGCACATGTGTGTGCAGTTGTTTTGTGTGACGAAGGCTGGTTGTGCCAGGGACGATGCCAGTCACTGGAGGGCATCCGGTGACAGTAACGAACACGGGTTTTTCAGATCGTGTCATATTCGTGTCGTACAGCCGGCAATTTCTGGTCATGGTCGGTATATCTTGCCATATTTTTACTCCGAGTCCAACAAAAATTGCGTGGCCCATGCGAAAACTTGCAGCTTACTTGTAGACGGTTCACAGATTTCCACGTTTCAGTGACTGAACGATCTTTTTCTCTATCGAGAGATATAAAGGTTGCTTTCCGGTGGGCCCTTCCATGTCCTACTTGACTGACACGTGGCATATAATGGAAACTGCCAGCGACGATGATCCACAAGACGAGTTGCTGAAACTGCGGTGGCAATCATCTTTTTGGCTTGTGGTCGTCTCGTGTCAGCATCTTGTGTGCTCGTGTAAAAATAAGCTTACCTGGGCACTACCTGTTTCTTTTCTTACCCCTTAGGCGGCCATGAATACATGAAATCTTTGGGTTATATATAGTCTTCTTTTTGTTCTCTTATTTGTTTTCGTGTCAAGGACATGTCAACCAAAACTCGACCAAAGTTTTTCAGTTTTCCTTGCCACCTTGAGTAGTTAGAAGCGGCAACATATTTTGGGTTGTTTCATTTTCGTGTCATGTTCGAAATTACCACTCCTAGCCACAGTTTTGTGCAAACTGCGTTAGCTCGTATTTTTAGTTAGGAAGAGAAACTACGTACAGGCTAGAGCACCATTCTTCATATGGGTGGGCTTAGTAGTTGAGTATATAATGTTTACATAGAAGTAAGTTAGAAGAACATGCTTAGCCAATTAGTTCAACTGATGTAAGATAACAGGCCGACCTTGTCTAGTATGGAAAAAAGCTTAGTTGTTGTTGTATATAACAGAAAAACTCATGCTTGGTTAATCGAGGTTGCAGCTTGGCTTAAACAAGCAAGTGTAACAAGTCACATACAAGCAACAATTTAGGAAGACAAGCTCCAACAAGGCCCAGTCACCTCTGTTCCATTGATGTGCATTTTAGTGTATTAGACAGTCAACGCTATCCAATTGACAGAATATTAGCTCCGATTCTATAGTATATGATCAGTAGCGTATTTATAGGCCTCCTTATAGGATTGATTTGTTTTCACTATAACTCCCTTGCTCGAACTATGATCCTATAATTATTTGATTTCATGAAAAGACAATAAGAAGAACCTTCTAGAGGACTAAAAATAGGCTAAATTGGATTAGAAGTAGCTGAGTTATTATCACACTCGCATGAGTCACGATCATAATGCGACTTGAACTCATGCCACGAGATCACTCCTCGCACGAGCATGAACATAAGTGGCATTGAAAGACACGCATATCCCAATTTTAACTCTAATAAATATAATCATATCCAATTCAAATGTATTTAAATCTAAACAATTCGTTAAAAATGGAGTTGGTTCCCCCGACATAATCCCCAAAAGTCATCTATAAATTTCTAAACAAACTAACTCTCTACTATGTTGTGTCATCTCAAAGTACCACTCGAACAATCCGCTACTCAACATTGTGCATTTTGCAAATAATAGCTTTGAGAAAAAATATAAAATAATAGAGTGAACTCCACCCCATAGCTCAATAAAAAATGTATACACCCCTCAATAGAATTTATATTAAAAGCATACATATTCCATAATTATTTTATGTTTACATTTCAACTCATGCTTTAAATTCATACTCTCTCTCACACACCTATCAGTTATTATAATTACAACCTATACTGTATTTGCTCTAAGGCCGTAGTAGTCATCTGATCCTTCCTTATGTGACCTTGGTGTATCCCATCTATGACGGTCAAACCATGTCGACTCTCACAATAAAGTGTAAAAGAACAATGCTAAAGGATCTACAAATCACTAGAGACTCAATATAAAGTAAACAAGCATGTCAAATATATATTTACACATTATTATGTTACAAAAACAATTCTATCTTATTACCTTCATAATTCATATTTGAATTCATACATTCAAATTTATATCCACATAGTATTCAAATAACATTTTTCATCAAACACATGCATATCAAATCAAGCTCTTTATCAATCAGGCTATAAACAAGTTTATCTCAAAGCATACCAAATAACCCATAATTTTAAATATCATTTACAACCATCAATAAAATATTTAATAGTCACACATATTTAAATTAATGCAAAACAAGAAAAATCACTTCTAGCATGGTTCTATTAAAGAATACATACCCCTACTTGAAAGAGCACCAAGATCCAATTCCAAACCATTAGGCCGCTCTTATCACTGTCGTCTCTAAACAATTTAAAATAATAATAATATTAAATAAGTCTAACACTACAAATCAATTCCAAATCGGATCCAAAATGATCTTAAAACAATCCAAAATTTAACTTGAATCCAAATAAGCCGTTTTAAATCCATTTATGATCCAAACTAGACAACACAATATTTATTCTATGTTTCTAATTCAACACGAAACTTGGCTCAAACATGAAACTACCTAGTCAGGTTCTTTGTTCGACTCTTTTTCTAACACAAACAAAACTCAAAAACGGCTCAAACATAGAACCACTATAATAACACAATACTCCAAAAGGTGACACATTTATTGTCTTGACACGACACACAAAATGTTGGAAACGCATGCCTGACACACTCAAACCTTAGTCAGATACCATTCCTTTCCAATGACGATTTCACCATTTTTGGCATTAATAAGGCCGACAATGGTCCCCAACCGACCACCCGACTCCTCCCTCCCTATCTCAACCATCAATGTTCGTCGTCAACAGCATTTTGGTCAGAAATCTGAAATAGAGATAAGAAAAGTTTATGTTTTTCATTGATTTCACATTAGCTTCGAGCTAATACATGTTGTTTTTGAATTTTCAACTCAAATACATCAAAAACCCTTTGATTTAAGCCAAATTTGACCCCAAACAACATTGATTTCATCAAAAAAATGGATCGAATGAATTTTTTTTAGAAGTGGCATAAAAATACATTTTTCTAATGTCTTTGATCGTTCAACCATCCTAAGTGTTGTCAATCTTCAAGGCTCTCTTGTGAGTCTAATCTACACGCGAATCAGTCATACAATGACAAGCATTAGAGTTGGGTAGGTTTTCGGACAATCCAACCTAGCTTTCCATCAACACATTCCATCATGCGCTGTTGGAATGCATGTCTAATTGGGTTTGGGTTAGGATATGGATCCTAACCCGACCCACTCTATTACAATTATTGCCCTTCTTTGAGAAGATATATGTAGTCAACTGAAACCTAACCTTAGATTCGTTTGATAGAGGTAGATTGTTTCATCTATATCTGAGTCATTTGAGCTTTGATTACAATTATTTTTGATAGTTGAAAAGAAGACAACATAAGCTTTCCTGAGTAACATTCAAGAATTGAGAAGATCTTTCTTAAAAATGGATTTTATAACTCGAGGCAGATTTTGGTAGACTGATAATATTGTTCATTATGCAACTGAATGTAGAAAGACCAAATTCACAATGAAGACAAAGTGAGAATGAAAGAAAAGTGCTTGATTAACTTAGATAGAAGAGCTTCAACTATGAACTAACAATTAGGAAACAAAAACAAAAAAAAGAAACATGAAATAAACGAGTTGATGACGTATCTCCTTGATCCCTAATTTCATATCCTTCTCTATTTTTCTAGATAGCTCTTTGCTTTTCATAACTTTTGGAGTAGTAGCCCATAATTTTTAAATAGTGGTGAAGGAGGTTTAGCCATATATGTTAGTTGGCCATTATTCATCCTTTTTAATACTGCTAGGTTCCTTGCAATGTACATATATGATAAAGGCTCAAGGGTCCCTTTTCAATCTTCAGCGACAACATATGCAAAGGCAAAGAGTTTCAAGCATGGTTTTATTTGAAATGCACGAGCAATGTCAATTTTTTTTGAAACAAGTCTTTAAATGAAACTTTGTATGATTTATACATGAATTGGTACGACTTCATCAATGTACTTCTAGTTGTGCATGATGCAGGGTGCAGCCTAGCCCTGTCTTGCCTATGAAAATGATCTCACCAGGCTGGCTTCGAAGACATGAGCTGCCCATGGTTCAGCTCTTCTCGGCCTGTGGCAACTGGCAAGCTTGAACCACAGAGATGAGAAAAATAAGAACAAATCTGACCCTGAAAGGGCTTATTCACTCTATTATGGAGAACATGGCAGACTGCTGGTTTTCATACATGAGATATTCATTCTCATCGCTATTACTATTATATTTAAGCATACATCTAAAGGAATCATTGTTGGACTTATGTATATAATGCCTAAGTCTAACTAGAGTTCACGGTGGTGGAGGAATTGGGTCGGGAAAAAGAGGGATTGTAGTAGTTTCACTCTTTTACTCAACTTGTTTGAATTTTATTGTGCAAAGCAATTGAGTTTTAGAGCTTAAGGCCTTAACCTAATTAACAAACCTTTTCCAATACTGAGATTGATAGAAGGTGTGATTATAAGAAACTTCAATAGTCCATCATACTAGAGTTTTGGTAGGGTATGAGATAAACAATACCCTGGGATAGCTTTGAACCCTACAACCCTCTTTTATCAACGCTTAGAACTGGTTGTGCATTAGTAGCAATATTGTTGGCCTACACCAAATCAAATTGGGCCGACAAATAGAAAAGGTTTTAGAACTTGCCTTAACCCATCTTGTATCTTAGGGTTCAAAAACCTACCATTTTGGGATATTAGTTATTTAAACTTCTCAAATATGTTTGATATAGCTCTTGTATATGTTTAACCAATTCAGCAACAACCACCTTTCATGAATTGTAAAACTCGAGAGCAATAAGAGTGTTTTTGTTCATCTTCGGATGCTATCTTATATTTAATAAAAGTGTAGATCTATAATATTTTTGATGACATCGTGTTGTTAACCTACCATTTGAATTCATTTATTTCTAAGAAAAAGACTACGCTTATGCCGATCTTTTGTATTACTGAATCCATCTGGGAAATTCTCTAAAAAAGTGGTGTATCATTAGATCCTACCTTGATAACTAGTTTTAGCAATCTTGTTTAGTCTGATTAGCTGGGGCTGAACCAGCAGCTGAGAACAGCTTGTTCAGGTTTCAATTCCATGGAAGGTGGAACGAGAACCAATCGGGAGAGGGGAACAAACAATCTCGCTTCGAAGAGGACGTGTCTAGCTGGGCCGGTCTAATTAACTTCCCCTTTTTTTTCCCGCATCTATTTTGCTCCTAGGGAAGGCACCTTGATTAAGCTTTATATTTTTTTTCTCTTCAAAGTTTCTATAAGAGAATATGTTTTATCAGATATTGTTGTTCAATATATTTTTTATGGGAAACTTTGCCTGTGATCAAGGTTACGCTAAATAGCCTGTTCTAAGCTAGGCTCATATGAGTGTTTCCATCAGGAAGACGATCACCAGCACAAAACATGCATTCTTTCATTAATGCGCCCAATTGTATAGAAAATCTGGTAAGAGTGGTAAATGATGGATAACCTCCTAAAAAGCTCTTGTGTTTTAGTTTGAAGTCAATTCTAAGGAAGGTTTTGTACCATTGTGAGGGTTGGAAGCATAAGTGTTCGATCTAGAAATTTGTTTTGGGTGGATCATACTTTAAGTTCAAATAAACGGGCTTTAAAAAATTTCAATTTCTGGATGCATGCAAAAGCAACACAAATATCAGGTAATGTTAACACGATTACTGGAACAGCCCAGATTACTACTATAAGGATGTGAAGCTCATAGTGACTTTAATTGCGCTTGGAGAAATATATCCATCGTCTTTGGTATTGTAGAAGTAAAGGCTTGTGCGTGCACTTTGTGCTCACGTCTAAATGTCTTTATACTTACTAAAAACAGCCGCGACGCCAAGAAAATTTTCTTGGGTGAGGCAAAGTTCAGTTGGATAAAATTCAGGTGAAGTGTTATGTACTATTTTCAGAAAAAAAAACTACTTGTGTGTATATATAAAGCTCGCGGGGAAATTGCCGAAGAACCAAAACAGTGACTATGGTGAGGTGCGCGTGTGCACAAACACAGAGGCACTTACCCTTCAAGCTTAACAAAAAAAAGTAAGAGTATCAGCGGCACGTCTTATGTTCTTACTGCTGAAAACAGACATATCATAGGCGAAATGGAAGAAGAGAGAGGACGAGCAACGGCCGATTTACGTGGTCCGGCAGCCGGAAACGGCATCCAGCCCCTGCATCTTTGGGCCACAAAGAGGAACTTTCTTCACTAATCTAAAGAGGCAGGAAAGGAGAGGTGCCACCAAAACGCAGCAGTAGGAACTCCCTCCTGAGCCAATGAAAACGCTCCAAAACAGAAAGCGCTCTGTCACCGTTCCTGATAAAGATGTCCATCTGTGAAAAGGAAAAAGAACGATAAGCATCAACAAGGTGAAGAAATCCGGTCTGGCACGATCCAAAAGGATTCAACATATGAATCGAACTCCCACAGATCGAGAAATCATCGCTTAGTAGTTTTTCACTTCCACCATAAAGGATTGGTAAGAGTTCAATTTTGTGCTTCATTTTCAACGAATCCAATCAAAATAGCACTCAGACATACAGGTCGAGTTCCGACACAAGTCAATGGGTGATGACAGCAAGATTAATCACAGGACTCTTGAAGATCCTAAGAACACGGTACATGGTGACAACGCCCAGGATTGTGTCCGACCTCGTTCAATGCTCAATTAGTAGAGAGATCTTAGAGAGGAAAGAGCGCACTCACAGAGTTTTGCTTTTCAGAGTTGTCGCATGGAGAGTGTGGAACTTTTAAACATTGCATGCCTCTAATGGAGAGTAAGTGAGCGAGTCCTTATACCTTTGCAAGCGAGAGCATTTCTTTATCAATGCACTTCGTTTCGTAACAATGCAACCGTACCTAGCGATTTCATGGAAAAGAAATTGATGATATGTTTTCCCAATGTTATTGTTTGCCTATTTGATTTGCTTCTTTCAAGAGTTGGCTGATTATTAGGTTCTTCAGCCTCTCTTTCCTCTTTCGATAAAGTGGCCTTCCTTCTTGCCTTTATCCTCCTAGTGCACTATCATGGCGCCCAGTTTGCGCTGCTCCCTTGGCCATGCCAAGGAGGACTTTGCTTCGTCCTTTCCTGTGAGAACCTAGCTACCGAGCCCGTTGCATCGGAGGTTACCTAATGAACTGATGAGGACAAATCTTTTGGCCCTAATTGAAATATTGGAAGAGTGAAAAAGTTGCTGTTCTTGAAAACTTCACCTGCGCCATGCCAGGAGTCCAGGAGAAGGAGGTATCTCCAAGGTGTTGACGCTAAAACAGAAGCCAGTTGTACTTTGTGAAAGGATGGAAAGCCAGGCTGGATGACTGTCGGGAGGCTTTTCATTAGAATGGCAAATTTGAACTATCAGCCACACATGACGTCTATCCATTAAAGAGATCCAGTCGGCTGGTGCATGATTTCAATTCGGTGGAGAGTGCCTACGGAAACCAACCGAGCAACTCTCCATTGTCTTCTCCGGTAATTGAGTTAACTTCTCAAATGAAGGTTTGGAGGTCGGTCGAGGAGTCTCTCCTATCATGATCTTCCTCTTTCTCTCTTTTTTTCTTTTTTTTTCTAATACTGGGTCTAGATACTCGAGCTCCTCATGCCAACTTTTATGTACATATAAGAAATCAATGAAAGGTGATCATGTAGAGACCATTGATATTTCCTTGGATGATGTGCGAGCAGAACAGTGCTTTCAATCCTGATTTTAGAACAGGCTTTATTCAAGGAGAGATAAGTCAACCGTATCTTTGATGAACGGGATATCACCTACATTGCTGGATTTTTTTTCTTTCAAAATGAGCTATGTTCCATGAATGAGAGAGGATTTCCTGGCTTCATCTTTGAGTTGGTAAGTACCTGGGTAGACTCCAGTGTAAACGATGTACGATCCTTCCTAATTATGCGAGAGTTTGGAATACTCGGGCCTATTCCCAGTAAAGCAAGCATTCTTACGACCGTTATACTAGGCCACTTCCACTAATAGATATCTCGTCATGCAATCGTCGAGTCTCTCGTCTCTTCAAGGAAGTCTAACTTTTCCCTTCATTTATTAGGAATGGTTGTTACCCTTCTACTGATTATACTCATTCCAACTGCCTCGATCATGAAAGCCATCTTGGAAGGGGTTTTGCAAGTTGAACTACGGGTTTACACGACCAGAAGCTAGCAGGCCGTGGTTTCTGGCTGATGGTCAACTCTCTTTTGAATCATTCAACGTAATGCACTATCAGAAAAGTGAGGTGAATGAAAAGTACGACATCAACACTATTCAAATACAAATAATAGCTAAATAATTTTTTTTTAAAGCTAAAAAAAAAACTTTCATATTTATCATTCATTAATGAGGTCCACGTACAATCAAATTCCCCTTTATTCAAAACACAATCCATACTCAAGGTACAATTGGAAATGAACAATTTAATAAGAAAAGTCCAACTATTTATAGCCTATCATATCATATCATGATAAAAGCTCATATCCTATGCTCCAATTGCTCCGGTATCTCATCACCTCTATTGACTAAGTATTATAATATTACATAAAATATGAGCACTACAACCATACTCGTAAGTAGATATGATTTCTCTACCATATCAAACATACTAAAGATACATCAAATAAGCTAAAAATGTATATCACCGTTTAAATCCATATTATTAATATGCAACTTTAATTTTGATATCAAGACCACAATCATGTCCAACAACAACCATGCAATAGAAGGCTCTCTATCCCAATATATGGCCTCTAATAACCATAACACACGCTAATTGGGTCTCATACCTTAATATACTCTAAAACATCACATCAAGTCCTATCCTTCGGATAACAATTTCTAAAATCCATACAAATAAGATCATACTTGCACATAATTACATAAATAAAACTCAGTCATATCCAATTACCTAGAACATCTCCCATCTCCTAGTTTCAATTGGTTCACAATGATCCATATCATATTTTCATCTTTAAGTAACAAAACCATATATCCAAATCCAATATCTCAAACCATTTCCTTTTAAAACATTCACTACTCGCACTAGTTTACCACACAGCTCATCATATCCCAACCTAGGTATGCTATATAGCACAACATAAACTGCTAAATGCAATCTACAAGTGAGCTTGTATGACCAACGAAGTAGCCAACATGTTATCATCACCAACATGACTATCCATGAATCCACATCCTTTCTGTCTCGATGACACAACACATCCTAATAGTTGGTACTATGGATCACAAGTCCATGCCGATCGATGGTTCACCCACACACATTGAGACCTATGAGTTAACAATACCAGATATGACCATCCACCATTTAGTGATGTCTTATGCTGCCACGAAGAGGGTGAATCCATATCCAATTACGTTCAACTTGCACTGAGGCACATTCATGTAATGCATTAATATCGATAATAAGACAATTTCCAATACATACACATCAAATAAGTCAATAATTTTGAGGCATATACAAAATAATTTATAAATATATACATCATTTAAAATCAGTTAAAACTATCTCTATCATGCATCTAAAAAGGAAACACATCCACCTACCTATCACTTCTATTCGGATATAATTTCTGTAATTTTTATCCCTTTTAAATCACCTTAATTTAATCATTAAATTATAATAGAATCATAATATTGATATTCTATATTAAATTATCAACCTAATGGTTTAAGCCGCATCAAAATTGAACTTCAAACGATCATGAAACGACATAAATACTTGTTTTGGATATGTTTTGAATCTGTCATGTTCTAGTTAAGAGATCTGGATACAATGAAGCTACTCAAGTGGATACTAACTCACGTGTAGATCTGATCTAGACAGAACCATATTTTTTCAAGGACACTGGCCCCATATTCGATGGGGTCATTTCTATCGACATGACACGATGGGACCTGACACAACACTAGTAGAGTCCTCACCAATAGTCAATTCAAATATTGAAAATGACATTTTCTAGCCTTTTCCACCCCAAGTACCACTCACAATGGGTCCACCATCATAAGGTGGACTAATTGTCCCATCAAGATGCTGCTAGATGGTGGTGGTTTTGCCAAATCAAAAGCAAAGAAAGAAGGAGAACCGATTGTGATTGTCAAATTCCTTTTTTCTTTCGATGACATCGGCGCTGTGATACTCATCCATTCAACTCCATCTATGCCAACTATCATCTTTCAACTCTAGGAATCAACATTTTTGCGAAAAATGAAATTGAAAATAATAATCCATACATTGAAATTCTAGCTGAAAAATTTGGTGATTTTATGGTCGTTTATCGTGATTTACGACCTCCATTGGCTCCATTTTATCGAAACCGAAGAGCTATTGTGAATCTCCTCTCAAAACCCTCTCTTCCCCCTCTTGTTTTGCTGCATGTAGTGAGAGCACAATGCCTCATGGCATTTGATCAAGAGGCACAATGGCCCATGTCATGATGGTCGAGTCTTGGTCTGACCCAAATTCAGTCCATCCGACCCAAATTGTGCATCTTCAACCCACTTTTATTTTGCATTGATCAACATTGTCATCAATCCTAGTTAGATATCTTAATTAGTAACTTTGGCCAAGCCATTGGAGCTATGAGAGGTATCACAAATGCACTTCTAGCATAAAGCAAAAGTTTTGTAGTTTGTCATTATCAAATTGTTTTCCACTATCCATAGTATGACTTCTGAGGACACCAAACCTACAGAATAATTGCTCGGTCACCTAAAAAATAAATAAAATTAAAGAAAAGTATATTACTCATTAGAAATATTATTGATTTTGGCCTTTCCACCACCAATAGTTGCCATTTTTGGGCTTCTCTATGTTTTTAGGATTAGTGAGGGACAAAATCCCTCTTCTTTGGCCCTTAAATAACTATTATGGCTTCCAAATTAGTGAAAGAAACTTAATAAAGGTTTCTTATTATAGATGTAAAAATTTTATTCCAAAACCTATGTAGAGATTTGAAATAAACTTCTCAACCTATTTCGTTTTTGTGTGAGCATGCCAGCTAGTTTTCTAAAGCTAGCAAAGTTGTAAATTTGACTTTATGTGATTGTGGGGAAGCGAGATTTTTTTGTCTTAGGCCTTCTTCAACCGATGCTAAAGAGTCAGCTTAGACGATTTGAGGATTGATTTAGATCATATATGATTTCAAATTCACTTCAAGAAAATCCAAGAGACTTAATCAAATTCATGAACTAGGCATTCTGAAGAAAAATTTTGCTAAGTTTTGAAAAATAAAAACTGGTTATATTTTCAGACTTTGTTTCCTAATTTTTTTCAATAGCTTCTGAATCTCCAAAAATCATGAAATATTTACAATGAACAAACACCAATGTGTATATTCTGAAACTATTTATATTTTATTTGGTGTTGTGATTATTTAGAATTAAATCTGGAAAGTGCATCTACTCAGGCACTCGGAACTATTCAATTACAAAAATATAGAGACTTAAAGAAATGTTTGTATCTCAGAGCATAGAGTTCTGATTTTTATGAACTTGGTCTTATTGGAAAGCTATGTATATCAGCTTTCCAATGAACCAAGTTTCATTGAAATTTGACTATTATAAACAGAGTTATGGGATGATTACCCAAGCTCTATTGTAGGAAATACAATTTTGATAGAGTTGGTTCTAGATTTTCCTGATTTTCTCTACTTTTAATTACATGATTGCATGACCTTAAAATTCATAAAAATTTTATCATATGTGGGCTTGTTTATGAAGATTCAGGTTTCAAAATTTCAGGTGAAACGAAGTAGAGATATGAAAATGAAAAATAAAATATCAGGTGTATGCAAAAATGCTGAAAACAGATTTTCTGTGTTTACAACATACGTGATTCATTCATTTGAAATTAAATGGCTAATCACAATAAATTTAAAGTAAATGAAAATGAATTAAAATATCTTTATAGCTTAAGCATAGAGGGAGTTAGGAGTTATAGGAGTTTGTAGAATATAGAGAGGTAGAGAATCAAGAAAGCAAACAAGTAGAGTGCATAAACGTGAAACAAAATTGGCAGCATTTCTACTTGCTATTACAACATTGGAGGAGACAAAGCTCTATTAATACAACCCCTTTCTCAAATTGAATCTAAAGAAGAGAACCAAGATTATCAATGGAAGAAGAATGTTTACTTACCAACCCTCCAAGAGAACCCGAATACAAGAGGGAGATCATCCCCTTCCTCTTCTCCTTTCACTCTCTCCTTTCTTCTCTCTCTCTCTCTCTCTCTCTCTTTAGATCAACTCCTCTCTCTCCTAAGCTCTCTCCTAGACCTCACTCTAGCCTTGACAAGCCTCCTCCAAATGTCTAAGATGCTGGAAACGTCCCCCCCTTAGCCTCTATTTATAGGCCAAGAGAGGGGTCTTGTTAGATCCTTCCTTGATGCGGGTTGGACATGGGTTTCTTGACCCATGTCTTGTTTCACTTCTTGGTTGGCCCTAAGGCCACCACGTGGACCTCCTTGTGGTCCCATTTAATCAAGTGTTGGACCAGCCCCATGTGGGTTCGGCCAAGGCTTGGTGCACCTAGGCATGGTTTGGATGCAACCGACTAGGTGAGTCCAAATACAATCGGCTAATCTATGGTGCCACCTTGATGCTATCTTGCCTTCATTGGATGTGTTTGATTGTGGCTCGTCTCATTCACTCTTGGAGCAGCCTTACCTCTTGTTTGATATGAGCTTCACTTGGCTCATGGGGTGTCCTCGGGTGCAGCCCTTGGCTTTATTTGGTGCGGACGAGTGCCACCTTTGCTTAGGATGGACCTCTTCCTTGCTCCCTGGCTAGGTGAGCTTGCTCCTTGGCTAGGTGAGCCTCCCTTTTGGTTCGGTCAATGTGAGTGGGGCCGGCCAAGGTGGGCCTGGCCATTGCTTCTTGCTTTGTCTAGGTCTACCTGAGCTCGGTACCTGCATGCTTTAACTATTGCTTTAGCCTTTTGCTGAGTCTTTGGAATTTCTTTCGCGTGATGTATTCCTTCAACCTTATCTTGTTTTAAAACTTTAAAATCCTTTTGAATTTCTAAATATTCAAAATCTCCTTTTTGATTTTTATAAGACGTATTAAAATCAGGACTTTTGAAAAACAAGCTTATTTTGGAAATTCTAAAGCAAGTTGGGTTAGGTTTTAAAAATATTTTGGGTGTTTACACTTATCCCAATTTTCCTCCTTTTTTTTTCTTTTTCTAAATATTTGCTTTGATTCAAATATGGGTTTGGCCCTAATCCATATCCAAAATTACTCTCTCTTGTGTTAGTGCCCTTGCATGGATTTATGATTTACTCCAACACCAATCTTCACATGCGAGTAGGTACATCGGTGACAATATAATGGTTTTCATAAACAAAACGAGCCTTTGACAATATGTAGTCTTTTTTTCCTATGAAATAGGGCGAGTCTTTTTCTAATTCATGCCAACTTGAATATGCATATCGAGTTGCTCCCAACTTCTTGAATTGTTGTATCCAGGATGGTTGGTGAATTTCTAAATGAAGTTGCCGCTTTTTCTATGGTTTTTCCTTTTTAGATAAAATATTATTTTTAAATGTGTTTTTCTCTATGATAGTTGCCACTAGCATATATAGTTGCCACATTTACAATCCATATTCTTCTATTTCAATCCTTTGTAGTCATTTACTTTGCCTTGATGTTGTATTTATTCAATAATTTTTTTCTACAAAGGTGAATTGTGGTACTTGAAAATAGGTTTTCTTCATTTGAAGCCTCTTTCTTGTATCATTCATTTTGCTTAAATTATTATTCTTATTTATCTTGGTTTGCTGAACAAAATTGTTGACTTCATATATTTTTTTGTCTTACTTTGTTGCTTTGAATTGTTTATTGTATTCTGAATTTTGTATTGTTAATGACTTAAGACTTGAAGCCTTTGAGATAACTGCTAATGGGTTTGTGGTGGAAATCTAGTCACTTACATTTTCAATAAGTTGAACTTCTTTGTGCCAAAATTTACAAAAGATTTCAATATAAAGAATTGAAGGGAAGTTGTGTGACAAATGTAAGGGACGCCAAGTAATGGTTAGCTGGCCTTTATTTACAAGTAAGCACCAAAGTTGCCATCTCCCTCTCCACAATATAGTGGAATGCCATGTGTGAGAACATGATGCAACAACATTTGGACAAAATCAGAAATCTCCTACAAGCAACTTTATTTGGTAGATTTGGCCTAAATACATTTAGCATGTCACACATAGTAGAAATCACATTTACTAGAATACAATTTTCTCCTAGAAATGTTATTTTGTCAATCACACGTAGTTTGTTAGATAAATCGCTTTCTTATGTTAAGAGTGAGATTATTTGAAACTGGGGATGACAAACCCTACCCACCCCAATAAAAGATACTTAGAGAAGGTCTCAACCATAATGTACTCAAAGGTCACTGTCCATGCAACTCTCTAGGTCATAAAATTGGAGTCTATGATGAACAACTTCTTAATAGTTGCAAACTTGCAATGGCAGAAGAATGCTCAAATTGAAATCTTTTAGTGAGTCCATTTGGTCACCAATCACTGTATTAAAAGAATTATCAATAGTCATCACAATTGAGTATTGTAAAAGAATTAAGTCATTTTGTTGAAACAAACTTCATTAACAAGGTTAAGAATATTCCAAACATTTTGAAAGGAAATCTTTACAGTTTCATTTGATAGGCATACACATGTAAACACACAATTGAAATTATATCAAATAGTTAAGGAAAATCAATATACATTGAAATTATCACTATATTATTATCCCCTATAAATTTGAGTTGATAGCTAAAAGAATTGGTGAATAAAAGTGGGACATGAGATGGACAAGGTCCACACACGTGCATCTTGTGTTATCTTATTCTCTTTCCTATTCCATCCTGTATTGCTTTGAACTCCATTTTTAAGTTAATTGATTTTGTTGGAATCATTGATAAAGCATATATCAGAAAATAAATTATATATCTATGGAGATAAAAAAGGTAGTAATTCAAAGAAAGTAAATAACTAGAACTCAAAATAAAGAAAATAAATAAACTTATGTAAGCAAGCATCATCTTCAAGGAGCACATGCCCTTATTCAAATGAGACAATGCAAGTTAAAGAAAGCTCCCATCTAAGAGTTGAGTTTTTGAAAAAAGAAAGCAAAAGAAAATGTGTGGTAATATGTCATAAATTAAATAAAAATAGGTATTACACTGGATTATCTATATATAATATCATGCTTTATGCTTTAGTATTTTATATGTAAGTACAACATATGACAATGTAGCCATTCACCAAAAACTAGACCTATTCTCCACTCCAAAAGAACTACAAGAGTAGACAAAACGTGTTCTTATAGTAAATATTAGTGTTTATACAAATCCACCCTAAACATATATTGACAAAGAAAAAATGGTTCTTCTCATTGTTCCTCGTAGCATTCTCAATAAACTCTAGTACATACAATGTAAATGTAAATGATATATTAAAGGAAGTACTTCTATAACATAGAGCAAGAGACAAGTTTAAATTGTCAACACCTTCACTAGAAGTGATTGCCTTACTTTTCTTTGCTGTCTATGTAGAGGAAAATGTATAAGTTCGAGTTCGAACGAATCCCTCCATTCTTACCCTAAATTATTGGATAATGAAACCAATGAAAAGAATCTATAAGAATATGCTACAATGTCATAAATTTCATATCTCCTAAGGAACAAAAACCAAGGATCAAGCAGTATGAATGGCTCTTGCATCTCCTCTCTCCCTCCCAAGAAGAAAAGAAAGGAACAAAGAAGGGGGACTACTATTACCTACTAAAAATAAGAAAAGATGCAAAAGTTAATTATTTGAAATAAAATCCAAAAACAAGATAAAATATCACTTAAAAACTCTAAAAAATACATAAATCAAGCAAGATGATCTCAAACAAAACCATGAACAGTGAACGGGAATCATTATCAAATTATAGAATATATGAACCCAAAGGAATAACTAAAAAAGGATACAACTTTCCTAAGATTGTGTCAACCTAAAATTAATCCTAGATTGTAAAAGATAAATATTATTTCAAGGTACAATTTGGAGAGCTTTCTTTCCTTTTTTTTTTCTTATTTTCTTTCTAGGAGTCTTCAATGCCTTCACGATTGGAGGCAACCATATCTTTCCTTTTGCCTTTGAGGAGCCTCTAAGAGAAATAAGTTTGGGTTTTCAAATTAAACTCAACAAGTTGATATATTAAACTTTTTAAAACCAAAAAATGTATTAACTTGTTATGGTTTGGGCCCATCAAAATGCAACATGGCTTTGTATCTAGTACATTTGTCTACAAAAAGATGACTTGATTTGGCTAAAACTCAATTTGGGGCCAATTTTGTTTTATGGATTTGGATCGGATAAAAAGTTGTCACCCCTAATCGATTTGTCAAAAATGTAGTATAAGAGAAATGTGAATAGACATCTAAATTAAGTAGTGTAAAAGAAATAAAAGGTATTTGAATAAACTATAATAAAAAGATTTTATAACATTTTTTAGTTTAAGATACACATATTATTGAAATAATTTTAAAGAGATAAGAAATCTCTCTCTCTCTCTCTCTCTATATATATATATATATATATATATATATATATATATATTACAAAACCAATGTAATGATAAAAAATTTGTTACCATTTGTAACTATGAAATAAGAGCTATAAAATAAGTGAAAAATAACAAAGAGATGTGAGGCTTTTTCTTGTGGAAAAATAGCCCATGATGAAGCCATATTGACTGTTAGCCCATGTCTTCCACACTCCAACATGGTTTGTTTTCTAAATTAACTTTGAAGTTAATTACATTGTTGACCAGCATACATTAGTTAAATTCCATCATATAAGTTATATATCTAAAAAAATAGAGAAGAAAAGTCAAAGAGAGAATAATTTTAAGGAAAATACATAAACTTTAACATACACACATCTATTTAAAGGAACTAGCTTAAAAAGGAAGGGAAAACAAGCCGATAAATAGAAAGCATAAAGAAAAGCATCCAATTAGATTATCTATATATGACACAATGCTTTAGTATTATATACAAGATAGATAATATAACCATTTCACAAAAACTATAATTAGTAGCCACTCAACAAGAACTGGAAGAATATACAAAACATACTCTTATTGGTGTTTTTTGATACTCCTAGTAGATATTAATGCTTATAAATAAACATCCTCAAAGCATATCCAAAGACAAAAGAAATGTTCTCCTTGTTGACCCTTATAGCAATCACTAACAAGCTCCAATACCTATAGTGTAAATATTATAAGAAAAAAAAAAGATTCTATTTCATACATTTGAGGAAGATGACTTAATGAACAAATACAATTATATATGTAAATACCCAAAAATTTTCTCAAAAGATTTGATCATTTAGAATTTCGGTCTTTTTCAAAAAAAATTATGGTTTTGGGTTTTTAAAAGGTTTTCAAATAAAGATACCTTAAATAAATTCATTTCCATGCCAAAATTTCGTAGGAGCCTTAAAATAAGAGTACATTTTATCCCTCTAAAAAAAATCTAATTTTGACAAAGAGCAAAAAAAAATGATTGTTTTACCCCCGATACCAAATTGGCAAAATTCTGCAAATTCAAATGTTTTCCTTTAAAGAAAGGATGGTTTCAAACATGTTTTTCAAAATAAAAATAAAAATGAGACATTGGTAACCAAACCCACAAAATATTTACAAAATGTCAAAATTACAAAATTATAAAAAAATCTTTGAAATCTAAAACAAATCGAATTCAAACCAGACCTCAAAAACTCATTCGATCGAGGATAGTCTGATTCCGGGACCCTACACCCACTAAAGGGTTGAAGTGGTCCGAGACCCTACACTCAAGGGTTAAAGAGGTTTGAGATCCTAGACTCATCAAAAGGATTAAAGTGGTCTAACACCCTACACCCAACAAAGGGTCAAAGTGGTTGAAATAGTAAAAACTAACTCACGGAGTGAAAACATGTTACTCATATAAACAAACACTGAGAATGAAACTCAGTTGTTTTACAAAAAAAATATTTGAAGATTTCGTTAAAACTCGATGTTTTTAAATATATCTCAAATGAAATGATTTTAAATAATGTAAAAGGAAATATTTGAAACTATAAATCTTAACTGAAAAGATAATCAAGTAAAACATAATTCTTGAAGGCTAGGATGAAAGCAGATGAAAGCTCGAAAGAAATGGAGGTCCTCCAACAAATAGATCAAATCAAATCCAACTGAAGTCAAATTGGGTGACACATGGAACTAGCCCATATCTAAAACTAAGTCAAATTGGGCTATTGATGAAGCCTAAAAACCAAATCAAAGATGGGCTCATGGTCAGGCCCAAAACCAAGTGAAACTGAGTTTATGATCAAGCCTAAAACCAAATCAAATGGGCACATGCCACAAGCCCGAAATCAAATAAAATCAAAATGGGTACAAGCCCAAGCTTAAGACGAGCTCAAACCAAGAAAGGGTTATGTCAAGAAGCCAAAGTAAAATTCAAATTCAATCAAGTCAAAGGGTGCACAAACCGGCCAAGACATATCAAGATCAAGGTTGAGTCAAAAGTGACACCAAAAAGGTCAAGTGATCAAGTCATAGGCTAGATCAAGCCAAGAAGGATCAAAGTCAAGGATTGAGTAACTAAGTCAAGGGCCTACTCATGTACCAAAGTGGCGGGTTGCACCTATCCACGAGCTACAAGCAAGAACGCACCAAATTAAGCCAAGCAAGGGGCATGTTGCATTACACCTAGCCTAGGGTTGCATTAAGGATCATCCTTGACCAAAATGGGGACCATCCACGTGCTCCCATATGAGTCATATGACCAACACCTTTTAAAGTGGATTGGATCAAAATTTGGCAAGATATGAAGCTCGATGCCCAACCCATAGAAGATCCTAGAGACTCTCCTTGAAAGCTATAAATAGATCCCTTAGGGGACTGGTTCAAGGAAGGCAAAGTGAGAAAAACCCAAAGAAAAATTAAGTGAGAAAATCCCAATAAAGAGAGAGAGAAGAGGAGAGGAAGAAGGAGGAGGAGCCCCCAAAGTGGAGGTGTTGTTGTCTCCCAAACCACCGGTCTCCAAGTTATTCCAAGGTCTTCAATCAAGGTTGATTTTCTTTCCTTCTTTTTTCTCTCTTCAATTTCATTCAATTCAATTTATAATTAAGGAGCATTTGTCTCTACATTATTATAATATTTGAGGGGAGGTGCTGCAAATTTTCATCAAAGAGCAAAGGTAAAATAGTCTACCATTTATTTGATTTGTGATTGCTTCTACCTCAATATACTTTATAAACTTATACTCTTTCATCTCTTCAATGCTTAAGCTATATGATAATTTTTCTTGATTATTGCACTTCTCTTCTTATAGAATAAAGTCCTTAAACAAAAATTTCTTTGGATGATCATATAAACCATTAAAGATCAATCGAATGCATTCATTAGACTCTTAAAATATAAAACTCTGTTTTCAGTATTTTGCATCTGTTTGATCATTGTTTTTTCCAACTCAAATCCATAAAAACAAAATTCTGAAAATCGGTCCATACTTCAATCACATATAAGCCAACACTTCATAAAATGTAAAAGAATTTTAAACTTGTGTAAGGTCCAAATAAAATTGGGAAAACTTAAAAAAACTAAGACAAAACCTTTCTATACTTTATATCCTAGAATAGAGTTTGGGTAAAAGTCTATTAACTTTGTCTATGGCAATCCAAAAAACTCTTAAAAGAGTCTTGTTAGAGGTTAATTTCTATAACTTTTCAACTTAGCTAGTTTCATAAAATTCCAACAAACATGCGAAGAGATACATGTGTTTCTTTAAGCCTATGTATTTTTATCATAGGATTTGTCCCGTGTTCTAAGGCTAGAAACTTGATTGATTTAATTCTATTCATTCTTAGAACCAAAAAAATAAAAAATCCCAATAAACTAAACACTAGATAAATTTTTTAGGATTTTTGGAGATCATAAAAATACAAAAAAATTAGGAATATTTGTTGCTAGAAACATGACTATTTTTGTTTTTGAGATTTGAACCTTAGATTTTGTCGACTTTTCAAGTAAAAATTTGTTTCAAAAAATTATCGGATCCTATGATAATTTTCCAAGCATCTATGCTGACCCTTAAGCATCGGTTTAAAAAGGCCTATGTCGAAAAGAACTTACTTGTCCACAATCGCCAAAGAAGTGAGAAAATTATATTTGCTAGTTTGAGCAAACTAGTTGGCACGTTCGCACACTTGTATTTGTGAATTGAATTTAGAGTCTCTACATAAGCTTCGGAACAAAACTCTCATCTACAATATACAAACTTAATTCACAATGTCTCATGAGAAGAATCACTATACTCATTAGTAGTGAACTCAACAATCTCAAGGGTGAGTTCTTCAAGTATTATTAAAAGGACATATACAAATATTTTAGCTAGATTCTACCCAAGTGATATAGTTATTCAAACAAAATTCTTACAAGAAGAAAATTTTAATTAACACAAATATGATTTTTAAACCTTCTTTTCTATAAAACCAATCTCTAGCACAAACAAGTCATTTCGCTATATCTAGCTTGAATGAATTATGAAACTGGTTGAGTGCTTGACAACTAATATTAAATGCACTTTTAGATGCAACAAAAGAAATAGAAATACACCTGCAGATGCAATAAAAGAAATATAAGCAACAAGAACATTACAATCTATTGAACGAAGATTTATGAACCGTCCAATATGCCAACATGTCTAATAAGTCATCCTTTTTCCCCATGTAATGTTTCTTAAGATAAAACTTAACTTAAGATTCTTAAAAGCTTGTTATATCAAGTGAATGTATACCATACCAAATAAGCACCATACTAGTAAAAATGAAATATTTGATTAAAACTTACATAAAATTAAATAAATCATGCAATAAAAAGGTCACAAAAATAATAATGATGGCATGCTTATTTAGTCCACCCACTTGGAAGACAAATTACTTATTTAACTTGGTCGATAGGTGACTTACTCTTCTCAAAATTTTTAATACATTTTGATTCCTCCTTGAAATTCATGTAGCCAATATTTTATACAAATTAAGCTTCATCTACCTTAGGAGTCAAAGAGATCATAAACGCATCTAGAACCCTTCTTTCAACACTAAAAACATGTTAAGCTACTATAGATATGATAACTACCAAGATACCCCTAGACATATGTGCAAGAATGAGAAATCTCTCTAAATTAATCCTCCATCATCTTACAATATTGAAATCATCATAATCTTCTAGTGTTTTCTCACTAAGAAAAATATCCAACTCAGATTTTTTTTTTCTCTTGCACCTTCTATTTTCATTTTGCTTTTGAGATATTATTTTTTTAAAATACTTCTAGATTTTTATTTAATTACCACAATAGTTGACTTGCTTGGTATAAGATTGCCCATGAAGCTTCCACTTGATTGAGAGAAGTCATACAAGTCAAATAGGGCCTCTCTTATTCCTTGAAATATTTTTTCTCTATTTTCTATACCATAAATCCGATGAAAAGCAAACTCTATAGACTCAAAATTTTCTAGGATCAAACATAACTATAATAAATAATATTTTTCTATTCTTTTTACATTCATCCCAACATTTATCGAACTTTGTGTTCATCGTAATGGTCATAGACTTTACCTTGAAGCCATCATTGTTATGTCATTGAAATATTGCCTCCAACTAGATAATTGGTCTCTATCCAAAATATATGAAATGTGACATAGGATGGTTTTGAAATACATACAGTCATATCATAAAGATGTTGTAAGATAAATAGATCCCCAATCAATAAAAAGAACTCCATCATTATTTTCATTTGATTTTATCTCACACCTAAAACATGAATCCTTTGGATCAAATAACTCAAATGCCCTTTCAAATTTTCTATAAAACTCAATATTTTGAAGGTAGAGTTCCACCTAGTCACAACATTTAATCACAATCAACTCTAACACTAAATATTATATTCTTTAGTACATTCTTTGAATTTTTGTATCTTAATTGGAGATTGTCTGATATATTTCACAACTTTTGCTATCCAATTAATGAATTTATTTACCTCCTTTAGACCATCTTATATAGCTAACTTTATTATATGATAATATATCTCATATGTAAAAATTACAATTTGTAACACCAGTTTCTCAACTTATAAATTTTATTTTAAATATGAAATAGAAACATCATTGGAACTAGCATTGTCTACTCTAACCGTGAATACTTTCTTAACCCCCCACTCAATCAAGCAATCAACAAGTATGACTAATAGAGTCACCCTTAAAACTAGATATTAGACAAAAAATTATGATTGTTTTGTACAACCTCCATTGGTTATGATGTCATGATGCACATGTAATTTAATTGTTGTAGAAATGTGCATGTATCCATGGTTATGCACACACTATGGCTATTCTTTTAAAAAATGGTCTTAACACAACTTTTTCATCCATGTAAGGTCATAACAGTCCCATGATAGGGTCTACCTAGATGACATTTTAAATTTAGGACATGTAGTATGGAGTGCCTTCTTGAACTCTTTATTTTAAACAGTCTTAAATAAAAAATCATCAATAATGATCATTTCTTCAATGGCCTTCTTGATGATCATTTGATCAAATTTTCAATTAGATTAATTACTTAAATTCTCACTACATCCTAGTGGTTGCAATGTTAACTGATTTTGTCTATCATTTACATTTTCTAAACATTTCTTACAACCAACAATATAATTTTTGAGTTCGTAATCTCATTTTTCTTTGGGTCAAAACAAAAAACTCAACTATAATAATTGTATTTACTTTTTACAAACCATATGTAAACTTGGTGAAATGGTGTCATACTTTAGATCTTGGCTTTATAAGCTTCTTTTGTGTCTTTGAAAAGTAGCATCATCACTTGACTATAGAGTATTAGAATTTACTTGCTTTGGATTTACTTCTCCTAGCCTTTGAGTTGCAACTCATGATTGGGACATCTAAAATAGTAAAGAATAAGAATAAGCTACAAGTATATATGAGTTCTAACATATGAAAACATAAACTATACATATATAAATAACAATGGCAACTCAAATATTTCTTTAACTTAAAACTACTCAACCATGTCTGTACAAAAAAGCAAAATGATGTTAAGAGAATAAAAGATATACCCTAACCTAATTGGAACAAAGAAGATAGATTCCTATGGTCAGACTGTGGTGAAAGCAGTCTTTCTATCAAAATATGGTAGAAAGATACTCTATCAACTTTAACAATATAAAATTAATGAATTATATCATGAAAATAAGAGAGTATAGAATCTAAAGAAAGGAGAGATAGGCATCTAGCATGATAAAGAGCCAATATGGCTTTAGACAAGAAAGAATCAGGTCTCATTAGGCAATCAACCTTAAAGCCAACAATCTAGTTATTTTATGAAAGTTTCCATCTTCATGTTGACAAGAACATTTAAATAGTAAACATACAGTTTCCTTACATGGATACATGACATATAAGAATGATTCAAAATATATGCATACAAAGACATACATATACACAATGTATACATGTTGTAATTCAAATATATAATACTATAATTATCTAATATAACGAGTATTAGGTACTAGGGAGAAAGGACAAAAATGTGGTAGCAGACTGTCACCTTGTCGAAGTACGATTTTGACCACTATATAACAACAGAGGTAGAAAGAAAGATTGATATTGTTGCCATAACATGATAAGTTATAGAGAGATGAAGGAAAAACGTAATAGAATCAATGAAGGTTTTGGTCTCAATGGCAACAGGATTGCATTAGAAAGACGAAGGAAAATTGTAATAGAAGCTTTGGAGATTTTGGCTACATCACGGTAACAAAGAGAAGGAAAGAGGGAAGCAATTGGCTACAGTAGCAATGTGATTGTAGTAGAGAAATAAAAAGGTTTTATAGAGAGTTGGAGGGGTTTCATAGACAAGGATGAAGGAGTTTCATAAAGAGATGAAGGGTTTTGCCCAGAGAGAGAGAGAGAGAGAGAGAGAGAGAGAGGGGTGGGGTGGTGGGGTGGGGGAAAGAGGGAATAGAGTATTTTGGTCGGAGGAGTGGGAGAGTTATTTGTTACCTTGTCTAATTTTAGGGATCTCTTAAAACCAAATACCAAAATTTTAATCTTTCTAAAATCGAGCCAAAAATGATTGTTATTGTGACTAAATGGATTCAGAAAATCTAGTTTGGTCCAATTAAATAATTCGGTTTTATATTCACCCCTAAATACAAAAATATTTGTTGCTTTTATATACCAACCCTCATCATTGATCATCTTTGATTGGATGGTCATGATTAAGAAGTATGTCATTGAGGATAATCCTACCATTCCTATCTATTTATCTATCTATATATCTCAACAAATTTATGTATGGCCATACATATTCATTAATTCATTCATTCTTAAAAAGATATAATTTTCATTTAATATAAAAATATTTTTATTATACTCATGTTCCCCTCAAAAGTAAAGATGGAGTGGATGGAGATGGGCAATGTATCACTCTTTCAGTAATAATAATAATAACGCATATGCAAGTTAGCTTCTAACAGGGATATGCATGCAAGTATCTTAAAATCCACCAACCTGGGTATTCCGCTGATAGGGGCCAGGGTCCCCGCACATGCAAAGAGTAGGATAAAAATTAGCTTCTACAGGGTTTATATGCAAATGTCCTAAAATGTGTTTGGAGCCCGCTACGTATGAACACAAACTGCGACAAAAATTTGGAAATTGCGACCCTCAATAAATTTATGTTCCAAAAGATTGTCTTTTCCTAACAAGGAACCTTCTTTCTCTCTCTCTCTCTCTCTCCCTGAGCGAATAGTAGTTTGATTCCTCCAACATTCTTCGTCGCGTAAATGCAGATTCTGCTTTAAGTCTTTCGGGTTCCGTCCACAAAAATTTAATCCATCACCGAGGTATCTCTTTGCTTTAATTGATTTCTTGGTAATTTTCATTTTTTGCATTGGAGAATGAGGAGATTTAGATGAACGCCGTTAATTTGTTTACATAGAGATTTTAGATTGCAGAATGCGCTCGTCGAATGGATCTTCTTTTTATTTTGTGTGGAGTTGCGCGAGTTTCACATCAATGGTGTTGGCAACCGCCTTAATTTTCTTGAACAACTTGATTGGATGGCCATGAGGTGTTGATGGCTCATTGAGCAAATTGATTTTTCTCTGAAAAGAAGAAAGATGGTATTTTTTTTAAATCATCAAGAAAGGAGAGCATACATGCTTGCCGGCAAAATCTGCCACGTAAACACTTGAAATCACTGAAAATAGCTCTCAAAACAACAAACTCTCAGCACATGACGAATGGTAGGAAGGAGAAGACTAAGGCCGGCCTTTAGAGGCTTACCCTAGGAAAAAGGAATCAGAATTGTACGCCTGTGTTGTGATATTTATTACGCAACGGAAATATGCCTTGTTTATCGATACGCATATTGTATCCTATGTGGCGTTTGATACAACGTTTGCATTGCATATCATATAACGCACATAATTTGCAGCAACATTGGTAAGCTTATAATCTGAGAGGTACGCCGGTTCCTCTCTCTCTCTAGGTCTGTCTGTCTGTCTCTGTCTCTGAAAGCTTATATTTTGAGAGGCAAGCTGATTTCTCTCTCTCTCTTTCTCTCCAAATTTGTGTTTCATATGCTTTAGCTGGAGCGTAAGGCGCTTTAAGTTAGCAGGAGAGAAATGGGCAACTGCTTTATGCAGGTCAGCAAAACTTTTTGTTTCTTCAAAATAAGAACTTGAGTAATCTGATTATGATATGTGACGTATAAAGGCGCATCAACTTCCTGGAGCATGTGGGAACATGTGGACTTCTGATATTGTACTTTGCAAATTAATGCATATTATTTTTCTTTATGTTAATTTGATTATTATATGGATAAACAAGGATCAAATAATTGCAGAAAAAATTACGGTTGATTCTTTAGAAAACAGTTTAACATTTCTTTTGGCCTTCCTTCTAAGCTTAACATGAATGTAGATAGTGCAGATGGACCATGTACGGTAAAATTAGAACCCACTTCTCCTTTTATTTCCTCTATGCTTCTCTTCTTTGGATGGATGACATTTTGCTTGTAGCCTTTTAATTTGAAAAATGATTCTTTTTATATGTGAAAGACTTGTACCTCAATGTGCCAGATTTTGGTGATTTCTTCTCTTATCCGAGCATCATATACCCAATGCTTCTTATCTTTTGCTTCTATTGTTAGTGGTCCCAATTCAAAGAGTTTTTGCTACTGCTGAATGTTCCTTGAGTAAAATGTGTTTCCCTCTACAATTGCTGAGGAATTTGTGGTGCTTTTGCATTCACTGAATCTGAACTCTATTTTTTTCCAATTTAAGAGACTAAGTTTGCGGTATTCTCTTCAAGACTAACTGTTTTATGTGGTGGTTTCTTTCTTCTTTTGTTTGTCTAAGGGCATCTTTGCCCATTGGCCCTCTTTCCTCCCTGTACCCTGTCTGGACTAATTTGGTTAGTCCTCTTGAAAGGCCAGTGACTCTTCTAGAAGAATCCTACTGTAAACTGATAGCTATGCTCTCGGAATCTAATACTAGCAGCTATCTTTTTAGCACCTAAATCTTTCAGCTTATGTTGCAGTCCTACCTATTATCTGGGTATGCCAGAGAGAGTTGAACTGCTTCAGAAGGGTGTCACATGGCATTCAAGTGGGAATGCTTTTTCATCAGCTTAACTACTTAAGTGCTTAATTGTCCTACCTATATTGAAGCATTCATTCACTGTTTCTCTACCAGGTGAAGCCTGGGTACTCAATCATAAAGTTGCTCGATCCTGATATTCCTAACCCCACAGTGCCTGGAAACTACTGTCATGTGCCACTGAGATGCATTTGCATGTGCGTATGATGAAGTTGCATCAATGCTTATTTGGGTTTATATATGCTTTTAACATCTCCAGATACATTTGTTTGTGTTTGTCTGTGCAGTACTTTTGCACAAGTTTTCCTACTTGATCAGTCTACAATGCAGTTCAATATAATCTGTATTTGTAAATGTTTTCTACAGCATTTAATCCTATTTGGGAAAATAAAAATGATAACACCAGCATGTTTTGGGATTCATGTGCCTGTTTTTGGTTCTACAGAATAGAACTCATGAAGCAGGATTATAAATTCTTGTTGTGTTGAAGTTGCGGACAGCATTCTTGAACTACTTTGTTGGTTTTAGGAATCCTACCTGGTAATGGCCTTCTAGGGCAGACCTGACACTGATCCTTCATTCTTAGGACACATTCCTACTAAATCAATTCCTTGAAAATGGAGTTGGTTTCAGTTTGGAAATTAGTTTACAAACCAGATTATCAATCTTGTTCAAACTGAGTTAATTGTATTGGTCAAAAAAGGATGATATATAGATTAAGTGCATCTATTGATGGACCCAGTTCAGGATCTTTTTCTGGTCCTGCTTAAGACAGATCCAATGAGGTCGGAAACTGGATCGAGTACCAGCAACACAAAGTTGTGGTTGGACCTACATAAAAAGAAGAGGTTCACCCCAAGTCTAAGTGTCTGACAGCCATAGAAGTTTGATTATTATTTGTTTATAACCCAACCCTACCTCACATCTTTTTGCAACCCTTTTTTGCTATGCTGTTAAATTCATCATCATTGGTCTGTGCTGACAGATTATATAACTCGGAAACCATTGCATCGGAGTCATTGAATTCATACCAAACATGCTTTGTTATGGGGGAGTCTTTATGCTTATTATGTTTGTGACCGTGCTTTTACTTCTCTGGAGGTTATGTTTGACTCTTCTTTTGACTTGTTCTACATTATGAGGGATTCACTGTCATTCTTATTTGAAACTCTCTCTCTCATTGCATATGATTTTGGAAGATGGAACACATTATCATCATTGCTGAAGGACTGAACCATTTCAATTTTCCCTCTTAACCGTATTTTACTGCTAAGTCTGGTACTTGGAAGATGCCGTATCATCATTGACAAAGAAAGAGTGACCACTCGATAAATGTAGCAGCGCCTTAGCTCTAATCATCAAGCTTGTGAGGATTTGTACTCCATTCTTCTTTACGTTGTTGGAAAGTTACACAGCACTTTCATCTTTCTGATAATGAAGAATGGCGTGTACCCAGTTATATTTCATGGGAAAGCTGTTCATGCTGACATATACTAGAATTACTTTTGAACCAATTTCAATATGATATTTTGTAATATATATCGTACACAGTTAGCTAAGTATTGTGAAGCTTCTTTGATCCTACATGCGGTAAGAAACTCTTGCTGCTATGACCTTTTGTGCATGTCTATTATTGTTTATAGTATTGATACTTATATTTATATTTTGGCTCCTGTGTTGCAGAAGCCATACACCAAATTTACCATTTTTTCTCAACATCTCACAACAATCTTTTAACTACTCACTACAATCTTTTTCTAGACAAGTTTTACATTTTCATTTAAATTGATTCTGTCGGAATATTTTATTCTACATTTGGTCTCGTAGGCATATGCTGATGAAGATGATTCAGATTATAAGATGTTCATCGGTAGGAATGTGCACTTTGTAAAAACCGAAGATAATTGGGATGAGAAAATATCTGAAGCTGGTAGAGAAGGCAAGACTGTGAGTCTCTTGATGCATATTTCTTGCATGAGATTGTCTAATGTTGGTATAATTTTCGTTTGAAAACTGAAAGTGAATCCATTTTGTCAAATTTAGATCCACAAATTTCAAACTCAGTTTGCAGTATGTTTGGTATCATGAATATAATGTATCCTTTAAATATTTAAAATTTCATTGTCCTGACTTTCTTAAGCTCATTATGGGTCCAGATTCCTATTTATTTATTTTGCGTTATCCATATCTATCATTTAGGTAAATATCATGCACATGTGCATTATATTTGTTTTGCATTATCCATATCTATCATATATTTTTATGTGACTATTCCTCTTCATGGGTTGAGAATGACAATGCTATCCTCATGAACTCTCGCAAGCACATGCATGCACACTGGCACATCCATGCTAACAATATGAATGCAAATGTACGTATATAGGTATGTACATAAATATAGATGTTAGATTACATAAGTAGATGCATATATACATCCTTATTATACATACATACAAACGTATATCTCCATACATTCTTATGTATTAATATAGTATTCTAATGTGCGCTGTCACAGTCTATTTTGTTTGACTGGTAAAGTGAAGCACCTTCTCTCCACTAAAGGTTGTTAATAGTTTCCTGAAGTGCATTGTTTGAGTGGTAGTTATCCGCTTCCATATGACCTCAGATTGCCCCCATCTAAGTCTCTCTACAACATAGGTTGAAAGTCTTCCTTAGATTGGTGTAGGAAGAGCAGGGTCTTCTTTAGGAAACTGACATTCATAAAAGCTGATAGAATCACAGTATGAGTAGATAGATTATTCCTAAACTAGAATGGCCATTTAGATGAAAAGATTAGTTGTGCCAGTTAGTTTCAGGCTATGTCACATGAGTGCGGGTGCGGGTGCGGGATACGGCAAATTTCAAAAATTTTGGGTGCGGTGACACGGTTAGGGTATATAATATATATAATATATAATATATATTATATATAATATTATATATTATATATAATATTTAAGCTACATAAATCAATCATAATACAACTAGTATTTGCTAATTTTGGGTGCACGTAGGTATCAAGTAGCAAGTTCCCTCATAATGATCTGAAACTTACAATGATTTTACGAGCTGCAAAATATCCTAAGTTATGGATTCAAAGAGTTTCAAGATCTTTTGTAGGATATAACATATACTAGTATTTGTGCTAGGATCCATACTCTTCTATTCTATTGATCTGACAATGTTCCTGGTCTTTAAAATGTTTGGTGACAGAGATTATTCTGTGCAAAGGCATACATTATGGAGTCAAGAATCCAATCAGATTGAGTAATAAGAAACCAATTGTTCGCACCCAAAATCATTCAAGCAACTTTGTATTATATATAGCTCAATAGCAAGTACACAACTTTATATTAAAGCAAAACATATAAATGGTAAACAACTACTAATTTCATCATAATACACAAATCAATCTTCATTATCCGGACCCATTTATCCGTGAGTTACAAAAAAAAAAAATTTCTTTTGCAAAAAGTTTTTTTTTGGCCATGCCGCACCGACACGGTGTTGGTGTTGGTGTCGGTGTCGCACCAGTGTCGGGGTCGACACTCCACCCCTTAGAAGTGTGTGTGACTTAGGTTTCAGGAATTACAGAAGTTCTAATCTTATCTTTTGGAAATTACAGCTATATGAAGAAAAGAGGTAATATTTGTTCCTGTTCTGAATCCTGTTTGATTGATTTGTTTGTCATTTATGTTTTAGAATCCTATATACTTCATATTCTGCTTTCAGATTTTAATAACTGTATCCTTCAGGTTGTGGCAAACTTTAGTGCGTCCTGGTGTGGTCCTTGTAGAGTGGTTGCACCTTTCTATAGTGAACTTTCGGAGAAGTACCCTCAGCTGGTTTTCCTGATAATTGACGTCGATGAAATGAGTGTAAGTTGAAATTGCTGTTTTTCATTTTAGATGTTGCAATGTAGGAATTCTTTTCTATTTTTTTCTGGCATAGCTGTTGAACAGGTCTATTGCTGTCTAGTGTGGCTTTTGGTTTTCGCCTAATAAAACTGTGCAGTTGTTGCTTCTGAGAGAGAAGTATTCTAATAACAAACATCGATGAGTAAATCAAAGCTATAAATAAAAGCAATCATATGGATTTACCTGAGGTCATTCCTCCATTTGGAAAAATGCAGCATAAATAGAAATAATGAAAAGAAAAAGAGGATAAAGCTTAAGCAGCAGACTTAATTATGGCTGGTAAACAAACCAAGCTTCTCATGGTTCAGCTTGCTTTGGCTGGTGAACTCATCCATGTTCGGCTTGACACAACCTGGCTCCTTAAGATAATGTGCTAAAAGTAGACACTGTGTGTTCAGTTTCAGCTTGTCTTTTGTAAGTTCATTGTGCATAATGTACACATATGCTACTAAACCATGTTAAAACAACTAATTTATTAAGCTCGTTTGTTTATCTAATGAGAATCATTTGTTAAGAATTTAAATTGTTAACTTTAATGATAAGCTCGTTTCTAGCTCATCTAACTATGCTTGTGTTAAGCTTGTTTCAAATGAGTTAACAAGCTAAAAGAAAAGGATGTTAGGTTGGAAGCCCTTCTCGGTTTGTACTGCCAGGAAGATCCTGGAGTTCCTTCCTAACCTCATTTAACATGGATACTGTCAATCCATTTAATGCTTGATTTGTGTAAGATTTAACAAGAGAAGAATGGATGAAAGCACAACATTTTATTGATGAAACTTCTCAAGAGAGGGAATCATGCCATTAGGCCATATAAAAAATGTACAAGGGTGAAGCATTTAGAGGATAGGGCCAACAGCAGCATCTAATATCCAACAACTAGAATCCTATCCATTGGATGCGCTGATGATCCTGTTGAGCACAAAAACAAAAAAACATCAAAAGAAAAAATAGAATAAGAAAACCAAAGAAATGCACGGAGCACCCATTTTAAGTTTTTAACACCTCCTCAAACTGATAGTGCCATCACCAAAAGCCTGCTAATTAAAAACTAAAATGTGAGTTCGACAAAAACAAAATAAAATCTAGGTAGGAATGAAACCCATCAATAACTATTCTGACGAGCAGCTCAACAAGGTAGCTCATGCTTAAAACACAATGTAATGTTACCCTTTAAGGTGGTCTTCCTTCAATGTCATCTTACTTGTAACCACTGATCCCACGATCTTCCTTCGACCTTGCAGCAGTCTCCAATACTTTTCTTTTTATTTCTTTGCTTAAGTTCGCGTTAGGTTTGCCATCCTTTATTTTTATGTTTTATACTTGCAAAAAAACTTTAGAATAAAACTTCAATGATAAGATCTCGAAAATAAAATGATACAAACTTAAAACCTAAGAAGTTCCTAATTTTAAAGACATCATAAGATTTCGAAGGAGTTCCCGAAATATGTCACTAAAATTTTTTAAAAAGTTTCTTTAATGAAAAATATTGATCACTTAGTAAGATTTTCTAATATGACAAATAAGTTTGTAAGTCACAGTAAGGTGGCAACATGTTAGAAAAGGACAAGGTGCATGAACCTGATAAACAAACACCAACCAAACTTAATGAAGAGCTTGAACCATCCAAGCACTCATAATCTAACTAAGTAGAACTTGAACAATTCAGGCAATCATAAACTAACAGAGCTTAAGGCAAAGCTCGAACCATTCAGGCAATCATAGTCTAAATGAGCTTAAGGTAGAGCTCAAACCATATGACCATTCACAAGCCAGCAAAACACCAAGGCCTTCAAATGGCTCACAAGGACAAACAAGACTCTATGAATCCAAGGATAATAAGATAATCCAATCAGAGTATCAAAATTTGGTATTAAACATATGAGCAAATTTATAGTCAACAAAGCAATCTTTTAAAGTCAATTCGAGTAAATTTTTCAAAAAAAAATTCAACATAAATTTAAATAAGAGAATCCAATTGGATGATCAAAATTTAGTATTAAACATATGAGCTAATTTATAGTCAACAAAGCAATCTTATAAAGCCAATTCAAGTAAAATTTTCAAGAATCTTTTTCCACATAAATTTGGTTAAAATTTCTAAAAGTTCATATCACATGAAAACAATATTTGACAAAATATTCTTTGTATATCTTCAAGCATTTTGACTAATAATAAGATATGCAAGCTTTTTGGAAAAAATACCCCTTAGAGCCAATATCAGTACAAAATGCTCAAAAGGGGCTAAACCAAATAAATAGTGAATAGTCAAAGCATGACTCCTTTTACACACATTTTTTAAACACTCATGCATACCATGCATGCCTTTTGATAAACAATTACGAATGTTAGGCAAAATACAAAGTCACAATAACCAAGATAGGATGATATTCAGAAGCACAAGAGGATCAAATAACGTAAAACTAAGTGCATCGTCAAATATAAGTCGAGTGATCTCCAACCAATGGCCAACAATATATAGGATATCATAATCCTAAGCGAAGCACCTTAAAATAAAAGCCTTTAAACGACAATCAAAAGTGGCATATAATCACAACAAGGAGAACTTCTTGACATTAAACCAAACTATGCAACTTAATATCTATGGAACAATAATGCTTCATACTAGAGGCATGAAACAATTAATCATGCTTAAACCACACACACAAGGCAAAAGAACACCTTCAATTTAAATTATAACAATTAAAATCATATTGTCAAACCATAATCCTTAATTAAAAGCAAGGAAAGAACACACCTGGGTTGCTTCTACCCGAATGCCAAAGAAAAGGCATGTGCCGATAGTTTTCTCCAACTGAATGGCATCTCATAATAATCCAAAAAGAGAGGGCATTTCCTCTAGCACCCTAACTCACAAAGCACCTCACCAAGAAACTTTCCATAAACTTCACCCACAAAACCAAGTAGCAAGCACCGAAGTCCTAGTCTTACCGTAGTGATGGCCAAGTTACAATTTCCACTAGTTTCCCAATATTTCTTCTTGGGCCATGAAACTAGGAGATTCTCCATGTAGGCATGCTTTTGATGGAAGGCGGAGGCAAAAAAGGAACACTAAGTATGACATCGACACAAAGGTTTCCAAGAGTTGCGATATCATCGTTCTTTATAATGGAAGTTACAGAAGCTCCCCTCAATGTCGGGAAGGTGGAACCAATCTTTTGGGAGTTATCGAGCCGAGATCTTTGCAATTCCTAATTGCATGAAGCCCATTCTTTGTGCATAAGAAATCTAAAGATTTCGTGATATTTGTGAACAAAATCAGGAAAATCGCAAAATTTCAAAGTTCGCGAGAAGTGGAGACAATTATCTGCTAGAATAGAGACCTCCCCAACTAGGAACTTGAGGCTTATTGGTAGCTTGCACATATCCGAACAAGAACTACTTAAAATCTCCCATTCTTTGTCCTCCTAGAACCCAAAATCCTTGTCCACAACCTAAGCTAACCACCAGATGCCATCTTCAATCTTCAATGAGAGAAGTTCGCCCTTTGAACGTGTCATTCAATAAAACGTGGATCATAATCAACAAATGCATCATAAGCATAGTCAAACAATATCATCATCATCGCTACCATCACCATAATCTCCCTTATCCTCCTCTATAATTGAGTCCTACACTCCATCACCTTCCACATCATCATCTCTAGTCTCTAGTGCCCTTTAGTTTTCATCGTCTAAATTAATGAAGATCTTCTTCAACATAATCATCAAGAATATTAATATTTTCATAGTTAAGTGAGTCATATGACACCTTCCTTGTTCTTCTTGCATTTGTCCATAAAGAAAGCAAAAGAAAGAATACAATAATATTATATACTAAAATCATTCAAATATATGAATCAACGGTGTATGAGTAAAGACTAAGGAGTAACAAATATATTAAATTATTATTTTTGCCTTAACTTCATATTGCATGCAATATATACCAAATCAAGAAGAACAACATGTTCCAATATGTTTCTCTTCTTTGTGTGAATGCATTTGAAAAAACCCCAATTTCTTTCGCATCCACTCAAACTATATGTTTGACTCAATATACCTTAGAGTAAATCTTAATAAGTTGGTGCATCTATATCAAATGATTTATAATTTATTAATAAAAATCATACTTGGCCACATTTGGGAGCAGAGTTATATTATAATTGGCCTTCCAAAATCACAAACACTATGTATATACTTGCTTAGATTTAAATGGATGTTAGAGCGAGTAGATGAATCCTGCACAAGGTCAATTGTATTGAACATCATCTTTTTAACTTCTTTGTCCTCTATAAAATTGAGAGAATATAATAGAGGGATTAAATCATACGATACAAATGAAATCATACTTTGAAATGAAAATAAATTTATAATGTTAAAAAGGAGATAATTTTCATAAAAAAACTCAACACACTTGAGATCTACTTTCTTAATTACGTCTTTTGAAGTCATAGCTGATCTAATGCTGGGTCTCGAGTTTATATATTCCAAAAAAAACAAAAAAGACTCGTATAATATGGGTCATATCATATGATACGACCCCATAAATCATCTACTACAACACCTTACCTGTATAGTATCGTCCTTGCATCCGATACACAATAAAATCATAGTGTATTATACAATATGATTTTTACAACAGTACTTACCATCCTGCCATTGTGGCTGACCATTCTCAATGCTGCTCCCATTCTGGTACTCTTCCGTCTTTTCTCCTCCTTCCTCTACTCAAGAAGCTTCATCAACCAAGAGCGATTTAATAAGAGAAGAATGGATGAAAGCACATCTTATTGATGAAACCTCTCAAAAGGGATGGAAATCATGCCATTAGGCCATAGAAATAATGTACAATAGTAACACATTTATAGGAGAGGGCCATCAGCAGCATCTAGCATTCTAACCGTTGGATGCCTTTATGACCCTGCTGAACTGAAAAACAAAAAAACAAAAAAAAGAGAAAAAACAGAAGAAGAAATGCACGGAGCGCTCATTACATTTTAACAATTTGTTCTTCTCTCCTTTACATGAATGTTAGGCCATGTTCTGCCAGTCGTGTTTGAGAGGCAGTCAGTCCTTACAGCCATCAATGTTGGCTGCAAACTTATCGGAATCCTGTATTCACCAAATACATTGGAGGTGCATATAAATTGGCACCGGAAAGTTTAAATGCTTCATTACAGTTTTGTCTTGTAGAGGATTTATTTACCAAATCAGCATGCAACTATGAGCTTTCCTCTATACAAACTACTGTGTTTTAGTGCTATTAGTTGCATGTGCATGTAGGGATTTGCGGTATTTGTTTAAAAAGTTATAATTCGACAAGTTCATTGCTCACAAAAGAAATTTTTAAGCCTTTTGTCTGACCAGCATCAACTGGAAAGCTTTTTGTCATTAAGACAATGAATAGACAGAGCACTGACAGTTTAGGGAAGACTTGTAGCTTTTAATTTTCAAACCAGCAACTTGTACAAATGACTGACACTCTACCTAGAAGTGCAAAAACATTGAATTGAGGAAAAAAATATCCCTAACACATCGCCAGATAATGATGTTTAGCAACAGTTAGATGAAGTCAAGCTAGTATCGTTAATGAATTGGTTAATGTCCTTTTCTAAAAGCATTTTTATTTAAGATGGAACAGGAATTCAGTTCGTCATGGGACATACGAGCGACACCTACATTTTTCTTTCTCAAAGATGGGCAGCAAGTAGCTGATAAACTTGTCGGTGCTAACAAGTCTGATCTTGTGTTGAGGATAACAAGCCTTGTTGAGTCACCAACATCACCTGTACAGTGAGTAGATATTTCTACATGTTGCATTGGTACATCATTTGTTGGTGTGGTTGTTGATGTTTAGATTTGCTATTTGTATTTCTTGTGAAAACAATAAAGAAATGTCGCTGTTGGTTTGGCCTGAGAAAACTGTCACCAATTGTCGCAGCTTATATTCGTGCCAGTTAGTATAGACCATCACTCGACTTGTAAATTATGTGTCATGTGAATTTTAAATACTACTATTACAAAAACTAAGCCTTTTCCCATACTAGATGGGGCATCATTGTGAATTTTGGATGTGAAGAAAATATAGATGAGAAAACACACTGTTGTGATGAGTGCAATTTTGGGGAAAAAAGAAGCAAATCTTGAAAGCAAAATAACTCCTGTAATAACCAAAAGAGAGAAAAGGAAACCTCCATCTATAGTGAGCATCCAATCCATTAGAAAAGGAAACCTCTATCTTTCAACGTTCGGAGGAAAAATGTCATGGCTATCCAGTCCCAATTAGCTAATACAATGTTTCATGCAATTGGATAATCATCCATTAGATTTAGATGGTTACTGATTTGGATGAAAAGCAGAACATATCTAGTCTAGCGATCAATTGGATGGCGCTTGCTCCATGAAAATTAACATCTCTCTCTCTCTCTCTCTCTCTCTCTCAGTCTCTCAGTCCAAGTTGGCTACAACTCCACACACATCCCCAAGCGAAAGGAAAGTACCATTACATGAAAGGCAGGGTGTGTGTCGAACCCCACCAAATCTGGAAATCAGGAAAAGTGTGGCCCATGGTTGAACCCGTAGTGTATAATCCAGGGCCATGATATTGTTATATAACATTTATTTTGGAAGCAGTGAAGATGGTGGCAGTAGACTTTCAATGTTAAAGCACGAAGTTGTTCTCTGCGGCTTATAACTGAATCTGTGGAGCCAGCCATCTCATGATCAATGAGGTCACTTGGACAAACCAGTTAATCAACAAAGTGGACATAAAAGTTCTGCTCTGCTTGGGACTAATTAGCCGAAATAGAGAAAGGCAGTGAACCCAGTTGCTTGAACCGATGTCCGTTTTGGTTATGAACTGTTAATGCAGACCGCCAAGAGTCAACACTGATATTTGTCGCTGCCAATTGCGGGAGAGTTCAATCTGCCAGGAAGAACAACTCTCAACAATATATTCTTGAATCTGACTATTCTTACTGAAATGACTCCAATCGTTGAATATTGATGGATGATATTGCATAATCATCATCCGAATTGATTTTATGGATGCAAATGAATCACTTGTGACTTTTCTGCATGATAAAATGAAGATTCACTCGATTTGTCTTAACACTGAAGTGATTTTCCTTTCTCTCCATTAGGTCAGCCATCTCTGCAGGTTTCGTTTTACAAATCTAGCATTTGTAGATGGTCAGTTTATTAGAGAATATATTAAAGGAGAAACGATGCAGTTTTGATTAAAAACTAGTTAAAGAATGGAGGTTGCCAATTTAGATGAGTAAAATCAGAATCGGTCCTTCCTTATCTTTATCTAGTGCATTTAAGAGATAGGCCACCTTGCTCCTATTAACTTTTCTTTTTCTCTCTCTACATGAGGCCGTCGCTCCCACCCAATGCACATTGTCCGCTGCGTTATGGAAATTGACAAAGCACCATCACTGTGGAGTAGAAACGAATCGCTCCACAAGGCGAATTCAACATTAAAAGTTTCCAAAAATAGTTTATAAACTAGCCTACGTACATCTTTAAAAGGGTGGCTCCTGGTGATCTATAAGGGGAAAGTTCGTTATCGGAATCTGCTTGTTTACCTTATTGATAAATCGGTAAATAATAAACAAATGTGCTTGTTAGCGTAAGCACAATGCTATCACAAAGTTGATGAGGTTAGATCTCTTCCCTATTGCGCTCAAGCTATATTTTGAGGATAATTATTAAAATCAAACTAGACAGAAAGATTTAGAAATAATGACTAGATTATGATTACATCGTATCCAAGATTAACCTCTTAAACTTCAAATAAATAGAAGAGTATAAATATTTTGAAAAGAGAAACAACAACAACAACAACAACAACAACAACAACAACAACAACAACAACAACTAAGCCTTTTCCCATACTAGACGGGGTCGGCTACATGGATTCTTTGTTTCCACAGAGCCCTATCATGTGCCTTGTTAGCAGTTAACTCACAATAAGCTAGATCATTCTTTATTGTTTCTTACCAACACTTTTGTGGTCGTCCTCTACCTCTTTTAATACTTTCAAAATCTAGTTTTTCATACCTTCTTATAGGTTCTTCTTTTGATCATCTTTCTATATGTCCAAACCATCTTAAACGATATTCTCTCATTTTATCCTCTATTGGTGCCACTCCTAATTTGTTTCTAATAACCTCATTATGTATACAGTCTTTTCTTGTATGACCACTCATCCATCTCAACATCTTCATTTTTGTCACTGACATCTTTTGTACATGATGATTAACTGCCCAACACTCAGAACCATAAAACATGGCAGGTCTAATTGGTGTTCTATAATATTTACCTTTTAACTTTAATGGTATCTTCTTATCACAAAGAATACCTGATGCTCTTCTCCATTTTAACCAACCAACATTAATTCTATGCGTAACATCTCCATCAATTCTTTCATCACTGTGAAAAACTAACCCTAGGTATTTAAAACTTTCCTTTTGGGGGATGCAATGTGTGTCAATTTTAATTTCTATGTCCTCTCAAGTAACCAAATGATCAAACTTACATTCCATATATTCTGTCTTTATTCTACTAAGTCCGAGGCCTTTGCTTTCTAATGTTTCCCTCTATAGTTCTAATTTTCTATTAACTTTTCCTGAGACTTCTCTACTAACACAATGTCTTGTGCAAATAACATACACCAAGGTACTTCATCTTAAATATGTTTTGTTAACTCATCAATCACCATTATAAATAAGTATAGACTTAAAGTTGATCCTTGATGTAACCCAATATTAACTTTAAACAAGTCTGTCATACCTTCATGAGTCCTCACACATGTTTTTTAACCATCGTACATGTCTCTTATAAGGTTAATGTATGTCAATGGGATACTTCTTTTTTCCAAGGTTCTCCAAAGAACCTCCCTCGGTACCCTATCATAAGCTTTTTCTAGATCAATAAATATCATGTGAAGGTCTTTTTTTTTTCCTCTAAAATGTTCCGTAAGACGTCTCAAAAGGTGAATCGCTTCAACAGTAGATCTGCCTGGCATGTGTTAATTATGTTTGTTAATGGGTCATGTTTATGTTAATGTGTTTGTCTTGTTAGTGTTATGTCAAAGTCTAAATAAATGTTCCGTTTAATGTAATAAATGCCATAATTGGCCCAATGGATCTGGATAAGATTCATTAGGAACCGTGCCCTAAAATTAGGGGTAATTATGTCTTTTAAGTTAGATTAGGTTTAGTATAAAGTCTGGGATTAATTAGGGTTGTAAACAGATCAAGAAGTCAAGAGGACGTCCGCCCAATAAAGGGGACGATTCAATGAGAGATTGAAAACTATGATGAATGAGATTGATTTCTTAAATTCTTATCAGTAAAATCAATTGAATGATTGCAATATGGTATCAGAGCCTCGCACGCAGAGATAACATCCAGTCGAGGTATTTCATCCCTGGAAAAAAAATCAAGTGATATATTAGTTTCTTGAATGTTTGATGAAAAGAAATTGCATTAATTCATTAGATAGACAAAGTGCCAACGCCTATTAGGGCTGAACGTGAGTGAATCAAGTTATTGCAAGGAAAGAATCAAGAATAGATCAGTTTGTCTACTGATCAATCGTTATTTGGAATCAGTTTATCGTGTAAAACATTGATCAGGAGCAGTCGCCATTTGTTATCAGTTGTAGTCGTCATTGCTTTCAAGTCTTTAGTCGCAGTCGCCATCTACATTCAGTTTGTCGTGTGATATCGCCATCTACATTCAGTTTATCGTGTGATATCAGTAAAAAATGTTAACAGATTCCTTATTGTGATGATTATGGATGAATGACAGTAGATTGGCTGAAATCTTCAATACATCATTGATAGTAACCTGGAAAAAAAAAGGAGAAGAAAGTTTCAGCAATATTATATTGAGTATTGTATCAAGTATACAAGATTACTGAAAACGTGTACAACTAATATCATAAATCAAGGGATTAGACAAGAATAAATCATCAATTTTTTAAATACTTGTGGATCTTGAGCAAGATGGATAGAAGGTTGAAAGAAGAAACTATGTCAGCCACATATGGACAGGATCAAAAGATCGAATAATTCCAAATCACAAACATACGCCTAGATGAACGAAATTATAGAGAATGAGCTAGGTCTATTGAGCTTGTTTTATGATCCAGAAGAAAAGCCTCCATTATCAGACAGAATTCAGCTCCTCTAGAAGGAAGTAGTGCTGATTATGAACGGTGGGTTAAAGAAGATGCTCTTGTAAGTTTATGGCTAATTGAATCTATGAACCCATCTATTAGTAAAACTTTTATGTATATGAAATCAACGGCTGAGATTTGGACTGCAGTAGAAGAAGCTTATTTTAGATAGAAGAATATTGCAAAGGAATACGAGATTATTGAGAGGATAAGAAAATGACGCCAAGGAACCATATCAATCAGTGAGTATTATGGGAAATTACGCAAACTCTGGAATGAACAAAGACATATTGTGGAAAACAAATGTAGTCATTGTGTAAAAGAAAGAACAGCTGAGTTTGAAATTCAGAAAGTGTTTGATCTGCTATGGGGAGTTTCATGAGACTATGAATCTATAAAATTAAACATTCTAAGCAAGAAAGAACTCCCGTCACTTGGCACAGTATACTCACTATTACTAAGGGAAGAAGACAGAAAGAATCTAAAGAAAGGTGAACATATACAAGTTGAAAAATCTACATTTGTTGGTAGAGGAAAGAACAGTTATCAGAGAGGAAAAAACTCATTTAAAGGAAGAGGAAGAGGTAGAAATCAATATTATTAGGATAAAAGCAAACTACAGTACACACATTATGGAAAAAAGGGACACACAAAAGAACAATGTTGAGAGATTATTAGAAAACCTCTAGAATATAGAGATTACAGTAGGAAAATCCTAGAATATAAAGATTATGGCAGTCATGTGGCAACCATATCTGAAAAGAAGGCTGAAATGAATCCAATAAATGAAGTGACAGAATTAAAGAAGCAACTTGCATAAATTGAAACACGTTTACGAGATCAACCTTTAACCTCCTCATCAAAACCAGAATCAAGTCCACCTACTTCATACAATATCAATGGTAATTATTCATCTAAAGATTCTCCAGTTTTTTCGAATTGGATAATAGATTCAGGAGCTACTGATCACATGGTAGGGAATAAGTCTAATCTTATGCAGTATGAAGTGAATTCAACTCCTCAGTATGTAAAAGTAGCAAATGGTTCTTTGATTCCCATGGCAGGAAAGGGAACAATTCAGAGAGATAATCTCAAACTTAATTCAGTGATATATATTCCATAGTTTCCTATAAATCTACTTTCAGTAAGTTCATTGGTTAGATATATGAATTGTACAGTTACATTCTCTCCATATGGCTGTGTTTTTCAGGATTTGAAGACGGGAAGAACCTTTGGTCGTGGTCAACTACGCAATGGACTATATATACTACCTGGAGATCAGATTCCAAAACGTCAAAGTGCATTAGCAGCTAGTTCTACTGAAAAGGAAATAAAATTTTGGTATAGCAGATTAGGACATTTGCCTATCTCAAAAATAAGAGAATTTGTCTCATTTTCAATTCCTAGTGATGTGATGATTTAGTGTGACGTGTGTCAAAGAGCAAAGCATCATCGAGTGACTTTTTCTAGTAGTGAATCAAGATCAGTTATTCCTTTTGAGTTGATACATTCTGATGTTTGGGGACCATGTGTAATTCCTTCTATTAGAAATTTTAAGTACTTTGTTACTTCCATTAATGATTACTCCCGACTTACCTTTGTTTATTTAATAAAGTCTAGATCAGAAATATCTTCTATTTTTCCCTTAGTCTATAATCTTATCAAAACTCAGTTTGGTTATACTTTGAAGACACTCAGATCAGATAATGGTGGAGAGTATTGTAATACACAACTGGACTCATATCTTCAAGCTCATGGTATTATACATCAACATCTTGTGTTTACACTCCACAACAGAATAGATTAGCAGAACGAAATAATCGACATATTATGGAAATTGCTAGAACTCTTCTTCTTGAACATAATGTTCCAAAATATTTTTGGCCAAAAGCCATTTTTACAGCAATGTACATTATGAATAGAATTTCAACCATAACTCTTGCAGGAAAGTCGCCATTCAAAGTAATTAAACCTGAAGATAATCCATTCCATCTCATTCCTAGAATATTTGGCTGTGTCTGTTATGTGCATGTTCATAAACAATTCAGAGATAAGCTTGATCCAAGGGCGATTAAATGTATTTTTATTGGATATTCTTGTGAGAAGAAATGATATATGTTAGGATCCTAATTCTCATAAAAGATATATTTCTATGAATGTAACTTTCTTTGAAAATACTCCACACTACAAGAATTCGAATGATAATTCTGATCATACTTTTATAAATAGACAAACCGAGATGATGAATCAAGGGGGAGAAATAGTATCTGATTCAGATGACAGTATAAAACACTCCTAGGATGAGGATGTAGATGACTCAGATGTTCCCATAGCACTCAGAAAAGGAAAGAAATCGTGTCATAAGTATCTAATTTCTCAATTCATATCTTATGATCGATTATCAGAAGGCTACCATAATTTTATGCTAAAGGCTAAGTCGCTAAACTCAAATCTATACGAGTTATTATCAGTATTATAGTTCAAAGAAACTGGATAATGTAACAACTAGATGTAAAAAATGCTTTCCTATAGGGAGAACTTAAAGAAGAAGTTTATATGGTCCAACCACAAGGATTTGTTTCACCGAAAAGTTTCGTGTATATTACATATAAGCGCTTCTATATGTCTTACAGCAATCTCCAAGAGCATGGTTTGAGACTTTCACACTTACTGGTTACACAGCACCTTGGCTTTACTCAATAGCACCAATGTTGATCCCTCTCTTATTCTACAAACACTCGATGGATTCTAAAATTGCCACCAATTACGATTCTTGTTTATGTAGATGATATTATTTTGATAGGTGATGATGGTGTTGAGCTTAAAAATTGAAGAAGGACCTTCATCGGTTATTTGACATTAAAGATCTTGGAAGATTACATTATTATTTAGGCATTGAAGTGGCCTATTTTGGAAGTGATATCTTTCTGAATCAAAGAAAATATACATTGGATCTTTTATAAGAAGTCAAGATGAAAAACTGTAGACCTACATATACTCCAATGGATGTGAATCACAAATTAAAGCTGGAAGATGGAGCTGAAAGAGTAGATGTGGCCAAATATCAGCAATTGGTTGGAAAATTAATATATTTGACCATTACATAGCTAGATATAACATATGCAGTGAGTATAGTGAGTCGATTTATGCAATCTCCATCTAAGCATCATATCGATGCTGTGTTCCATATATTAAGATATCTGAAGACAACTCAAGGACATGAAATCAATTACAAATCTAATGGCACAATAATATTGAAATTTATACAGATGTTGATTGGGCAGGTTCAACAGAGGATAAAAAGTCGACTACAGGATATATAACACTGATTTGTGGTAAATAGTTTCATGGAAAAGTAAGAAACAATCAGTTGTAGCTAGATCGACAGTTGAGGCAGAATATAGAGCAATAGCTTCAAGCATATGTGAGGGAAAATGATTGAGATCTTTGCTGATGAAAATAGACTTATTTACTGAAAAACCTATACTTATATTTTGTGACAGCAAAGCAGCAATACAGATAGTCTCAAATCCTGTGTATCATGAAAAAACAAAACATATTGAGATAGATTATCATTTTATTCGGGATAGTATACTTGCAAAGGAATTTCAATTACAGCATATGCAATCAGGACATCAATGCACAGACATATTGACTAAAGCAGTTACTAGAGATCTACTACAGAGATTATGTGGCAAGTTGGGTGTAACCTCCATCTTTCACCCAACTTGAGGGGGAGTGTTAATTATGTTTGTTAATGAGTCATATTTATGTTAATGTGTTTGTCTTGTTAGTGTCATGTCAAAGTCTAAATAAATGTTCTGTTTAATGTAGTAAATGTCATAATTGGACCCAATGGATCTGAATCAAATCCATTGGGAATCATGTCCTAAAGTTAGGGGTAATTGTGTCTTTTAAGTTAGATTAGGTTAGTATAAAGTCTGGGATTAATTAGGGCTGTAAACAGATCAAGAAGTCAAGAGGACGACCGCCCAGTAAAGGGGTAGATTCAATGAGAGATTCAAAACGATGATGAATGGGATTGATTTCTTCAATTCTTATCAGTAAAATCAGCTGAATGATTGCAATAGCATGAATCCAAATTTGTTCTCTGTTGTACTTTATACTTGTCTTAACCTACGTTCAATAATTCTTTCCCACAATTTTGAAAAGAGAAGATAATAATATTTGTTAAGTTAAGATGAATTGATTTGGGACATAATTGATTCAAACCTCTCACTAACAGGACCAAAACTCATTGCCTTACCATTTCGCTGCACCCCATTTATTTATTCAACATTAATATATCTTATTATTGGTATAAGGTCTTCAACAATCCCATCCCAATATCGATTGAAGAAAGAAGTTACGGAGATTCGATTTGACGTGTGTAGATCCACAATAAAACTAAATTCACTGATCATTACATTTAATTAAATTTGTCAGTCCATGCTTCGTTTTCTGCATGTCTCTGCATTAGAACCAAGTACGCACTGTTTGTTGCTACTTTGCTTCTTTCACGCATCAGCATCTAGAAGCCTATTAAGCACAAATCAGTGCATAGAAACCCAAACATATACTGTCGTTAGTTGTTGCATGGTTTGTTGCATGTCTCAGCATCTAGAGTACTATTAGGCACGAACCACAACATACAAACTCGGGCGCGTACTACTTGTTAGTTGCTCTTAGGGTCTAGAGCCCCATTAAGAAGAAATCTCAAAACAGAAAACCAAGCACGCACTGTTTGTTAGTTGCACTTAGGGTCTAAAGCTCTATCAAGCAGAAGTCACTGCTCGCACTACATGATATGGCAGACAGATTAACTCTACCTATAACTTAGTAGTGCTTGGGCTTAGTTGGATTTGTAGGCATTGAACATGGTTGTCGCGAATAGTGCTAGAAGCCGAGTTCCACCGCTAGTCTATGCAGTGATTTGTTGTTAATAAGAATCAAAACCTTGAGAGCAACAAAGAAAATTTGTGTGCAGGTTTCTATGCTAAGATTTGTGCTTAGCTTAATAAGTCTCTCGACGCCGAGACACGCAAGAAGCGAAGCAGCAACTGACAAACAGTGTGTGCATGTGCTTAATAGGGCGCTAGATACTGAGACATGCAAGAGACGAAGCTGCAACAGAGTGTGTGCCCGAGTTTCTATGGAGTGATTTGTGCTTAATAGGGCACTAGACGCTAATAGCAACTAACAAACAACGAGTGCCTGGGTTTCTGTGCAGATACTAATGCTCGATGACTAAATAGTGCTACATGCTGTCACCTACTGCAGTTAGGACCCAAACCGGAAGCGGCCATGTCAAGATCGGGGTGACACCCCACTTAGAGGTGTTCACGGGGCCGGCCTGCTCCCCACGGGCCCCACACCAAATGTGGCGGATTGAGGGCCTCATTTATAGTTGGAGTTCAGGTCCGGGTTTGAACAGAGATGAGATGATCCCTATGGTGATCGGGCGGGGAGGGGAACTCTAGGTCTCCACCCCACAGCTCCGAGGACCCATTCCGTGGACCTCGGGTCCTGGACTCGCTTATAAAATCCATATTTATAAATTCAAAATATAAATATGCTTTAATCAGTAAAACCCTGGAAAGAAAACAAACAACTTTGTTACAACTCTATCAGAAGCACTTGGTGGATGACCAAGAGCTCTGAAGCCACAAAGCCAGGCGGATGACCAAGTCTCCTCAGCGTCTCTCTTTTATCTTTTATGTGTTTCTTTCATAACGATGATAATTTCTTTCCTCCCTTGGTAAGAAAGGGTTGTCCGAGCGAGTACATTGCTTTTCCCTCTTGGTAAGAAAGGGAATTTGCTATTTTTTTGAGATGTATAGTTGTTTTGTTTATATTTATTCGTGTTTGTATAATGCATCTTAAAGAACTATAGCTAGCAGTGACCTTCACAAGAGCTTATTGTAAAAGATGTCCATGGCATCATCTCGAGGTTTCACCATATCTATAGAGGTGCTTCTGATTGTTCTTGCATTTTTTACTAATATATCTTGGTTTATTCTTTGAAATGTTAGACATGCTAAAATAAAATATTTGGCGTTTAGTTGCTAATTTTAGTTCTCCTCTTTGTGCTATTGCAATGTCAGATTGAGAACTCCATGAAATTCTTTGATTTTGCATGAGGTGGGTGGGTGGGTTGGGGGGGGGGGGGGGCGTAGGTATAGGCTTTAGTTTATGTCTTAGAAGTTGATGGTCTGATATGACACTTACAGGTCAGCCCCGACGACATTTTTTAATGACGGGATGGAGTTCCTTTGTCAATAAAAAGAAAATAAAGTAATGTTAGTTGTTAGTACATATCGTTTTTTATAGTATATTGCATGTCTATCTAAATATATATATATATATATATATATATTTGTTGTTTTGTATTTTATATCTAGATACATATATATATATATATATATATATATATATATATATATATATATATATATATATATATGCATACATACATATGGAGAGATCTATCCTTCCATGATTCCATTTTCTTGTTGTTTTCCTTTGATGCATTTGTTTCTTCTCTAATTGTTTGTGTTTATTCTCAGATTTCCACATTGAGTGAGATCCATCCTAGATCCTCTTTTTTAGCAAAATGTTTGACCAAGAACTAGTACGTACTAGAGTTTCACACCTTAAGTCACTCACTAATACATCGAAGTCACCTATTCATGTGATGCAAGTTCTCATCATTCAACTCAGAAAAAATGGGTAATGGTAAAGAATATACTTCTTCAAGTCCATAATAACAAGATCAATAAAGTAAAGAAGAATTAGAATATAATGAGAAAAAACAAAAGCTAACCTTGCTGGTTTTGAACCATCATAAGAGACAAAAATTAGAGGTGTCATGAAGGTTATTTGCAATTATTGTGGAAATAAACTTGGATGAAAAATGAAGAATAGGACTAGACATTTACATGATCACCTAACCACTTGTAAGAGGAAGAAGCAATAACATCCATAACAAATGATGATCAATGCTCAAAAAAAGAAGGATGAGATAATGATAGTGAGCAACTGTTTATTTAATTAGGAAGTGTCTAGAAGAGAACTTGCCATAATGATAGTTTTATATAAGTTTCTTTTATCAATCATCAAATATGAAGGTTTTTAAAGGTTTACCGTGGCACTTCAACTATTATTTCAACATGTTTCTTGAAGTACAATAACATGAGGTACCCTTAGAATATATGATTATGAGCATGAGAAAATATTGAGATTGCTTGGAAGGGTTAATGGAAAAATTATTATAACAATAGACATGTTGACTTCCAAGAACAAGAAAAGGGATTTATGGTAATAACAACTCATTTCATAGATGATTCTTGGGAGTTACAAAGTCGAATAATGAGGTATGTGAAATCATAAGAACATTGTAGTGGTTTATTTTATGAATTTTCTATTATCAGTGTCTTATTCATGATATAATCATTGGAGGTTTGTGTATTTTCCTTCTCCACATATTATAAGTGTTCTTCCTCAAGTTTTGTTGGAGATATTTGTGATTGGAATATTGATAAAAAGTTGTTGACCATAACGACTGACAATTGTTCTACAAATTATGCTATCATTGGTAGTCTTTAGAAAAAGTTGAATGTGAGTGTTCTTTTACTTCAAGGGTCTTTATTTCATATGAGATATTGTACTCATATTCTTAATCTTATTGTTAAGGATGGCCTTGATGTAATCAATAATTGTTGAAAGAATTCATGGTATTATTGTTTTTCGGAATGGTTATGAAAAACGAATTGAAAAGTTTGATAAAAATACTCCACAGTTAAACATTTTATATACACAAAAATTATCACTTGATTGTCAAATTAGGTGGAGCTCTACTTATTTGATGCTTCAAACTACTATATCAAATATAAGGATGTCTTTGCTCATTTGAGGATATGCGATAGCAAAGCAGGTAAGTAAAAAGTTAAAATTGTTTTTTGGTATTAGGTATCCTACTACAAATTTGTACTTTCCTCATGTTTACTAAATCTATCTTCAAAGTGGATTAATGACTTAAATCCTGTGATCAGTGATATGGCAACATGCGTGATGGAAAATATTACAAAGTAGTAGAATGTTATTCATAGAATTCTAGTTGTTGTTGTCTTAGATCCTAGATATAAAATGAAGTTTTTAATATTTAACTTTAATTTGATTTATGGTGTTGAGAGATGATAATGAAAGAGAGACACATAAGGTTGATGATGTTTCCATGAGAAGGGAGAATAATTCAAATTCAAAAGTCATTGGAGATCGAGAGATTTATATGTTTAAGGATTATGACTTATTTATTAAAATGAGCACTAATCCGAATGATGTCAAGTTAGAGTTCGATCATTACTTGGAAAAGGGTGTACTTTCTAGTACACCAAATTTTGAAATACTCAGTTGGTAGAAGACAAATGGTATCAAATTTCCTACATTACAATGAATAACTAGAGATATTCTTGCTATTCGTATTTCGATTGTATCATCTAGGTCTGCCTTTAGTGTAAGTGAGGTGGATAAGTTCTCATCGAAGTAGATCATCCAAAGACATTGGAAGCCTTGATGTGTTCTAAGAATTGGTTGTTGGCATATATTAAAGGTATTAATAGATTTAATATATATAATTCTTTTGCTTTGAAATTTTTGGTTATTATAAATGTATTGTTTTATATATGTATATATAGGCGAATTCTTACCCATTTGGCACCTCTATGTGTTGGCAATGAGGAAGCTGACGATGACGAAAATAATTCTTAGTCACCTACCACTCAGGTTCTAAATATTTTACTCTTATTATGGAGTGATTTTATTTCTTCTATCTTAACTTTAATATTATTTTATTATAGGTTGTAGGATGTTACAAAAGCCACAAGTGAAGATATGAATGAAACCTTTCACCTTCATAAGTATGTGTCTCATTGATGTCTCTTAATTGACACTATTACTCCTATTTTAACGTAGGCTTGCTAATCTTTGGTATGGTATGATTGTGTGAAAGAGAGAAATAATAATTCATAAATGTTTTATAATAGTTTTGGATTATTTTTCAGTAAGTGTTGCTATAGAAATCTAATCAGAAAGAGTATGACAGTGTGCACTAGGAACATCACATGCAAGATAGTTTTCTTTTAGCCATTTTTTGTCTCTCCAATATCTTGACAATGCTTTTTTTACTATGAAATGACTTTTCTAAAATGTGAATCAAAAGTTGTGCTTCCTAAATGATATTTCTAGCATAAAGTTAGTAAGTAATAATTTGGACTTCTAGAGGGCCTATCCAAAGCATATGCATGTATCGCATGTGAATTGTAAATTCAAAGATGCGTTTCTGCTTTGGATTATCTTTGCCTGTTAAAAATTTAGAAATCATCTTTGATTGGATTTGTGTTAATGTGGTTGTTCGGTCTGATCTGATTAGGAATCCAACTCTATCAAGTTGGTCATTGGATCAGAGTCCAAACAAATATTAACTCAAATTGAACCTGAACTCAGTTTTGACTATCTTTTCTCGAAAGATTTCGGCACCTTGAATTCAAGGCTTTCATTTATCTTATTCACATGCTTAAACATTCACATGTAATGACTTTTGTTATGCTGACCGTTTCAAGAGTACAAAGTTGGTGGAGGAATTGTAGGGTGGAAAGGGAAAGGAGAATAGAAATAGAATGAAAGACTTTGCCTGAACTCATTCTTCCAAATTCAGGTCCTTTTAGGAGTTAGAGCTAGCTCCCTATTGAAAGGGAGTAAGAAATGGTTGTTGCATTTTGTTAGAGAGTTCGTTGTTCTCATGTGAGATGTTTTGTATTAATGTGACCGTATTGATATAATATAAACTATAATAAGAGTTCTTTTTACTTCTTTATATATATCAAGGATCCGATGTGGTTAGTGTTAAAATATAGTCCTTAATTATTATCTATTATGGTCATCATTTTCATGTCCGCCATCCCATCCTTTTCCAATTTTGTCTTAAGTATTATATATGCAATAACGTCTGAATAACCTTAATTCTGTTGCATTTTACTTTATATTTTGTAAACTAAGCCATGTATTTTAAGAAATACATATTTCAAATTCGTCTCTTTAAGGAGGCAACAACATGCATCTGCTCCTGTTTTAGGTGGTGTACAACTAGAATCTATTCTCTATAGCTGAATTTGAGGGGACATAAGTGTTGCATTTTATATGCTTTGTGAACTCATTAGGATTTTTCTAATAATCAGATATGTCTGTGCCCTTGCCAGTAGGGTCTATCTCTAGTTTAATTGCCAGCTCTACATGCTCTGTTCTTTGTAGATCAATTTACATGTGCACCCATATGATTGTTTAGTGGGCAGGGACTTCCGGTTAGTAAATGTGATGGTAGTGCAATCAATATCATTTAGCTCATGGTTGTCGTACATATCTTACTATTACATGACCCACATTTATTCCTTTAGTCATTTAGCCTATTAGAGTACTTGATAACAACATCTCCTCATATGAGGCAATACCCTGACTGATTTCTAGAGTGCTAATCGAGGATGAGGGTGGGTCTCCACGGGGCTGATATTGTACAAACAATTATGTGAACAAACCCTGAAATCAATAAAAATATAAAATATTACCTTTTCTAAAGGCTACAATCGATTTAGTGTTGGAGTTAGGTACAAATGTTTATTATAAAAATAACATTATTATATCTACAAGTATCTCGAGACATGTTTACTCTCAACATGATCCCAACCTGCTTTGCACCTAGCAAGGTGGGAACTCAACACTCCCCAATCAGGGTTGGCTAGTTGGGTGCTCACAGGTTGGATGGAGACTGAAAAGTCCTTGTTTAATATAGGCAGGCTCCATATTGGTCTATAAAACAACATGAACTACTTGCTAGTTGGCTCATCTAGGCCTTGCTTGCATCACATAGTTTGCGAGACCAACACAATAAGGATCAAATGGCTCATCAACAAGACATGTATGCATATATAGGTAGTGGTAAATACATAGTCTTTCAATACATAATCTTGCATAGACATTTCTATCATTCGATTGGTATGATCAATGATGAAGATTTGAATTAAGGTATCATTATATTTTTATACTTTGTATTTAATATGTTTATTCCTGTACTTTACATTTAATGCATATGGTTCATTAAATATTTCTATTTTATCACATCAATCATTTATCTCAAAAATTGAAAGGTAGAGATATTTCTATGTGATTATGCACCGAAAGATATTATGCATTTACCACTATAAATACAAATGTCTTTCGATACATAATTTTATATAAATATCTTCAACATTCAATTGAGATCATTGATCGTAAAGATTTAAATTACAAAAGTAAAAAATATTGTTTCCTTTATGTTTTGCATTCCATGCACCATATATATTAAATATTTTTATTTTATGATCTCAACTGTTTATCTCGACTTTTAGTTATGGATTTACAAATAAAAAAAGAAAGAAGGTATATTTAAACAGAAAGTCCTTCAAGGAGATGTTTGGAATTATGTTGGCACACCCTCTGATATGTGGAACAATATGACTATACATATTAGGAAAATGGCGAAAGATGTGTTAGGGGTATCTAAGGGAGGTGTACCGGCACAAAAAGAAGCTTGGTGGTGGAGTGAAATAGTACAAAATAAAATCAAGGCAAAGAGGGCATGTTACAAATTACATTATGCTAAGAAAACTAGTGAAACTTTAGAAGCTTATAAGAAAGCAAAGAAGGAAGCAAAAAAGGCCGTTAGTGAAGCAAAAGCTAAGATTTGAGAGGACTTATATAAAAAACTCAACTCAAAAGAGGGTGAAAGAGATATTTTTAGGATAGCTAGGGCTAGAGATAAGAAAACTAAAGATCTAAATTTTGTTAGATGCATAAAAGACGAGGATGAAAAAATTCTAGTGGCAAATGATGATATAAGAAATAGATGGAAAAACTATTTTTATAATCTTTTTAATGAAAATAAAGATGTTAGTATTAGTTTAGGAGATTTAGCTAAGTCAGAAAAGTATATAAACCACAATTTCTACCGACGTATTCAAAAGAATGAAGTCAAAGAGGCTCTTAAACATATGAAGAGTGGTAAATCGGTAGGTCCAGATAATATTCCTATAGAAGTTTGGAAAATACTAGGAGAAATAGGAATCACTTGGCTCACAAGACTATTTAATGAAATATGGAAAAACCAAAAGATGCCCGAGGAATGGAGAGCAAGTACACTTATACCCGTATATAAGAACAAGGGAGACATTCAAAATTGTGTGAATTATCGAGGTATCAAGTTAATGAGCCATACTATGAAATTATGGGAAAGAATTATCGAACGTAGGTTAAGACAAGTATCAAGTACAATAGAGAACCAATTTGGATTTATGCCAGGTAGATCTACTATTGAAGCGATTCACCTTCTGAGACGTCTTATGGAACATTTTAGAGCAAAAAAGAAAGACCTTCACATGATATTTATTGATCTAGAAAAAGCTTATGATAGGGTACCGAGGGAGGTTCTTTGGAGAACTTTAGAAAAAAGAGGTATCCCATTGACATATATTAACCTTATAAGAGACATGTATGATGGTGCAAAAACATGTGTGAGGACTCATGAAGGAACGACAGACTTCTTTGAAGTTAATATTGGGTTACATCAAGGATCAACTTTAAGTCCATACTTATTTATAATGGTGATGAATGAGTTAACAAAACATATTCAAGATGAAGTACCTTGGTGTATGTTATTTGCAGATGACATTGTATTAGTGGAGGAGTCTAAGAAAAAAGTTAATAGAAAATTGGAACTATGGAGAGAAACATTAGAAAACAAAGGCCTCCGACTTACTAGAACAAAGACAGAATATATGGAATGTAAGTTTGATCATTTGGCTACTTCAGAGGACATAGAAATTAAAATTGGCACACATTGCATTCCCCAAAAGGAAAGTTTTAAATACCTAGGGTCAATTTTTCAAAGTGATGGAAGAATTGATGGAGATGTTACACATAGAATTAATGCTGGTTGGTTAAAATGGAGAGGAGCATCAGGTATTCTTTGTGATAAGAAGATACCATTAAAATTAAAAGGTAAATATTATAGAGCAGCAATTAGGCCTGCCATGTTTTATGGTTCTGAGTGTTGGGCAGTTAATCATCAACATGTACAAAAGATGTCTGTGACAGAAATGAAGATGTTGAGATGGATGAGTGGCTATACAAGAAAAGATCGTATACATAATGAGGTTATTAGAAACAAATTAGGAGTGGCACCAATAGAGGATAAAATGAGAGAACATCGTTTAAGATGGTTTGGACATATAGAAAGAAGATCAAAAGAACCTATAAGAAGGTTAGAAAAACTAAATTTGGAAAGTATTAAAAGAGGTAGAGGACGACCACAAAAGTGTTGGAAAGAAACAATAAAGAATGATCTAGTTTATTGGGAGTTAACTGCTAACATGGCACACGATAGGGATCTGTGGAAACAAAGAATCCATGTAGCCGACCCCGTCTAGTATGGGAAAAGGCTTAGTTGTTGTTGTTGTTTTAGTTGTTGTTATCTCAACTGTTTATCACAAAGATTGAACGATGGAGATTTTATGTAAGATTATGCACTAGAAGATATTATGCATTTACAACTCCCTTCTCTCTCTCTCTCTCTCTCTCTCTATATATATATATATATATATATATATATATATATATATATATATATATATATATATATATATATACATACACAATACTTTTGTGTATGTATGAGAGAGAAACTTGCTAACCCAATTAGTTGGATGTATATACATATATTCTTGAATGGTAAACGATCGAATTCTACAAAAAAAAGACTATTAAAATACTAATGGTTAAGTTAAATGAGCGTGCAATTCACTTTTATATAAAAAATTACATGAAGATCATAAGTTTCTTTCTTTAAAGTTACTCCCAACTGCATCTAGGGACACTTGGCAGGGCTCTCGACTCCACCAGTGTCTAGGTATGAGTTTGATTCCTGGAGTGTGCATACTTGGCTTTAGTCTGCCCATTATAACACAAAAAAAAAACTTGGCTTGTAATGCTTGCAGCTTATTGTAGTAAGTGCTTTTATGGAAAAAACAGACAACGGAAGAACCGAATGTGAAAACATTGCAAAAAGATTTATGCAACCTCGGGAAAGCTACTGTATGCCACCAATAGTAGAAAATTCTACACCATCAAAGGTGTACTTTTTTATTTGGGGTTGTGGGCGGGGGTGAGGGGGTATTCCAGAAAAGGTTGCAAGAATTAGACATGTCGGATCCTAGTTGGCCCTGTGGTTCCAATAAAAACTAGTCAGACACAAAACTGGAACCAGGATCGAAACTGGAACCTCACCCGATCTGGTTCCGATTTCACCATTTCCACAATCAGAACCAGATCTAAACCAGAATTGGTGGTTCTGAACCACCATTTCTAGTATTTAAAAAAAAATTAATTACATTTTTTATAAAATTACCAATTTCAGGCAGTTCCGAACCCAAACCAAAATCGACCTAGAACAGGCCTTGGGTCGGTTTTGTTACGATTGCATGTTCTGGTTTACTCGAACAGGACATGTCTAACAAGAATGCCTTGTATACTCCAGTGGGTATTCTCAATAAGTCATGTCAAGAGCTAATGCCGATAAACACACACAGAAAAATGGGGGCACTTTCCTGCCGCAACTTCGCACCAACTCATCATGGATATGTATCTGCCAAAGTTTATGATCTACGTCAAATGTCAACGCTAGACCCTCATCTCTTCTGACCATCTTTTTTCTTCTTTGAAGTGCTCCTGTAAGTCTGACAATCGAACTAATGATCAACTTTGTTGGTTGACCCCCTAGGCAGGTGTGCTATTGTGTTGTGCATATGTTAACTTTCGAAATTCCATAGCAAGATCGGTAAAGTGAAAATACCTATTGTTAGTCGAAGAAGCAACAAATGTCATTTATCAATTATGCGGCACTAGAAATATGTCAATGCAAAGTGCATTGCATGGGCGAATTGGTGACCCTAAGTGAGTTTAGGTATGTCCCTAATAGGCACAAACCTTTCCAAATAAAGGCAAACACAGGACCCAGACCACGTTGTACAAATAGTGTCACTCCCACTTGATTCCTCCACATGGAATTATAATCATTTCATACATGTGCACAACCTAACACAAGTGTCATAACCAATCCACATGGGAATTGAATCGCCTCATACCAACACTAGAAGTTTGTACAAATTCTACAACCACATTGTACAGATGATCACTTGACGTAGAGAGAAGGTATAGAAAAAGAGAAGAGGAAGAAGACATAAAACCCAAAACCTTAGAATCCTTCTCCTGTGTTTTCCTTTAGAGTAGAAGCGAAGAAGTTATGTTCTATTTTTTGTCCCTTTCATTCTTTTTCTTGTTGCTCTAGCTTTTTTCTTATATCTCGGCATGCCCTCTTGTCTTCCGTCATTATATTGCTTGCCCTTGCATTGGTGACAACTTTTTTAATACTAGAGGCAAATTCACCTTTCTCAGTCCAACCTACTACTGAGGATGTTTGAGAACCTAAACATTGGTTCATCCTTGTTTCGACCACGTTAATGCCACTGGCTAGCTCAGCTGAATGTCAATGGAGATGCCAACCTTGATCAAATTTCGTAGCACGCTGCAATTGTGAGTTAGTAGGAAGTCGATTTTTATAGCAACATTCCTTTTCTGGTATGTCTGATGAGATGTGCATGAAGTGAACTTAGCTCAACTTCCAATTCCCCATCTTGGAATGGGACTTTCCTGTCTTGGATTCAAAGATCCAGCGAAGCTCATGTGATGTCAAGAAGTAGCCCAAAGACCGTCGAATTGGTACACTCTAGTGTGAATGTGGCCCCCTTTACCAAAAGTTGATGCCAAGGGCAATTCCTTATCAACTACTTTTATCCTACAACTAGAACTCCCACCAACTCTGAGAGTTTAATTCGAATCGGCCTTATCAGAAGCTATTAGCACGTTATTGAATCACTAAGGTTGGTGGTACAAAATGAAATTACTACAACATTGGAAAGGGAGTTCAGGAATGAATGACAAAGGACAACAACCCATCTGATCAATCTTTCACACAGCATGGAGCCACACTAGTCACCTATCGCAATAATAGGGGAAGATCTACATGTGTCTCCTGAAGCAAGCATGTTCAAGATAACCAACCACGACAAATGCCCATCCTTTAAGTTGCTTTACAATATGAGATTGTGCAGAATGTGGGAAGGCATGAACCTTCGGCCAAGATGTTTCAACCTTAGCTCTGGAATTCAGAAATCCTAATCCCTGCAACACTACACCTCAGAGCTACCTCCACTGCTCCATATGATGCTAGTTACTATTATGGCGATCAGAACCAAAATGGTGGAGGACAAAGGGAAGTTCACCCGAATGATCCTTTTCAGTACCGTTAGGAAAACATTTGAATGAGTCATTGCACTGATATTCTACCTATATGTCCATGCAAACGTGATGCCCAATCACCTAGGGTTCAAGATGTTAATCGCCTCAATTGAGGGCTCAGTTTATCAGAAACCTTACTCAGAGTAGATTGATACCATTTATCCACTCTCACAAGGGTTTAACATGCCAAACTTTGTCATCTTCTTAGGAGAAGATAACAAGTCAACTATGGAACATATCATTAAATTCACTGCCTAGTGCGAAGCTCTAAGGTATATGGGTATTATTATAAATCACAACTCTTTCCCTCCTCCCTCATTGAGATGACCTTTCACTAGTACTCATTGCTTTCTCATGGAACCATCCAAACATGGGCTGAAATGGAGATGCTCTTTCACGAGAGGTTCTTTATCCCGACCTTTGAAACTACTATAGATAACTTGATCAGAACAAAGCAACAACCAAATGAGCCGGTGATGTTCATGATGCATTTCAAGTGAGTTAAGGGAAGTGTGATACGCAAGCTCTTGATTCACAGTGCACTGCAATAGCTACTGCGGGCTATTAGCGACTCAAATACAAAAGGCAGGAGGTTGCGGTTTGGTGAGAAGGAAATGACAATCGATGTCCTTCTTTGAGTTGTGAATAAATATAGTCTTCACTGAGCGCTCACCTAGTTGTTGTAATTGATGGCATCCAAAACAAGCCACTAGGTGGATCTAGCAACCGAAAGTTAGCGATGAACCAAAAACCCACAGGGGAACTTGTGGCAACAAATGTCGAGGGAAAGATACTCATAAAATGGACTCACCACAAAATGTTGATCGTAAGGCATGACATCCTCAAACATTGCATGCTTTGGTGTTCAGTCGTTTTTGTCGATGCCGACTATGCCAAAGGGTGAAAGGAATTCTCAAGTCAAAAGGGTGTAAAGAGAAGGCAGAGGACACATCTTGAAATATTTGTACAAGCTTCAGAATCACAACACCAAGCATGACCTAATTACGACCTTATTGGAATGAGACTGTTTGCATTCAAATTAGTGCTTGCCCTCCATACTCCATCAAGAGTTAGTTATGTGGAACAGTGTGAGAAGCATAAAAGGAGCTCCTAACACATTTCCTACCACATAAGGGTCACTAAAGTTGTCATCTACTTGCCCCACATGCGACCTATAATAATCCCAAAGATTATGAAGCTATGAACAGTGACATCTACTAGTGAAGTGGTATCTTTTGGTTAGACTGGGGACTACTTACATAAACAAATGATAGGTACAATGGAAACCCACACAAAACCTGACACAACAATCGAGGAGCAACTCAAATGCATTGAAGGCAAAGTGAATCGTACCTCACTTAAGAAGCATCAGTGCAGGGCAATCGGCCCACCTAAAGAAGGAGAATTTAGTTTGGCAAAAAAGTGAGACTAGGTCGATTTCATACCACAAGACACTCTCCTTGAAATCAACTTGGGCACAATAAATGCACCTAAAACTAACAAAATTAGTACTCTATTGCCTCCTAAAGAATAAAGAGCACTTATCAACCTAGTTAAGAAATATAAAGATTTCATCGCATAAGAATACCATGAGATGTCACCTTTGGACCCCACAAGCAACTAGTGCACAAGTTTGACCCTGAAGTTCTATCAGCGATTAAGGCCGAAATACAATGGCTACTATCGGCAAAATTCATTTGACTGACAAAATATATGCAATGTTTATCCATAATTCATTTGACTGACAAAATACATGCAGTGATTATCCAAGATTATGCCAATATAAAGAAAGAATGGGAAGCTCTCAATTTGTATAGATTATCAAATCTTGAATAGTCCCAAAGATGAGTATGTCACCCATTTCTCACATGTTAGTGGATGCAGCAACATCCCAAGGGATGTTGTCCTTCATGAACAAAACTTCAAGGTACAACTAGATCTTCATATGTGGAAATGATATTCCCAAAATCCTCATTGAGCAGGCTTTAGAGATGTGTGCAAAAGCCTTGAACACAAACTTATTATTCAACATTTCCACATCGAGCAAGGTCTCTACAAACTGAGTGCTTCATCAAGGTGTCACTACAAGATGAAACATGATCTTCAACAATTACGTTTGGAATTTCATCAACAGTGGAGTGCATAGGTCAACTAAAGGGTCAGTTGTAGGAACTTCAATGTTTCTTGGAGGAATGCGTGTTGGGGCCAATATAGAAGGATTCTCTTCTTCTGCCTAAGAAAGCTCTCATAAATGAATTGAATTGTCAAGAATCTAGAAGGCAATAAAGAGAAGATAAGCAAGAAAGATCTTGCTCACAAAATCTGATGGCATATGACTCGTCATAGACTCAGGAATAGGAAGGGAGGTTCAACATGTACTCATCTTCAAGCTAGGACATGATTGTTCACTAGTGGTTGGGCAATGCATGTATGTCTGACATATAATCTTTTACCTCTTCATTGCTTCAGATATGCAAGACTGATAGCAGGCACCTTTAGGAAAAAATTGAGAAGCAATGCCTATGAGAAAGACAAATTTGACGGTAACGCAAGTTTGTTCTTATACTCCATCAGGCAGGATGCTTCACCGAAAACGACCGGCAAACAATCACCATAGCGTGTCTGGGTGCACATATCCATGTCATATTAGTCGCCATCTGTGTGCGTGGGAAGTTCACAATAAAGCAGGATACGACCATTTATAACAACCAAGAATCCAAGACAACTAGTAGAAAGACTCGAGGGATTAGACAGAGACTCGTCAAACAATCCGAGCTGCAATGCTTGTAGATCAGCCAAGGCGCGCCTTTGTCACCTTAACTGCGCTGAATAAGAACAATGTAGGTTTGGCTCCGCTCGGCCTGTGAACTTCACAATAAAGACCGTGTTGTTTGTGAATTATATGTCCAACATATACTCGGCAAACCTTTTCTTTGTTGCTTGGTTCTTGAAAGGTTAAGGTATAAAGTTCTCCTTTAGCCCATACGCTGTGTTCATTTTGAACATGACCCAAAATGAACACAAACACGAGTTCAAACAAGTTCAGACGAGCAAAACGATTTCAAAGAAGTTGGAACTTAGCTCATTATGAAATAACAAACTTGCTGGATAGTGGTGTTCATGCACAGTAGGAAAATGATTTCTTCAGTATCACTCTAGGTACAAATTATTCATTTAGAAGACGTCTCTCAGAGAATCGGATAAAAAGCTCAGTAGACGAGGAAGAAGTAACAACTCAAAAGGATGAAAATTCTACAAATTGGCTTCCACTTCATGAAAAAAATAAAAATAAAGAGATCACCATGATCAGCACACAACTCATCTTGCTGCGAATCTACCTGAATCAGATTTGAGCATCTTTAGGACTTCACCTCCCCTTCGGATTCACTAGTTGCGAAAACACCGCGCTCGGTGACAAGCCAATCGAATTTTCACTAATGAGACTCCTGTCGCCCAAACTCACTGTACTAGTCTGTGTGTTGGCTAGGCCATCAACATGCTCACCAACTTTAGCAAGAGGCAAATCCTCATCGTCTGTCTCACGGAATGAATCTAACCCGTTTTTTGCCTTCTCAGCATCCTGTTGAAGCCGCAACGCGAATTCCAAATTCCATAACACATCATGCATGGCCGGGCGATCTATTCCTTCTTCCGCCAGGCATTTCTCAGCAGTTTCAGCAAATTTACGAAAGCACTCAGGCGCAATCTTCCCCCTCAAGAAGGGATCAATGATCTGCTCCAGTATTCCCTTCCTTTGACAATGAATAGCCCACTCAGCCAGGCTAATCTGCTCCCTTGGTAGCTCCGGGTTAAGAGCCGGACGTGCACACAGAACCTCAAACAACACTACACCAAATGAGTAGACGTCGGATTTTTCTGTAAGTTGCTGTCTTCGGTAGTATTCAGGGTCGAGATAGCCGAAGCTGCCCTTCACTACTGTGCTCACATGAGTATGATCCATGGCTGGGCCTGTTTTAGAAAGCCCGAAATCAGCAACCTTAGCAACCCATTTCTCATCAAGGAGGATGTTGGTTGTCTTCACATCTCTGTGTATGATGGTGTGCTTTGCGCCAGTGTGAAGATAGTGCAATCCTTGTGCCGCACCGATACAGATCTCAAGTCTCTTCTTCCAAGACAAAGGTGGTTTGGAGCTCTTGTAAAGATGCTCGCGGAGAGTTCCTCGAGCCATGTAATCATATACCAATATCATCTCATAGTTGTCCTCACAGTAACCGATCAGAGAGACCAAATGTTGGTGGCGAAGCTTAGAAAGCATCTCAATTTCCGTCTGGAATTCATGAACACCCTGTTCAGACAGTGGATTGCCTCTCTTGATGGCAACCTTCATGCCATTACCAATGTCACCTTTGTAGACCTTGCCGAAGCCACCGACTCCTAGGAGGAGAGACTCATCAAAATTATCGGTAGCTGCACTTATCTCCGAAATGGTGAAATGCCGGCAGAGATTGGAAGCAAGCGACGATGCATGACTCCCTGTGGTGCCAGTCTTGCCCGAGCTTGCTGATGTAGCAGTGCCGATTGTTGACTTATCCGGTGAGTATTGTGACAATAATCTCCACCCTGGTCGGCCGTTATCGCTACTTTTCCCCTCACTTTGTTGCCGTCTCTGCCTACACAAGCAAAAGCAGATGCCAAATCCAATAAGGACGATGGCAGCACCGCCTGCTGCACCTCCAATTGCCGGGCCAAGTGGACCATTACGTTTACCTCGAGGATGATCAGATGGCGATGGAGCTGGTAGTAAACGCACTGTGGGATTGGGTCCAGCAAGGTTACCAGAAGTTGAGTTAACCTTGAAGAGCTCAATTCCATTCAGAATTGCATCTGCGAACTGCGAGGACGACCCTGGCGTAGGATGAAGTGCAATCCACACATCACTTCGTCCGTTACCAGGTACATACATTGCATAATCACGATAGACGGGAACGCCATTAAAGGTGCTGGTGGAGGTCACTTCTAGCATTGCATAGGCAATTACATCGAGTTTGGTTTCCGCTGTTTGATTGTTAACAAACACATCAAACACCCTCTGATTGATTTTGCTGATTTCAGTTTGAATCTCACAGAAGTGTAGCCTCAGCAGGTAGAAGAATCCATTGTCCACTGTAATCCACCATGTGAGGTTGTAATTCAAGTTCACAGACACATTTGGCCCCATTGAGCGAGCAGTTAAGTATACATTCCTTGGAGCAATATAGTCTGGAACAGCCGGCGGATAGCGGAAGGCGATATTTGAATCGGCTGAATAGGAGACTCCAAAACCAGCACCATAGATATAAGCAAGATCTTCATACCAGAATCGAGAGAGGTTCGAGTCTTGAACAGGGGATACATACCCACCACCAACATTCAATCGAATGATTGTCTGAATGGCAGCTGAAGCAGATATGGGATATCGGGTTGAGGTAGTCGTTCCCACAATAACTGATGAATTCAAGGGATCGGAACTGAAAAGCTCTGGCGAGGACACGATCTCAATGCCATTGATAAAAACGAAGGCGTTCGTGGTATTGGTTGATGGAGTGAAGGTGAGAACCAAAGAACCCCCCGACACCGTGATGTAGTACTCACGAATGATGTAAACCTGATTGAGTGCAAGGGCGTTTACAGACGCATTGAAATTGCTAAGCAGAGTGTAAGGTCCGGCGGTAACGGAGAAGACGGAGTCCTCGGCCTTCCTATTGCTGTATGATGAAGGGTAGAAGTACAGACGGACGAAGTGACGACCATTAGAAAGAGAGAAATTAAAGGATGCAGCAGTAGTCATGATCCGGGCGGTCATATAAGGAACAGGGGAAGGGAGGGAATTGTCAGATTTCGCCGCTTGGGCTACAAAGAAATCGGGTGAAGTAGGGGGAGAATAAAGTGAATTTGAGTCCTTCATCCAGAGACGGTTGTCAGCATCTTTAGCATCAGAAGTTGCTCCACAATTCAGAAGGATTTTATCAGCAGGAATAAACTCGGATACAGATGGTATCAATAATATAGACAGGGACAAACAGAGAACCCCAAAGGAAATCAGCTGTTGAGTTGAAGGTGATCGCTTCATTTCAACGCTAAACCAGGATCGCCTAAGAGGCACAGCTTTGTAATATAAGGATTCCTATTTGAAGCGAACGAGAACAACGATTCACAAAGAATACGAAAAAGAAACGGCTCCAGTCACGAAATGTTAAAATAATCAACCGCCATAATTGACGGAAATTGGACGCCTAACCGGGAAGTCGCCCTCCGCTCTTGCAATTTTCACCTCAAGATCAGAAAAGGAGTAATTTTCTACAGGAAACCCTCTTTTGAAGAACAGGATAAGAAAACCAACCAAATACCACGATTCACAATAAAGACCGCACCAAAGGAAGGTTTCACCGATCAACAAACAAATCGACCTTTTTTTTGACGTCGGAACATAAATTCACGTTTCGATCTTGCAATTCTGATCAAAACCTGAAGAGCTAAGACACTCCTCCACGTCAGTAACTTGTAGCGTCGAATCTGCCGAAGAAACCGAAAATTCCTTAATCTGACGCCGAAACATTTTCAGCAAAGAATAAAACGCTCAATTTCTCCGCTTCAGCAAGCAAAAGCTTATTTTTCCACTGAACAGAGAAGGAGAGAGAGAGAGAGAGAGCAATGACTCCAATAAATGCGTACCTTACGTCAATGGGAGGAAGCCCTGATTTAGAGGAGCGCCCAGACTCTAAGAGAGGAGCACACGAGGAACGACGGAAACACGGCTTTCGCTAAAACCGGTGGCGAACGGGAGAAATTCCTCCGGAAACTTGTCGGATTCAAGCGAGAGAGAGAGAGAGAGAGAGAGAGAGAGAGAGAGAGAGGTTGGCAGGCGGAGTGAACGTCTTGTTTAAGCGAGCTCCTTCCTCGAAAAAACGCGCGGCGCCAACGCGCCTAAGAGAATCAGTCAAATTATTGCAACCAACCCCATCTTGCGTCATATCCATGTCGTGTGGCGGCTTGCATTGATCGCATGGTTCACGCTTCCTGTTTATTTGCATTCATGTATATATATATATATATATATATGAGTTATTGGCTATGTGATTAATTACATAGTTCACTTATGTTTGAGAGTTTAGATCTGTCAACATTCAATATTTGAAAGAGTATTATCCTTCTTCTTCCGTGGATGTGTTTATAAGATCTTGACTTTGCAGACGATTTCATAGTTGGTTATATAAGGATCAAAGATATGTTTTTCTTAGAACATTTATGTGATACTTATTTGTTATGTTATTATGTCGAGTCATTGCTTTGGAGACAAGAACTACTGTTTACTATGCTTATCAATCTTAGCCTTATTATCGTTTTTGAGAGTTTGCTATTTCTATTTTAAGTTATTATCACTAGATTTAATTCAAATATAATCCCTTTGACCAAAAAATTTTCACCTTATTTTTGATCTTGGGAAAATCAAAGGATTCAATGTTTGTGTCTTGGTGTTGAGATTTTGGTTTTTAAAATTGCGAAAGGGACTTCTTGGGATATCTTCTATAACAGACTAATCTTTCTCCTCGACATTAGACATGTATTTGTACTGTTCATAGTTTATTGTGATAGTTTGGAATTCCTTTATCTTGTTCTTTAAATAAGTGATGATTTCGATGTGTATATGTGGAGTAGGACTCCGCCCATCTATTTTAGCAACTAAAAGTTTTTATAGTTCCCTTAACAAAATCTCCTTAGAAACAGAAGAATCCCAATCCTTTGCAGCAGCAGCAGCTTTCTTAAACTATAGCTCATTTGGCAAGTGTGTTATAATGCCAAAATTGAATCTTTGCAAGGTAAGGCTAATGTTCTCGAAGACCTCTTGAAGTTATCTTTATGAGTTGGATTGTGATCTTTTTTATTCTTAAAGTTAAATTCAGATATAATGTAATATGCCACTAGAACTTGGGGTGGAAATGTCTTTGGATGTGTTAGTATGTTTAAATGAAGGCATTTGATATGTATATCAAGTGGGAAGACTAAGAAATGAGTGTTCTTGCTTTGGTAGTGTTGCAGGAAAATATGAAGAAGAGGTAGGTCCAAGATATAGTACAAAAATTGTCACACCCGCACGGGTCGCGACCACGACCTGACCCGAGCCGATGCCACGTGGCCGCTTCTCGCACGGGCGTGATGGTGAGCATTAAACAAATACAATACCAATTTAATTCAAACTCAAGAAATATCTAACTGAAATAAATATTCATATCGAAGTTCTAAACAACACGTCCAAAATGGTGTGGGGCTCACCTAACAATAACCCCGAATAAAAGACTTTCTAAATTATTCAACACTTATCATACCATCTAAAATAAAAATGCTGCTCTATCAAACTCCTATTCTGCTCCGTGTGCCTTCGAAGTGCTAGCTTCAGGATGAGTTGTAAAACAATAGGGTGAGCTCCTATACATAGCTCAGCAGGGAGGTTAAGCATCTTTAAACAGAAAACATACTAAAAGCATGCATAGTTCGCAACCATTTCATAGCAAAACACATTTAACTTTAAATCATGATCTCAAATTCATACGCATACACTCACACACACGCATGCACATCATTAGTTTCGATAATTACAGCCCATACTGTGTCTGCCCCAAAGGCCACGGGAGTCGTCCGGCCCTCCCTAACGTGACCTCGGTAACCCCGTCCACGACGGTAACCACGCCGACTCTCACGGCAGAGTGCCCGGGAACACACCCTGTATTCGCCCCAAGCCGGATCGCCCGAGGGACCTGCAAGTCTCTAGAGACCCCACACAAACCACACAAGTACGGCTCGTATATTCACACATCATTACATTTCTAAAACCAATTACAGTTCATCACATTCACAAATCATATCCAGATCCACGAATATCCAAATCAAACTCATATCCACACAACATTTAAATACCATGTTCACACAACACATGCATATCAAAACATGTTCTTTATCAAACAATGTCATAAACATGTTCTATTTAAAAGGCATATCAAATAACCCATAATTGCGAATAACATTTCACAAACTTCAATAAAACAATTATCAATCATGCACATTGAAATCTATCTAAAACAGTAAAATCACTTCTAGCATGGTTCTGTAAAAGAATGCATAACCCCCTACCTAAAGGAACGCTAAGATCCAGTTCCCAAGCTGCTGGGTCACTCTTATCACCACCAAATCTTTCAATTTTAATCTCTAAACAATTACAAATAATTGAAACATTAAAATTTATTCAACTATAAGTCTAACGAAACAAACTATATCCGAATCGAATCCTAAACCCCAATTTGGATCCGTTTAAGCTATCCGAGATCCAAATCGATACCCAATTTCATACCTAATCCGAATGAGTGACACAATAGGTAGTTTGTGTCACTGTATCAACACAGAACCTGTAACTACTGATACAGGTCTCATTCTTATCCCAGACACCCATTTCAAGACACAACCCAAACTAGACCCATTTCCGACACAGAACCTATTTTGACACAGAACTGGTTCTTAACACGCGACACGAGGACACGACACGAACCAGTGTCGGTTCATGACAATTCAGACATGACACAAAATGAAGGACATGGCCAAAAGTTTTTTTTTTTCGGCATCGATCTCGTCGGTTTCCGGCGAAGCATAACCGTTTTCCGGCCAAATCAACGCCATTGCTTACCTACCCCACCAAAATGTTTAGTTCTACCTCAAACTTCCAATCCAAGCCCAAAACTATGATTTTCAACAAGCTTTTCATCAAAAAATAAAAAGGAAAAATGAAAATCTGAAAAAAATATTGAACTCACCGGATTCCGGCCGACTCCTCCTGTTTTCCGGCTAGTTCAAGGCTGCCCCAACTCCCTGGATAATATAGTATGAAGGGCCCCTTTTATAGGCCCTTCATACATGGCTGTTACTGCACAGCCTGTGCAGTAACACTTAAGCGTTACAAAAATAGTAGAAAAGTGGTGAGTTGTTAGGTTGGTGTACAGGGAAAATTAGGGTAGGAATAATAAATGAAAAGAAAGATCTCGTCAAGAGGAAGAGAATAGTGTAGAAATTGATGTTTGAAGGCTAAAATATCAAGTCAAGAGAAAAGAAGAAGAAAAGGAGAGAAAGGGCCAAGAAAGGTGCGAGAGAGAGAGAGTAAGAAAGACCAAAGGGGAGAGAGGAGACACATGTACTTGGGAACTAGGGCTTATTTATTGACGTTTGATCTCTTACAGTGACTAATGACCTTGGATCTCTCTTCAATGGGTATTAGCCATTGGATCCTAACAAAATCACGATGAAGGGCCCTTGTTTAGATCTATTTTCACAACGGAAGAGCTCACTTGATGGACAAGGAATGGAAAAACACTTGCCAAATGTCCTTCTAGATACCTCTTGAATCTTTTCCAATAGAAGCCAACTTGAATCTTCTAGTGTTCTCAAATCAATTCCGATTCCTTACTCTTCAATAGTGAGCAGTCTCATGTATATAATAGTTTGCAATGGGCCAGAATTAGATCATACGGTTGGTGTGGTTAATATATTCTTATCTAACCTTACGAGAAGCCATTGGAATATAGCAAAGTAGATATTAAGGTATTTGAAGGGTACTAGTTTTAGATTATGCCTTCAGAAGTGATCTTAATAAGTGCAGGTTACCCTGAAGGGGAGGGGGTGTTAAGCGGTCCCTTTGAAATCTAGACTTTAGAAGTATATTATTTTATCAACTATTGAGCCTAAATATATTGCTATAAATGAAGGTAGAACAGAATTACTTTGGATGAAAGAGTTCACAGAACTTGGTTTTATACAATCAATGTATCCTTTATATTTTGATAATCATAGTGTCATTTATTTCACGAAATAATCTACTATGTTGACCAAGGTTTAAAAAATACACATTAATGCAAATCCCTTGAATATGTTGATAAAGTTTGTTGGTATCGAGAAGCCTGAAAAGCGTACTACCTTTGGCTAGAGGCAGAGTTTGACGGATGTTTTTGCCGTTTTACATCCAGCCCAAGGGGCTCCCTTGTGTTAAAAGCACTTGACTCATGCAAGTATGTGTGGTTTAAAGGGCGAAAAAAGACAAATATGACAATTCTCCATGCCCTAATCGATCCTTTTGGAGGAGAGCGTAGCAGCCGCACACTTTTTCTCTCTTCTTTTGTGGTGTAGCGTGATTCTCTTGGCATCTTTATTGGGTGTGAGCAGGTTGAGAGAAAGCATACAGAGACTCATTGCATTTATATATAAATAATATTTCGAAGCTAATTCTTTCCTGCTGGGGGAATTTCATGATAGTGTCCCAGCGAAGCTAATTCTTCGCTGCTACTAGTTCCCTTCAGAGGTTTCACAGGGCAATGCATGGCATGGGAGCGTTGCTTTCAAGCGATGGATCTACGTTTGCATGAGGTGGTGTGGATGAAATATGAAAACACATAAATGGTTGATAGAAATTCTCAAAAGTACAGGACTGTTTCCAAAAAAATTGATGAGCTCGCACTCAAAATAGTGGTAACTGGTTATACAGCTAAAATGTGGCCCAACAACGAGGGCAAAAAAATATTCTCTAATTGAAAGTATTGGGAATGAACTTTTAACATATTGACTATAACAGTATGTTTGATTATGAGGCCGGGATTATGGAACTGAAACTATAGTTCCAGTTCCAGCCGCTCACCTCTCTCGCTGAGACCCATGTTTGATTATGAGAACCCTTCTTAATAGCACTCAAGCCGTTATTCCAACTGGAAGAGCTCGCATCATTTAAATCTTGAATGGTCTTTAACCAACTCTTCGTTACTTAACTCATGTAAATTAGTTTCACAAGTTTGGGATGTTTTAATTGAAATCAGGAATCATGATGTGGATGTAGAAGCACAAAATATAAGATAACAAAGAGACTGTTGCATGTTTTGAACGAAATCTTATGAGTGAGGAGGTATGGATATGGATATTGGATGGTCAACAACTTAGAAGTGTCAACTTTAGGACAAAAATCTTGTCCAAAGAAAACGATAAAATATTTTATTAATTAAATGCTAATATGTTACAAATTAGGTAGTTCTCCTGGCCCTTGGTTACTTGCGGCCCTCGGGCTGTGTCCTTTTGACTTTGTTCACCCATGGCCTTTGTCGCAGTTCTACTATGGGCATCCTTTTTCCTTTGGCCACCCACTGCTTTTGCCACAGTTCTAATGCATTTTTTTTTCTAGCTGATCTCTGCCCTGTCTTGACTTAGGCAGGGTTTTCCCTCTACCCTGTCACAACTCAAACAGAGCTCTGCAATTTAAAAAAAAACAAGAAGATCTCCTCTTCTTCTCGTTTTTTTGTAATACTAATGCGTACCTGTTTGTAGGGTCAAGAACGAGGCTCTGATACCAGATGTGACATTTTCTGTTATCTTCTTGTCGGATTCCTACTTCTGTCGACCTTTAGTTCTTTGTTGTCGACCTCTAGTTTCATGCTTGTGTAGCTTCTCAGGTACGTCTGCAACGGAAGATCAAAGGTATGTATATTTCAGTTTGAGGTTTCCACGCAATAGGGTTTGCTTGGGAAGGTTTCTGATGATCTCTTGATATTTTGATGTTCTATAACTGTATGTGCTGCTTTGTATTTATAGAGCATCATGTGCTCCTCCCTTTTCGGTTTATCCCATTGGGCTTTCTTCTTCAAGAGTCTTTAAAACCGAATTGTTATCGTGTATTTTGGTAACGGTCCGACGGTTTCATCCTTTACAGTCGTTACGACCATCTTTTTTGTAACCGTTACCATCTTTCCTCTTCTTGGGATATGCTCACTATTGCCTTTGCTGTTAATTATATTGTTACATTAGCTAAACTCTATTGAAATTAGTAACAAAATAAGAGTATCTTAAGAAGGACAAAAGAAAATTAATCCTTGCTTAGGATGACCTTGACTTTAGTTCCTGAAACCACTAAAGCAAAAAAAAAGGAGAATAAAAATTTTAAAAAATTTAACAAAAAGAAGGTCAAGCATTCAAAAGGTTATAGGGATCTACCTCTTGGATAAAGTGTTTCAATTATGAAAATGTGGGACAATGTAAAAGGGACTGCATGAAGTGTGAAGTTGTCTATCTGAGAGCATTTTATAGGCACCCACAAGAAGGGTCATTGGAATACTAAGCAAGGCAGCAAAGAGGAAAAGCGTGAAGTTGTCTATGTGATCTTAGAATGCTAGCACATGCTAGCGGATAGCATTTAACCACTTAACAATCATATTTCTAGTTGGTGGATTGAATCTAAAGCAATGCATTATATAGCAAAGAGCAAGGATGGAGCAATTGACCTCAAAGAGTACGACTCAAAGAACATCAAGTCTTCATTGAAGACAACACATATTGAAATGTTCTAGGAGTTAGGTTCTTTAGGATCAATATAATAGTTCCTCTTGTATTATTCACTAATATACTAATTATATCATCTATAAGGTACAATTTAGTGTATGTGCATGTATTGGCGAAAAAGAGATTTGAGGTTAGAAGGTAACTATAGGAAAATATTTTCACGTATTTTTTATTGGTATTTTTTATTTTGATCATGATCTCCTCAAACTTAACATAGTAAATAATAAAAGATTATTTATATCTTCTACTTATATTGAATGTTTAATGCTTGTTGATGTGCATGCATAGTATAGGAGGTTAGGATATATTAGACTAAATAAGTTAAAGGAATTAACAACTTTTGTCTTATTACCAGCATTTGATGAAAGCACATTAAAAAAATATGAAGCATGCATTTAAAGAAAAATGATAAGGAAATCATTTCTCAAAGAAGCAAAGAGAGCTACGAGTTTACTAGAAATCATTAATATTGACATTTGTGAACCGTCTAGAATAAGATCTAATTGAGGGAATGTTTATTTTATAACCTTCATTAATAACTATTTGATATATGGATATTTATATAACTCTTGTCACATAAATTTGAAGCGTTAGACACATCTAAGGAATATAAACAAGATATTTAAAAACAACTTAGATACACAATTAAAGTGATGAGGCACGATAAAGGTGGTGACTACACCTTAACTGAGTTTTTAAATATTACAAAAAATAAAGTATAACTTGGTAAAATACAATGCCTAAGATATCTCAACAAAATGTTGTAAATGAATAATATAACAAGATTATTTTAAATATATAGCAAGGTTCATGTTAGGAGATGCTTCTCTACCAAAAATATTTGAGAGAGAATCAATATCTACAATGATGTTTATTTTAAACAGAGTTCTCTCTAAGATTGTATTCACTACACCGTATGAGTTGTGTGCTAGTAGAAAACCATATCTTAGTCACCTACGAAGGTGAGACTCTATAGCATATGTAAAGATCTTGGACAAATCTAGAGATAAACTAGATAATAGATCTTTGAGGTATATCTTTATGAGATATCCAAAAGGATCGAAATGGTATCGATTCTAGCATATGGATCTCGGGTTGATAGAAAGCAGTGATGTTGAATTCTTAAAATACACTAAGAATGACATCTTTAGAGGCAATGATAATACCAACAATGATCTTTTTGATCTTGATGGATCATTATTTGAACCCCATAAAAATTGAAACAGATAGTCTTCCCTTACAAACTAAAATATTAAGTGCTCATAAGAGATTCCACCCTTATCTGTCATACAACGGTTAGTTTATAGGTAAAACATTACATTATCCAAGATTTTGATCATGGAAATAGTCCATTACATATAGTCCTCCTCTACGACCATATCCAATCAACTTCTTCGTTAGGTGATCCTGTCATTTGATAAGAAGCTGACTACACAACCATTGTAAGATATTTGTGAAAGTGAAAAAAATTAACTTTGAAACAAAACTTATTTTTGAAACCAAAAAAATTTATTTTGATTTTTGAAGATCTCCAATTTTGTGACACTCATTTTAAGATAATGACCTCACTGTTCTTATCCATCCGTTGAGTATGTATGTTTAGTTTGAGGATCCTTATGTTTTGGATGTTGTTGCAAGAATTCAATTGAGTTTTTGTTTCTGTATGTTTGAACATTTTGAACTAGGTTTGCTTTGTGGAAGCTCGTCAAGCGATGTCAGTTTAGACTTTTACCCCAACCCAAGCTATTAGTCTTACTTAAAAAACTATATATTTAGTTGTTATTTAGTAGATTTAAATGAGGTAACTGATAACCTAAATTATCAGGAAGCTATGAGCTCATCTAAATCACCAAATTAGGTAAAAGTAATAGATGGAGAAATTGAATCTATTGAGAAAGACCAAGTCTGGGAGTTGGTAGTTCTACCAAAAGAAAGAAAAGCACTTAATTGTAAATGGGTATTGAAAAAAAAATATAAAATTGATGGTTTAATAAAAAAAATTAAAGTAAGGGTTCCAAAAGATTTTACATAAAAGGAGAGAATTGATTATATTGATACAAATTCTTTTGTTGTGAAATTGTCATCCATAAGGATTATTTTCGTAATTATAGCTTTTATAATTTGGATTTATGTCAGCTAGATGTAAGACAATTTACATGAAACAACCAGAAGGTTATTTATCTAATAGTCCTGATGATATAGTATATAAGTTAAAGAAATCCTTATATATTTTAAAGCATTGACCTTGTCAATGTTATATGTCTTCAAAATCTATTATAGAACTTTGGTTTATGGCTAGTCAGCTCATCATTGTGTTTATATTTGCAATAATGAGAGCCACTTTATTATTCTACCATTGTTTGTAGATAACATCTTGTTGACTAGTAATGACAATGATAAGATTGTCAAGACGAAGTTATATTTAAGCTTCAAGTTCAACATAAAAGATATGGGAGAGGCATCCTATATCTTGGGTATAAAGATTACTCATGATAAAGAATCTAGACTATTATGTCTAAATGTATATTGACTATATCCTCAAAAGTTTAGAATGAATGATTATAAGTTTGCAAACATACTTGTTACAAAAGGGGTCAAGTTTAATGAAGCTAATTGTTCATGGACAAGAGAAACCAAATGGTCCTTATACTCAAGTTGTTGGTAGTTTGATGTATGCTATGTTGTGTATGAGGCTTAATATCAATTTTGCTATTGGTCTCGTGAGTAGAGTAGATATCAAAGTAATCATGGTTGATAATATTTAAAAGAATAAGGGAGATAAGATTATGCTATTAGGTAGATTAATTGAAAATAATCGAATACTCAGATGTCGACTTCACTGAGAGCAAAGATGACAATAAATTAACCTCCGATCAAGTTTTCTTGTTTTGAGGTAGTGTTATTTTTTTGGTTAACAAGGTTGTATAGCATTATATATAAAAAGTTGAGTATATTGCTTGCATTATAGCCGCAACAAGTATGATTTGGATAACCCATTTTATTATTGATTTGAAGCTATCTACAACCAATGAGCCCATTATCATTTATTGTGACAATAGTGTGGTTATAACTCTAATAATGAGCGGAGATGATAGATGAAGAATAATGGTAAGGTATTTTTTTACATGATATGGTACAAAAGAATGAAATATTTGTCACTTATCTTCCTATATGGGATATGGTAGCAGACCCCTTGACAAAGGGTGTAATTGAAGACTTGTTTTCTAAATGGGGTTGAGACATTATTAGGGTCCTCAATTGTGTGAAAATATAACATGAGTTGTTATGTAAGAAAAGTGTATTGGTTACGAAAAAATACATAACAACATAACTCACGAGAGTTATACTTAAGTACAATTAAGAAAAAGATATATTTGAGAAAGCCATTAAATAGTGTGAAGAAGCCATTATATCATGATTCGGCTCATATGGTGAAATGAGAGCTGATAACTCCTAGTGTTTGTGGCTATAAGGCGTCTTTAGTAATATTCATAGGATAAGGAAGGAGGGTCAACTTCTTTATTCCATAAATTGCTTTCCATTTCCAAAAACCAAACGTTTTCAAATAAGTATAACAGTTACCATTTCACAAAAAAAAATTGTAAGAGGCATAACATCATGGAGCCATTTTTCTTGATTGTAATGAGCATTCAAGATAGGAAAATGGAATCACAAGATAAATAGGAGAAAAGGAGTTACAAAAGAATTACCATTCGATATTATTCTATGTACTCTTTCAGTTCATTCTGTTCTCATGATCAACCACCTTAAAGAAGCCATGTCAAGCGATCCAAAGTCCAACAACACTGGTCTGTTTCAAACTACAATGATCTTTCCGATGAGTTAATTTATTGTTAATCAGCTTCTCGCCTAGCAGTAGTAAGTTTGGTTGTTTCTTTAAGCAACTCAACACCCAATGGAAAATTTACTTTCTCAAGGACAAAAGGTAGTTTGTTAAATTAAAAATCAAGAGAAGGGAATCCAACTTTTTTGGTAGCATAACTAATTCAAAAACATTGATTGTAGTCACAAGGGAGAAGCCATAATAGACACTCTTAAAGATTTGACAAGTGAGGTAAGCTTAGAGAAAAGTCGAAGAATAGGAATGATACCAAGTGATATCATTTCAAGAAAGCAGATGTGTAAAAGGAGTGTAGGGTCTTAAAGAGAGATAAGGCTACAGAAAGTGGCGAGAAGAAAGAAAATAAAGAAACCGGTGCGCTTGTAAAAGATGGGGATAGAGAGTTCGTTTGTGATATTAATTCTATTTATCTTACTTGTGTGGATTGCACAAAGTGCGTTATTATTCTATTCCATCTTAACATATTGCACCATATCGTTAGTTTTTCTGTACCTGTGTTGATTATAACCTTGGCAACGTGAAGATGGCATATCCAAGAGTTGGCAAGATCATTGGTATCAGTGATGTGCTGTTACATACCAATACTAGCTATCGGTTGCACTTCAAGAATGCTGGACACATAGTAGACATGCATCATACTTTAATTTTTGTTGATGTACTTTATATGGATGACCATTGCAGTGAATTTCATGATGGTAAATTGAAGCTCATCGAACTTCTTTAGTGGTGGCAAGGGAACAAAATCACATTTCTTTGTATTGAACATCAAGTTTGATAATTATAGGTGAGATGAATGTAGTCGAGGATTTCTCCACATTGATGTCTGTGGATTGCACTTAAAGAATGTCAGAAACATAGTAGACATACATCATACTTTAATTTTTGTTTATGTACTTGATTTGGGTGACCATTTGTACTCATGGAACTTCTTTAGTGGTGGCAAGAGGACAAAATGGCAGTAGTCTATATTGAACATCAAGTCTGCTGATTATAGGTGAGATGAATATAGTTGGGGATTACTCCATAGAGTTACAGCTTGGTCCCTGAGCCTAAAGGGACTTGATATTCTTACTGACAAGAAGTTCTTTATCTAAAAGGTATGCTTTCAAAAACTTAGACATTGTTTTGTTGGCAAACATGTCATTTCATAGTTCTCCTCCACATAGAAGGTCATATGTCCTAGATGTGATTAATGCTAATGTTCGTACTATGGATTATAGAATACTTAGTATTACTTTATATTTTGATACTTCTACTGATGATTTTTGTCAAAAAGTTTGGGTTTTTGCTTACATTTTTAAAGACCTTGTGCTATATTTCTTCAAAGATTTTCATGACACTGTTGAAAAAGAAACAACAAAGAAGCTTAAATTCATTTGAGCTTATGATGAGAAGATAGTACATACGACTCCTTTGTATAATTGAGTCGCAAAGATAATGAATTGTACTATCAATAAAGAATAAAATGTCTCTCATGTCATGTTGTCTAAAGCCCGTTGAGGTAAACAACTCAAGACTGAAAACTGCTAGAAATATCCCTACGCTCCGGGACTGCTGCTAGAAAAAAAATTCTCTCAACCATTAGAACTACCGAAAATGTTACACTGATATGCCAAGAATAGTTTTTTTGGCGCCAAAAAAAATTCTCTCAAAAATACAGAAACCGATGGAGATCATTTTCAAAAGTCGTCAGGAAGCGTTTTGGACGACATAGGTATGTGGGGTCAAACAATTGTAATATTTAATGAATAACCAACAAAATATTTTTAAGATTAAGGTAGTCTTCATCCGTCGAAGAAACCCTTGGAACCGGAACCAGACCGAAACCATAACCCTTTGTTTCAAACCTCTGTCCAATATATATATATATATTTCAAATTTTAAATATTTAGGCCTCAAACCAGAACCTGCTGGGTCCCAGTTCCTGGTTCCAGGAAAAAAAAGAACCGGCCATGTGCAGCATTAACCCACTCCATAGGGCCCACAAAATTCAAATTTTCAATGGTCTTTAACTAACTTCTCATCACTAACTAATGTAAATTAGTTTTATTGAGTTTGAAATGTTCAAATTGAGTGATGGAAGCATAAGCACAAAATAGAATATAAAAGAAGAGATTGTTGAATGGTTTGAGCACCTCGAGAATCTTTCGAAAGAAATAGAGTGAGGAGGTATGGATATGAATATTGGGTTGTCAACAGCTTAAAAGTGTCAACATAGGGCCAAATCTTGTGAAGAGAAATTGTTTTTCCAATTAAATGCAAATATCTTACAAAATACACCATTATGATGACTAAGAATGGATGTAGCTAACTTTGATTAGTATGAAAGATGGATTGGTTTTTAGTTTTTGATTTAAGATGAGCAAAGCATACTCTTGTGAACTGGCGTTTCATTGAAAATAAAAATGAAGCTTGATAAAATTTAACTTATCAATGGATATGATTAACAAATTATCGAGTTTACTAGCATAACCCCTATTCTGGTCAGGAGTATCTCTTTAATTACAAACTGAAACCAAACTCTGAACTGAACCCCTATTCGGTTTGCCTAGATTCAATTATTCAGTGTGGGCTCCCCCAGCTGAACATTTTCGGCTTTTTTCTGCAAGTGAACTCAAAATTCAAATAAAGTCATTGGGTATCCGGTTTGGGTCTCTTTTCTTTTCCTTCATTACATTTTGCATTTAGAGAGAAACATCTCATTGCAATACAAATAAGGTCGTTCATTTTGCTGCTTGAATAGACCAGCAACCACTTGCCAAGTGGGGATCTTCAGTGGTTCACTAAACTTTCTTTTTTTGCTTTCTTCTTCTCTGGGAGGGGTGCTTCAAGCTCGATCATATTATATGATATATGTATATACATACATATACAACTATATACATCTATCTATCTATCTATCTATGTTTTCGGTTTTGGGTCTTAAAAACCAAAGCAAACTGTATTGACATTTGTTTCCGATTTTTGAAAACGAAACCAAAGTGAAGTGAAATTTTGGGTCGGTTCAGTTCAGTTATCGAGTTCTAGCAGAATTGTGCTTACCCCTAATTCCAGTTGTGCTTATTGATGTCTCGAATGAGTTCGGAAGGACTTCAAATTAGACAAGCACAGTCTAAGTTGTAACAGACTGGATAATAGAACTCCTGCAAACCTTGTACAATAAATTTAAATGGATTAACAATTCACAAAGATTGATTTCAAAATGCACAGATATTGTACTTTCCCGACTTCTCCAATATCCAATTAAACCTTCAATCATGCTTCTAAAATTGGAATGACACGGGTATTATACATATCCACTTGTTGAGCATTTATTGTGCAAAGAGATTCATTGTTAACGGTGAGTGAAGCGCCTCCATAAGAGCCCTAGGGCCACTTCAGCATAACACGTACTCTTCTATATCATCCCTTTGCACGTTTTATACATTCCAATCGTCCCCGAGTAACCATTCAACCAGTTCCCTGTGTGATCTCTCAAGATGCTGCCATGCCTTGTTTCATCCAATAGATGGTCTCCTCAAAGTTATCTCTACATTTCCTACTCCTGCTGCCGTTAGAATGGTGGCGATTGGCTGATAAAGGTGGCTGGTAATTCCCGTCCAAGGGTCTCCTCGAATAGCAGCCCAACACATTGTGCTCCATTAGCATTCAGCAATCTTCCTCCTACCTGGGATATGATATATAATTAAAATGTTCCTAATATTCATAGAAAAAAACTTAGGCAGTGTTCCGGCCGGCTTCACAAGCTTCCGCCATGCAGGGTCAACTCTTCCAAATCCACACAAAGATCGCATGCTTCGATTCCCTCCCCATTTGCATTTCGTGTCTAAATGATAAATTTGATTCTTTATAATGAAAACTATGGGCCCTTCTAACCAAATCATCTAATAAACGACTATGAGCTACCAACCAAAGGAGAGCCTTTAAGTTTTGCCATATACCTGGGCACTTCCAAATGCGATCCTTTAAGTTTTGCTTGGCCAAGGAATTTGAAAAGGTTTGAAGATCAAAGTTAAGAACTCTGAGGCTACACTAGCAGGTGCGGGGCGGGGAAATATATTCTTTTACAACAGAAAAAATGATTAAAAGGAATATGGCAATGTCAAATATCGTCATTTTTTAATAAGCGCAACTTGTTTGAAAAATCAAAATGGGACCGTACACTAGTTTTGGCAGCTTATGAGGGTATGCTTATATACAAGAGTGGCTAAAAGCAACATGGAGCGCTAAAGTGAAAAATTAAAACTGGGCCTTATTAAGTGTGACCTGAAAATTTTGGAGATCTGACATTATTATGGCCTAAAAATTTGGGGCGCTTAAAGCGGTTGCATTAGTCCCTTTGTGCATGGGCTACTCTTGCTTGTATAGATAGACATGACCAGTTCCAAACCATCCGTTCCGGTTTGCCTCGAATTGGGAACCGAAAGCAAAACATGATCCCACTAGTCTCGGTATCGGTTTGGAATTGTCGGTTTCAATTTAGGTCCTGGAACCAAAAAATACTAACAATTTTGAATTTTGATGAAAACACTTTTAAAAAATTATGAAACCACCAGTTCCAGTTTTGCAATGGTTCATGTCCCATACAAGCTGAAACTGAAACTGAACTGGGTCCTCCCCCCTTCCCAATTCAGTTGCTTTCCAGGTCTAGTTCCAGTTGGAACTGTCGAACAAGTTTGGGATCAGCCATCTCTATGGATAGATTTAGAGCCCAGACCTGGATCTCAAGGTTTAAAACAAACAACTTTCTTTCCATCACAGAATTCGCGACACCGTATGGGAATTTTTCTGGTCATTAGAAAAGAATGAACCAATGAAACAAGAAACCAAATTTTGAAGTGATGCAAGGAAAAAAGAGACCTTAAAGGCCAAGTATACATGGAGTCTTGTTGCATCCTAATCTAAAGGAGTATTCCAGGTTGTAAATAGGTATTTAAGATGAGTTAAAAGAGAAGGGTCCTTGATGTGCTAAGTCTATTGAAAGGATCATTTTAGGCGACCATGACAGCATCAGGGAGAGTCATCTTGAATATTCGAGACTAGTTCCTATAGTGCATGGCCCAAGCACTGTTAGACTTCGGTGATGTAAGATGTGACAAGTGGACAATTTGAAAATTCTTGGGGAAGGGCGAAATGGACTGTGGACTATGCTGCATATTTTAATTTTTCATCTTTAGATGAGAATTTTTTTAGGGTGAAGCGAAAGACCCATGGAGCCAGTGTGCAACCCACATTTATATGAACCATTCCTTTGTATTCTACCCATGGAGACATTCATATGTAATACCTTTTCATTGGATGGACTCTGGATACACTTGAGAACATGTGGAAGTGACTACGAGTTAGCATCGTGATGGCATTGTTCGACCGAAAACACAATCCTAGACACTCTTGCCAGCTCTTCTCCCTCACGACTAGCTCTTTCTCTCTCTCTCTCTCTCTCTCTCTCTCTCTCTCTCTCTCTCTCTCTCTCTCTCTCCTCAATAGAAAACAAGAAAATTCTCAACTGTAGATTAGGCCATAATAAAATAATATAATATAGACCTATAGAAAAGGGATACTTGACAAACATACTCCAATGTGACATAATGACACTAACATGGATCCTATATAATTCGGATCTAAATGCAAATCTATTTCTCAAGTGACATATCTTGAATCCTTTAGGGGACACTCTATGGATTATTTTAGGGTTTCATGTTTCTGACCTCTTCCCCACTTTTTCTTTGGGTTGGCGATGGAAGTTGTGATGGTTTAATTGGAAGCCTTCAATAAGGCAATAATGAATAAGCCATACATGATCCTGAATCTCCATGCAAAAACCAATCTCAATGCATTAATCAGCGATTTATAGCCAGAGATTTCAACAAATGCCTCACAATATGACTTTTATTCTGATTTTTTTGTTCTTATTTTGGTTGTCAGACGAGTGATTCTATAGATTAGGGTTGCGGTTTTGATCAAAAACACCTCTCGTGGGGTACTCTTTGATCCCTGTCACGGGAACGGGAGCAGGGACAGGGAGTAAATAGGGACCCGGTGAAGTTCCCTACCACAAAGGCCAAAAGCACCCAAGGATATCTCATTCCCAAGTAATCCCAATGCATTATGCTCTGGCTCAACGAGAAACCCAATGTATACCCCCATGGTAGATCATGGAGGCTTTCTTGAGGAGGATCGCACTAGAAACAAAACTGTTGGGTGCGAAAAGAAGCAGAAAGCCTCACCGTAGCCATGTTGTTCCTAATCTAAAGTTCAATCACGCAACAGTTGAGCCGCAAGGAGCAACCCGGGCAAAATTTGTGATCAGCATCAGTGATATAATGACATGATAATATGTCCTTGTCTGTCGTAGAAGGAATAAACCATAACACTCCAAGAGTCTCACCACAGATATGAGCTTCAACAACAAGATAATGAACACTAAAAGTACCAATTACTCAACTTTCCAAGGTCTGTCCGGAATCAGGAGATACTGCAACAACCCCACAGGTTGCCTGCACTCCACCTTGTCCTGCTGACATACAGGACAGTCGCGTATGTAGTCGCTAGCGTCACGCGCCATCCGGGGCTAATAATAGCCACGCGCCAACAAGGCGATAGTGCGCTCCACTCCTGGGTGCACAGCATGTGCGGCTTCATGAACTTCATATAAGAGGGTTCGTCTCAATCCATCAACGTTTGGTATGAGCAGTTGTTTTGCTTTAGTCCATAATACTCCATTACGGGATATGTATTTTTCTGCTAATCCAAGCGAAACCTGCTCCTTCAAATACTTGTACGATGGATTACTCTCCCCAACATCCCTTATTCGTTGTATGAAGTCACCCTGGATTCGCATCATGGCGCCCATCACATCATGTGACAGCTTCCGACTCAAAGCGTCTGCCACCACGTTCTCCTTCTCGGGTTTATATGACCACTCGAAGTCATATTCTTCGAACAACGCCAACCATATGGCCTGACGTGGGTTGAGTTTCTTTTGGGTTTTCAAGAAAGTGTTTGCCACGTTGTCCGTGATGATTGTGAAATGAGAACCCAACAAATAGACCTTCCACAAATGCAAATAGTGCACAACTGCTAGCAACTCGTGCTCATGGGTAGGGTACCGTGACTCGGTATCCTTCAATTTCCGACTATCGAATGCAATCAGATGTCCATCCTGGGATAACACGCCTCCTAGCGCTCTCTCGCTAGCATCGGTGTAAACCACAAATGACTTCGAGAAATCTGGCAAATGTAGAACTGGTGCCTTCGTGATAGCTGACTTAAGACTCTCCAATGCCTCTCCACATCTGGATGTCCACTCCCACGAAGTACCCTTCTTCAACAACTCAGTGAGTGGTGTAGCTATCCTTGAGAAGTTCCTCACAAACTTTCGATAGTAGTTGGCCAAACCCAAAAAATTGCGTAGCTCACTCACCATCTTCGGTACCTCCCAATCTCGAATAGCACTCACTTTCCTAGGGTCCATACGGATCTTGCCACCACCAATGATGTGGCCTAGGAACGTGATAGTCTCTCTGGCGAACTCGCATTTCTCCCTCTTAACATATAAGGTGTGTTCTCTCAACCTCTAAAACACCTGGGAGAGATGTCTCACATGCTCCTCAAGATCATCGTTGTAGATCACAACATCTTCCTAGTAGACAACCATGAACTCGTCCACAAACCCGTGTAGAACCTCGTTCATCAAACGACAAAAGGTAGCTCGCGCATTGGTTAGCCCAAACGGCATCACCAAAAACTCATACGCCCCGTAGCGTGTTACCATGGCCATCTTGGCCTCATCCCCGAGCGCCACTCTAACTTGCCAATACCCTGAACGTTGATCCAGTTTAGAGAACCACCTTGCTCCCCCTAACCGGTCAAAGAGGTCCACAACCAACGGGATAGGATAACGATCTTTCATCGTAACCCTGTTCAAGGCCCGATAGTCTATGCACATACGGAGGGATTCATCAGCCTTCTTCTGGAACAAAACGGGTGACCCAAATGGAGACTTAGAAGGTTATATAATGCCCGCATCAAGCAATTCCCCTAATTGCTTATGAAGCTCCTCAAGCTCCGGTGAACTCATGCGGTAGGCGGCCCAATTAGGCGCCTTGGCACCGGGCTCCAACACTATGGCATGGTCTGTCATGCGCCTCGACGACAGTTTCTTCAGTAATTCTGGCGACATGACATTAGCGTACGTGCTCAACATGCACTAAACTTCGGTGGGTATACGCTCCCCTTCCTCTGGCTGACTCTCCTCTCGGAGCACTGCCACCACCATGGGGCAGCCTTTCTGTAAGCCATCTTTCAGTTGCATAGCTGATAGGTACAAGGCACCACACGTCGGCTCTACTGGTGCCTTACCGAGTCACACTGTGGCACATACCCTGGCTATCGCAGGTCTACACACACTAAACCTCCCATGTGAGGTACAACCATCATGTGTGCGGTGCAGAAGAAATCGCAACCCAACACCATCCCGAAGTCGTCGATGGTGCTCACAATGAAAGTTAAGGTTCCGAACCAACATCCCACTTGAATCCGGTAGTCCTTAACTATTCCTGCTACTCTGTTGGCCTGTGTGTTGACGGTCTTGAGACGCTTCTCGAACGGCGTCAACTTCAACCCCAATGTCCGTGTAATGGTTGTGGAAATAATCGAATGAGATATTCCGGTATCGGCTAGCGCTCATGTCACGGCGTCCCCTATGCGCGCCTCAATGAAAACGAGACTGCAGCGTGGCTCATCCCTCACGCAGGCCACGCACAAGAGTTGGAAGGAGGCGGCTTGTGCGTTGGCGCTAGCGCCTACACCCACCATATCGTCCTCGGCAAGTAAGGCAGCGAGCTTTGCCTTTTTGGGGCAAAACCTCATTAGATGAGGACCCTTGCATATGAAACACGTCCCTGGTTCCTTATCTTCTTTTTGCTGACCACCCTTACCCTTCTTAGATTCACTCGAACCACCCTTAGTGCCTTAAGTTGATCCTTTTTTCTTCTTCCACTTCTTGTGCTTGCCTTTACCCGATTTCTCTTTTTCCTTTTCTTTCTTTTTTAAAGTTTCGTTACTCTTAGTTGCTCTCAAATCCATGAAACTTTCCACAGCCGTGATAGCCTCTAATATGCTAGAGGGATTCCTCCTCCGAAGCTCAACTTGAGGCCAAGGTTATAAACCTTGCTCAAAATAAAAGAGCTGGTTGACTGCGCTCATATCTCGTACATCCAATAACAAGGAGCTGAACCTCTATATGTACTGATGCAGGGTACGTGTATGCTTAGCTTTATCAGAAGCTCTCGTGTTCGGTGGTTGTAATTCGTAGGCGTGAATTGACTTCTCAATTCATTTCAGAATTCATCCCAAGTCATCGGGAGAGCGGCACCTCCATTGATGGTTTTTACCTCCCTCGTCTGCCACCAAACTTTTGCATCGTCTTTTAGAAATAATGTGGTAACTAACACTTTGTTGTGTTCAACCACTTGAGATACACCCATGTATCTCTCTACGTCCCACAGAAAATTTTCCACGCACACCTACCGAAGGAACCGGACTAAGTTCCTGCTGTCGGCCAATTTCTGGTTCTGTGGAAGACTGAACCGGCTGCTTCTGTAATCTTGCAACTTGCACAACCAACTGTGCTTGACTCTGCCTCATTGAGTCCTGAGTCTGCTGAAACTAGGACTGTGTCACCTGTAAAGCTTCTAATTTCTGCAAAATTTACAGCAAAGTGTCATCCGCCAACGGCCTGCTAGAAGGACCCGCATCCTCGGCTGCTTCCCTTCTTCCCTTACCCATTCTGGTAAGCCTGGAACTTAGTTACAGTGACTCCACACCAAACTGAACCGAAAAGAAACAGAATACAGACTTTAACGGACTGAACCAACAGAAACTGAAACAGTTGCACAGTTGATTTTTCTCGCTGTTTACAGGAAAAATCTGACCCTTTACACTCTTTTTTGCAAATTCAAAACACTATGAACAAATATGATATACAAGGAACCCGTACACAAAATTTTAGTAAAATTCGCTAAGCCTAGCCCCTTCAAACTGATTATACAAAATCGACAAAATCTATCTGCAGGATTTCTATATATTTCTGCGTCAATTTTCCAGCGAAAATTCTTCAAAATTCCGCAATTCTTGGCCTGTCCTTGTTGAACTGAACCTGTTCACGTCTGTTCTACACTTAGAAATAGATTTTGTTAGTTTACTTAAGCAGAAACCAACTTTTAAACCACAGATTAGCATAGAAACCGTAGGTCTGCGATTTTTCTTCCACAGACTGTTTCTGTCTGAAATTCCCAACACAGATCACTCCGATCTGTTGTTTCCTTGGCCTGATATTATTTTCAGTTCACTAATCAACAATCTCATTAGTCCAATTAAGTAAGAACCCATTGGAAATCAACGAAATTGTAACAGAAACTTGATGTTCAGAAACTGTATGTTTTCCGACGATGTTCCCAGCGTGTTCTTCGACAGATCTGTTCGATCCTTTCCCCTAATCTACCTCAAACACACTTGTTTATGGTTAGATCTGACCTTAGTGAGCTAACAATCCTTGAATTGAGTCTCAATTTCCAAGCCAACGATCACTAAAACCAATTTCACGTCTGAAACTGTTTTCCGGTCAGTTCTTCCGCAAGAATAGCCGTGATCCGTCACTTTCTATCCAGATTTGCTCCCGATCTATCTACTCCAGATATATCTACGCGTGATTGAACACTTTCCACAAGGAATTCAATCACTACAGTAGCAACAAATTAGATCTGCAATCCTTTTGCAGAAACGCGCAGGAATTTTTCGGCGAAATATTCTGCACCTTTCTAATCCATTTCCAGCGTGTGTGTTTTGTTAAAAACCGAGAATAAAGTGCACTAATTCATGCTTATAAGCTTTGATACCATTTTGTCGTAGATCTAATTCCGAAATCAAAAATTTTCACCTATGATGGCACAGAATCGTCCACCGGTTCTCTCAACCCTTCTTGTTGAGCAAAACAACTTTTGTTCACGGTTCTTCAACCTTCACAGCTTCTATTCTTCATCAACATTGCGGAAGTATTCTACGACATACAACGAGCTTGCTCACTCCAGAACATGCACGGCTGATCGCATTTGTCTCACGTAGAAACAGAATCGCTTATGCAAGACTTACAGAACTTTGCTGCACTTTATTCACTGAATGTTGTGTACACACGGTTTACAACTTTGCACACTCACGCTCATGGCTGAACTCTGGACAAGATTAGGACGTGTAGGATCTCATCCTACCTAGCTAAGATCACTCTCAACTCACGTGGACAGGTAACTCACAATCCTCTCCAAGGAAGGTCACTCACGGCTAGGAACTAGAACTCTCATCCCCCTCTCTCTCTAACCTCACCCGCCTATCCCAATTTATAGGGCTCAGCTGGGTCTAACCACCAGTAACCAACTAGTGTGAATATTCCTGGAATATTCCCCTAGCTACCTAGTTAGACACGACCCAAGCTCAGCCAACCCGAGTACACACTTGACCCTATACATGACCCGAGTCTACTACTTACACGAATAAATATTTACACTACACGACTCATGTATGTGACACACATGACACACGTCTTCACCAAAGTGCTATGATGGATCGAAGGGAGGCTTCCGCTCGTCGATGCGTGCGCACGCGACGTGCACGGCACGTGTGCATGGCGCTAGCATAAGTTCCGTGACAACTCTCCCCCCGTGAAGCCTGGACTCGTCCTCGAGGCCTCATGGTATGTGCGCAAGAGCTGCTCGTACTGCCATAACTATCCTGCAAGAATCCAGCTGTCGTCGTCTAGCCCCGCGCCCTATCGAATGTACCAGATACTACATTTGACGCCGTGGTCCTGCTCCACTAACCCTATGCGCTAGCGCTGCCGACACTGCCAATATGTCCTCTCGCACCAACGGTAGTGGACGACGCTCCAACCTCTGTGGATCCTCATGATACGGCTTCAACTGCGACACGTGGAATGTTGGATGCAACTTCAACCTGTTTGGCAAATCAAGCTTGTAGACCACCTGTCCTACTCTTTGCACAACTCTGAAAGGTTCATCATACTTTGGCTTTAAATCCATGTGGCTACCTCTGTATACCTGCTTCCGATGTACTTTGGAATCCGAAGCCACACAAAATCTCCTACCTTATGTTCCACTACTCTCCTATGTCGGTCTGCATACTTCACCATGCGGGCTTGTGCTCGTGCAAGGGTCATCTTCGCCTCCTCATATAACGCCTATCTCTCTCGAACCTCTCGAAGAGCGGCAGGACAACTGCTCATGCCATCCCCCTGTATGAGATCTAACGGTCCTAATGGCTGCCAACCCATCACCAACTCAAATGGATTGATGCTTGTGGCTGAATTCTGGTGTGTGTTGTAGCTATACTGCGCAATGATACCTAGTTCTTCTGACTGGTTGTCATGTAGTGGAGGAGATATTCCTCCAACAAGGAATTAATTCTCTCAGTCTGATCGTCTGTCTATGGATGATGTGCTGACAAAAAGAGAAACTGAGTTCCCATCATCCTAAACACTTCGCTCCAGAACCTACTCATGAAATGAGTATCCCGGTCAGATATAATCTCCTCTGAAACCTCGAAGTGTTTCACCACATTACGCAAGAAAAGTCATGCAATGTGTTTAGCACTACACTCTCATGGTGTTACCATAAATACTTCGTACTTCGAAAACCTGTCCACAACGACGAATATCGTCTCCAGTCCATCCACTCTCGGTAGGCCTGAGATAAAATCCATGGACACAGCTTTCCAAGGTCTGTCCAAAATCGGGAATGGCTGCAACAACTATGCAGGTTACCTATGCTCCACCTCGTCCTACTGACACACAAGCCAATAATAGCCACACGCCAACAAGGCTATGGTGCACTCCACTCTTGGATGCCCAGCATGTGCAGCGTCGTGAACTTCATATAAGAGGGCTCGTCTCAATCCATCGGCGTTTGATATGAGCAGTTGTTTTGCTTTAGTCCATAATACTCGGCGTCCTTCAATTTTCGACTCTCGAATACAATTGGGTGTCTATCTTGGGATAACACACCTCTTAGCGCTCTCTCACTAGCGTCGGTGTGAACCACAAATGACTTCGAGAAATCCAGAAATGTAGAATTGGTGCCTCTGTGATAGCAGACTTAAGGCTCTCCAATGCCTCTCCACATATGGATGTCCACTCCCATGAAGTACCCTTCCTCAACAACTCAGTGAGTGGTGTAGCTATCCTCGAGAAGTTCCTCACAAACTTTTGATAGTAATTGGCCAAACCCAAAAAACTACGTAGCTCACTCACCGTCTTCGGTACCTCCTAATCTCGAATAACACTCACTTTCCTAGGGTCCATACGGATCTTGCCACCACCAATGATGTAAATCACAATATCGTCCAATTAGACGACCACGAACTCATCGACAAACCCGTGTAGAACCTCGTTCATCAAACGACAAAAGGTAGATGGCGCATTGGTTAGCTCAAACGGCATCACCAAAAACTCATACACCTCGTAGTATGTTACCATGGCCGTCTTGGCCTCATCCCCGAGTGCCACTCTAACCTACCAATACCCTGATCGTAGGTCCAGTTTGGAGAACCACCTTGCTCCCCATAACCGGTCAAACAGGTCCACAACCAGGGAGATAGGGTAACGATCTTTCACCTTAACTTTGTTCAAGGCCCGATAGTCTACGCACATACGGAGGGATTCATTGGGCTTCTTCTAGAACAAAACGGGTGAGCCAAATGGAGACTTAGAAGGTTGTACCACGCCCACATCAAGCAATTCCCCTAAATGCTTACGAAGCTCCTAAAGCTTCGGTGGACTCATGCGGTAGGCGGCCTGACTAGGTGCCTTGGCACTGGGCTTCAACACTGTGGCGTGGTCTGTCTCGTGCCTCGGCGGCAGTTGCTTTGGTAACTCTGGCGACATGACATCAGCATACGCGCTCAACACGCGATGAACTTCGGTGGGTATACACTCCCCTTCCTCTGTCTGACTCTCCTCTCGGAGCACTACCACCACCGTGGAGCAGCCTTTATGTAAGCCATCTTTCAGCTGCATAGTTGATAGGTACAAGGCACCGCACGTCGGCTCTATTGGTGCCTTGTCGGGGTCACACTGTGGCACATACCATGGCTATCGCGGGTCTACGCACACTAAACCTCCCACATGAGGTGCAACCATCATGTGTGCGGTGTGGAAGAAATCGCAACCCGAAGTCGTCGATGGTGCTCACAATGAAAGTTAAGGTTTCGGACCAACATTCCACTTGAATCCGGCAGTCCTTAACTATGTTGTTACTCTGTTGGCCTGTGTGTTGACGGTCTTGAGAAGCTTCTTGGACAGCGTCAACTTCAACCCCAATGTCCGTGAGTGGTTGTGGAAATAATCGAATGAGATGCTCCAGTATCGGCTAGCACTCGTGTCACGGCGTCGCCTATGCGCGCCTCAACGAAAATGAGTGCGGCATGGCTCATCCCTCTCGCAGGCCGCGCCCAAGAGTTGGAAGGAGGCGGCCTATGCGCTGGCGCTAGCGCCTGCACCCGCCATATCGTCCTTGGCAAGTAAGGCAGCGAGCTTTGCCTTTTTGAGGCAGAACCTCATTAGATGTGGACCCTGGTATATGAAACATGTCCCTAGTCCCTTATCTTCTCTTCGCTGACCACCCTTACCCTTTTTAGATTCACCCGAACCACCCTTTGTGCCTTCGGTTGATCCTTTCTTCTTCTTCCACTTCTTGTGCTTGCCTTTACCGATTTCTCTTTTTTTTTTTTCTTTTTCGAAGTTTCGTTACTCTTAGTTGCTCTCAAATCCATGAAACTTTCCACAGCCGTGATAGCCTCTAATATGCTAGAGGGATTCCTCCTCCGAAGCTCAACTTGAGGCCAAGGTTATAAACCTTGCTCAAAATAAAAGAGTTGGTCGACTGCACTCATATCTCACATGTCCAATAACAAGGAGCTGAACCTCTATATGTACTCATGCAGAGTACATGTATGCTTAGCTTTATCAGAAGCTCTCGTGTTCGGTGGTTGTAATTCGTAGGCGTGAATTGACTTCTCAATTCATTTCGGAATTCATCCCAAGTCATCGGGAGAGCGGCACCTCCATTGGCGGTTGTCACCTCCCTCGTCCGCCACCAAACTTTCGCATCGTCTTTTAGAAATAATGTGGCAACTAACACTTTGTTGTGTTCAGCCACTTGGTGTATCTCTCTACGTCCCACAGAAAATTTTTCAAGGATTTTCCGTCCCGAACACCTCCAAATGGTGTTGGTTCTGGAATACGTAGTTTCAGACATGCTAAGTTGGAGGAATCGCATGCCTGTTCATACACACCTACCGAAGGAACCGGACTAAGTTCCTGCTGTCGGCCAATTTCTGGTTATGTGGAAGACTGAACTAGCTGCTTCTGTAATCTTGCAACTAACACAGCCAACTGTGCTTGACTCTGCCTCATTGAGTCCTGAGTCTGTTGAAACTGGGACTTTGTCACTTGTAAAGCTTCTAATTTCTGCAAAATTTGCAGTAAAGTGTCATCCGCCAACGGCCTGCTAGAATGACCCGCATCCTCAGCTGCTTCTCTTCTTCCCTTACCCATCCTGGTAAGCCTGGAACTCAGTCACAGTGACTCGACACCAAACTGAACCGAAAAGAAACAGAATACACACTTTAACGGACAAAACTAACCAAAACTGAAATAGTTGCATAGTTGATTTTTCACGCTGTTTACAGACAAAATCTGACCCGTTACAGACTCTGGTTTTGCAAATTCAAAACACTGTGAACAAATCTGATATATAAGTAACCCGTACACAAAATTTCAGCAAATTTCGCCAAGCCTAGACCCTTCAAACTGATTATACAAAATCGACAAAATCCATCTGCATGATTTCTATATATTTTTGCGTCAATTTTTCGATGACTGTTTTTTGGTGAAAATTCTTCGAAATTCTGGCAATTCTTCGCTCGTTCTTGTTGAACTGAACATTTTCACGTCTGTTCTACACTCAGGAACAAATTTCGTTAGCTTACTTAAGCATAAACCAACTTTTAAGCCACAGATTAGCACAGAAACTGCAGGTCTGCGATTTCTCTTCCACGGACTGTTTCTATGTGAAATTCCCGACACATATCACTCCGATCTGTTGTTTCCTTGGCCTGATTTTACTTTTCACTTCACTAATCAACAATCTCATTAGTCCAATTAAGTAATAAACCAGTGGAAATCAACGGAATTGTAATAGAAACTTGATGTTTAGAAATTGTCTATTTTCCGACGATGTTCCCGGCATGTTCTTGGACAGATCTGTTCCAATTTGTTCGATCATTTCCCCTGATCTACCTCAAACACACTAGTTTATGGTTAGATCTGACCTTAATGAGCTAACAATCCTTGAATTGAATCTCAATTTCCAAGCCAACGATCACTGAAATCAGTTTCACGTCTGAAACTGTTTTCTGGCCAAATCTTCCTCAAGAACAGCCGTGATCCGTCACTTTTTGTCTAGATCTGCTCCCGATCTATCTACTCCAGATAGATCTACGCGTGATTGAACACTTTCCACACGGAATTCAATCACTACAGCAACAGCAAATCAGATTTGCAATCCTTTTGCATAAACGCGCAGGAATTTTCCGGCAGAAAATTTTGTAGCTTTTTGATCCGTTTACAGTGTGTGTGTTTTATTAAAAACCGATATTAAAGTGCACTAATTCAAGCTTAGAAGCTTTGATACCATTTTGTCACAGATCTAGTTCCGAAATCGAAATTTTTCACCTGTGATGGCAGAGAATCGTCCACCAGTTCTCTCAGGCCTTCTTGTTGCGCAGAACAACTTCTGTTCACGGTTCTTCAACCTTCGCAGCTGCTATTCTTCATCAACATTGCGGAAGTATTCTACGACATACAACGAGCTTGCTCACTCCAGAACATGCACGGCTGATCGCATTTGTCTCACGTAGAAACAGAATCGCTTATGCAAGACTTACAGAACTTTGCTGCACTTTATTCACTGAATGTTGTGTACACACGGTTTACAACTTTGCACACTCATGCTCACGGCTGAACTCTGGACAAGACTAGGACGTGTAGGATCTCATCCTACCTAGCTAGGATCACTCTCAACTCACGTGGACAGGTAACTCACAATCCTCTCCAAGGAAGGTCACTCACGGCTAGGAACTAGAACTCTCATCCCCCTCTCTCTCTAACCTCACCTGCCTATCCCTATTTATAGGGCTCGGCTGGGTCTAACCACCAGTAACCAACTAGTGTGAATATTCCTGGAATATTCCCCTAGCTACCTAGTTAGACACGACCCAAGCTCAGCCAACCCGAGTACACACTTGACCCTTTACATGACCCGAGTCTACTAACACGAATAAATATTTACACTACACGACTCATGTATGTGACACACATGACACATGTCTTCACCAAAGTGCTATGATGGATCGAAGGCAGGCTTCTGCTCGTCAATGCGTGCGCGCCCGACATGTGCGCGGCGCGTGTGCATGGCGCTAGCGTGAGTCCCATGACAACTCCCCCTATGAAGCCCGGACTTGTCCTCAAGGCCTCATCGTATTTGTGCAAGAGCTGCTCGTACTGCCATAACTGTCCTACATACTGCGTTTGACATCGCGGTCCTGCTCTACTAACCGTGTGCATGTGTGTGTGCGTGAGGATCTTCGGCAAGTGAAGAGAACTTTCGCAAGTCATTGAAGTGCCGCGAACATCAGATCTGGCCTGGTGAACAGCAGCACGCACAGAGGATTGGGCTGAAAGTGTCGAGATTTGATGCGCTGCAATCACAAGAACATATCGCACCAGTAATTTGGAGCAGATCGGAGTTCTGCAGAAATTCAGTGGAAGTTCAGCAGAAATTTCAATCGAACTGTATTGAGCTGATCTGAGTGAAGTCAAGTGTGATTTGCTTCACTTAGACCTGGATCAATCTTGTATTGATAGATTTCGAATAGATCTAACAAGAATCAGTCGCACAGAGGCAACATTCAGCTATTTTGAGGAAGAACAGCACCGGAATTTCATTTCAAGCGAAATGAGACTTTACGATCCATGATTAGGAATTCTAGGATAGAATTGCATGGATTTTAAACTCACTAAGATCAGATCTAAAATTGAACTAGTGTGTTTGAGGAAGATCAGGGGAAGGATCGAACAGATCGAAACAGATCTGTCCAATTCTGAAAAACAGACAGTTTATGAATTTCAGTTCTGTCATAATTCTGTTGATTTCCATTGGTTTCTTACTTAATTGAACTAGGAAGTTTGTTGATTAGTGAAGAGAAAGTAAGATGAAGCCAAGGAAACAACAGATCGGAGTGATCTGTGTCAGGAATTGCAGATAGAAACAGTCCGTGGAAGAAAAATTGCAGAATAGGAGTTTCGGTGTTAATTTGTGGTTTGAAAGCTATTTTCTGCTTAAGTGAACTAACGAAATCTGTTCCTGAGTGTAGAACAGACGTGAACAGGTTCTGTTCAACAAGGACAGGCCATGAATTACGAGAATTTCAAAGAATTTTCGCCGGAAGACAGTCGTCGGAAAATTGATGCAGAAACGAGAATTTCAAAGAATTTTCAAGGACGTGAACAGGTTTTGTATAATAAGTTTGAAGGGGCTAGGTTAGGCAGAATTTGCTGAAATTCTGTGTGTGGGTTCCCTGCACATCCGGCTTGTTCACAGTGTTTTTCAGTTGCAAAACCAGAGTCTGTAACGGGTCAGATTTTGTCTGTAAACAGCAGGAAAAATCAAATGTGCAACAGTTTCAGTTTCTGTTGGTTCAGTCCATTAGAGTCTGTATTCTGTTTCTTTTCAGTTCAGTTTGGTGTCGGGTCACTGTAACTGAGCTCACAAACTCGGTTCAATAAATTGCACATTGCTGCTTTACGTATCTAGAAGAAAAAAGACTAATGGAGCGGAAACTCAAAGGTTCATACCCTAAAAACACATAATTAGAAGGAGAAAACAACAATTTTATGGGAAAGTACATCATGTAGCTTAGACAAAGGAAGCTTGCAGATTGTGATAACAGCCTGAAGAAACTACTCAGTTTTTAAAACTGTACACGTTTCTAACTTTTAGTAGTTTGTTTTCATGTATCGTAGGTTTCTAATTCCTGACAGCCAATAGCAGCATTGGGAGCTAATCTAGCAAAGCTGAGTTAGCCATTAGACCAGCTCTGTTTCTTCATTCTAGTGTTATATACCCATAGTCATAAAATTCACAATTTTCTTCAAAGAAACACAGAAAGGAAAAGCAAAAAGAAGCTGCTCTTCATTATACAAAATGTTTCTTGTGCTTATTTGAAGTTCTTAACTAAAAATAATGCAAGAACATTTTTTGCAGAGTTATTAACTTATTATTGTGCAACAACATGATGTAAGTTATTTCCTCCTATCCGTTTGGCACAAACACGAGAACCCAAATATCCAATTTCTGCTCCTCACAACCACCATCTGAAACCAACAATTTTGATGCTGTGGACGCTCTTGTTGAGCCCCTTTCCGCAAAGGAATGGGGGGAAGAAATGGTGAACTATTTGGAATGCCTCGATCTCGTTTGGAATAATCCAATGGCGTCGAGAGTCGAGACTATCGAGAAGACTCGATGCAAATCCTAGCACAGCTCTGAGTTTCTTCAATTGGGTGTCCGTGCAACAACAACTGACTTTTATAATGGCAGGTTTGGCAGAAATATAACTAGCAAAAGGTCGTCATCTAGTTTTGGATGAGAAAGATGACACAAGCAGGCAGTGGTTATCTGGTAAGCATGGTGAATGACACTATTTCATGAGACCGACATGTCACCAATATTTATTAATACCATGCTGAATGTGAATCTAAGAAGCAGCAAGGGCAACCACCACCTGTGGATCAAGGTATTGGAAAGGTTGGACATAGTTTTGTGTCGTGAAGAGCAAACAATTTTTCTGTGAATAACATTCCTCGCACGACAGAAGCTCCTCTTGCACACATCTGGAAGCGTCACTTCCTGTTTTTCATGTTCCCGAAAAGGAAACTTATATGAAGTATGAGAAAATACCACCAAAGTTTGGCATTAAACCAGGACATAACACTGTTGATATACGAAAGAAGAAAAGAAAAGGACCGCTGGAGGCAGTGGAATTCGGGCCTTTTAGATATAACCTAGATTATTGTTGAAGGTGGTAGTAAATATATCTTTCTGTTAACATACAGCAACCAACGCATACTAATTAGCAACGAAGTACTGCATTTCTTAAATCCATATATAGAGTTCAATTCGCCAGTCAGGCGAACATAAAGGATTAACATAAATAAAATTAGAGGAGTTTCCTCTTTTCTCCATCAACATTGTATCTCACGACCTCAAAAAATATAATTCTCCTCCACGGAATTCCCAAACCAAAGGGAAGCAGCGAAATGTTCCCACTTGCCCCGGACCAACAAAAAACAACCCAACACGGGGTCATATCAGATCACAATGTGCAAGCTCCAAAATCGATCTGCCAACAGAAAGCAACTTAAACACTCCAAAATTCACTTCATAACAAACCAGGAATGAGAAAACAAACAAAGAATGCCTACCCATCATAGAAATCGAACTCATGACATGAAAATCATGCAAATTGAGAAAAAAGAAGAAGACCTTGAGGCGTTGAATAAAGAAAACGTTGGAGGAGTGGGCTCTGAAGGAGGAGACGAGCTTGAATCCGCGGTCAAGAATATGAACCATGCCATCGTCGCAGCCAAGTGCGATTCGGTTGCGCCCGCCGGAACAACACTGCACCGTCCCTTCTACCTCGCTAGGGATGCTACACCTTCCCGATTTCTCCTCGAAGAACTCAAACTTCCTCCATTGATACATCTCTCTCTCTCTCTCTCTCTCTCCCCGTCGGAGATCGGGTTGGCCGTTTCTTGAGGGGAGACGAGATGAAGCAAAAGGCAAAATGATTGGATCTGATGCAGAATGGACTAGATGGGTCCGACATCCGAACCATTTTTAATCGGATCTATCGGATTCATTATGGAAAACCATATCCGAATGCTTTTCGAATTCAAATATGGTTTCCGCCTTTCTGGATATACTCGACGAAACTCATCAATCACCATTATAAATATTGACTTAAAGTTGATCCTTGATGTAACCCAATATTAACTTCAAAGAAGTTTGTCATTCCTTCATTAGTCCTTACACATGTTTTTGTGCATCATACATGTCTCTTATAAGGTTAATGTATGTCAATGAAATATCTCTTTTTTCCAAAGTTCTCCAAAGAACCTCCCTCGGTACCCTATCATAAGCTTTTTCTAAATCAATAAATATCATGTGATGGTCTTTCTTTTTTACTCTAAAATGTTTCATAAGACGTCTCAAAAGGTAAATCGCTTCAACAGTAGATCTGTCTGACATGAATCCAAATTGGTTCTTTGTTGTACTTAATACTTATCTTAACCTACGTTCGATAATTCTTTCCCACAATTTGATAGTATGGCTCATTAACTTAATACCTCGATAATTCGCACAATTTTGAATGTCTCCCTTGTTCTTATATATGGATATAAGTGTACTTGCTCTCTATTCCTGGAGCATCTTTTGGTTTTTACATATTTCATTAAATAGTCTTGTGAGCCAAGTGATTCTTATTTCTCATAATATTTTCCAAACTTTTATAGGAATATTATCTGGTCCTACCGATTTACCACCCTTCATATGTTTAAGAGCTTCTTTGACTTCATTCTTTTGAATACGTTGATAGAAATTGTGGTTTATATACTTTTCTGATTTAGCTAACTCTCCTAAGCTAATACTAACATCTTTATTTTCATTAAAAAGCTTATAAAAATAGTTTTTTCATCTATTTCTTATATCATCATTTGCCACTAGAATTTTTTCATCCTCATCTTTGATGCATCTAATATAATTAAGATCTTTAGTTTTCTTATATCTAACCCTAGCTATCTTAAAAATATCTCTTTCACCCTCTTTTGAGTTGAGATTTTTATATAAATCCTCTCAAATTTTAGCTTTTGCTTGACCATGACATTTTTCTCTTTCTTTTTTGCTTTCTTATAAGTCTCTAAAGTTTCACTAGTTTTCTTAGCATAATATAATTTGTAATATTCCCTCTTTGCCTTGATTTTATTTTGCACTACTTCACTCCACCACCAAGTTTCTTTTTGTGCCGGTACACCTCTCTTAGATACACCTAACACATCTTTCGCCACTTTCCTAATATGTATAGTCATATTGTTCCACATATCACAGGGTGTACCCACATAATTCCAAACATCTCCTTGAAGAATTTTCTGTTTAAATATATCTTCTTTCTCGCTTTTGAGGTTCCACCATTTAGTCTGAATAGCTCGATGTACTTTTTTTTTCTTTGTCTATTTTTTTATTTATAAATTCATAACTAAATGTCGTTGTTGGGTGGTTAAGTTTTCTCTTAAAATTACCTTGCAATCTTTACAACACGCTATCTTTTTTTCTACAAATAAAGTAATCAATTTGTATTTGTGATAAGCCACTCTTATAAGTAATTAAATGTTCATCTAGATTTTTGAAGATTGTATTGACTATAAAGAGATCAAATGCCATAGCAAAATTTAAAATCTCCCTACCTTCCTCATTTATATCCTTAAAACCAAAGTTTCCATGGATCCCTTGATATCCTAATGCCTCTTTACCGACATGCCCATTTAAGTCTCTTCCTAAACAAATCATCTCCCTTTGTGAAATTTTTTGAATCACCTTATCTAACTCTTTCCAAAAAGCTATCTTTATACTATCTTCTAGTCCTACTTGAGGTGCGTAAGCCAAAACTATATTCAAAACCACAGCTCCTAACACTAATTTAACGTCATGATTCCCAAAAAGCTTGAATATTATATATAATATATAATATTATATACCCTAACCGTGTCGCCGCATCCAAAAATTTTGAAATTTGCCTCCTGCATCCGCACCCGTGTGACATAGCCACCCGCTACTTCTACTCATGTCCTTCGTGACAACCACCATGCACCATCTAAAAAATAGATCTTCATTCAACCGCTTTTTATTTCCTTTTTTCTTTTCTGGTTAGAAAGGGACGCAGAGGCCTAAACAGACGACACCCACGATGTGGGAGTCAAAGAGATGCCAGATGAGATAACGGTCTGCATGATACCATGTTTGATTTTGTTCATTATTGCGAGCAAGGATAGAGACATCCAAACAGGGCCTTAACATTTTCTCGGAACAAAAACTCGTTCTTGAAACATACCGACCTGATTCACATCCACCATGATTCTATGGAATATGTTGAGATATGCAACAAGAAACTTTGGTTGAAAAAAGACCTGCTCAGTACAAATAAGTTCTCAAAAAATTGAGCGCACCCACTAAGCAGATTTTCACATGAGATGCCGAAATGTTCAATGTAAGTCATACTCAGAAGTTTGCGTCATTGCGAAAACCAAGAGAAATAACTACAAATGTGGATGGATAGTTCACATGTCATCCGATTTTAATGGCACACCCTCGTATAACCGCACCCGGTCCCTGAGGGCATCGCGCCGAGGCCTTGCCACCTTGTTATTGGGGTCAAAGAGAAGAACTTCTTCAAATGCCCTGAGAGCGGCCTTTAAATCCTTCTTCTTCTCATAGGCATCCCCCAAGTTGTTCCAAGCTGTGACATACCCAGGTTGAAGCTTTACAGCTTTCTCGAACTGAGGGATACCCTTGTCGAGTTTGCCATCACGTGTGTAGCTGACCCCAAGTGCATTATGTACCTAATGGCAGTTGAAGCATAGTTCAGTAGAGTAGTAACACTACATGGGAAACGGGAAAACCACCAGTTTGACTCCATTTCCACCACCTTAACAATGTCAACTCTCTCTCTCTCTCAAAATCGGTGACTTATCATTATGATCAATGAGACGCAAAATTTGAGAATAAAAATTTTGAACTTTTTTTATGTATAAACTTTCTAATCTGCAGGTAAACTGGTCTCTGTTAGATGATTAATTTCATTAGAAGGAATTTTGTCACGACGGAGAAAGCTAAAAAGTGCTATGGTGGTTTTCTTTTTCATTGCTATGTACTGCTGTAATACATTCTATGGCTGCTTTCACTCCGGTGGATAATTATCTCATTAGACTGGATCTTCGACCATGCCGACGTTGATGGTGGTCTTTGTTGGTCTGTTTTCTATAACAGATGATGATAACATTTTAGGCAGCATTGGTGGCAAGATCTTTAAAATAATAAAAAGGTTTAGCGAGTAAGTAATACATGAAGTCTCAGGAGCACACTTAAGTGTGGGCCCAAGGAAAAATCCTGGGTTCGCCATTGTGTGTGTATCGTGGTATACTGGTACACAACCAAGCAGGTGTACTTTGATTTGTCGAAATGTTAAGGTTCAAAATAAGCAACTAGGGAGACCTCCAAATTTCCTAGAGGGTCAAAGTTAACTGGAAAGAAGCACAGGTTCTACCACATCAAGAGCACATGACCACATATAGACGTTACAATGGAAAATTATAAATAAGGCCTAACTTCCAATTCATCTCACTACTTGCATATGGTATTTAGACATGCAGAAAAAGCACAAATAAAAGAATCCCTAACAGAACATTAGCTGTAGAATTTAAAGTATACAACATAGTTTCCATTGTCACCGAGCAAGTCTCACAAGCAAATCCATAAGTGAATTAAAAGCAAAATGAGTGACTAAGCGTAGAACCCTCAAGCGAAGCCCTCAAGCATTAAGAGATTGTACTTTTATAAAAAAAGGTTGTTAAATCATCTGAGACAGAGTCCCATGACTTTCTTTTTCTACATCAAACTAATTAGATCCGCAATGAACCAAAAGGATACTGTCTCTAGGAAATCTAATATCTAATCAATGATTCATTTCATGAAAAGAAATGAATACGTACTTGATGGCACAAGCTGTGATGGGAACAAATTATCAAGTTCATGATGCAAAAATCTGTTGATCGATTGTGGCTTTGAAACCCAGGTTAAATGTTACAGTAAAGATATCAATAGGACTTCAGTATGAAATTTTTCTGTTGAAAGCACATGGTTACCAAAAACAAGCTTTATAAATCGGAATTGCTATCTAGTAGGATAAAACATAGAAATAGCATGTCAAAATGAAAAAGGCGACTAAAATTTTCAAATACCCTTCTCCTTTTTGAGATTATCTAGATTATAAACAGCTGTGACAAACACTTAGCCTCAGCTTGGCTAACCGTATATAAGAAGAAAGAGAACCACATAGTGCAGAAACTTTGATCAGCTAGTGAAGAATAACATGGTCGTTGTTCTTCTAGGCTAATGACTACTTAAAACCCAAAAGTCATTAAAATCAAGAATGAGTTCTCTATAGGCAAATTTTCCATTTCCACAAGGTCTATTCACATAGTTGTTGCCATGTCCCCCTAAATTACCCACCATGTTCCTTGAACAGGGACATGGACCTCAACAGGAAGTTATACTGCATGTACCCTATCTGAGGTGCACAAGTGATATAACTATCATTTCTATATTATTTGGCCTACATAATTCTCTATCTGAAACATCAACCATCATGTTGTACAATCTCCTACACATGCACAGAATAATATCATCTTGATGTCGTTCAAGGTGGCCACTGGATTCTTTCTCCATTTACCTATAAGCAATAATTAGGCTGTCCTAATCATACATTTTTAGGCAAACAAGTCGGTATCATACCTCCAGATATAAACCCTTACTTCAAATCAACACATTACCATGATCAGTCAAGCCTTCTAAACAAACTTATAAGTAAACCTTCAGGAAAGAAAATATGAAGATGACATATACTACCATTAAATCAGGACAAGTCCCCTACCTGGTTAATGTTTTAGGCTTTAGAATGCATTATGTTTCATCAGCAAGGATAGCATCACAATCTAAGAGATTAGGAAGGGTGGGGGTGGGCGGGAAATGAATTAAAGATGAATAAGCAAGAAAATTGACATGTGGCCCATATACCTGAGCAAGGTCTTGAGGATCTCCATCCCATTTCTCAATTGCTTGTTGGAGATACTTTGTAGCAGCAGAATAAAATTTCCTTCTCAACATTACTGCACCAAGTTCAAAATATTCAGTAGCAGTTGCATCACCACTTCTGACTTGCTCCTAATGAATCAACAACAGGGGATGAAAAAAGTGTCATCTTCTCTGAAGGTTAACAATCAATTAGAACAAGAAAATCAACTCATTCAATGAATACAGATTTTTGGACATCACAACATGATACAGAAGGGGAATGATATATGTATACATACAACACCAGAAATATGCCCCAGGGAACCAATTTTTTTACCTTGTGGAATAGTTTACTGCTGTATAAAAAAAAAAAGTGGCCCACAAAAATTTTGAACATTATATATTCAAGGATTATCAGAATATTTGCAGCCACAACACACCACCACCTGAGCATGACTCTCTAGAATCTAGAAAAAGAAAGCCAAGAGAGGGGAAAGTAGGTTGCGTAAATTGACAGCTCAAGAAATAATTTGCCTAGTGGAAAAGAAACGGTCACACATGTGTTAAAGTATAAATGTAATAGGAGATGGGCCACTAGGGCTCGTTGGTCTTTGACTAACTAGCCCAACTCAAGATATATTGGCCTTTGGGGCCAGCTGCTGGACCCCAATGGATATCAAGCAGCCCCCAACAGCTAATTCAGATAGTCATTGGGGGAGCTCTTCTTCACATGCTCTCTAACGTTGTAAATAGAGCATTCTCCTACATCAATAATATGTTGTTTTGCACCACTTTTAATATTTGTTTTGTCTTCTTGAGTGTATGATATTCGATTTGTTTTAACTATTTGACCATCAAGAACTTGATGTTTGACCTCTTTGTCGATTTTTTATTGTGCTATTATGATTTGGCGCAGACACTTTAAAGTGTCATTCTTATATGATATTATAACCTACTCAAAAGAATATCATCGAGCACAGTTGTATTGGGAAGCGTGCTCAACTTCAAGCAAGTTTTGTCTTCTTGCCTTTGCTATTCCAAGGTTGTGGTAATCCTTAAAAACTTGTCTTTATGAAAAATGGAGTGTTTTGTTGTTTGCTTAACCTAAATTGCTATCAAAGTTGGGTAAGAACAATGAAAAGATATTTTTTTAGCAAAAGACTATTGGGACTACGTTGATGGTACTATTCATCAAGGCCCAAGAAAATTACAAACAAAATTTGAAAATATAGGAAAAAATGAATGCAAAATTACTTAGATTATTTGTTAAAATGTAAACGAAAAACTTCGCAATAGAATTAATATCTTTGAAAATGCTTTTGAAACATAAGAGTGTTGAAAAAAATCATTGACTTTGTTTTTCAAATTGATTTGATGAAAAAATGATAATTTTAAGCAAGATAACTTACACATTAGGGATTATGACAATGATTTTTCGGAATTATGGAATCAACTATGAAGTTTTGATAAATTTCAAAAACTCCAAAGAATCGATGAATTTCAAGAATACTTAGATAATCAATATTTTTTCTTGTTTATGCAGGATCTAAGAGAAGAATTTGAAAACATAAGATCCACTTTAATCCATAGAAAACCGAAGTGATGAGTTCTTTATCGCTCTAGTTATGGAAGAGACTAGATTCAAAAACCTCAATGCTTGCAAGGAACTTATTTTTACCACTTCTAAACTGGGGGCAAATCTAAAGACCTAAGTCACCACATGCCAAGAATTTTAAAGGACAAGGTAAGACTATCATGAGGCCCATGACTCCACGACTCAACAAAAGTACTATTTGTTACTATTGCAAGGAGAATGGACACATCAAGACATTCTAACATCAAGGCTTACATTGAAGAAATATTCAAGGAGAAAGCTAGCATACCCGAAAATGTGTTATCCATAAATGTTCAAGGTATGTCTTGGTTTTTATATTTGGGTGTATCTTTTCACATGATACATAAAAAGTTTTTTAAAAACACTTTCCAAAAGACTTTAAGTAAGCATGTTTTTACGGACAACAATACAAAATTCCAAGTAAATGTGATATTGTACATAAACCTAAGGATAAAAAACTTATTGGGTGTAGATCGGTGTTTAAAGTAAAAACACACAGGAATGACCCCATAGAAAGATATAAAGCTAGACTAATAGCTAAAGGGTATACTGAAAAATAAGTAATAGGCTATTGCTCTGGTTGCTAGAATGACAACCATAAGAATTTTTATAACTCTTAGTGCTATTAGAAAGTAGAAAGTTTTTCAATTAGATATTAAGAATGCTTTCTTGAACGGCAAACTAAACAAGAGTTTCATATGATTCCTCCAGTATTAGATATCCCCAAAAATCATGTTCTTAAGTTACAAAAAGCCTTGTATGGTCTTAAGCAAGCACATAAGGCTTTGCTTTGATAGATTTTAAAGGTTCATGCATGTTTATAATTTTCTATCTTGTTACACTGACACATCATTATTTATAAGGAAGTCAAATGCAGGCATTATAGTACCACTTTTGTATGTTGATATGATCATCAATAGAAGTGATAAAGATGACATATTAGAAGTTAAAAGGAATCTCCACAAGGAGTTTGAAATGAAAGACATTGGTTTGCTTAGATACTTTTTAGGAATTGAAATTGTATTTTGTGATAGAGAATACTTTATATATCAAACAAAGTTTGCTTTGCTCATGACATTGTTAGCATGACAGGTCTAACTGATTAGAAGAAAGTAGACACCCAAAAGTACAATAACAACAATAACTAAGCCTTTTCCCATACTAGACAGGGTCATCTACATGGATTCTTTGTTTCCACAGATCTCTATCATGTGCCATGTTAGCAGTTAACTCACAATAAGCTAGATCATTCTTTATTGTTTCTTTCCAACACTTTTGTTGTCATCCTCTAGCTCTTTTAATACTTTCAAAATTTAGTTTTTCATACCTTCTTACAGGTTCTTCTTTTGATCTTATTTCTATATATCCAAACCATCTTAAACAATATTCTCTCATTTTATCCTCTATTGGTGCCACTCTTAATTTGTTTCTAATAACCTCATTTTGTATACGGTCTTTTTTTGTATGACCACTCATCCATCTCAACATCTTCATTTCAGTCACAGACATCTTTTGTACATGCCCAACACTCAGAACCATAAAACATGGCAGGCCTACTTGCTGCTGTATAATATTTACCTTTTAATTTGAATGGTATCTTCTTATCACAAAGAATACCTTATGCTCCTCTCCATTTTAACCAACCAGCATTAATTCTATGCGTAACATCTACATCAATTCTTCCATCACTCTGAAAAATTGACCCTAGGTATTTAAAACTTTCCTTTTGGGGGATGCAATGTGTGCCAATTTTAATTTCTATGTCCTCTGAGGTAACCAAATGATCAAACTTACATTTTATATATTTTGTCTTTGTTCTAAATCGGAAGCCTTTGCTTTCTAATGTTTCTCTCTATAGTTCCAATTTTCTATTAATTTTTTCCTTAGACTCCTCCACTAATACAATGTCATCTGCAAAAAACATACACTAAGGTACTTCATCTTGAATATGTTTTGTTAATTCATCAATCACCATTATAAATCAATATGGACTTAAAGTTGATCCTTGATGTAACCTTCAAAGAAGTCTATCATTCCTTCATGAGTCCTCACACATGTTTTTGCACCATCATACATGTCTCTTATAAGGTTAATGTATGTCAATGGAATACCTCTTTTTTCCAAAGTTCTCTAAAGAACCTCCCTCGGTACCGTATCATAAGCTTTTTCTAGATCAATAAATATCATTTGAAGGTCTTTCTTTTTTGCTCTAAAATGTTCCATAAGACGTCTCAAAAGGTGAATCGCTTCAACAGTAGATTTGCCTGGCATGAATCCAAATTGGTTCTCTATTGTACTTGATACTTGTTTTAACCTACGTTTGATAATTCTTTCCCACAATTTCATAGTATGGCTCATTAACTTGATACCTCGATAATTCGCACAATTTTGGATATCTCCCTTGTTCTTATATATGGGTACAAGTGTATTTGCTCTCCATTCCTCGGACATTTTTTGGTTTTTCTATATTTCATTAAATAGTCTTGTGAGACAAGTGATTCCTATTTCTCCTAGTATTTTTCAAACTTCTATAAGAATATTATTTGGTCCTACCGATTTACCACCCTCATATGTTTAAGAGCCTCTTTGACTTCATTCTTTTGAATACGTCGGTAGAAATTGTAGTTTATATACTTTTGTGAGTTGGCTAACTCTCCTAAGCTAATACTAACATCTTTATTTTCATTAAAAAGATTATAAAAATAGTTTTTCCATCTATTTCTTATATCATCACTTGCCAGTAGAATTTTTTCCTTCTCGTCCTTATGCATCTAACATAATTAAGATATTTAGTTTTCTTATCTCTAGCCCTAGCTATCCTAAAAATATCTCTTTCACCCTCTTTTTAGTTGAGTTTTTTATTTAAATCCTCCCAAATTTTAGCTTTTGCTTCACTCACGGCCTTTTTCGCTTCCTTCTTTGCTTTTTTATAAGCTTCTAAAGTTTCACTAGTTTTCTTAGCATAATGTAATTTCTAACATTCCCTCTTTGCCTTGATTTTATTTTGCACTCCTTCACTCCACCACCAAGCTTATTTTTGTGCCGGTACACCTCCCTTAGATACACCTAACACATCTCTCACTACTTTCCTAATATGTATAGCCATATTATTCCACATATCACAGGGTGTACCAACATAATTCCAAACATCTCCTTGAAGGACTTTCTGTTTAAATATATCTTTTTTCTCGCTTTTGAGGTTCCACCATTTAGTATGAATATCTTGATGCACTCTTTTCTTCTTTGTCCATTTTTTTATTTATAAATTCATAACTAAAAGTCGATGTTGAGTGGTTAAGCTTTATCCTGGAATTACCTTGTAATCTTTACAACACGCTCTACCTTTTTTTTACAAATAAAGTAATCAATTTGTGTTTGTGATAAGCCACTCTTATAAGTAATTAAATGTTCATCTCGTTTTTTTTAATATTGTATTGACTATAAAGAGATCAAATGCCATAGCAAAATTTAAAATCTCCCTACATTCCTCATTTATATCCTCAAAACCAAAGTTTTCATGAATCCCTTGATATCCTAATGCCTCTTTACTGACATGTCCATTTAAGTCTCCCACTAAACAAATCATCTCCCTTTGTGAAATCTTTTGAATCACCTTATCTAACTCTTCCCAAAAAGCAGTCTCTTCTAGTACTACTTGGGGTGCGTAAGCACAAACTATATTCAAAACCTCTGCTCCTAACACTAATTTCAACATCATGATTCGGTCACCATATCGTTGTATGTCTACTACACTATCCTTTAAATATTTGTTTATGATAATACCAACTCTGTGGCGAGCCTTTTCTTTACCTGAGTACCATAATTTAAAACCTATATCCTCTATCTCATTTGCTTTTTCTCCAACCCATTTCGTCTCTTTAAACATAGAATATGAATCTTTCTCCGAATCATAGTATTTACCACCTCCATTAGCTTACTGGATAATGTTCCGTATTCCAAGAACCAATATGAATCTTATTTTCTAGGACTAGCTTCCTTACCCCCCGCATCCGTCCATATTCAAAATACGGAGACCCTCTCTGAAAATTATTGACTACATTCGGACGGCAATGTAGCGGGACTAACTTCTTTACCCACACCCGTCCATAATGTGGGAACCCTCTCTGCAATTGATTCACTACATTCGGGCGAAAATGTAGTGGTCATTGCTTATTTATTTCTGCATTCGGACTCTGCAGCACGTCGCTAGGTGGGGACGCCCCAAAGCATTGCTTATTTATTTCTCTCTCTTTCCTCTTTCCTACTCACTCTTCCTATTGTATTCTACCTTCTTTTGTTTATAAAATACCTCCTCTTCACTCTTCTAATACTAAGCCGTGTAACAATAAAGTGTTCTTTCTTGAAAGTGTTTATGTTGTACAATTTGGTGCTTAAGGCTCAATTGGACTCATTCGTGGTGAAGTGCTTAAGGCACTTCATGTGGTTATCAAGATCGGGTGAGGCGATCTTCATTACACGATATTAGAGCCTCATCGAAGATAATTAATGGAGAAAAAGTGATATCGAGAAGCGTGTTAAGAAGGTTTTAATCCAGTGGACTGCTCATCTCTTCAAGTAAGACGTTTGTTGATTATTTGTTTTTAATAATTAAAGATAAAGAGTTTTGTTTTTGTCTAACAAACACCAACTATAAGACATGGGCACAAACCATAAAAATTATTTATATTTCAAGAAACTATGTGGTTATGTTAGCGAAAGAAAAACATAATCTTCCATTCATTCAAGTTTAGAACAAATAGAAGAATATGGAGGACACAAAACCATTCTATGGATCCTCATGAACAATGTTAATGAGCATGTAAGAGACACTCTAGCAGATTTTATAAATGCTAGAGAAGTGTGCGATTATCTCAAGAGAAGACATATAAAGAGTGATGTAGCTCACAAAATGACCCTTAGAGATAAACTTATGACCTTAAGATAAATAGATAAGAACATTAATGAATTTTACGAGGAGTTTTCTAATATTTGGAATAAACTTTATGGATATGAGAAAAAGTATATACATTGTCTTGACATTAGGCAGGTCTTTCATCTCAAATATGCGGCTCATAAGATGCTATTTGAGCCTCGGCAGTAATGCGTAGAAGTATCATTGACATACCTATAATAATCATATGTTATCAACATAAAGAATCGACATGTTAACACAATGCTCACTATTCATTGTATAGCATGAAGAGTGGATCATGAAAACTTAGAGAACTATGGAAGAGAACCCAAGGCGATGGTAGAAATTAAACTTAGCAAACCAAGCTCGAGGAACTTGTTTAGACTCATACAAGGCTTTACGAAGAAGACAGACCTTGTTAGGTGGACAAGAGTATCACCTATGAGGTGCTCGCATATAGACTTCTTCTTCTAAGTCACCATTAAGGAAAGACATTCTTCACATCCATCTGAATTAAGAGTCCATTTGTGAGTGGTAGCAATAGCAAGAAGAAAGGCGAACTGAAGTAAGGCACGATGTAACTAGAGCAAAAGTTTCTTCATAATCAATCCCATATTCTGAGTAAAACCTTTGGCCACCAAGCTGCCTTGTAACGATCAATAGATACCATCAGATCGATTGAGTTTAATCTTGTAAACCCATTTACATCCAACAAGAGCCTTATCGGAAGGAGAAGATCAACTCATTTTCCAAGTATCATTATTCTCCAAAGCTCCTGTAATTCTTCATTCATATTTAGGTTCTTTTATGTTGAAATATCATAGGAGACAAACCGTGCTAGAGGTCTAGAGTCACGATCGGATCTTCTAGGGATGGATGGTGTGATTCTCCTAGAGTAATATTGTTAAAAAAGAACGACAAGATATCTTGGAGATGTGTGTACATCTAGATCATTTTCTATATTAATCACATCATCTCCAAAAATATCATTCAAAAAGGAATAGGAAGAGTCATCCATAGATTTGATATCATTTATACTTTTAAATACATATTCATTTTAAAAAAAGTTGACATATATGGATACATAGAGCTTGTCATTTTTAAATAAATAGCAGTAAGACATGGAGACATATTTTATAAAATAGAAGAAGGCATACAATTAATTAAATAAATAGTAGTCATGATAGTTTCTGCCCAAAAGTTTTTATGAACACCATAGTAGTAAGGTTCTAGTCGTTTCTATAATATGACGATGTTTTCATATTGGAATCTCATTTTATTGGGGAATCTTAGTGCAAGAAGTTTGATGAAGAATTTCAAACTTGTCAAGATAGTTTTTGAATTCTTTATACATAAACTCCTCTCCTGAGTCAATTCTAAAGGTCTTGATTTTATAGTTAAATAACTTAAATTGATTTTTTACAAGATTATGAAAAACAACAAAATTTTGAAAACATCGGATTTTGCTTTTAAAATATAAACCTATGTATACCTAGTAAAGACATCTATGAAGATGACATAGTAGAAAAATTCCCCTTTGGATAAAATGGGTGTGGGTCCCTATACATTTGAATGGACAATTTCAAAGGGTTTCGTGGTAACATGTGCTTTGTTTAAAAAAGAAAGGTATTCTATTTTGCCAATAACACAATCTTTACAAGAGAAATTTTTAATAGTCTTTATTTAAAGAGGGCATTGTTACAATTTTTTAACATTAAGATGTAATATCTTGTGTCATAAAAGGGCATCAACAACAACAACAACATCTAAGCCTTTTCCCATCCTAGACAGGGTCAGCTACATGGATTCTTTGTTTCCACAGATCCCTATCGTATGCCATGTTAGTAGTTAACTCACAATAAGATAGATCATTCTTTATTGTTTCTTTCCAACACTTTTGTTGTCGTCCTTTAGCTCTTTTAATACTTTCAAAATTTAGTTTTTCATACCTTCTTACATGTTCTTCTTTTGATCTTATTTCTATATGTCCAAACCATCTTAAACAATGTTCTCTCATTTTATCCTCTATTGGTGCCACTCCTAATTTGTTTCTAATAACCTCATTATGTATACGGTCTTTTCTTGTATGTTTCTTTCCATAGTTCCAATTTTCTATTAACTTTTTCCTTAGACTCCTCCACTAATACAATGTTATCTACAAATAACATACACCAAGGTACTTCATCTTGAATATGTTTTGTTAACTCATCAATCACCATTATAAATCAGTGTGGACTTAAAGTTGATCCTTGATGTAACCCAATATTAACTTCAAAGAAATTTGTCATTCCTTCATGAGTCCTCACACATGTTTTTGCACTATCATACATATCTCTTATAAGGTTAAATATGTCAATGGGATACCTCTTTTTTCCAAAGTTCTCCAAAGAACGTCCATCGGTACTTCACACATGTATGATTTGTGGTGAAGTGCTTAAGGCACTTCGTGTGGCTATCAAGATCGGGTGTAGCTGATCTTCATTACACTCATATGAGTGAATGTAGATATCTCAGAAGTACTTCAAACGAAATTGAGAGCAACAGATTCAGAGAAATTAGAAGATCATTCAATGTATAAAAAGTTGATAGGAGCATTGACTTATCTCACTATCACTCGCCGAAACATATCACAATTTGTACACATCAAAGCCAGTTTCAACAAGCTCCTACTAGTGCTCACATGAGTGTGGTTATGAGAATCATCAGATAAATTAAGCTGGATAAGGGGGTATTTTTAACTTCTTCCTCTTCTCTTGATTTGATTGTATATACTGATATAGATTGCAATAGAGATGTCAACAATCGACATTCCACCACCGGTTTTTATGTATTTTTATATGAGTTCTTCATCTCTTGGAGATGCAAGAAGAAAGGTATATACACCATAAATTTAAGAGAGGGTGTTAAACTATAAATGTAATAAGAGACGGGTCACTAGAGCCCGATCAAGGATCGAATTCTTAGTTGTTTTTCTGTTTATTAATGTCCCTATCAGCCGATTGTAATTAGAAGTGAAAAGAAAATAAGAAAGAGAAAGGGGGCAGCGGCTAGAAGCTTGGCCTGCACACCCGATTACCATCTTCCATCATTCTTCGACTTACTTTATTCTTTGATCTTCATCAAATTAACAGTTCTAGGGTACCATCACCATTGGTCTTGATTTTGTATACCCATCTATACCTTATTGGTTTCTTGGTTTTGGGACATGTTACAATTTCTCATGTTTGTGCTCTATATAAGGGTGAATCCAATCCTGGGATATTTGAGCTTTGTTAAATGTTTTAGGTTCCTTTATAGCTAAAATTGTACACAAAAAAAATGAATCTATCGGGGTCTAAAATCCCTATTGGATTTTGTTGGAGTAGGTTGAATTTCCAAGTTCTCCTAATATAATGTCTTTCAAAAGGAGTTAAAATGTCCCTAGAAGATATTGGTTCATCATGTTGAGTTTTTACGTTTTCTTTTGGATTACCTAAAATATCACTCAAGAAGGAATATTTAGCTTCATCAATGGAATTAGTAATTAGTAGCTTGATCTTGAAACACAAATTCATTTTCAAAGAACTTAACATCTCTTACACAAAGAGCTTGTTGTTCTTAGGATCATAACATCTATATAACCTTTTTTATTTATACCATATCCTAAGAACATTCAATTGCATGCGGAGATAGTTTTAAAAAAGGCTAGAATAATAGCAAATGTACTACCAATAGCAAATATACTCAAAAGAATGTATATTAATTGGCCAAGAAGGCTCCGTGGCGACGTGATTCTCTGGTGGCTCTGGTGCCTGAATACATGTATTTATACTTTCATAATGAGAAAAATACATTAAAATATCTAGATAAATATATATTTTTTAATATAAGATACCTCTATTTTTTAAGGTTCTCCAAAGAACATCTCTTTGTACCATATCGTAAATATTTTTTAGATCAATAAATATCATGTGAAGGTTCCTTTTTGCTCTAAAACATGTTTTAGTTCATTTTAAACCAGTGTTATCCGTATCGCACCGTATCGTATGTATCGTAGCCACGATACGATACGGTACTGTATCGTACGATGCGGACGATACGCCCAAAAAAAATTTCAATTTTTTTTTTCAAACTTTTTTTTTTCAAATTTTTTTTTTGCATGTTTCTGCCCTCTCTTCACTTCCCTTAAAGGCATCCTTCAATATGCTTATAATTTGGGTTTATAAATTCATTTATTTAATAAGAATAATGTATAAAAAAAAATTATGACAAAATCATTTCCCTTTCTATTACAACTTTTAGGTATATTTTTGCTAACAGTTTCTAATTTCATAAGATCGTAAACAATTAAAAACATTTAGTTCTCTCGGTTCATTGAGTAGAGATTTCACAACTTTACTATTTTAGGGTTCACGTTACATGACTTCCATTGGGTTGAACATGATCAATGTGTGTGAGGCTTAACTCAGTCTGTGAAGTGAGAAATGAAGCTCAAGCATTAGTTAAAAAGCTAGACTCCAATAAGAGAAAAAAGGGACATCATCAAGTAATAATATCACATCATTGAGGTGTCATAGACTCGATAATCAAAGAAATGGAGCTTTTTGTTTTGCTCACATATGAAAATTAGCAAATATGACAACTACATGTACAAAGATAGCAGTTTGTTAATTTTGATATATTACATGAGTGGATTATGGAAGATAACGAAGAAAATGCACTCCTAAGTCCTAACTGAAGAAGACATTCCATGAATTAAGTTGAAGTGCAACAACATCATCAAGGAGAAGATGAAGATTATTTAGTTAATGATCCTGATACAAATTTACAATATGTAAAATATAAATGTATTTCATTTTTTGATTCAAAATATATAATTTTGGATGCAATTGTTCAATATTAAATGTTCAATTTGTGCTAAACTTTGCATTATATGAATTTAAAGCAATTACCAGATTTTTTCAAAATTTTTCAGAATTTTCTTGATTTGTTTTCAGATTTTTACTAATTTTATTGATTTTTTAAATAATTTTTATAGTTTTTTAATATTAAAGTACGATACGATACGATACGCCCGTATCGTGGAGCCCAGCGATACGCGATACGATACGCGTCAAACAACACTGTTTTAAACTCTAATATTTCATGATTTATATCTGTGATTTTATATACCTCTTTTTCATTGGTTAATATATATTTTTATAAGAAAAGTTACCCTAAAACAATCTTTCTTAAGTTTTAACTTTTCATTATATTTTAATTTTCTTAAGGCATCTGAGGATTCCGTAATAAATGCAAAACACTTGCTGACAACTAGTGACTGGTACCAACGATTTAATGAATAAATAAACAAACAAATATATGTGTGCGTGTATAAAATAGCACATTTTGATTGATAACTGCAAATCTCACCTGCAACTCTTTAGCAGAAAGGTCAAGTTCTCTACGAACAAGAACCTGCCGGATTACAAAGAAGCTTCCCACCCCAAGAAGCCCCAGTAAAATAAGTAGGTAGATAAGCTGGATCCCCAGTTCAAAAGGCTCACCAATTTCGTAAACCATATTCATAGATGCTGCTTCTTCTCTTGAATGTGCAGCTTCACCAGAACTTAACCAGGACATCACTCCATATGACATAGCAGATGTCCAAAATGATCGCTTCCTAGCAACCTCTGAGTTGACAGTTGAGATCGTTGACAAGCTTCTCATGAAGTCTGCATTGTGCAAGCCAAAGAGAAAAAAACTTGAAATGTGATCATATTCAGAAAAAGATGCAATTAAGATTATACAAAAAATAGCAGTCGGAATGATCTTAGAAAATAGATGATCAAACCCAGTACTGAATGCTAAAGGAACGTCTGGATCTAGATGTCCATATGAATGAGAAATGATTGCCTGCAACAACCGGAAATTTGGATTTGCATGCTACACATGACATCTGCGACCAAAGCAACCGAGTCTGTTGAATAGTTATATCCAACAGCAGACCAAGCATACCAGAATACACAGTGCAGTTCTTATGGACTGTTAAATACAAGTGTGACTTTCTCTACTTCCCCAAAAGGTAGTGTCCAGTATTAATGCTCAACAGAGCTATAAAGATATTACACCACGTGCGCTTGAAGTTAGAACTGCACAACTTGCTTAACAGAGACAGTTCCACTAAAAGATGGAGAAGAACTGCATACATAATATCTTCAAACGTACGAATTAAGAGAGAAGCAAGAACAGAGAGAACTATAAAATGAGATAAGAAATATTAAGTAGTATATTTGCTTTAAATGAGTTCCACAATTTCCTACCCTATACATACATAAGGAACTTTGAGAGTCATGAAAGCAGCATTTGAATCATTCTGGAGGTGCATTTCACACTGAAAGAAGCAGCTATTTTTAGCCTACAGAATTATGAAAGAAACATCTACGTTGGTGCTTTTGAAGCAAGATTAACACCATAGGACATTTTCCATTGATTTAATCATCTCCTTAAATCCAAGATTTCTCTGTCAGGACTCATGCAACAAAAGTGTATCATTTCTCACATCGTAAAGGCCCAAAATGAGATGTATTTGGAATGAAGACGATGCTTCCAAGATTTCTCTGTCAAGACTCATGCAACAAAAGTGTATCATTTCTCACATCGTAAAGGCCCAAAATGAGATGTATTTGTAATGAAGACGAGATGTATTTGTAATGAAGACGATGCTTCCAAGATTTCTCTGTCAGGACTCATGCAACAAAAGTGTATCATTTCTCACATCGTAAAGGCCCAAAATAAGATGTATTTATAATGAAGACGATGCTTCAATGTAACAACAGAAGGTTGATGAATATCACCTCAAAATATCATCACAAAAAGCCTTAGAAAAATGTTATAATAAAGTGTATGCAACAAAAGCACAATATATCAAAAAAGAATATTATTTAGCCACAAAAGGCATAACAAAGTATTTATAAGGAAGGCATATTTATAGAGTACATAGGAGTGGTAGAGGAGAAGAAGAGAAGAGAGATGGGGGAAGAGAAGAGAAGAGAAGGAAAGGGGGGTTGGCTGCGAGCCAGCCCCCAACGGCTACTCAACTAGCCGTTAGGGAAGAGAGATGGGGGAAGAGAAGAGAAGAGAAGGAAAGGGGGGTTGGCTGCGAGCCAGCCCCCAACGGCTACTCAACTAGCCGTTAGGGGTCCCCAACGGCTAGTGGCCCTGCAGGCCCTGGCCCTTACAACACGATTGGCCAGGGCCTACCAGGGTTGGGCTGTTTGGGCCTATTTTTTAACACCCTCCTCAAACTGACAGATCTATAACCTAAAGTTTGCCAATCAAAGACTAAAATCGAGGAACAGGTAATGACTTGGTGAAGACATCTGCAAGCTGATACTCTGATTTTACAAACTATAATATTAAATTGTCTTATAGATGCTTTTCACGAACGTAGTGACAGTCCATATTGATATGCTTTTTACGCTCATGAAAGGTATGATTGTTGGCTATATACATGGCACTTTTGTTGTCGCATAACATTATTAGAGAAACTTCTAATTGTACGCCCAAATCCTGAAGTATTCATCACAGTAAGTTATTTCGGTAGTTGTGTTGGCCATTGCACGGTACTTAGTTTCGGTCGAGAAAAAAGACACCTTTTTGTGTTTCTGTTAAAAGGGGTAGGAGCAGAGAGTTGCCTACCACTTCTCCTGCCCTCTCTCGGTCCCCTTTTCTTACTTCTTTCTTTTCTTCTCTTCCTCTCTCTTCCTCATGTACTCTATAAATACCCCTCTTGTACATTTTTTTATTTAAACCCTTTCGTGGATAAATAATATTTTTTAATATATTGTGCATTTGTAGCATACGATTTATTATAGCCTTTTTATAGTGAGTGATATTTTGAGGTGATTTTCATCAACCTTTTGATGTTACATTGAAGTATCGTCTTCTTTACATCGTATGAGAGTCATTTTGTGATCATTGGAATATTATTCATCACCTCAAGAAGCATGCCGATCGTATTTTGTAAGTTTGCCTCTATAGTTTCTTTTTCTCTTTGAAATATAGATCATAAAAGAAGATTCAACTTTCATCTAACACCCTCGAACTATAAGGCATGGGGTCAATATATAGAAAATTATCTATATTTCAAAACATTATGGGGCTATGCTAAGTCACACGGACACCTCTAGGAGGTAGAGTGTCGACCCTGACACGGGTGTGGCATGAATACAAAAGAAAAAAAAAATTTAGGGTAACTCACGGTTTTGCAGTCTATGGTGTGTTTATCCTTGAGAACCCGATTGAAAAGGGAGGGATCTGCAAACGAAAAGGGAGGGATCTGCAAAGACGACGAAACCGAAGCCTCTTAGTCAACTCGTGACCTTATTTCCCATGATGACCACCTGAGTTACCTCACCGTAGTTTCCAAAATGCTCCTTCAGCTTGTCTTCCGTCATCTCATATAAAACTCTGTCGATGAACAGAAAAAAATATCTCAATACGGACCTTCTTCACTTCTGTTTGTGTGGATATTCCACGCTTTTAAATCTGGCACCGACTTTGAAGTTCGAGTATTTTTGGATAAATGGGTTCGGATCCGTGAAGATTGATTTGTGTATTACGATAAAATTAGTAGTTGTTTACTGTTTATGTGTTTTGCTTTAATATAAAGTTGTGTACTTGCTATTGTCATTACTTATGTTAATTGATGTTTCACTTATTCTAGCTTGAATATTATATATAATATAATATTATATACTATAGCCGTGTCGCTGCACCCAAAAATTTTGAAATTTGTTGATCCCGTACCCGTATGACATAGGGGTTATATAAGTGGTTCGAATGTAGAACCCTCTATTAAAGCCACACTTGAGCAAAAAAAAAAGAATATGAAGGAAGTCATAGAACAATACTATGGGTGCTCATGAATAATATAAATGAGTATACTAAGGACACTTTGGCCGATTTCACCAACGATAAAGAAGCATGTGAATATTTTAAAAAATCTCATGTTTAAAACGATGTGGCTCATAGTATGGTATTAAGAGACAAATTAGTCTCACTTAGACAAGGAGATAAAAGGATAAATGAATTTTTTAGGAAATACTCTAATGTTTGTAACCAATTATATGATTACAGAAAGAAATGTATAATGTCTTAGTGAGAGACAACGTGAAGATAATGAGGATTTCGTATACCAATTTCTAAGAAGTCTCCGAGAAGAATTTGAAGGGATAAGGTCATCTATCATTCATAAAAAAAAAAATTTGCTGCAAAAGAAGAGATTTTTACCGATCTCCAAATGATAGAAACAACAATTAATGAAGTTAGATTGAAAACAAATTTCACCTCATTCGTTTCTATTTTCAGAACCGAGTTGTTCGTGTTATTCGAATAGGCAGCCTATTCGAATAAAGCTCAACGTAAAAAACTCATATTTGGAAAGGGTTATTCGAATAGCAACTTGCTATTCGAATAACGATTCAAAACGAAGTTCGTATAGAAACTCATTCTGGACAATGTATTTGTGTTATTCGAATAACGTATTTAAAACGAAGTTCGATAGAAACCTTTATTCTAATAAATGCATTTGTGCTATTCGAATAACGTATTTAAACGAAGTTTCTGGTGTTTAGCTATTCGAATAAACGAATGTTTATTCGAATAGCCACTTTGAAAACAAGCCATGAAGACATTTATTCGAATAAAGTAATGTTTCATTCGAATAATTCAAGTTAAAAACTGTTGGAAATGGATTTTCAAAGAAGAAGTTTATATGCATCCACCTCCTGGTTACACTTGTCTACCAAATAAGGTTTGCTCCTTCGAAAGGCTTTATATGGTCTTAAACGAGCACCCCGAGTCCGGGTTCAAGTTTCATTACAATTATCAATCAGCTTTTGGTTTTTCCTCCAAGGTATCATGATTCTCGCCTTATTTACTCACAAACCGATAGATGTAATTTGCATGTTACTTCTCATATTGATGATATGATTATTACATGATGATAATACTATAAGTATTACTAAGCTTAAACAGCTCTCTGAGTCGCACATTTTGGCTAGATTGAAGATCTGACCTCTCACTTACTTTTTTGGGGCTTCGAAATCTTTTCTTTTGCCGATGTTATTTCTCCTGTCTTCAATGCTAAATATGCTTTTTGGATCTTATCTGCTCGAGCTCTGCCTCTCCGATAGTCGTACCGAGTCCACTCCTCTAGAACCTAATGTCAAATTTACAAGATCCGGGATTACTATATTTGATAATCATACTCTCTTGTCGACAATTGGAGGGGTAAAATTTAATTTATCTTATCAAGGCGTTACTCATCCAGCACATTTCATATGTTATTCATATAGTCATTCAGCCTTGCGTCACTTCCACTTACACTTACTCATTATACCGTTGTTCTAATGAGGACGTACATAAGATACAGTAAAAGGAATTCTATTTCATATACTTCCATTTTTCACCAACTCCTCTTCGGGTAGTCTCCATGACTTATTCCGATGCCGATTGGTGCGTGAGATCCCACTGACCGATGATCCATTACTGGAGGCATTGTCAGACTTCTTCACACGCACTTCTATTCATGGAGAAGCAAGAACAAACTTTAACTACACTGTTCCAAGATCAAGTAGTAATATCTGCATCTAGCCGACACCACATTTGGAGATACTTTCACATGACTACGTTGGCTCCTTGAAGACTCGAGTTTTTCTCATGGAGCAAGATTTCCAGTACTGCTTCTTCACTCATGCGATAATCGTAGCTATTCATATTGAGGTCAATGCATGTTTTTTTCATGAGCGCACCAAACATATCGAGATACACCTGCCCTTCATCGGTTTGGATCATCTTCATCTTTCTCAAGGTGTGAGCTCCAAACACGTTGTGATATCTTCACCAAATCGCTACCCGCTCCACGACTTCACTTCTTATTTAGTAAACTTTTGATCATGGCACTGTTAGTTTGAGGGAGGACGATACAATACGATTTTACCACATATCGTATGAAGATATGGTATGATATAGGGGCACATATCGCTTATCGCGATTCATCGTGTCATATCATACCATATCATATGATACTGGGGTGTATCACACCATATCGTACAATATGCCTTGTATTGTATGAGTCGATGTCGATTTTTCTGTTATAAATTCTAGAAATTCGAAACTTACGGATTTCATTTTTGCTTCTTCATAAATCCTTTTTCACGTCATTCTCTTGATTCCAGATCCTCTTCTTACCTTTTTATTAGTGATTTCGTGGTTTATTCACAAGATTCTAAGTATTTCACCCAATCCAACTCCTCATCTCTAGGGTTTTTGTCAAATCTATATCATACCTCTTTTCTTTGGCATTCTATCCAATTTTTTACTTCAAAAATTTGGGGGTTTTGCAGATTCTATGATTCTTAACCTCTAAAAAATTGTTTCCGTCTTCTTGATTCTCCACTCTTGTCTTAATAGCTTCCGATCGAGTCGATCCAACTTGAAAATATTGTACTCCGGTGTACGAAGGCAATAAGCTTGTGAACAAGTGCATGTTTTGCAATGTTGTAAAACATTATGGCATTTCTCGTATGAAATACTACCTTGCGGGAACCAAAAAGGATGTTAGTGCATGTCATCGGGTTCCTGAAGCAGTGAAGTACAAAATTGAGTAGGTATTTGAGGCTTCAAAAGAGAAGAAAAGATTAAGAGTAAGAGAGAGGATAGAAATAAGTTGTTAGGATATGTCTCAACCATTTGAAGATACTTTTGCTCACGGGATGTATGGTTTTAGTGGTGATAAATTCCATGGTGCAGGTGTGATGAAGAAGCGATGAGTGAAGAGGGGAGTAGAAAGCGAAAAAGGGAAAAGGTGTAGGTTCCGGTGGTGATAGTGATGGTGGTGATCCACACTACGTTGATTATAATGCTTTTGTTGATTATGATACACGTTGTGGATGATTGTAATTTGTTTTAACTTTTATTTGTAACTTTGTAATGTTCTCATCCTTGATGATTGGAAGTTGTACTTGTAACTTTATTGTTTATTAAGTTAAACCCCTTTTGTATTCACTATTTAGTATTTTGTTCACGTTACCTAATAGTTAATGCCTAATGGTTTATGGATTCCATGGAATATGGATTATGGAATATATTTTGGAATCTGGATCCTTGTAGCCTTGTTCATAACTTCATTAGGAGATGTTTTGTTATAGTATGAATGTTTCTTCATTGTGTTATATATATTTTGTTCATTAATTTTATTTTTTTATATTTTTTGGAAAAAAAATAATTTTTTAATACAAAAAAATTACGTATCGTACCATACCATATGATACAGCCTTATTGGTGCCCAGTGCGATATGGGCATCGATAAGGTTTTTACAACATTGGTTAAAAGGGGCTAGAGCATAGTTCCAACGACTACTAGCCGTTGGGGATTGAGAGAAGGTTGGCTGCCCCTTCTCCTGCCATCTCTCAGTTCCCTCTTCTCACTTCTTCCTCATGTATTTTATAAATACCCCTCTTCTACCTACTTTTATTTCAAGCATTTTGTGGCTAAATAATATTCTTTTTTTAATACATTGTACCTTTGTTGCATACGTTTTATTATAGCATTTTGTTAAGGCTTTTGTGAGTGATATTTTAAGGTGATTTTTATCAACCTTCCGTTTCTACATTAAAGCATTGTCTTCATTATAGTTTCTTGCATTTCCATGAGATCATAAAGTGACCAAGGAATATGCAGTAACCGGTGGTAGAGTGTCTCTCATTCACGTCACCACCTCAATCAGCATCAGTATATACGAGCAACTGAGATAAAGAGTAAGATAAAAATACTTCATTGGTTGAGGTTTTCGAATATAACGAACAATCATCATAACAATACTCATATGCACTAAGGTAGACGCATGTTGAAACTAACTTATAGTATTGATGACATGAGCAATATATGACCGTGTTACGGTAAGATAGGTGAGTGCTCCAACCATTTGTCTATAAGGTGTGGGATCACTCAAAAGTTCGCCATCAATTAGATGCATCTTCTAGTTGATTACCTTAATTGTCTCAACAACTTTATCATCAGTAATTCCTTATCTAAGAACAATATAATTAGTAAACTTAGTTTGTGATAAAAAGAAACATCTATCATCACGAGTTACCTCAATGCCAATAAAATAAAAATGTTGGCCAAGATCTTTCATTTCAAACATATTACCAAGTTATTCCTTAATTTGCTGGATATCAGAATCATCACTACCTATAATAATCATATCATTGACGTAGAGTAAAAGAATAACAATACCTATAAAAGACTTTCTTATAAACAAAGTTGTGTCACTATAACAGATAGTAAAACCATACAATGTCATTAATTCAGTCATTCTATCAAACTAAGCTTTGAGAGCTTGTTTTAAGCCATATAAAGCCTTTTAAGTTTGAAAACATGGTTGGGCAATTTATGATTTTCAAAGCCCGGAGGTTGTCCAACGATACCCCTCTTGAATAAAACCATTTAAAAAGCACTCTTGACATCCATTTGATATAATTTGAAATCCATGCAAGATAAGCAAAGAATATCCTAATAGCTTCTAGTCTAGCTACAAAATGTGCATAGGTTTCTTCATAATCTATCCTTCTCCGCTTGATTATAATCCTTTAGCAAAACTAATCTAGCTTTGTTTCTAGTTATTAACCCATTTCATCAAGTTTGTTTCTAAAAACCCATTTAGTTCCAATTAAGGGTGATATTAGCCTTAGCAACCAATTCCCAAACTTGATTTCTTTCAAATTGATTTAATTCCCTTTGCTAGCTAAGATCCAATGTTCATCATCAAAAGCTTTCCAATTAAATCCTTAGGTTCAATTTCCAGAAACAAAGCTAAGTAATTACAAGTATTTAGTGAAAAGCTATCATAGGAGTCAAACCCTTTAGGACGTCTAGAGTCATGATTTGACCTTCTAGTAATACGCATAGTTCTCCTAGTATAATGTTGATTAAAAGGTGTAATACAGTGTCTTGAAGTCATATGTTCATAAAGGTCATTTTCTACATGAATCACCTCTTTACCTAAAATATCATTCAAGAAGTAATAGGAGTCATTAAGAGAATTAACATCATCCATGCCCTTAAAAACATATTCATTTTCAAAAAACTTGACATCTCGCGATACATGAAGCTTATCATTTTTACAATCATAACACCTATACCCTTTCTTAGTTATTCAATATCCAGTGGCATGAAATGATAGTTTATCACCTTTGTCAGTGTAAACAAAACATTTATATCCAAAAATACAAAATCTTGAATAGCTGAGAGAAACTTTAAAGAGTTTTTCTATAGGAGACAAATTTTGTAAAACTGAAGAGGGCATCTGATTAATTAAAAAAATTAGAGTCTGTAGACATGAAAATTTTTACTTCAAAGTTTATGTAAAACTCGAAGCGAAACTTTCCTATCTACTTGCTTGCGCGACCGTGTCAGCTAGTTTGCAAAACTAGAAGATTTTGAAGATTTTGACTTCTTAGGCGATTGTAGGAAAGCAGACTCTTTTCACTTAAACCTTCTTGAACCGATGCTCAAGGGTCGGTTTAAGCGCTTAGGAACTTCAAGTTTAAAACAAATATGAACTCCAATTCACGTGAATAACTGGTGCTTTTGAAAGAATTTGAATGTGCACTTTGATTCAAAACTTGAAATGAGCAAGTCCTGAAAAGGCTTGTTTTCAAAATAGATCTGGACGTTCTACAGGCTTCCAAAAATCACCAAAAATTTATCAAACCAAGTCTGTGGTGTGGACGACCTGTAGCCTTTTACAGATCTGAAATTGGAGTTGTATTGAATCAAAATTAAATCCGTGAAGGAGGCTTACTCAAGTGCTCGGAACGGTCCTGTCACAGAAATACAGAGGCTCAAAGATGAGCCTGTATCTTAATGACCTGTGTTTCAAATTTAATGATTTTGATGTTGTTGGAAATCTATGAATGTCAGCTTTCCAATGCATCAAAAATAAATCGATTTGGACTCCTGCAGACAGAGTTATGGGATAAAAACCCAGGCTCTGTTGCAGGAAAAACAACTGTGCAGACAGTAAACAGATTTTGGTTCGGTTTTGCCCAATTTTACTTACGTGATTGGATGGCCCTACAATTCTTGTAAATTTTATTTAAGGTGGGCTAGTGTATAGAATAAGTGGGCAAAGTTTCAGGCAAAAAGGAGCAAGCATCCAAAAATGAAAATTGCATCAATCATCAAATGCAGAGATGAAACTCACCCGAAATTAAAATGCAACAACTCTACATTCCCAAATTAAATTGTTGAATGTAAATAAAGGAAAATTATCTTTATAAACTTAAGCATAGAGGGAGTAGAGAATATAATCATTATAGAATATATTGGGCAAGAAACGCATAATCGAACAATTAGAGTGCATGTGTGTGAGTGACGATTCATCCATGAAATGAAAATTCTGCAACTCTAGGAATTATTACAACTTGGGGGGAGACAGTGCTCCATTAATACAACCCCATATCAATTGAATTGAAAGAAAAAAGATGGAATTTAGATTGAGTTGAAGATATACTTACACGATTTTGACAAGATGGGCCGGGATTCAAGAGTGAATCCGGCCACCACTCCTTCTTCCTTCAAACTCTTTTGCACTCACCTAGCTTTTCTTTCCATACAACTCACAACCCTCTTGCTGGAAAACCCTCTAGCCTAAGCCCCAATCTCAGCCCTCAATTCCCCCAAGCTCTCAAGCAATCCCCCATAACCAAGCATAGTCAAACCCGCGCCCCCCCCTTGGCCCCTTTTATAGGCCAAGGGGGCTGGTTTCTAGCCCCTTCCATGGGGCGGGTTTTGGACCAGCTCCCCTGCTTTCTTGATCCACTTGATCTAATACAAGTGGTCCCTCGTGTTGACTTGGACCAGCCCCATGTGGGCTGGTCTAGGGTGCCACGGTTTGAGCTTGGGTGTAGCCTTGGTGCAGCCTATCTTAGCATGTGTCGACTTGTCTTTACAACTTGATATAACACATTTGGCCAGCCATAGCTAGGTTCTTCCAAATGGATTCAGCCATGCTTGAGCTTGCTTCTTGAATGGTTCATGTTCCATTTTGATTTCGACTTTATACGACACTTATGGCTTGACTTCTTCTTGATGATCACGACCTCAAGTCCAACTTTAGTTTCGATCTTTTGCTTGAATTGATGAGCTTGGTTGGGTCTTTGACAAGCTCGATTTTCCCCTTGACTTCCTATGGAATTGGACTTGGTCTTGATGAAATTCGAATTTGATTGGGCTTGAGCTTGATCCCATATCTTGATCTTATCTTGATGCTTTCATCTTTATCTTCTTTCTAGGGATCGAGGCTTTGATTGGGATCTCACCTGCTTTGAAACTCATGAGTTGTTTTGAATTTAAAACCTTTATTTTGAAATATTCTCCAAAAGGGTTAAACTTTAAAATTTGAGGTTTTTGAATTTAAAGGATTATAAAGGCTTTAAAATGGTTTTCGAAATTTAGGAGTTTTGAAAATATTAAAAAAAAATTGGGTGTTTACACGGTCATAATAGCTTATGCCCATAAGTTCTTAGAAACACCACTTGATAAAAGCAAAGTTCTTATAGTTTTCAAAATATGTCTATATTTACGTTTCGAAATACCATTTTGTTAGAGAGTCTTAGAGTAAGAGGTTTGATGTATGATTCCAAATTCATAGAGATGGCTTGACATAAACTACCCTCCTGAATCTGATTTAAAAATCTTGAATTCAGAATCAAATTTATTTTTTATAAGATTATGAAATATAACAAAATTTTGAAAGGCATCGAATTTTGCTTTTAAATGATATATCCATGTATACCTAGTAAAATCATCAATCAAAATAACATACTAGGAAATGCCTCCTTTAGACAAAACAGGTGTCGATCCCCATATATCCGAATGAACTATTTCGAAGGGTCTTTTGGTAACATGCGTTTTGTTTGAAAATGGAAGATGTATTTTACCAAGAACACAATCTTTGCAAGAAAAATATTCCTTAAACTTAATTACAAGAGGACATTGATATAATTTTTGAGCATTAAGATGTCCTAGTCTCTTGTGTCATAGAAGAGCATCATTTGTCAAAATATTAACATATCTTATGCTGTGCAAATAGTCCATAATGTAAAGTTCGCACTCTCTATGGCCACGACCAATCACCTTCTTCAAGATGCGATCCTATACAATACATCTCATTGACGAAAAAGTTAGAACACAATTTTTATCCAAAATTTGAGATCGAGAGAGCAAGTTTAAATTTAGTTTTGGAACAACAATAATTTTAGAGATTTCAAAAATTTTATTTTACAAATCACCAATTTTATCTACATCTAATTTTGTTTCATCCGCGGTGTAAACACATGATAAAGACTTTTTAACACATGAATTTAAAATTCTTTCATCACAATTCATATGAAACGAAGCACTCGAATCAAGAATCCAAGAGGTCATACCTTGAATTTCATTTGTTAAAGAAGAGCAAACCGCAACAACCGTTGTTTTCTACTTCATTTGAGCTTCAAGTTGCTTCACCTTTTCTTATAAGGATGGAAGATTAAGCATGTTGTTCCACTAAAGCCACCTTTTTCAACTTACGGCAATTTGGCCTCATGTGCCCGACTTCTCTACAATGATGACAAATGACCACTTTTCTTGTTTCGCTTGATCCTTCATTTTTGAAATGAGGAGGATGATAAAGCTTTACATTTGCTTCGGGTTTAGATGCGACAAGTGTGGTATCTCTTTAAAGCTTAGCTTCATTTATTCTTGTTTTCGTCATTTAAAGATCATTAAATACCTCTTCTTTGGTGGAAAACGACTTCCGATAAATAAGAGATGACCTAACTCCTTCAAAATTTTCTCGAAGACTTCGTAGAAATTGATATACAAAATCTTCATTGTCTCTAATTAAGACATTGTGTATATTTCTTTCTATAGTCATATAATTAGTTCCAAATATTGAAATATTCAACAAAGAAATCGTTTACTCCTTTATCTCATTGTATAGGGAAGACCAATTTGTCTCTCAATGCTATTCCATAAGCAACATAACTTTAACATGATATTTTTTCAAATATTCCCATGCTTCTCTTGCATTAGTTAAGTCGGTCAAAATATCTCTAGTGTGATCATTTACATTATTCATGAGCACCCATAATACTGTTCAATGACCTCCTTCATATTCTTCGTTTTACTCGTGTAACATTAATGGAGGGTTCTACCTTCGAACCACATTAATAGCCCCATAATTTTTTGAAATATATATGATTTTTCATAGTTTGGGCCTATATTTACTAGTTTGAAGATGTTAAATAGAAATTAAATCCTCTCTTTTTATCCATATTTGAAGGAGAAAAATAATTATAAAGAGGTAAACTTACAACAAAATCAAGAGCACTATCGGCATGCTTTTCGAAGTGACGAACGGTATTTCCATGATCGAAAATTGCTCTGATACCATGTAATAAAGACGATGCTTTAATATAATAGCGAAAGGTTGATGAATATCACCTCAAAATATCCCTGACAAAAAGCTTTAGACAATATTATTTAACCACAAAAGGCATAATAAAGTATTTACAAGGCATATTTATAGAGTATATGGAGTATAGTAGAGGAGAAGAAGAGAAGAGAAGGGAAGGGGGCTAGTTGCCATCTAACCCCCAACGGCTACTCAACTAGCTGTTGGAGACTTCGGTCGAGCAGATTGGCCAGGGCCTGCTAGGGTCGGGCCGCTCTGGCCCATTTTCTAACAGTAATGTCATCATTGCAAAAATCACATATATTTTCTTAAAACTCTAGTCAACATTAATCCAAAAAATCAAGTACTAACTGACATTATATATGTACTTACTTTCTCAAAATTATGCATTAGAGATAAATAATTAAGCAAATGGCAATGTTTGTCCAAGTATGTTGAAGGCAGTGTTTGTATTAATCCAAATTGCACAAATAGGAACACCAATGTGTCATTTATGTTGGGGTTACCTTACAATTCAAGCATGCATCACAAATGTCCACCACATCAGTTTTGTGTAGTACATATTGTAACATATAGGGCTATTTGTATGTGTAAACCCCTAAAAATGTTTTTCAAAATAAACTGAGGCATATTTTAAAATTCACGATTTGAACATATCCTATGAATTTCATAAAATTCCAAAACATCATTTTGAAATGAAAATGTTTTGAACCTAAAGTTAGAAAAAGTTTTGAAATTTAAATCCAAAAAGAAATACTGATTTGCCTCAAAAAAAAATCAAAACCCGAATCGAAAGGAGGCAAATTCTCCGAAAAGAGGATATGGTAAGAACCAAAAAGGTAAGCAAAGCATACCCAGATAAGGCAAAGAATCAACATTCATTGAGGGTCAAATCAAGCCCATCTCAAGCCAAGTAGGGCCCAGTTAAATCTCAAGGCCAAGCAGGACTCATTCCAAGCTAAGCTTGATCCAATCCAAAAGGAGATTCAATTCAAATTAAGACTCAAGTTGTTCATCAAGTTCATTCAAAGCAAAGTCAAGGAACCAACATGGTCAAGACGTGGACCAGTAGCTTGCAATCATCCACCAACCCTAGTGGTTGTTCCAAGAGTGGAAAGTCTAGGGACCTTCCTTGTGCGAGCTAAGGCTTGATCTGGCTGTAGTAGTGACCAAAACGACAAGTGGCTAGGAGTTGCCTTTCCTTGTACTATCTGAATCCCTCTACTTCTACTTTGCATGCTTCAACTCTAGGCAGGCAAGATCATGTCATCATTCATCATGCAAGGATATTGATTAACCTCATCATCACCTTGTTAAGGGGGTCGTGCTCATCATGAGTTTCCCTTTTAGCATACTAAAAAGCATAGAAGCCTTGACTTTTATCCCCGCACTTCTTCATTAGCCCCCTTAGTTCCATCTAGTTTTGTCAAAATGCAGACTTACCATGAGCAGCATTGGTGCTCGATTTGGTAGTCCATCAGACGAATTGACTTGCCAATTTCAACATGCTTGGATAAGGCAACTTATCATTTTAGATCCACACATTTGGCAAGTGGCCTAAATTGGCATACAAGGGAGAGTTTTGTGGCTGTCAAAAAAATTTGACATCCAAGAAGAGAGGGTTGGCAGCAACAGGAGAGAAAGAGAGAAAGAAAAGAGAAAGAAGAAGGAGGAGGAGGCTCATCTGTACTAAGCTGTTGCCACCAATTGTCGGCCACTATCCTGTTCTTCCACATCACAGGTTCCTTCTTTCCTTCTCTTTTCAATATTGTCATCTCCTCTTTTATTCAATTTAATGGGGTTGTAATTAAGGAGCTATGTCTCCATTTTGATATAATAAATAAGGATTTTATGCTGCCCATTTCTTTACGTTTACGGATACATGTTATGTGTTTGATTTTTTATTCCTTCTACCCCGATATACATTATAAGATCTTATATCTCCTAATCCCCTCTATGCTTATGCTATAATCATAATTTCCTTCATTTACTTCAGTTCTTTATATTTTAATTATTGTAGATTGTCTTTTAATTCAAGACGAAATGCATTCACGTATCTTGTAAAAAACTGAAAATCTATTATTTCCTTTATCTCCTGTTCCGAATGTGCTGAAATTTTGCACACCTAATATACACATAGATACACCATCCATACAATTTTCAAGAATTTTAAGATCGTACAACACCGTATAAAATCGGAGAAGACTTAATGAAATCAAAACAGAGTCTGTAAAACCCGTAGTTCCTACAATAGAGGTTGGGTCATAATCCCATAACTTTAAATACAATGAACCATTTTAATTGAAAACGGTCTCATTAGAAAGTTGAGATCTATATTTTTCCAACAAGACAAATTTTATAGAAATTAGAGATTTGGGTATCAAGATACAGTCGCTTTTCTAAGCCTATGTTTCTCTATTATGTCCCGAATACCTTAATAAGGTATATTATCATTTTTAATTGCATACATCTACAGCACTTAAAATCAAAATAGAAATAGTTTCTGAATCTCCATATCAAACTCTTATGTAAAATTTTGAGAATTTTTGAAGATTCGAAAGTTGTCTAAAAAAATCAGTAAATAAGTCTCTAAAAATAGAATCAGTTTCTGTTTTTCAAGATTTAAATTGTTTTCATTCAAGAATTAAGTTCACGATTTCTACAATATTTTTGAGAATTGGATTTTGAAAACTTACCGGATCTCGAACAATTTTCAAAGCGTCTAGATCGACCCTTGAGCATCGGTTTAAAAAAGTCTACGGCGAAAAGAATTCACTTACCCACAATCGCCAAAGAAGTCAGAAATCATCTTTGTTAGTTTGAGCAAACTGGCTGGCATGCTCTAACACAAGTAGTTTGCGAATTTAGTTTAATGTCTCTACATAGACTTCAGAACAAAAAATCATATCTAGAGTATGTATCATACAATATACCTGTATTTCAAGGAGTGTGTGAAGAAAAGAACTAGCATTTTTATACATGTTGAGTTAATCCAAATCACTTCTATGTGGATCTTGGGGCTTGGGTGATCTGTCGTTACAGATGTTACACCAGATATAGTATGATGAACTGAAATATACCAAATATAGTATGATGATCTGTTAGAATATAGGAGCCAACATTTTAAATATTTACAATTTGATCTCTTCTATTTTAATGGACTGAAATACTGGTGGTATACATTTATTTGCAAGTGATACAAAAGTAAATAGAAGAACTATGTTACTTAAATGATGTTAAATCACATTGTAACTGGCATAGAAACGATACATATTGGTTTGTATTATATGCGCAGACCTATAATCACAACATTAGTCATAAGTTCATAACATGTCATACTTGCAGTAATGCCAAATTTAATCCAGTAGTGTCCTAAAGGATTTATGCAACAGCAGATTCACAGATTCAGCAAGCTATTCTAGTAGTTCTACTTCTACTAAATTAAGCTGGTTATGCAGACTTTATTGAGTTTGGGTACCAAAATTCTCTCCTGGAAACAGAAGAAAAATGGAACTAAACCCATCCTACAGTACTTTCAAAACTTGGTTTTCTTTTCTTCAACTTTCCTAATTCTTTGCTTTTACTAAATCAACAGTCAATATCATTTGTAGCCGATACAATAATTTCTAGACTACTTATGATCCACTACCATGAAGCATCAATTCACCAGTAATGTCGGCAAAGCTGGAGGCTATCTTTCTGGAAACCAATACAGATTCGTCTCCAAACATAAAGTACACCATAGAAGCACTGTAAAGCCCAATACAAGTTCTCAAATTATGGTCAGAACCTATGTCTTATGACTTGGATAACAGAAAATGTTCAAGAACATTTACCTTCATGGCTTTTGATGAGGGACTTCAACTGGGTTTCTCTCTCAAGTATCTGCATTCAACAGAGAAAAGATTAACAAACAAAACAAAAACACGGTCTGCTGATTATGCATAACACCATAACATGTCGCCCAATTCAATCTACATCAATACTCTAAACTGCCGTATCATGTTCGAATTATGCAGAAAATGGTATTCATGCTTTCAGAAAAAATAGCAGCTTGGATATGAGGGGCGTGATACAGAAGCAGCAATAATCACACCAAAAGTCACAGGAAAACAGTGATCTTTGTGGAAAAGGAGGCTTTTCCACTGTTAAACATGTAAACCAGAATAGTCCTAAAGTAAGTAAACAGAGATAGCTGAAAGAAAACAAAGCTCATTTCATGTTGTCTTAACTGTTAAGAATCTTAATTAGCCAACAAAGAGCCATGACATTGTGAAGTGGACATTTTATTGCCACCATACGTGGTCGTTTGGCCAGCAAGCTGCAGAACAAAGCAGTAGCATTGAAAGTGAACTCATGATATCTAGTCATGAAGCTGTGCCTCATCAAATGAGACAGGGTCGGATTAGGATAGGCTCCTTTTAAGTAGGTAACAGGAGCAACAGACTCATCCGCATCCATCAATCCACACCAAGAAGTTCGTCATTTGGTGGTTTCAAATGCCTCTTTTGATATGCATTATGCAATCCAAGAACTGTCAACTCATGCCCAAGATCAATTTTTTTCTCTTTCTATTACTAAAGCCCAAATGGGAATTCCCTCTGAAAGATTTACACAGGAACATCGGTCATCTGCAGCAATTTAATTATGCAAGTGTAATGTTTGATATGCATTATGTAATCCATGCACTGGCAACTCATGCTCAAGTCCATTTTTTTTCTCTTTCTAATATTACTAAAGCCCAAATGTGAATTTGCTCTGAAATAATTACACCAGAACATCCATCATCTGCAGCAATTTAATCATGCAAGTTTAATGCTGGTACTTCAGTAAAATGTGGAATGAGTATGTTCCACATATCCAATGCGCTTTTCTGCAACTTCCCAAGTTAGTTATATCATATCTTGTACTTTCATGTTGCAATTACGTTCACACTTTCCATCTTTGGAGAGAATGGAAGCTTCAAGACTCCCACTCCCCCACGACCATGGGAACGGAAGCTTAAAACTCTCCATGTTTAGAAACTTACACACATATATATATATATATGCATACATATATACATATATATATATATATGCATACGTGTGACTGTGTTGGAATCAATGTTGTAAAAATTGTATCATATCGTATGATATGATATGATTTTATCGTGTACCCTAGTGTATATGGTATGATACAGGTGCATGTATCGTAGTACGTGATTTTATCGTGTCGTATTATATGATACGGAGCTGTATCATGCCATATCATACAATACACAATACACCCCGTATCGTACGAGTCAATGCAGATTTTTTTGGTATAAATTCTAAAAATCTGAAGTTACGAAAATTATTTCTGCTTTTTCCCAAACCCTTTTCACGTCATTCTCTTGCTCCAGGATCTTTTTTTATCCTTATTCTTATTCACAAGATTTTCAATTGTTTCACCCAATCCAACTCCCCATCTCTCAGCTTTTGTTAATATGTGGCATACCTCTTTCCTTTTGCATTATACCTGAGTTTTCACTTGAAAAATTTGAGGGTTTTATAGATTTACTCCCCATCTCTCAGCTTTTGTTAATCTGTGGCATACCTCTTTCCTTTTGCATTATATCTGATTTTTCACTTTGAAAATTTTGAGAGTTTTATAGATTTTGTGATTCTTATCCTCTAAAAAGTATTTTGCTTCTTGTTGATTGTCCACTCTTGTCTTAATAGATTTCGATCGAGTTGATCCGCTATAGAAATATTACACTCCGGTGTACGAAAGCAAAAGACTTGTGAACAAGTGCATGTTTTGTAATGCAGTAAAACATGAGAGTATTTCTTGTATGAAACACCACCTTGCGAGAACCAAGAAGGATGCTAGTGCTTGTCCTCGGGTTCTTGAAGCAGTGAAGTACGAGATTGAGCATGTATTGGAGGCTTCGAAAGAGAAGAAGAGATTATGGGTAAGAGAGAGGAAAGAAATAGGTGGTTGAAATATGTCTTAACCATTTGAAGATGCTTTTAAAGGGATGTATGGTGATGAATTTTATGAAGATAGAAGAAGAGATGGCTGAATAGAGGAGGAGAAGACGAAAAAAGAGAAAAATGTAGGTTTTGGTAGTAGTAGCAGTGGAGTTGACTCTTTTCTCACTACAAGAGTTCCTACTCGTCTGATGCCTACAAGGGGTACTAGAAGAGGAGCTAGAGCCAGAGGTAGTGAGATGCCTTCATTTTTTCCCACATACGACTCCTTGAGCTCAATCATGCATTACAGAGCTATGGCTTTAAACGAGGTAATTTAGAAAGTAAATTTGAAGTGTGCCAAAAATTTTTATGAAAATTGTATCCCTTTCAATGTTACAAACTCATTTTCTTTTCAAAGTATGGCAGATGTTATTATGAGTGTAGATCGGGTTATAGAGTCCCTACTTATCATGCTTTAAGAGGCACATTATTGCATAAATGGGTTGATATTATTAACACATGGAATTCTGAATTTAGGGAGTAGTGGAAGGTTACCGGATGTTCTATTATGGCTGATGATTGGACGGATGGTCAGTGTAGGTCTTTGGTGAACTTCCTAGTGTATTATCCCAAAGAGACAATGTTTTTGAAATCATATGACTTATCCCATATTAATAAAACTGCAGATAATTTACTCCCTATTTTCGAAAGAGTTATCGAGGAAATAGGTGTTTCAAATGTTATTTAACTTATTATTGATAATGCTACAAATTTTAGAGCAGTTGGTAAGATGCTTTAGGCAAACCATCCATCCATATGGACTCCACATTGCATAGACTTAATGCTTGAAGATTTGAGTGTAATGGATGAAATAAGAGGGACTATAGATGCACGCAGAAATGTTATAAAGTTTATTTATAATCATTCTTCTGTATTGCATTTGATGTGAATCTATACTGGTGGAAGAGAATTTATTAGACCTTCGTTGACAAGATTTGTTATGAATGTCATTACCTTGTAAAGTCTTGTGACACAAAAAAAAGCATTGAAAAATTGTTTGCATCTAATGAATGGGGCCCTATTAGTTGGTCTAGAAGGTGGGAGGGGATTGTTGCGGTAGATGTTTTCAATGTTAATTTTGAAAAAACTGCAATAAATTTTTTAGGATGACTCTACCTTTAGTTAAGGTAATGAGGATGGTGGACAGTAAAGATATATATATATATATATGATGTTGTGTATTAAGCTAAATTAAAAATACAAGCAAACCTTAAACGCAAGCGGTCACTTCTAAAGAAGGTTTGGAAGATAATTTATGCACGTTGGAACCGCCAAATGCATCATGATTTGCATGCTAGTGCATATTTCCTTAACCCTTCTATTTGATATGGTGACCGAATCATGACGTTGAAATTAGTGTTAGGAGCAGAGGTTTTGAATATAGTTTGTGCTTACGCACCCAAGTAGGACTAAAAAATAGTATAAATATGACTTTTTGGAAAGAGTTAGATAAGGTGATTCAAATAATTCCACAAAGGGAGATCATTTGTTTAGGAAGAGACTTAAATGGACATGTCGGTAAAGAGGCATTAGGATATCAAGGTATTCATGGAAACTTTGGTTTTGGGGATATAAATAAGGAAGGTAGGGAGATTTTAAATTTTGCTATGGCATTTGATCTCTTTATAGTCAATACAATCTTTAAAAAACGAGATGAACATTTAATTACTTATAAGAGTGGCTTATCAAAAACACAAATTGATTACTTTATTTATAGAAAAAAAGATAGAGCGTGTTGTAAAGATTGTAAGGTAATTCCAGTAGAAAGTTTAACAACCCAACATTGACTTTTAGTTATGGATTTACAAATAAAAAAATAGACAAAGAAGAAAAGAGTGCATCGAGCTATTCGAACTAAATGGTAGAACCACAAAAGCAGGAAAGAAGATATATTTAAACAAAAAGTCCTTCAAGAAGATGCTTGGAATTATGTTGGTACGATATGTGGAACAATATGGCTATATATATTAGAAAAGTAGCAAAAGAGGTGTTAGGTGAATCTAATGGAGGTGTACCGGCATGAAAAGAAGCTTGGTGGTGGAGTGAAGTAGTGCAAAATAAAATCAACACAAAGAGGGCAAGTTACAAATTACATTATGCTAAGAAAACTAGTAAAACTTTAGAAGCTTATAAAAAAGCAAAGAAGGAAGCGAAAAAGGCTATCACTGAAGCAATAGCTAAAATTTGGGAGGATTTATATAAAGAATTCAACTCAAAAGAGGGTGAAAGAGATACTTTTAGGATAGCAAGGGATACAGATAAGAAAACTAAATATCTTAATTCTGTTAGATACATCAAAGACGAGGATGAAAAAATTCTATTGACAAATGATGATATAAGAAATAGATGAAAAAACTCTTTTTATAAGCTTTTTAATGAAAATAAAGATGTTAGTATTAGCTTATGAGAGTTAGCCAAATCAGAAAAGTATATAAACCATAATTTCTACCGACGTATTCAAAAGAATAAAGTCAAAGAGGCCCTTAAACATATGAAGGATGGTAAATCGGTAGGACCAGACAATATTCCTATAGAAGTTTGGAAAATACTAAGAGAAATAAGAATCACTTGGCTCATAAGACTATTTAATAAAATATGAAGAAACCAAAAGATGCCCAAGGAATCAAGTTAATGAGCCATACCATGAAATTGTGGGAAAGAATTATCGAACGTAGGTTAAGACAAGTATCAAGTACAATAGAGAACAAATTTGGATTCATGTCTGGTAGATCTACTGTTGCAGCGATTCACTTTTTGAGACGTCTTATAAAACATTTTAGAGCAAAAAAGAAAGACCTTCACATGATATTTATTGATCTAGAAAAAGCTTATAATCGGATATCGAGGGAGGTTCTTAAGAGAACCTAAAAAAAAAAAGGTATCCCATTGACATACATTAACCTTATAAGAGACATGTACGATGGTGCAAAAACATGTGTGAGGACTCATGAAGGAATGACAGACTTCTTTGAAGTTAATAGTTGGTTATATCAAGGATTAACTTCAAGTTCATACTTATTTATAATGGTGATTGATGAGTTAACAAAACATATTAAAGATGAAGTACCTTGGTGTATGTTATTTGCAGATGACATTGTGTTAGGGGAGGAGTCTAAGTAAAAAGTTAATAGAAAATTGGAACTATGGAGAGAAACATTAGAAAGCAAAGGTCTCCAACTTAATAGAACAAAGACAAAATATATGGAATGTAAGTTATTTCAAATGACATAGAAATTAAAATTGGCACACATTCCATCCCTTAAAAGGAAAGTTTTAAATACCTAGGGTAAATTTTTCAGAGTGATGGAAGAATTGATGGAGATGTTACGCATAGATTAATGCTAGTTGGTTAAAATGAAGAAGAGCATCAAGTATTCTTTATGATAAGAAGATACATTAAAGTTAAAAGGTAAATATTATAGAGTAGCAATTAGACCTGCTATGTTTTATGGTTCTGAGTGTTGGGCAGTTAATCATCAACATGTACAAAAGATGTCTATGACAAAAATGAAGATGTTGAGATGGATGAGTGGTCATACAAGAAAAGACCATATACAAGAAAAGTACTCACAATCATCATGTATAAAAGATGTCTATGACATAAATCAAGATGTTGAAATAGATGAGTGGTCATACAAGAAAAGATTGTATACATAATGAGGTTATTAGAAACAAATTAGGAGTGGTACCAATAGAGGATAAAATGAGAGAATATTGTTTAAGATGGTTTGGACATATAGAAAGAAGATCAGAAGAAGAACATGTAAGAAGGTATGAAAAACTAAATTTAGAAAGTATTAAAAGAGGTAGAAGATGACCACAACAGTGTTGGAAATAAACAATAAATGATGATCTAGCTTATTGTGATTTAACTGCTAACATGGCACATGATAGAGCTCTGTGGAAACAAAGAATCCATATAGTCGACCTCGTCTAGTACGGGAAAAGGCTTAGTTGTTATTGTTGCTAGTTCTTTCTTAAACTTATTAATAATGAATGATTACAACCATTGGTGTCTGACGCGTATTGTATCGCGTATCGCTGGGCTCTACGATACGGGCGTATCGTATAATATCGTATCACCTGTATCATACTTTAATATTAAAATAATATAAAAATTAATTAAAAAATCAAGAAAATTAGTAAAAATCTGAAAAAAAATCTGGAAAAATCTAGTAATTGCTTTAAATTCATATAATGTAAAGTTTAGTACAGATTGAGCATTCAACATTGAATAATTGCATCCAAGTTTACATATTTTGAATCAAAAAAATGAAATACATTTACATTTTATAAATTATAATCAGGATCATCAACTAAATAATCTCCATCTTATCCTTACTGAAGATCATCAGCAGCAGCAACAAGAACACCTTCTACTTGGAAATCAAATTCTTCATCTGCTTGATACGGTTGTTGCGCTCCTTCTAAATTAATTCATGCAATGTCTTCTTCAGTTAGGAGAGCATTTTCTTTACTATCTTCTATAATTCAATCTTCTAATATATCAAAATTATCCAAACTTATTGGATCAAATTAGCTTTCTTGTCTATTTACTTTTTTTAATTGCCTACAACAAACAAAGATAAACAATTAGTAAATAATATGAACAAGTGAAGTCAAACAATTTTTTGAATTGAACATTTAAGTAATACAATGTTACCTTTCACGAAAACGCATGTTACATCGAATAAAAACTAAATCATTTAGTCTCTTATGTTCCAACCTATTGCGCTTCTTTATATGGATGTGTTCAAAGACACTCTAATTCCTTTCACAACCCGTTGCACTACAAGTTTGGCTCAAGACTCTTACTGCAAAATCTCTAAGGTTTGGACAATCAGTTCCAAACATGTTCCACCAAACATATGTAGAAAAAGGTAAACATTAGAGACATAATCCACAGTAATATAAGATGAAACTTAAATACGAAGATAAACAATTTACCTAGACGCATCGTAGTGCGGTTGCGAATTGCTACAGGCAAACCCATCAAGTGAAGAGCATTATTATAAATCTCCATCTCTCGATGTATAACATCTACTATGCTCTCATCAGGGACTAATCTATCAATACAATCAATGATGCTTCGATTAACCTCACCGTCCCTTTTAAAGGTTGTTGAGTACCTGAACGATGGGTTTAGATAATATGTTGCTCCATGAATAAGCTGATGCAATTGTTTATTCCGTCTATTATCAATTATTTTCCACACGGGCACATAATCTCTCTTTTTTCCATTAAAATTATTTTTGATGGCTTCTTTTGCCCTATCCTTGGCTTCATAAAGGTAGCCTATAGAAGATTTCTCCTCACTGTTACCCAATCTCAAAACCTTTACTAAAAGACATATAATCCTCAACAGTCTAACACATGCATTCCAAAATGTACTGCTGAAGACTGTCTCAGAAATCTCATTCAGCTTTCTATTTCTTTTGTTTTGAGGCAACTCTGCAAATTGTTGCCACTCATCTGAGGAGAACATTCTCTTCAATGCTTGCTTTTGTCTCACAATACTCTGTACAGATAAGAAATTTGTTGCAAACCGAGTTGCAGCTATTCGAAGAAGCTCTGCATCTTCTGTATATCTCCTTATCATATACAAAACAAATGCATGGTTGTAAATGAATTTTGTAATATCTTGGCAACATTCAGTTGCTACCTTTATTTCATCCATCTCACCAATGTCCTCAAGGATGAGATCTACGCAGTGGGTTGTACATGGTGTCCAATAGAAAGTCCCATAAATATTAGCTAAGCTAACTCCTTCACAGCTGCTTTATAGTTAACTGCATTATCTGTAATCAATTGGACTACATTCTCTAACCCAACTTCTTGTATAACCTTATCAAATTCTTGACGTAGAATATTCGTAGTGTGCCTCTCCTTTGACATATCCAAAGATCTCAAAAACATAAGTCCATTAGGACAGTAAACAAGAAAGTTTAGCAAGGTCCTTCCTCGCCTATCTGTCCATCCATCTGCCATGATAGTTTAACATGTCTCCTTCCATGACTCTCTCAATGTCGAACAATATTCTTGCACTTCAATGACGGTCTTATCTGAGATCTTTCCTCTTAACTTCTGATAGGAGGGGATCTTGTATCCTGGACCGATGTTAGCAATTGCATCTGCCATTGCTTGAAAATGAAAATTATTTGCTGCATTGGATGGAATGCATGCATCATAAAACCATCTCCCACTACAAGGTCTGCCTGATCATGCAACTGTTCTGAAGCCATAGTAGCACGAATTCCAGGTTGAGCACCAGGTGTAGTAGGAGGAGGAAAAAGTGAATGTATGCTAGAAGAAGCTCTTCCTCTACTCCTTCCTGAACTTCCTCTTCAACCACTTCCAAAGTCTTCAACAACCCTCTTTCTCCTACTAGGTGCTCATGAACTTCTACTACCAATCTCTGTTCTAGCATCTGAAGGCAAACTATCAGTGAATCCAAATCCAGTAACATCATCATCTTCTTCAAACATCTCCAAATCATCCTTTTGTTGTCTCCTTTCGTGTATACTCTCAATCATCTACAGACATTGTCATTTAATACATTCTGGCAAACTTCTAACTATGTCTGTGCATGGAGCAACTTCTTTCCTAGTACTTGCTAGGTGGTGTTTCAACCTTAAAATTTCACTACTAACCACTCTCTCACAAAATAAACATCTAATCGTTAATCTAAGACCCTCAACTGGTGTACCCTACTGCCATGTTGGATCATCAGAACGAGAATGGGAGTCTCTAACATCCTTTCCTACCATCTGAGTACTTTAATTCAATAAAAAATATGAAAATAAAAGCATTTCGTAAATCCCAAATCATCAAATAACAATCAAATAGAGTGCCTCCCACTTCATAAATGCAATAAAAAGCATATCCACACACTTAATAACTTCATATTTTGTCATTCAAAAAAATAAAAAAATAATAAATAAAAAGGAAAAAATAAAGAAAGACACTAAAAATATACCTAAATCCGAGATAGGAGGCTTACACGGACACCATAGAGCACATTTTTGGAGCCTTGAACACCAAGGAGACGAAGAACGGTTCTTAGGAAGCTTGGAGAGGTCTGAAGAGAGAGAAGAAACCTGCAAAAAATGTGGGTTTTGGAGGTTGTAACTTTGTTGTTTATTAATTAAACCCCAAAGATACTATTTAGTATTCACATTATGGTATGGTTACTATGGTATGGATGGATGCTTCTCCATTACGAGATGTTTTGTTATGGTATAGATGTATGGTATAGATGTTCCTTCATTGTGTTATATATGTTTTGTTCATTAATTTCATTTTTTATATTTTTTAATATTTTTTATTTTTTAACACAAAAAATAGAAATTTACACTGTACCATATGATATGGTACAATACATGCGTATCAAAGCCCAATACCATACGGGCACCGATATGGTTTTTACAACATTGGTCTGCATGAATGTGTAAATATAGATAGATAGATCTAGGGTGTATATATATATATATATATAGGGAGAGTAATATTTTTCCACTTTATATGCTTGCCCATTCTTTATTTTTCCACTTTATATGTGTGCCCATCCTTCAAACATGAAACGTACTCATGTGAATCAAAAGCACCAGCTACTTTTTTTTTTTGCTTTTCAACTCAATCATTTTAGAGCAAAAAAGAAAGACCTTCACATAATATTTATTGATCTAGAAAAAGCTTATGATAAGGTACCGAGGGAGGTTCTTTGGAGAAACTTGGAAAAAAGAGGTATCCCATTGACATACATTAACCTTATAAGAGACATGTACGATAGTACAAAAATATGTGTGAGGACTCACGAAGAAATGACAAACTTCTTTGAAGTTAATATTGGGTTATATCAAGGATCAACTTTAAGCCCATATTTATAATGGTGATTGATGAGTTAACAAAACATATTCAAGATAAAGTACCTTGGTGTATGTTATTTGCAGATGACATTGTGTTAGGGGAGGAGTCTAAGGAAAAAGTTAATAGAAAATTGGAACTATGGAGAGAAACATTAGAAAGCAAAAGCCTCTGACTTAATAGAACAAAGACAAAATATATGGAATGTAAGTTTGATCATTTGGTTACTTCAGAAGACATAGAAATTAAAATTGGCACACATTGCATTCCCCAAAAAGAAAGTTTTAAATACCTAGGGTCGATTTTTTAGAGTGATAAAAGAATTGATGGAGATGTTACACATAGATTAATATTGGTTGGTTAAAATGGAGAAGAGCATAAGTATTCTTTGTGATAAGAAAATACCATTAAAGTTAAAAGATAAATATTTAGAGCAGCAATTAGACCTGCTGTGTTTTATGGTTCTAAGTGTTGGACAGTTAATCATCAACATGTACAAAAGATGTATGTGATAGAAATGAAGATGTTGAGATGGATGAGTGGTCATACAAGAAAAGACTATACATAATAAGGTTATTAGAAACAAATTAGGAGTGGCATCAATAGAGAATAAAATGAGAGAATATCGTTTAAGATGGTTTGGACATATAGAAAGAAGATAAAAAAAAAAAGAACATGTAAGAAGGTTCGAAAAACTAAATTTGGAAAGTATTAAAAGAGGTAGAGGACGACCACAAAAGTGTTGGAAGCTTATTGTGAGTTTTAACTGCTAATATGGCACATGATAGGGCTTTGTGGAAACAAAGAATCCATCTAGCCGACCCCATCTTGTATGGAAAAGGCTTAGTTGTTGTTGTTCAACTCAACCATAAGGGCAAGCATATTAGACTTTATATGTATATATATAAACCAACACCAATCTCTTCCCACGCTAGCTGGGGTCAGAAACATTGATTCTTGGCTGCTGTTCCATGTCGGAAGATTCCCACATTTAACTCCTTTTAGGCCTTCATCAGCCTCTTTTGTAGCTCTCAATATAAAACTCCTCACGCTTCCGCACTGGACCTCTCAATTTCTCCATCTCTCCAGATGTCTACACAACTTCCGCACTTCACTAGAACAATAAAAATACCATACACAAACAAATCAATTGATATATGCGATTATGTATAACTCATTCAGTTTAATACCGTCAAATCAATGCACAAACAAAAAGGGCTTACGGGACCAAATTTCAATTCATGCCAACTTAATCTGACAATATTAAAGTAATAAATCAAGCAGAAAATGGAATAAGCCACTCAATGCACCACGAAATCTCTCAAGTGGCAACTAACTGCGACAGGCAAAAAAAATATCGTACGGTGCGCAACAAACCAAAACCACCACCCATTAGAGTAACAATCAGCGAGCAGATTGCTAACAAAGAGAGTGCAATTAACTAACTTCGAAGAAGAAACGAAAAGGAGGAATTAGATCGCTAGATACCATACATGAGAGAGATTCTGAGATGAGCTGGGATTCCGAGCGCAAGAAACAATTCCCAGCTGCGCGTTCAGGCGAGTAAAGCGTTCATCTCTCTCTGGATAGGGTTTACAGGAAGTGAAGACGGACGAAACTCTCGAAAATCCGGTGGTGGGAAACAATGGCAAGGGAAGAACAAAAGATAGTCTGGCTGAAACGAGATTTACATCCATTTGTTCTCTTTCTTTTCTCTTAATCCTCCGCTTAGAGCTTTGGTTTCAGTGGGTTGTTTCCTTGCATTGCACAGAGAGAGAGAGAGAGAGAGAGAGAGAGAGAGAGAGGCCTCTCAGTTTATCCAATGTCCACCTGCACATCGATGCCGGTTCCACCACCAGTTTTGGCGACTCGTAACTCGTGAGGCTCTGAAATTTTCCCGAGTCGGAGAATGGGTTAAAGATAAAAGATCGTCTATTGTCCAAGACTTTCCGCTGAAGGACAAGTTGCGTCCACATGTCTGTCTTCCTCTCTACGTGTCGGGTGACTAGAGAGACCCTGGTGAGACGTCGTAGACCAAAGACCAAACTCTCTCTCTTTCTTGTTGAACTTTGGAGGGGAAGTAGAGATAATGACCGGAACTCTGGTGGCATCTGCAAGAAGTCCGGCGAGATTAACATGATCGAGTCACACGAGGTACGTCCAGATTTTCTCATTTTGCCGCTCAATCTCAGCAAAATTAGCATTTTTCCAGTAAAAAAGAATGTGAAATATTTATACTCAAATGTCATTTGTCGTAATAAAAGGAGCAAAAGATTTCTATACTCAACGGCAAGCACTCTAGTGCTAAGCAATGTGGCTAATTGAGAGAATGACTTTATGATCATGTTCTTTTCGATATATATGAGCAATCATGAAGGGATTATGAGAGCTCCGATGCATCATATTTTTTCAATATAAAGAATTAATCACCTACTCAAATAAACAATTCCTTTTCTTAGGTTTTCCTAATGATGGCACAGCCGTTTCCTATTTCATCTGCCTTTCCTTCTCCAGTTGAGTTTTGGTTGGATTATCAGGAAGAGAAACCATTCTGAGCAATCTTTGGATTTTATAGAAGCAAATGTATAGAAAAAAAAACAGAACAGAACTCCTTGAGCTTCCCCTCTCTCGGTAATATCTCCACGCATCTATGGAAACCAATTCCTTTCAATATTTGCATCACCTAGCACTGATTTTAGGCAAAATCTTTTCTTGCATGAAGCTTTTCAGGGACAAAGACTATTTTCACTACCATACTCTGAAATGATAGTTGGATCATTGAGTCACAAATGAGCTTCTCGCAAAAGTACTTGAGGTTGTTGCTAGAAATGCCCTGAAATGGGCATGCATATGTATGAGGTAAACTAGAGTTGATGAAGTGGAATCGCAAAAACAGGAAAGAGCGAGCAATTTAGTTGTTGGTGATCTTGAAGAGTGTTATCAGAGTTTGAAGTTTTGGACAATAGGAGGCTTAGTAGAGACAATATTTTGTGCTTTTGGATAACTCAATACTTCAAGCCTTTGAGATTATGAATATGTAATGGTGGGAAACAATCTTATCACATATCGAATAAGATGCACTTGTCTCCACCAAGTTGACAATGATTCGTTGATTTATTTTAATGAAATTGTACATTGATAATCCTCTTCATACCATCTGATTGAGAAGGAGACGGTACATTAATTTATGAAGATGGGCCAGAGCACAATTTTGGATTTCATTACATTAATGTAGTTTGAGTATAGCATTGGGTGCAGGACTATAACTACAATATGTTACATGTCATATGAAATAACCTAAGGACGTCTGGAAAGATGAACCATAGAACAAGAAAATAGATAAACGAAAAGAGAAGAGAAGAGGAGTAATCTGCTTAGGAAATTAGGTCATAAGCTACGAAAAGGTTATCTTGCATCTTATAGTTGTTCGTGTTAGACTTCAATGTAAAATACAGAGAGAGAGAGAGAGAGAGAGAGAGAGAGATTTCCGCCATCCCGTCTATTCAGAAACTACAAAGGTCATTAAAATCAAATAAAAATCATGAAGGTTTTCATCTGGATGAGGTAGAGGAGATGACTAGGTAAAATGTTTGGATAATGGCTTCTCGTGTTAAGACTGCACAAGGAGAAGAGAAAAGAAGAGAAGTGAAAAAGAAACGATGGAAGAGAGACTAGTGTGGCTCCAGTGAAGAGAAAGAGCAATCAAGCAGAGAAAGAACAGTGGTGAATGGGTTCTAATTTTACGTATAAGGAAACAACAACTGTGGTTCTTGGAGTAGTACTTTATTAAAAGACAGTGAGAAGGCCATTTTTCTTATCTATAACGGACATCCAAAGAAGATAAAGATATCGGTGAAGATGTCCAGGATAAAAGATTAAGAGAGATTACAAATAAAACATCTCTGTGATTTCTCTCGCTTTTTACAGTATTTCATGAAAACCTCCATGATGGAGCCGTGTCAGGCGATTCAAGGATTCAAGGTCAAACAACCGTCGCTCCCTCCTACGGTTCTCTCTTTCTCTCATATCAGTGTTCTCGTTTCACAGAAAATTTCTATATTGATATCAGAGCGGATTTTTTTGTTTCCTAGAAACACCACGACTCTATACAATCGGCGGCCGTAAACTTGACTGATCAGTGTTATGCTTTCCCTTGGGCAAATCTTCATACACTTTTAATACTAAATTTCTGCTTTTGGAATCCAATGTAGTGCATCATACATTGTATCTCCTGATTCCATTGTCTTGCATGGAAGGTTGCCTCCTCCATTTGTATGCAGGGGCATGTGTTGTGACTAGCACGTAATTCTCTTCTGTGTGGATGATTTCATTTTACTTTATATGTAATATAGACTCTGGGAGTAGGTTATATAGTGATTTTTCGCTGTACTTGTTATAATGGAAACTTATCCATTTGTTAAGAACTACTACAACATTTTTTCATGCCACTTACCCAATAAAACTGACATGTTCTTAATTGTTTTTCTTTGTATCTTTAATAGGTTCTACTGCATGCTTTCCGGTAGCAGCAATCCATGGCCTTGCACGCTTATGATGGACGTTGAGATGTTCCCGCTGCTACGTGGCATCCATCCGACCACCAGGTTGGAGGTTTGTCTTTCCATAGTTTCCACCACAATATTTTCCTTCCCATGACAGTGGCATACTCAGGAATTCTTTTGGGGAGAGGGACAGTATTTTAGGTATCGCATACTAATATTTCACGTCAATAAAGCACTTGTATCTTCCTATATATATATATATATCGTACCCCAAGATTGCCGGTTGGTCCTCCTGCAAGCTCTCTTTTCTCTCCGATAAGAAGCAGTCCCACCAAATCTTGAGAGCAGCTGTAAACAAAAGAAAAAAATTATCGTTTAGATTTCAAAACGTGCTACCAAGTATAATCCGAGCTGCTCGTATCACTTATCAACAAGTAGGAATGATGATTTTTTTTCTTTGCAAAGTAAGGATGGCAAGGTTAGAAAGGACACGAAAACCAGACACGACGGAAAAGTTTTTGTTTGTTGTCCTGCACAAAATTTATATAACACGACACCAACATGGACTTACTGGTGATTTCAGACACGACGCAGAAATTTGAAATGGATGACCCCAAAAGTCTGTCTACGTGTTGATACTTTTATTGTGTGTTTTTTGTGAGAGAAGGCATCCTTTCCCTCTCTAAACAACTTCATTCAGGAAGTTGAGACAACATATTCTTATGATATACAAATTTGAGTTAAATCAATGGAAACAAATCCGATAATTTATTTGGGTGTCATGGCCGTGTATAAACCGAAACACAGAATAGGCTACGGCTAATCTTAGCCATCCAGGTAAAAACTAGCTAAGGGAAACTTATAGCTTATGTCCATCAATCTCCCTCTCTCTGGCTCATATATGTGTGTGTGTGCACGCCCGTGCTCGTGCACAGGCAAAATAGCAACCCGAATTCGTGGGCAAAATAATGACAACGTTACCTAATCCATGACCCAATCAATGATGAAGTTTGAGATTGATACAAGTTTTCCAGATTCATACTGTAAAACAATAGAGTGGGCTAATAATCTCCATATAATCACGTATTAATACTTTTGCGTACCGAGGTATTTTGTTTAGAAACAACAAATTCAATTTTCAGTTTGTATTTAACAAATTATCAGCAGACATAAAATAAATTTTGTTCTTCTAATTCATTCGCCTTCTCCATAAAAAAAAATTGTCAAATAAATTTTAATTTCTTTTCGATGTGCTTATCATAATCGTGATAAATTGCTGTTCTGTTCGTGGGGCAATGGTTTGACATGGGTGTCGCATCTTACTTAGCCACTCTGAGCAGTTGACAACGTCACGACATTACACCTACCTCGGCTTTGTAGTTAGAGGTGGCCGGTTTGGAACCCGGCACAGCGGCTGAGCTACTGTTCAATCCCCAAACCAAGGGAACTGGACCTGGGACCAGAACTGAGCCGTGGATCACCGGTTTGGTTACAGATCCAAAATCCCAAAATTTTCAAATGAAATTGGAAGTAGATTGAAATCGGACCGAAACTAAAACCTAAACTGTCACAGAGCAGAACTTTGGCGGAACTAGAACCCAAAGGGCATTGGTCCAGTCTGGTTCCAGGTTATACAGAATAGCCCGAAGCAGCCAGGTCTATACGTAGTTGCTCTGTTGTAACTTACATTTAACTCCAAAAAGGCAATCCTCTTAGGTTGAACCTAATAGATGAGCATGCAAATTCAACAATAAAACAAGTGCCAACACTCATATAATAATTTCTGTCCACTCATATAATAATAATTTCTTCTCAAGAAGCTACAATCAAATATTAAAAGAATTATAAAATAGAATTAAGGTGTCAAATTTAATATGAAAACTCTCAAAAAGAATGGAAAATCATATAAGGAAGTGGTCTACAAGAGAGCTTCGACAATAACAATAAAAGAATATCAAGAATATGAACACGACTCAACAATAACAATAAAAAAATATCAAGAATATGAACACGACTGTAGTATCACTAAAACAACTTAAAAAAGTGAACAAAAAAGAAAAAACTCAAGATTGAGAAAATTCAGGCTTCATGCTCGTGCACCTCTTTAATCTCACAGAATAAACGACGAGACTCTTGTTTCTCTCCCTCTCCCTCACTCTTTCTCTATTATTTTACAATGTGCGGCACTTCTTCGACGTGAAAACCAAATTAGGGCTTTGGCCCTCTTTTACATTGGAGCATGATGACCCAAATCGGGTCCTGCTAGCTCAAAACCCACACCAAATGTGGGTGGGCCTCGTGGCTGGAACCAAAAGAGCTAAGATGCCCATCAAAGACTTCATACCTTGGGAGACCATATCTGATGGTTTGACCCTCAAGGAAGGCTCAGGATTGCCAGTATATGAGTAATCTATAAAAGCCCCTCTTCAAGTCTTTAATTACTTGTTGAACATAATCATTTAACAAAATAATGGTTGATCAGGACCTCTTTCCTTTGTTTAAAATGGTTTAGAAACTTTTTAGAGTTTTACCAAGGAACTTCAGCTCTCTTCCTTAGATTTCCTATGAAAATTGTGCAGTAATTGAAAATTAATCTGGAAATTCTTTTGTGATGGGGCAAATAAGATGTGAAACTGTTTGCAGTGGGCAAACTATGTACCAACTCACAGATTCATCCGTGGGCTATAGATTTTTTGTTGATTTTCCAAATTCCAGATGGGTGGACCATGTTTCTAGCCCACACACACACACACACACACACACATACATATATATATATATATATATATATATATATATATATATGTGTGTGTGTGTGTGTGTGTGTGTGTGTGTGTGTGTGTGTATTCTTCACCGAGCTATAACGTTGTGCTGATTTTCCAAATTCGAGGTAGGCCAGGTTCTGGACACCACACCTCAGCTCAATAGATCGGCCAGAGAGACAATGATGAGACCTCTCTTCCAAGTAAAGCAACCTTGTCTTGGCCATCCTTTCACATTACTCAAATAGCAATTTTCACCCACTTGCTTACATATATATTTCAATTTTTTCAATGGTTATAAAACACTTTGCCAAAGGAAAACATGAATACCCACAAATCAAAGACCTTCCTTTTATCAAATTCCATGAGAAACTTTGTCTGTATTTTCATTATTCTGTTGGGTTCTGGCAGATACTGCAACTGTGAGGAACAATGGGCAATGGTTGGCAAGAAAGGGAACCAGTTTGTGGTCAATGGCACGCCTTTCTATGTCAATGGCTTCAATACATACTGGCTGATGATCTTCGCTGTTGATGCATCGACCAGAGTCAAAGTCAGTGAGCTGTTCCTTCAGGCTTCTTCTGTTGGTCTCTCTGTTTGTAGGACATGGGCCTTCAATGATGGTGGATGGAGAGCTCTCCAGAAATCACCTGGAGTCTATGATGAAGATGTATTCAAGGCCAGTTCGTTAGTTTTAGTTTCTCTTTGCTTTATACCTTTCCATTACATGCATTATAATCTGAATGTGATTTTATTTAGGATCCTGGAAAACAATATGACTAGATGCTTAAAGTAACTTTATTAATATTGAAGTATATCAGTTTGTGGTTGTATGTGGGAATGGATCTGCATTAAATGGATGCAGATATAGGTTTGAAGGGCATACAACAACGATTAGCTTATATATATATATATATATATATATATATATATATATATATATATATATATATATATATATATATATATATATGTGTGTGTGTGTGTGTGTGTGTGTGTGTGTGTGTGTGTGTGTGTGTGTGTGTGTGTGTATAATATTATATATATATATATATATACTGACCATGGCCAACAAGGGTAGACTGTCTTTTAGGAAATGCCAGCGAATCAAGGCCAACCATAAAGTGCCGTATATGTTTGCCACCATTCACTTTAGAGATACATAATTATTAATTTAGCATTATAATATGGTACCGTTTGCTCATCAACATGAATGATCTTCAAAATTTGGTGACCTTATGATTTACGCATGGTGTCACTCGTATTTTGCTGAATGTTATTTCATATATATGGATATTGCAGGGATTGGATTTTGTGGTCAGTGAAGCTAAGAAATATAAAATCAGGCTCATTTTGTCTCTGACGAACAACTGGGAAGCTTATGGTGGCAAAGCTCAGTATGTCAAATGGGGTAAATCTGCTGGTTTGAATCTTACATCAGATGATGATTTCTTCTCAGAACCAACTCTGCGCGGCTACTTCAAATCTCATATCAAGGCAATACCCATACTCTTCGAGGCATTCTCCAAGTTGCATTACATTTACATGGGTCTATCTGTCATGAAATTTTAACAAATGAATCCTGAAAATTAACTCTCTGTATGCAATTCAGTGAAGTCCTAATGCTGTTTCTCTGTTTTCTTTTATGAAGACGGTTCTGACACGGGTTAATACTTACACTAATGTGACCTACAAGGACGACCCGACGATCTTTGCGTGGGAGTTAATAAATGAGCCCCAGTGTTCATCGGACCCTACTGGAGATAAGTTACAGGTTAATATTTTTGACATGCTACATTAAGATAGCTTTCAATCAATTCGGAATTTCTATACTTGGCTTTCCGAGTGCAGAAAGTTGACCATTTTCTTGCTATGCATATGCAAGTCAATCCAAACATGAACAATTCTTTTTTTGACGTTCTAGCAGAGATCTCAAAACAGATTTTTAAGTCGTGTTCATGCTAGGATTTCATGTTGTGTCCGAAATTGCCTGTGAATTTGCGTTTCAGGTTAAAGTTGTGTTTGTTTAGAAAAGCGTGTCAACCCGATACAACCTGATGATTTTTTCTGTATCAATTGGGTGGACAAGAATGGACTTTGCTGGTTTTGTTCAATTCTGGTTGGACATTCCACATGCATGTATGAAGTTTCTGAAACAAAGATTAATGTTTTCAGGAATGGATAGAAGAGATGGCAATGTACGTGAAATCGATAGACCAATCTCATCTGCTAGGGATTGGATCAGAAGGATTTTATGGTCCCTCAAGCCCGCCGAAAGTGCAGTACAATCCAAACACTTACGCTCAGCAAGTTGGTGTGGACTTCCTCAGGAATCATAAGGCTTTCGCCGTTGATTTTGCTTCCGTCCACATATATTCTGATACATGGTGCTCTCTCTCTCTCTCTCTCTCTCTCTCACACACACACACACACACACGCACATGCACACACACGCGCGCGCAACAGGGTACTGCATATGTGCAGCAGTTAAATCTTAACATGCATGCAAAACAAAAGGAATCGGATATTTTGTTCTACCTTTCAGAACCTTGAGAAAAGGAAAAATGCCCTGGTTTACTTTGAATACCTAAACGCATTTACCGTGACGATACATTTTATGTAAAACTTTTAATCATATCATTTAACGAGCTTTCACTACATGAAGCAAGACGAACACCGCCAGCCAGAGGATGAGCAGTACTAAAGAGCGGCTCGCTTCATTTACCAGCCCTAATCTAATGTAAGGTCTAGAAATGACATGATTTTTATTCCGTGAAGCAACTCATTTTCTCCGTCATCTTTGCCCCATTTTGATACCAAAAGATTTTAATCTCTTACTTTATTGACGAAAACTGAATGTGATTGATTTTCGGACTGAGTTGTTCAAAGTAGTTTACGAAAAATAGGTACCAACATGTATTATCTCAAACATTGCTGAAGGTTCATGTCAATCAGAGAGAGAGAGAGAGAGAGAGAAAGAGCTATAAGTGTCACAAAGGTTCTTAACTTTTCCATGTATCAAGGATCTCAACTTCCATATCCGATGCTCACCTTCAATTCGTGAAGACATGGATGCAAGCACACATTGAAGACGCAGAGAATGCACTCAACATGCCCGTTCTCTTCTCCGAGTTCGGCATTTCGTCAAAAGATGGCGGGTTCAACGAAACTTTCCGGGACACATTCATAAACACAGTTTATCAGATAGTGGTGAATTCAACAAAGAAAGGTGGAGGTGGTGGCGGAAGCCTTCTCTGGCAACTCTTCCCGGTCGGGACGGAGTACATGGATGACGGGTACGCTGTTTACCTTCCCAAGTCACCTTCAACAGCAACAATCATCTCACTTCATTCAAAGAGACTTGATATGTTCAACTCCTTGTGCTCCATGAGGTGCCACTGGGGTTGCAGGAAGAAAAAGGTATTTGAACTGATTAAGCATGCAGATATGTGATTCTGTTCGCTGTTCTTGTTTGTGGTTTGGGCTCCATAACGAGTCAGATGTAAATATGAATGTTGAGTTTCTTGTAATACTGCAACTCATATTGCCTCTCACGGTACACGCTTCTGTTCTGGAAAGGAACATATCCTTATTAAAGGACAGTCTGAACAGATCCTTCTTGTTTGTGCCATGCATTTTGTTTTGGTTATTTTAAATAGTGTCATAACCTATGTCACAAACGGTAATTGTAGAAAATTATGATTACAGGAGATGACTATTATTTATGTATATATATAAACTATTGTCCACCTTTGAATTCTCATACCTTTGACTTTTGGGAGCATGGGACATGAAGCCTGATAAGAGTAATTTGGAAAAATATAAAGAACATATTTATTAGTTACTCTCCAAAAGTAAAGATGGACAAAGAATGCATTGGTAGAGGTGGGCAGCATCCAATCACAGTCTCTCTCTCTCTCTCTCGTATGTGTGCGCATGTACGTGTATTTGCATATTATTCAATATAATTGATAATATCTCATGCCTAATGGGTACTATCAAATTAATCAAGAAAATGTTACTATGTCAATCCATGAGGATTATTTTTTATTACATACATTGGCAAAAGAAAAAAGCAATATATGTAAGTCCCCTTATAATCACACCCCATATAAGGCCATTAGCTATAGGGCACAGTATCTTATTGCAAATAACATACACGTAGACATGTATGTATACAATATGCAAAATACGGTTTTAAAGCCTACAAGAAGTAGGGAACATGCAAAAGAAAGATGCAGTTTGTAGATTACTGATTGGAGTCTATACCAGTTCCGGAATGAGAATTGAGCATGTTTCCTCCTCGGAGAAACGCAGCTGAAAAGAAGAGGTAGCTGATTGACCCTGGGATTCAAATGAATGCACCATCTTTGTAGAGCGGTTGCATCCCTTGAGTTGTTTTTGAAGTCACAGGAGCAATATTGGATCTACAAGTTTTGAGATACAACTAGGAGTCTAATTGAGTAGAGCCAGGCAAGATCTAACCTGCGATCCAAAACCTCAAGTTAAAGATGATCCAAGATCCACATTAGCTTTAATGCATTCAGAACCTCAAGAGTGCTTTGAAGTAGTTTGAAGGTTGTCTCTGGGTTTCCCAAAAGGGCCTTCAAGTAAGCCAATTATACTCATTAATATCAACGCAAAAATCATCTTTTGGAGATCAAGGCATGTAAAGACAAAATTGGGCAAATCTGTCCTCCTTTAAATTTTTTATAAAAATCAATTAGTGGCCCCAAATTTTGTGAGCTAGGTCAATTTTGTGAAGGGGATTGTTAAAGATACATCCTTTTTTAAGCGCATATTCTTGTAGCTCAAAAATCTCCAAACTATCCTTTTACTAAGATGTTTATACGCTAGGGAGATGTAACTCGGGCATTGCATCTCCCTTGATCTCTCTCTTAAAGAGGATATGTTAGTCTCATGCATCTCCTCTTTTAAAAGAGACATAGCGATGGTGGGTCAAGAGGTGAGCTTTGACGAGCATGACAGTTGGTTGTACAGGAGAGAGCGGAGGAGGAGGTGCGGCAAGCGGGTTTCAATGAGAGAGGTAGAGCATGAGAGAGACACGAGGAGAGAATAGAGAGCATGTACTTGTAAACAAGGGTAAAATAAGAAAAGAGGTGTACGCTTAATAATTAGGGGTGTGCAACTAGTATGTTTTGTAAATGTGCACCAATGATGAGTCCAAGTCTGCCAATTATATCAGAAAATTAAGTCTTTCACAAGTTGTTTTGGTAATCCAAAATGTATTCTTTATACTTTCTCCTAGTCCTCCTTGAGGTACATAAACACAAATGCTATTCAAGGTTTTCACTCCTAACACTAATGTTGCGATCATAATTTGGTCTTAATGTTTTTTATGTCTACTACTATCTTTTAAATCCTTATTTCTAGTATTACCAACTCAACTCAAACCCTTTTCTTTTCTTAAGTACTATAATTTAAAATTTTACTTCCAGTCTCTTTAGCTTTTTGGTAATCCACTTTGTCTCTTATAAATATATAATGTTAATCTTTCTCATAACTATAGTATCCACCACCTTCGTTAGCTTGTCGATGAATGCTTTAATATTTCATGTACCAATGTAAATCTTGTTATCTAAAACTAACTTTCTTACAAGGTATTCATGGAACGGAGATATAAATGAGGAGGGTAGAGAGATTTTAAATTTTGCTATGGCTTTTAATCTCTTTATAGCTAATACAATTTTTAAAAAACGAGATGAACATTTAATTACTTATAAGAGTGGTTTGTTACAAACATATTGATTATTTTGTTTATAGAAAAAAAATAGATCGTGTTGTAAAGATTGGAAGTTAATTCCAAGAGAAAGATTAATTGTTAACATCAACTTTTATTAATGGATTTTCAAGTAAAAAGGTGGACAAAGAATAATAGAGTGCATAGAGTTCTAATATTTGGAACAATATGACTATACATATTAGAGAAGTGGCAAAAGATGTGTTAGACGAATCCAAGGGAGGCAAATTGGCATAAAAAAAATTGGTGGTGGAGTGAAGTGGTGGAAGATAAAATCAAAGCAAAGAAGGTATGTTACAAATTGCATTATACCAAGAAGACTAGTGAAACTTGGGACGCTTATAAGAAAACAAAGAAAGAAGCAAAAAAGATGTTAATGAAGTAAAGCCAAAATTTGGGAGGATTTATATAAAAAAAACTTAACTCAAAAGACGGTAAAAGAGATATTTTTAGGATAGCTAAGGTTAGACATAAGAAAAGATGATATTAAAAATAGATGGGAAAATAAGTTTTTTAATGAAAATATACATGATCGTATTAGCTTAGGAGAGTTAATCAAATCAAAAAAGTATATAAACCACAATTTCTATCAGTGTATTCAAAAAAATGAAGTCAAAATAACTCTTAAATATATGCAAGTTGGTAAATCTTTAGGACTAAACAATATTCCTATAATAAGTATAGAAAATTGTAGGAGAGATGGGACTCATTTGGTTTATAAGACTATTTAATAAAACATAGAGAACCCAAAAGATGCCCCAGAAATGAAGAGCGGGTACACTTATACCTATATATAAGAACAAGAAAGAAATTCAAAATTGTATGAATTATCAAGGTATCAAGTTAATGAGCCAACTATGAAATTATGGGAAAGAATTATCGAATGTAGGTTAAGACAAGTATCGAGTACAACAGAGAACCAATTCGGATTCATGCCCGGTAGATCTATTATTGAAGTGATTCATCTATTGAGACGTCTTATGAAACATTTTAGAGCAAAAAAAATATTCACATGATATTTATTGATCTAGAAAAAACTTATGATAGGGTGTAAATAGATGTTCTTTGAAGAACCTTAAAGAAAGGTATTCCATCTTATAAAAGACATGTACGATGGTGCAAATATATGCATGAGGACTCATGAAGGAATTGAAGTTAAGATTGGGTTACATTAAGAATCAACTTTAAGTCCATATTTATTTATACAAGTCATTGATGAGTTAACAAAACATATTCAAGATGAACTACCTTGGTGTATGTTATTTGCAAATGACATTGTGTTTGTAGATGAGTGTAAGAAAAAATTAATAAGAAATTAGAACTATAGAGAGAAACATTAGAAAGTAAAAGCTTCTGAGTTAGTAGAACAAAGACAAAATATATGTAATATAAGTTTGATGATTTGGGTACTTGAGAAGGTATATAAATTAAGATTGACACACATTGCATCCCTGATAAGAAAAGTTTTAAATACTTAGGGTCAATTTTTCAAAGTAATAGAAAATTGATGAAGATGTTACACACAGAATTAATGCCGGTTGGTTAAAATGGAGAGGAGCATCATGTATTTTATGCGATAAGAAGATACCATTAAAGTTGAAAGGTAAATATTATAAAGCAGTAATTAGGACAGCTATGTTTTATGATTTTGAGTGTTGGATAGTTAATCATCAACATGTGCAAAAGATATTTGTAGTAGAAATAAAGATATTGAGATAAATTAATGGTCACACAAGGAAAGACCGTATACATAATGAGGTTATTAGAATCAAATTGGGAGTAGCACCAATAGAGGATAAAATGAGATAAAATCGTTTAAGATGGTTTGAACATGTAGAAAGACGACACAAAGGCGCTCTTATAAAAAGATATGAAAAACTAGATTGTGAAAATGCTAAAAGAGGGAGAGGATGACCATAAAAGTGTTGCAAAGAAACAATAAAGAATGATCTAGTTTATATTGAGTTAATTGCTACCATGACACAAGATAGGGCTATGTGAAAACAAAGAATACATGTAGCCGACCCCATGTAGTATGGGAAAAAACTTAGTTATTGTTGTTGTGCAATCATGCATTCCTTCATACTTAAAATACAAAGACCCTCTCTATAATTTGTTCACTACATTCAAGTAGTAATATAGTAATACTTACTTCTTTATCTATATCATTCATAGAATGAGAATCCTCTTTATAATTGATTCACTACGTATGAGGTAAAGATGTAGAGACCCTTACATTTAACTGCGTTCGAGAATGACCTAACAAAATGCTCATAATGTCTGCTTTTTATAGTTATAAATATAATAAAATTTTATGCTACCATGAGAAGTTTAATGCAACCTTTCTCCTTTCACATTTGGTTTTGGGGTCAATCATGACAAAGTTGAAAAGCCTTTAAAGTGCATGACAAAGTTGAAAAGCCTTTAAAGTGATATATATATATATATATATATATATATATATTATATGAGATGTTCTATCTAGCCATTCAATTTAATAATGACAACCTCCTCTATTTTTCTTATCTTTTGGGATTTCTTTACACAACCGTTTTCAAATCCCTTTTGGAATAATCTCACACCATTCGGGATGTTCAAGCAATTACAGGTCTTTCGATCACCAGTATTGGTCATATCTCTTTAGACTCCAAAACTTGTTCTACAACTTTCTTGAGATGACTTTATCCTTTATTATTCAGGTACTAAACTAGTGACTGATGACAAGCACCATGCATTTTCTGCCATTACAAATCAAACTCACAACCTGCATCCGTGAGTTAGAGAGCCTTGACAGACCGGCCAACACAATCGAGTGTGTCTATACATATATAGTTGTCTAACATTCCTCTGTTCCCACTTGATGGAAACCTGCCATGAATCTACTGTCACAACTCTAACTCAGTGCATGGTTTCCAATAATATGTACAGGTGAGAGTTTACATAGCCCGCTATAGGTTTGGATGACATTATCGCATCTCTTTCCGGGTACCTCAAAATGTTAGACCATGAAGAATGATCTCTTTCTCTCTCCGTTTCTTCAAGACATTACATCCCATCTGCAGAGTACACGAGGACTGTTCAGCTGCAAAACTCATAACCAAAGGTCCAAAACCAAGCATTTTCCTTCCCTTTCCAAGTGGCGACTGAGTTTTATGCTGGACTTTACTACATAATCCAACAACTCCCATTTCAAATGGGATTTGCCCCGTGGACACATCCTTTCTCATCCAGAGTTGGAAGCGGGACAAGTGTTTCTGCGCAAAACGTAACTATTTTAGAATTGCATTTCATTTGCCTTAAAGAAAGAAACATCCCTTTCTCTCCCTGGGGCTTTGCTTCGGTCACTTCACTTCAATAACCAAATTAACTGAAAACTGAAGTGCCAGTTAATTTGAGAAAACTAAAACCACACTGAATTGATTGGTAATTGAATCAAACCGAAACAAATTATTCCTGTTGGTACAGTTCGATCATTCAGTTTTGGCTCTATGCTCAATTTGTATAAGGCCCACATATATATATATATATATATATATATATATATATATATATATATATATAAAGAGAGAGAGAGAGAGACTCCAACATACTCATCAATCCAGTTTTACTTCCTCCTTTTCTTTTGTAATTTTTCAAATACTTTTATAACTTTAAATACGACTCATCTCTAAAAGACATGAAAAATACACAAATATGCAATGCCAAACATTTATAGGATAAGTATGTTTGTGTGTGATGAGTCTAATATCCATGCTATTTTATATGTTTGTCTATCTTTCAAAATCTTAATTATCCATCTCTTAAGATGATTAAAAACAAAATATATACACGTGAATCAAAATATATCAGCAAAAAATACATGAATAACGTTTTGTTTATTCTACTTTTAAACTCAATCGATTGAGACTTTGAAGAGTATAGCAAGTATATAACATGGCATTAGTTAGTCAGTTCGGTTTGGTTAATCAGTTTTAACCAAACTGTGCCAAACCTTACTCTCCATCAATGCACAAGCAGATATGCATACGGGTCTGACTGAAACTCATTTAATATTCGAGGAAATCCATTTAGAAACGTACACCATCCAACCAAAAGGGTTTCCGATTTTTGGGGAAGTGGTTAATTTTGTCTTTTCTTTATAGATTTGGTACTTAAAGCAAGCATATAGGTGCCCATCCGTAATTATCCCCAAGAGAATATTTGAAGATTTAAAATCCATTGCATTTGTTATCATTTGTTGGCCAGAGAAAGATAAAATAAAGAGAAACGAAGAGAAATGGAACACATTAAACTTTGTGGGAACTGCGTACATGTTATATGCTGTTGAAATCAATGAGCGCTAAGATAACTCTTTCACATATTCCTCCATTTTGTATCTAAGGAAATACGTGCATGATGATGATACCTGTCACACAGAATAGAAGAAAGAACGGCAGGACAAGTTTCTGGAGGCACCGGGGTCTCCTGTGGCATCACAAACAGCTCCAGAGGTAACAGTCAGGATCAAGCAACACGATCTGGAATAAAATTCTTGCCAATTCAGAGTGCAGTTACAGCTCCCAAAATCAATAAGCTTGATAACTAGCAATTAATTATCTTTTTGGTCTAAGTACAGTATCCGGGAGCTAACGGGTTCAAGCCGGGTCAACCCATTTTGGAGGTAAAGCTCTTCCAGTGCTACCCAAACTCGAGACTTGCGAAATGGTAATTAGCAATTATGATTAACATATAACGAATAAGATCAACAAACTCATTATCAAAAACCAAAGTTGTGCACTGATAACGTAGTAATAATGACAATCACTAAGCAAATACAATCTAACAAGTCCAGGCATTCATTTGCAAATGCCAATCCAGTTTTAAACAATAACGGTATCAACATTTCCTTTCTAGAAACAACTGGTTTGCAGCATCACAGATTGCGAGCATGGTTACATCACGCAGCCAGCCTTGCCAGAAACGGGCTAGGCCTCACGTATGTGAACCCAGAAAAACTATTCTCGCCTGGTCTTGGGCTTGCTGCTGGTGAGTCCAGCAGAGGCATGCTTGTCCATCGCTCATCAAAGTTGGCGATACAATCTTTTCCACCAACGTTTGGCTGAAAGCCAGGGTCTATCTGTCTAGCTTCAAGCTTTCGCCAATTGATGGATTTGAACCATTTGTGGCGCTTGATCTCTTCACAGCCACCAGGGCCACTGCCAAGGCGCTTGCTTGCATCCTTTTGCATAAACTGAATTATAACCACCAAGAGATACCCCATAAACAACAAAAGAAAGTTGAGCAATAAGTGCATGGGAGGAAGTAGGAACAGCAATAAACAAAAATGCTTAACGTGGAAAAAGCAAGAAGCAAATACAATGAACTCACCCCTTTAAGCAAAGAATGAACGTCACTTGATAGAAATGCAGGAAGTTTGATCTTATCCTTGATTATTTTCTGTTGAATCTTTTGTTGGTTCCCTCCAGTAAAAGGTGGCTGCAAAAACAGCTGATCGGGGTCACTGATAAATTAATGCAAAGCCACGGCTGCCGTTAACATTCCTACTCATCGTCATGTGTATGTGTGTGTGTGCAGTGACTGCATAGGCAGCTCATTGGGGTTAACTAATAAATTAGTGCAACTTGCAAGGCTGCGCTTAACATCCCTAGTTATCAGCGCATATGTCCGTGTATGCGGACAAAAAGATTCTGTAAAAACATATGCTCCAGCAGAGATCGCAGACATAGTGAAACAGTCAAAATGAAAATCAGAATAACTGGAAATTGACAGAAAACTGAGACCAGGTCGGATGTGTACAAAAGAATCTGTGAGTATATGAACACACCAAGCCTGTGTTTAGATGTGATCAAACAAACCTTCTTCCAAATAACTAAATCAAACTAAGTTTAAACTTAATTGAGGAAACTCACCTTTCCGGTCAACATTTCAAATAGGAGGATTCCAACACTCCACCAGTCTGCTGCTTTGTCATGTCCTTTTCCCAGAACAATTTCCGGTGCCATGTACTCCACAGTCCCACAAAGAGAGTTTGATCTGGTATTTTCCTCAAATTGCTTTGCCAATCCAAAATCAGTCAACATTACCTAGGCACAAGAAGTTCATTACATGAGACACATATTGGACAATGAACAAAGGAACACAATCTTAGATCATTTCCGCTGCTTAGAGTTGTACATGGCCATCAGCATCCAGGAGAATGTTCTCAGGCTTGAGGTCCCTATGCATTATGCCATTTGCATGGAGATGTGACACCGCAGAAACTATCTCAGCAGTATAGATTCGTGCAACATCCTCCCTGGACACATAATAACATGAATGAAAAACCAAAATCTGCATCAGTAGTTTGAAAGTCTGGATTCATCTCAAAACATGAAAACTATATTCATGACCAGGTCCAGCCGAGACAATTTCCAAGAACCCAACATGCCTTCAACGGTCACGTCTATTAGGTAGATAGGTTTGAAGACCTTCAAATATGTTTTCCTATTTCTGTTGAGCATAAACCACAGATCACTCAAGCTCTCTTTCATTAAGAAATCTTAAAAAGACATGCCACAAAAATGCTGAGCAGCTAACTCTTTAAAAGCCTGCATTTAAGCAAAACAGAAGTTCATGTGTTCTGAGTGTTGGCAGTTAATCATCAACATGTACAAAAGATGTCTGTGACAGAAATGAAGATGTTGAGATGGATGAGTGGTCATACAAGAAAAGACCGTATACATAATGAGGTTATTAGAAACAAATTAGGAGTGGCACCAATAGAGGATAAAATGAGAGAATATCGTTTAAGATGGTTTGGACATATAAAAAGAAGATCAAAAGAAGAACCTCTAAGAAGGTATGAAAAACTAAATTTGGAAAGTATTAAAAGAGGTAGAGAACGACCACAAAAGTGTTGGAAAGAAACAATAAAAAATGATCTAGCTTATTGTGAGTTAACTGCTAACATGGTACATGATAGGGCAGTGTGGAAAAACAAAGAATCCATGTAGCCGACCCCGTGTAGTATGGGAAAAGGCTTAGTTTTTGTTGTTGTTGTAGAAGTTCATGTCCGGCTTGGACAAGCTCAGGAAACTCAACCTCCGTTGGATGGGCAGGTGAAAGTGAAACCTTCAAATACGTTTCCAAGTTGTGTGCAACATAAGCAGCAAATCAATAAAGTTTTCTTTCGTTAAAAGATCAAACTCAAAGCAGATTTGGGGTCTTAAAAAGACATGCTATGCAAATCGCAAGCAGCTAACTATAATACCTGAAAAGGCCCTGACGATAGAGCTGAAAGAACAGATGTCCTCCATTAACAAAATCCAGCACAAGATAAAGTCGGTACTTCGTCTGTACATAAACAGAACAATTAATTCATTATCGTAATCAGCAGAAAATAATCAGGTAATTGTCGGACAAGTCATTGGAACACCACCAAGAACTGACAAGGAACCACAACTTTAGATTTAGCGGGCAAAAAAAAGAAATCTCTTCAAATATACAACTGCCATTTACCACATATTTCTTGGCAACTTATGGCTTCTCCCACAAACACTGTTGGTTACCGAACTTTCAGAACTGATATTCTTTGCAACGCTTCAGAGACTGATGGTTCTTCCCTTATCAGTTAATATTGTTTAAGCACAAACCGAAAAAAATTTGTTTTAGAATTTTAGCAGCAGCTCATTCTTGATGGTTATTTTCTACACACCTATATTGTACACGTTAACACAGCTAGCTCCTCAATTATGCTTCTCCTGCAATCACAATTGTATTTTTTATGTTTTTTACTTTTCTCTGAAATATTGCCTTCAATGAACTTGACGTACTGTGCTTCTTCATAGATTTTGCTGAAGATACTCAGAATACTATCAGTTTTCACTTGGTTTCCAGTATAGAAAACCCCTTTTCTCCTAGTCATAGTCTCTAACTCAATCCATAGGGTGGTAGATCATCGTAGATACCTATTTTTGCACAAGACTGCCTTCAGAAAGTATGTTCACGACAAAAGATACAAGTGATGCATCCAGACTTAAACAGGTTCCTTTCCATTTGTATCATTGATCAACTCAAAACCCATACTTCTTAAGTTATTCCATACAATAGTACATGCAACAAGTCAACAAGAAACAGTTTACAAACTACAAGGCAATCTCACTAGCAACCAAAATAATGGAACTAGGATTATCACATGTAAAACAATGTAGAAACATGATAATGCTTAAACAAGGATACGAAGAGACAAAAAGTAGAGCCTAATTGATGCAAGATATAATTGTTACCTGAAATGAGTACCGGAGCTGTACAATAAAGGGATGCTCGATCTTGGTTAAAATGTCCCTTTCTGCTTTCATGTAATCTGCATGATTTTTCTCCAGTATCTTATCTTTACGCATAACCTTCATTGCATATATTTCTGAAGTACCTTTTTTCCTTACTTGAAACACCTTTGCAAACGCACCTTGCCCTACCACCTTCATTACTTCAAAATCTTCGAGCCCAATGCCCTGACTCTCCAAAGATTGAGGTTTATCCACGACTGAAATAGTTTGAGCTGAACCATTTCCTTCCAACACCTTTCTAGTGCTAAAATCCACAAGTTCCAATGCGTTCTCTGTCTCAACTAGGGTAAGCATGCTATGCGGCAAAGATTGACTAACACAAGCCGAGGGCCCAACCAGAGAACGTGACCTGCTTTGTATAACAACTGGATCCTCAAACACCACTTCTTGCATTCCACTTGAAGGAAGAGGGCTTGAGGGCTGAACTGGAAGAGGACCAAATACCTCTTCAAAGTCAAACTCCATATGCTCCGAGTGAACATCAGGAGGAGAGTCAACAGACAAGACCAACTTCGATTTAAAGGTCTTGTGCAACCCAATTGATGGAACACCAGCTAACTGCAAAGCAACCATCTCTGAAATTCTCAAATAACACACAGCTGAATAAGAGACAAATAACACCGTGCTGCTATGGGCGCTTTTCCCCAAAACTCTTCAATATGGAAACCGAACAAGAAGGATTTCTAACAATGGCCTTCAATAAGTGGAAGTTCACACAGGAAACTGTAGCTCCAAGGAATCTTGGAAGGAGCCAAATAAGAATCCAGAAAAAACTGTCCTTGTTTCCCGAGTTGTAGGAAACCGTCGTTGCCACTATGCTTCTTGAATTCATGAAGAACTGGCTGTATAAAATCTGCACCTCAAATTCAAAGAACAGCCAAGTTGAGAGAAAAAAGTATAAGCAACAGTTAACGCACAAGATTATTTTGACCAACAAAGTTGTAGCAACACTGGGCAAAGTATAGCCAAATATTTGACATCAGCATCGTCCAATAGGAACATAAATACTAACAAATTGCAATGCGTTTAATGTTCTGAAACAAAACCAACTAAGGCAATCTGAAAACAGTATCTGATGCATTATAAATGTAAACGTAAATCACATGCGACAGAGGGTGATCTTATCCTGTATAACCTAATTCGTGTCAGCAACCTGAACGATATTTTGATACTTTAGGCCAACTTTGGGAATCAAACACCATGGTTTGAATAACGTAACGGAAATAGAATCCACCTATCTGTTCGTATGCCTTTGGCAAAATGGACAATCAGCCGAAAAGAATATGTGGAAACCCTTTGAATAGTAAAAGCTTCATGCAGCATAAGTAACAGAGTTAACCTTTGGGCAAAAGAGAACCTTTCACAAAGGTCAGTTTTTCCTGCAAAGGGAGGGGCAAGAGACCATCCAAAATCAAAACCTAAATTAGGGCAGCTACGTAAATTGTTAGTTGTCATTGAACTCAATATTGTGTCTCATATAGCATTTAACTTCGAAAAAACAAGTTCATGTTTTGACGTTTCCTTCCAGTATTTTAGAGGCTTTCCCTTTCCTCTTCTAAAAAGCACCTCTCTCTCTCCAATTGTTGCAGTACCAACTTTTTCAGGAATGGAAAGAAAGGCACATCAAAGGAAGAAAAAAAGAATATCCAATTAGAAAGGTAAAACAACAAGAAGGGGAACATAAAATTTGAACAATTTTCTTGTGAAGTTCAATGATGATGGCAATCTCAATCAATGTTCGTAAAAATCGTATTGTATCGTACGATACGATATGATTTTATCGTGTATCGTACGAGAATATATTACGACACAAGCACACGTATCGCAATAAGCGATTTATCGTGTCGTGTCATACTGTATCATATGATACGGAGTTGTATCATGTGATACAACACGTATCGTACGAATCGATGTTGATTTTTTGGGTATAAAATCTAAGAATCTGAAGTTGTGAAAGTCACTTTTGCTTCTTTCGAAACCCTTTTTCACATCATTCCTTTGCTCCCAAATCCTTTTTTCATTAATGTTCTTGTTGATTTTGTGGTTTATTCATAAAATTCTCAAGTTTTTCATCCAATCTAACTCCTCGTCTCTAGGGCTTTTGTCAAATTTGTGGCATACCCCTTTCTTTTAATATTCTACCTTATTCTTCACTTGAATATTTTAGGAGTTTTATAGATTTTGTGATTCTTTATCCCTAAAAAGCTTTTTTCTTTTTTTTTATTATCCACTCTCATCTTAATGGTTTTCGATCGGGTCGATCCGACATGAAAATATCACATCCTGGTGTACGAAGGTAATAGGCTTATGAACAAGTGCATGTTTTGCAATGTAGTAAAACATGGTGATATTTCTCATATGAAACACCACCTTATGAGAATCAAGAAGGATGCTAGTGCTTGTTCTCGGGTTTCCGAAGGAGTAAGTACGAGATTGAGCAAGTATTGGAGGTTTCGAAGGAAAGAAAAAGATTAAAGGTGAAAGAGAGGGCAAAAATAGGTTGTTGGGATATCTCTTACCCATTTGAAGATGGGTGTAAAGGGATGTATGGTGATGAATTTCATGGTGCAGTTGAGATAGAAGAAGAGACAATCGAAGAGAGGAAGAGGCAAGAAAAGCTTAAGTCTTTAGTGAACTTTCTCGTTTATTGTCCCAAGAGGATATTGTTTTTGAAATCATATGACTTCTCCCATATTGATAAAATTATAAATAATTTATTTTCTATTTTTGAGAAAATTATTTAGGATGTAGGTATTTCAAATGTTATTCAATTCATTATTGATAATACTATAAATTTTAGAGCAGTGGGTAAGATGCTTGAGGCAAACCATTCAACCTTAGTATGGACTCCATATGTTACACGTTGCATAGACTTAATGATTTGAGTGCAAAGGATAAAATAAGAGGGACTATAGATGCATGTAGAAATGTCACAAGATTTATTTATAATCATTCTTCTGTATTGCATTTGATGTGAATTCATTCACGTGGAAGGGAATTGATTAGGCCTTCATTGACAAGATTTTGCATGCCACTTCATATTTTCTTAACCCTTCTATTCGATTTTCTCCAAACTTTGTGAAGGATGAAGAAGTAAAAAAAGATATATTAAATACAATTAACCTTGTACGAGATTCATCTCTTCGTTGCAATATCCATTTAGAGTTAAGCAATTATAAAAATTTGTTCAATTTTAAAAATATGCATTGTTGCTCTCTAGTTCTTTCTTATTAATAATAAATGATTGATGACTATATTGCATTTGATATTCTTGATAATTTGGATCAGTATTATTCGATACGTATCGTATTGTATCGTATATCGTTTTGGTCCAGGATACAAAATATGATATGTTTGTATTGTATCATTGTTTAATACTAAAAAATTGAAAATAATCACAAAAATTAAGAAAAAATCATGTAAATTAAAAACAATTCATATAATGTATGAATTGAGTTCATATTCATCAATCACCATTAAATTTTCAATGTATACAACATTTAATCAATACATCTTTAGCAAAAAAATTACAACTTTCATAAATAAAAAAGAATTGTAATCAAGATCAACTAAATAATCTTCATCTTCTTGTTCAAGATCATCACCACCTTTACCTTCAAAATCAAAATCATTGTCCCCTTACGCTCCTTCCAAATTAATCCATTGAATGTCTTCTTCAGTTAGGAGTGTATTTACTTTGCTATCTTCTATAATCCACTCTTATAAGATATTAAAATTATCCAAACTTATTTGATCAAATTAGTTTTTCTCCTTATTTAACTTTATTAATTGTCTGAAAGAAAAATAAGCAAATAACATTAACAATTAAATAAAATGAAACATTAAATTGAATACTTACAACAAAACAACAACTAAGCCTTTTCCCATACTAGATGGAGTCAGCTACATGGATTTTTTTGTGTCCACAAAACCCTATCATGTGCCATGTTAGCAGTTAATTCACAATAAGCTAGATCATTCTTTATTGTTTCTTTCCAACACTTTTGTGGTCGTCCTCTACCTCTTTTAATACTTTCAAAATTTAGTTTTTCATACCTTCTTACAAGTTCTTTTGATCTTCTTTCTATATGTCCAAACCATCTTAAATGATATTCTCTCATTTTATCCTCTATTGGTGTCACTCCTAATTTGTTTCTAATAACCTCATAATGTATACAATCTTTTCATCCATCTCTAACATCTTCATTTCTGTCACAGACATCTTTTGTATATGTTGATCACTCAGAACCATAAAACATGATAGGTCTAATTGCTACTCTATAATATTTACCTTTTAACTTTAATGGTATCTTATTATCATAAAGAATACTTGATGCTCCCCTCCATTTTAACCAACCAACATTAATTCTATGTGTAATATCTCTATCAATTCTTCCATCACTCTAAAAAATTGACCCTAGGTATTTAAAACTTTCTTTTTTGGGGATGCAATGTGTGCCAATTTTAATTTCTATGTCCCTTGAAGTAACCAAATGATCAAACTTATATTCCATATATTTTGTCTTTGTTCTACTAAGTCGGAGGCCTTTGCTTTCTAATGTTTCTTTCCGTAGTTCCAATTTTCTATTAACTTATTCGTAGACTCCTCCACTAACACAATGTCATTTGCAAATAACATACACCAAGGTACTTCATCATGAATATGTTTTGTTAACTCATCAATCACCATTATAAATAGGTATAGACTAAAAGTTGATCCTTGATGTAACCCAATATTAACTTCAAAGAAGTTTGTCATTTTTTCATGAGTCCTCACGCATGTTTTTGCACCATCGTACATGTCTATTATAAGGTTTATGTATGTCAATGAGATACTTTTTTTTTTTCAAGGTTCTCCAAAGAACCTCCCTCGGTACCCTATCGTAAACTTTTTCTAGATCAACAATATCATGTGAAGGTATTTCTTTTCTGCTCTAAAATGTTCCATAAGACGTCTTAAAAGGTGAGAATCGCTTCAACAGGAGATCTGCCTAACATGAATCCAAATTGGTTCTCTATTATACTCAATACTTATCTTAACCTACGTTCGATAATTCTTTCCCATAATTTCATAGTATGGCTCACTAACTTGATACCTCGATAATTAACACAATTTTAAATGTCTCTCTTATTCTTATATATAGGTATAAGTGTACTCGCTCTCTATTTCTCGGGCATCTTTTGGTTTCTCCATATTTCATTAAATAGTCTTGTGAGTTAAGTGGTTCCTATTTCTCCTATGATTTACCAAACTTTTATAGGAATATTGTCTGGTCCTATCGATTTACCACCCTTCATATGTTTAAGAGCCTCTTTGACTTCATTCTTTTAAATACGTTGGTAGAAATTGTGGTTTATATACTTTTCTGATTTGGCTAACTCTCATAAGTTAATACTAACATCTTTATTTTTTAATTAAAAAGCTTATAAAAATAGTTTTTCCATCTATTTCTTATATTATCATTTGCCACTAGAATTTTTTCATCCTCGTCTTTGATGCATCTAACAAAATTAAGATCTTTAGTTTTCTTATCTTTAGCCCTAGCTATTTTAAAAATATCTCTTTCACCCTCTTTTGAGTTGAGTTTTTTATATAAATCCTCACAAATTTTAGCTTTTGCTTCACTGACGGCTTTTTTCGCTTCCTTCTTTGCTTTCTTATAAGCCTCTAGAGTTTCACTAATTTTCTTAGCATAATGTAATTTGTAACATGCTCCCTTTGCTTTGATTTTATTTTGCACTACTTCACTCCACCACCAAGCTTCTTTTTGTGTCGGTACACCTCCCTTAGATTCACCTAACACATCTTTCGCCACTTTCCTAATATGTATAGTAATATTGTTCCACATATCACATGGTGTACCAACATAATTCCAAAGGACTTTCTGTTTAAATATATCTTCTTTCTTGCTTTTGAGGTTCCACCATTTATTACTTTTGTTAGAACTGTATGTTATAACGAATGAAAAATAAGCCATTGAGTCGTTTATGTTCCAACCTGTTGTGCTTTTTTGTGTGGATATATTCAAAGACACTCCAATTCCTTTCACAATCAATTGCACTGAAGGTTTGGCTCAGAACTCTTATTGTAAAATTTCTTAGGTTTGGGCAATCACTTCCAAACCTATTTCACCAAACATTTAATAGAAAAAGACAAACATAAATAGTTATTTTACAATAAATATAAGATGCAATTCTTATTGCAAAATCTCTAAGGTTTAGGCAATCACTTCCAAACCTATTCCATCAAACATCTTATATAAAAAGGCAAACATAAAGAATTATTCTATAATAAATATAAGATTTAAAAAACTTAAATATTAAGATAAATAATTTACCTAGACGTATATTATTATGATTGTGAATGGCTACAGGCAAGCCCATCAAGTGAAGAACATTATCGTAGATCTCCATCTCTTGATGTATAGCATCTACTCTACTCTCATCAATGACCAATTTGTCTATGTAATCAATGATGTATCAATTAACCTAATTGCCCCTTTTAAAGCTTGTTGAATACTTAAATATTGGATTTAGGTAGTAAATTATTGCATGAATTGGCTGATGCAATTACTTATTTCATCTGTTATTATAATATTCTATACAGGCACATAATATGTCTTTCTTCGATTAAAGTTGCTTCTAATAGCTTCTTTAGCCTTATAGATGACTTCATAAAGATAACCCTTAGATGACTTCTCCTCATTGTCAGTCAATCTCAAAACTTTTAGATATATAATTCTTAATAGTCTAACACAAGAGTTCCAAAATATACTTTAAAGACTGTCTCTAAAATCTCATTTTCAGGTGACTTCTCCTCATTGTCAGTCAATCTCAAAACTTTTAGATATATGATCCTTAATAGTCTAACACAAGAGTTCCAAAATATACTTTAAAGACGGTCTCTAAAATCTCATTCAATTTTTTATTTCTTCTAAGTATGTAAAATTCAAAAAAATACAAAAAGAACAAAAAAAATGAGATTGAAATAAAAAGAATAGCTTCATATCTCAAAACAAGAAACAAAAAGTCCATTGCATTGTCTAACGCGTCTCAACCAGCATCCACAAAGGCACAATTGTAACCCCAAAATCTATTAGGAGAATCTAGATTTGATCAAAAAGTTCTTTTCAACCGTCAAATTCATCAAATCGCCGCTCAATAAATTAAAACCTATGAAAACGAAATAGACCCCAGAAAACTTTTGAAGAAAACATAAAACCACGCGCCTAAAGATATTACCTTCGGGAAAATAACGAATATAAAATGGATCCCGACCTCAAAAGAAAGAAAAAATGTCAAATCGAGGAACCCGAAAAAACCACGCTCTGATCACCATGAAAAAGGAAAGGGGAAGAATATGAAATTCTACCCATTTCCAATATAAACATATCCGCAGAAAGTTCTACTTCCATAACGGACAAGAGGAGCGAAACTAAAAGAACCTACATCCAAATTCCTACGAGGAATCACAAACAAACCAAAAGTTCAAGCAGAGATCATGAACGGAAAGCGAAAAAATACCAGATCGAGACCTCCCTCCCTCAGGAAGAAACCAAGCGAATCATCAACGACAATCGACGTAGCAACTGATCCATCCAAATAAACCTCAAAAAGAATAAAGAGCAATCAAACCACGCGTGATCAACTCAAGGAACGATGCTGAAATCGTCCGAAACACGAGGAAGAGGAGAAAGCAGAGCCGACCTTCCCCAACCCCAACCCTAACCCCAAACCCTTCTCTCTCAGAATCTGAGACGTTGAGAGAAGAGAGAGAGAGAGAGGGGAGGGAAGAAGGTAGAGGGAAGGTGCTGGCGATGGCGGGTAGCCTTCCCTTCTCTTTCTCTGAACAAATCAGCCTGCTTCGCGTCTCTAATAAAGCAAATCCAGTTCGCTCTACCAGCCCGCCTCTTTTTTTTTTTTAACGAAAACTTCAACCAGATATCCTTACTCCGTGTATATTCTCATGACCTCGGATTCTTTCTAAAAGACCTATTCAGCCTTGACAATGGTTCTATTGGCTAGGCATTCGAGTCAAGAGAGCCTTGAAGTTAAAGGTCTTCAGTTCGATAATCAAGGTTCAGCTTTGCTCATATTCCTCAATCTTCTTGGTGAATTCAACCATTACCTTCACCTTATCTTAGGGAGCCTTGAATCCTTTCTCAAAGAGGCCTTCATTTCTCCACTGCCATACAAGCCAACAGTACCAATAGAGTTGTGGATTGTAGATCATCCTTTTTGCTCAAGGTAGCTTTGACATTCAACTTCAACCATAAACACTCAAGCACCTTCTTTTATTTCATGTTGCTATTTCACCATGCATGAAAAATCAAGCATCACTACTACTCATGAATCAAATCTGATTCTTCAAAACTATGGTTGTAAGCCCATGTAGGCTTAAGTCTGTAGTTCTAGTACTAGGAGTCCTTGCACCACTAATCAAACACATCGTTGGGGTATTCCTCTAGATCGTATGATCTTCCCCATCCATGTTTGTGGGCGGCAACGCAATCACAGTAAGTTTTTCCCTTCGGCCGGTAAGGGTTTATTCAGATATGTTCCAATCCCAATATTATCCAATATAGTCTATTACCTTTTGATTTGGGTCTGCTTCACATAGAACAGTCAATATGTATCATACTGATCGTCACCTATCTTCTATCTTGTTCCTGTCAAACATTTTGGGCCAATTCCTAAACTATGGCTTTCCATAAACTGGAATCTCTATAGTTGCTAGAGATCAATTTCTCAAGCCCTATGCTTCTCCTATATTTTTCTTTTCCTCGACGAGAAAGCAAGTTCCATGCGAGCTTCATTAGTAAGAGTGAGTTTGCGGGTCGAAGATTTCGTAACCCTAAACCACCATGGTAATAATGTGTTCCAGCTGATCATGTAAACCTTCCTACCTGAATCATTAGTAAGGGTGAGTTCATCAAATGAATTGTCCATTGTATTTGCTCTATTTCTTTTGTCACTCCCACCGAAAGGCATGCCAACTGCAGGTGATAAATGGAAATGGCTGAAGTAACTGACTTCACTAAAGTAACCCATTGCGACTTCCAGCCATTTCATTTTTCCTTCATCTGTTTGATTATATATGGGCAAACTTCTGGATATTCCCTCTATGTTTGATTGTCATCTTGGTAATACTTTGAATTGTGATCCTTTCCATAATCCAGTCAGACTTGGATTTTGCAACCAAAAAAGTTCTTCAACCTCAAGAAGTTCATTTAGTTCGTCTTGAAGTCTGCATACCAGCAGCTTTTCTAGTAATTGCTTGTCATTGACCTGTATTTGAATGCCTCGAAGGTGGGCTCCAACTTGCTTCTTTCTGAATAGTTGGCCTAAATGTTTTCAGTTTTGCATTTTTTAGTTTTGGAAGTTGTTCTTTCAACTTCATATTAACTCTTGACTCCCCCACCCACTTTTCTTCAAGGAGTGGAAATTTTTGTGGAGCTCCCACATTTCCTCGAAACTGAATGGTCAAACTACTTTATTAGATGCCCATGAGCTTTTTTCAACAAGGCTTGTCTCTAAACAGCATTTCTTAATGCTCTATTCAGTCATTTGAAGACTTACTTGCATCCTGAACATATGGGACCTTGCCGGGTGAACTTAGAACCCACTGCTTTCAGGTTATAAGTTTATAATCCAATCTCTGAAAACTTCACACTTGGCTAGAAACACTGCAACTCCACCCTTCTTCTCCCTTGTGCCGATATTTTTCTTGAAATCTCCTGCCAATAGTCAGCAATTTCAAGGACTCTTTTGTTTCATAGTATCCATATATCCTCCCCATGTAGCCATTTGACTTCAAAATGGGGAGTAATTGAAGACCAGTTTCTTAATGCATGTTTTCCCTCTTCAAACCACTACACGAAGTCCCTAAAGAAAAGGCATCTTCACCTTATAGTGTTTCACAAAATTCCTTTAAATCCTTGTGAATTCTTTGCTCCTTGTATCCGTGTAATTTCATACCATAATATTCAACAACTTTATTGATAATGTCATTCTGATTTGAGATTATCTCCAAATTCTTGAGCTAGGTCTGCATTAAGTCATCAACTAGCTCTTCTTCGAGAACCAATGTCCATAGGCAACCCATATAACATTTGTATGGATGATGATCAGTAGTTGTTCCTCCCAGGCACTCGCTTGGTTCTCTTCTTTCATCATGCAATGTTATGCATTCCTTTCCTAATTGTGAGGATGTTGTGGCTCTAAAACAATTCTCCTCTACTACATCCCGCTATTGTCATTGCCTTTATGTTGATTGGTTTATCCCTTGGGAATCTAGGGCTTTCTTTCGTAAGAAACAACTCATGATTAAGGGCGGTGAGAATTATTCAATTACAACCAAAGAACTGAACTGAGCCAAACAAAAATTTCCGATTCAGTTCATTTCTGTTGAAAATTGGTTCAGTTTTGATTTATAGTTTTATGAAATTTTGGCTTATGGTTCGGTTCCGTTTCCAAGGGCCCAAAACCGAATAACTAAATTCATGATGTGAATAAGTGTGCTGGTTACAAAGCCTCTATTCCATAACATGTTACCTTGAACGTACATAGTTGCACTTTAAGGTTGTTGTTGATCTCTCGAATGATACACTGGTATTTAGGGACTTCAAGATGAATTAGGAGATTTTGGACCACATAAACTGGTCCACTTTATGATGTGAATCCCTAGTGCTTCAATGACTTTGTGGTGTATAAGATGCACACATATACATCTATATATACATATATATGTGTACGTATGTATATACACAGTCTTAGAATTCAGCTATGTAGCCCAAATTGGATAATCAAACTTAACAGAGCAAAATAAGCCAAATCAGTTTGGTTTGGTTACCTATGTAATTTCGTTTGATTTCAGTTTTCAAATTTAAAGATAATTTGGTTACCGGTTCATTCGATTCGGTTCAATAGCCAAACCAACTGATGCATACTCCGCTATCAACCAAAGATAATTTGTTTACTCATGAGTAGTCTTCCAAATCATTGGAATGATTCACTTTAATTTTCTAAAGTTCCTTCCAATTGATCCAAACTATTTCCTTCTCTTTATGTTTTCTTTTTATCTTTCTCTATAAGTCTCCCTTCTCACTCATGCTAGCCTGCATTAGTCAATTTTGCTTTGCTTTTCTAAGTGTCACATTGGTAATATCATTAAATGTTCTTGTATCTTTTGGGTCTCTTAGTTCTTCAATTGCTGGTGGAGCAAACTGAAATTGAATGAACTCTACTTCTCCTCTGTCCAATGTAAACCCGTGTTGTTCCGCTTCTTGACCTTATACTTTTATTAGTTCTTTGTGCCAAAATCTAAAGGACCAAAAGTTATGGAGCTCTATTGTTACCTTCATAGTCTCAAACACTTCCATGGTTCGGAAGACGACATCATACTTTGAATTTGCAGTATCTTTATCGTGCCCAAATGAACCACGCTTGAAACAAACAAGTCACATGCTTTCATACCATCGATATCATACTTTCCTCGAGTCGATTTACATGCACACTCTTACATAGTTATTCCTGAATTACTAGAGTAGCGGTGTGCACCTTGGTTGTTTATTCCACCAACTCATGTATTGTTCATAGAATGCTCGTCATTGTATCACACACAATCTTTGGTAGCCTAATCATGCAATAGTTATCTCCACAATCATTATGTTTGGATTTGAAATGAGGTTGTCATGCCTTATGGTAGGTAGTGATCCATTATCATAGATGGTCCACTAGTTAATACAAAGTGGTAATCCATGATGTTTTGAAATCTAACAGTAGAAAATTCATTATTATTATTGATTGTCACTATCTATCGATGGATGTCCCATAAACCATATTTTAGCCAATCCTCCTCCCTAAAAGTTTGACAATGAGAGGTTGTTGTCAAAGGTATAGAGTTTCCTCTTTAACTCCTTACAAAGATAGATTGATAGCTTTGGTAAAACTAAATTTTCTAAACTAATCCTTTTAACTTTGCTTGTAAAGTTTTCTAGTCATATATCAACCAATCTATTGTATTCTTGTCTATCCCTAAAGAGTCTTTGCAAGAGGGGTTATCTTTGGGTTTCAAAGACTGTGTTGCTCATTTTTGTCAACCATCCATTGTTCCTCAGTGGTGAGGATTGTTATTGATCCACTGGAGTTATTATAAACACCCTAAATAAAATTTTCTGAAAACACTCCCAACCTTGAAAGCTGACTTGTTTTGAAAATCTTTTTGCTTTAAAATGAAAATTTTAAATATTTAAAATAAAGATTTTAAAAGGTTTCAAATTAAAGTTAAAAGGATAAGGTCCAAAAGATTGGAGCAAATCAGGCGAAGATTAAGGCGACGATTGGAGCCCGCTTTAAGCCAGGTTCGAGTTCGCGAAGGTCAAACAGTGGAGCAAGGGAGTAGATCATGTCGAATCAAGGCACGTCTTCATCCAACATCAAGTCAAGTGGATAGCCTCACCAAACCTAACCTAGCTAAACTTGACTAAGTCCTAGATTTAGTTCACTTGAGCTAAACAATTAATATGAACTAGTCTGAACCAAATGCCTTAATTCGACCAATATCATAATTTTCTAACCTTGTTCACCCTACATCCTAGGGCCAAACATCAAATAATGTTCTTACCTAGCCTTGATTAAATGGAATGAGCCAATAAAAGAGGACATATCGAGTTGAAGAGACCACCGGTTGCACTTTGAGATGCCTAGGACCTAGCCATACCATGGCTAGGTGTGCATAGTTTGAAACAACAACCAGCCCACATGGGGCTGGTCCATGTTTCACCAAGGGAGTCCACTCCTCCACGTGAACTTGGAGCGATTGAGGGCTGGGTTTGGGTCTTGGACCACCCGCCCCAAGGAAGGGCCTAGAAGACCCCCCCTTGGCCTATAAATAGAGGCCAAGGGGGGGTACGTATTCCATTTTGGAATAGTTGAAGAGGGGTTGCGCCTTGGGGGTCTTAGGGAGTTAAGGGCTTTGGAGTGCTGCATCTTGAGAAGTCGTGGGCTGTTAGGGAAGGGCTTAGAGAGGGAAGAGAGTGTAGAAATCAAGGCAAATTGTTGCCAATCAAGTGAAAATTTGAGTGAGAAAATAGTGAGTGAAGAAAGGGGAAAGGTGAGGGTCGTGCACCACCATTTGGAGCCATTCTTTGAGGAATCCATGTAAGTATCCCTCTTCTTTGATTCATCTCCATCTCTTCATCATATTCAATTCAAAAGGGGTTGTATTAATGGAGCTTTGTCTCCTCCCATGATTTAATAAGAAGTAGATGTGCTAGAATTTTCATTTCTTGCTTATGCACTCTATATGTTTGTGTTTTTTATTCTACCTCTCTATATGTTATAAACATTCTATATCTTCTAATCTCCTCTATGCTTAAACTAATAGATATATTTCTATTCCTTTCCCTTCAACAATTTACTTTGGGACGTTGTGTTGTTGTATTTTAATTCGGGTGAGTTTGCATCACGTATGTTCTAAAAACGAAATTCTGGATTTTAGTATTCCTGTATACATTGATTGCTTTATTTTTCATTATTAAACTACTACTCCAATCACTCTGAAATTTGGCACACTGTATATACACACACAAGCCCACTTGTAATAAAATTTTTAAGAATTTTAAGGTCGTGCAACCATGTATTAAAAGTTGTGTAAGATCAAGAAAATTTTAAAAACTTTCTGTCAACCCTATTTTTCTCCAATAGAGCCTAGGTAATCATCCAATAACTCTATCTGTAGTTGTCCAAAATTGATGAAACTTAATTCACTGGAAAACTGATATCCATATCTTTCCAGCAAGATTAAGTTAAATAAATTTGGAGTTCTGAGCACTGATATACAGACTAATCTTTGGGTCTCTGTATTTATAGGACACAACAATTTCGAGTGTCTGAGCAGAGACAATTTATAAATTTAATTCTATATCATCCCAATACCAAATTTCAAAACAAAAAGTGTCTTATAATATTCATATTTCAGGATGTATCCTATAAAATTTTCATGAATTTTGGAGGTCTATAAGATACTCAAAAAAATTTGAGAAACAAGCTTCAAAAATAGAACCAGTTTCTATTTTTCAGAACTTGTTGATTTTAAAACTTGAAACCAAAGTGAACGAGTTTGTTCTTGTCAACACCTTGTTTTCACTTGGATTTGAAGCTTCACTTGCACATTTGAAATCCTTAAGGCACTTAGGTTAACCCTTGAGTATCGGTTGAAGAAGGCATAAAGCGAAAAGATCCCGCTTAGCCACAATCGTCAAGTCAGATTCAAAACTTTGCTAGTTTTTGAAAACTAGCTGGCACGCTCGCGCAACTAAGTAGTGTTGAAAAGTTTTTTTCAAGTCTCTACATAGGCTTGGAGTGAAATTGTCACATCTACAGTTATGATACAGAGAGTTAGGATAGGATTCAAACTTATATTGGAACGTACATCGAGCAATCATGAAAAGTGACAAAAAATGGTGGTAGTGAGTATTAGAGTGATCTCTATGTTGAGCAACTTCAAGCGAGCATCAACCTCACAAAAATTGCCAAAAGTAGGACAATTTTTATTCTCTTTCTCTAATTTCTCTTCAATTTTTTGATGAAAGACCTATTGTAAATCATTGTTTTAGCTGTATTGGGAGATCTAAAGGTTGCTTTAGGGGTATGAAGTGTTATTGGTTGTAGTCGGCTTGAGATATGATGAAAAGATAATTGCCACCAGCTAGATTTATAGAAAACAAACTGAGAGGGTCAAATTCAATTCCAAATACAAACCATGGCCACTTTTTGATGGAATTTTATTCTAAACTATGGTGCTTATAGAAGATACTCATTGGTGTTCAAAACCAAATAATGTTCACATCAATCTTACCAAAGATCATTAGGGGTTCCTAGATTTTTTTGGGTGTTTGAACCATTTCTATTTCTCTTTAGTTTTATGACAGAACTTTTCTACCATTGTTTTTGTTCCAAATGATTAGCATGAGGTTGGATGGACAATGTTTAATGTTGTCGGTCCTCATCACCATTAAAAGACAACAAAATAACCATTTAAACATTTGGTTGTCATGAGTATTAGTGAAAGTTATCCTGTTCATTTAGGTTGTACCGTACATGTTGGTGCATATCATCCCTGATGATGTGTTGTGTCTTAATACTTTGTCAAGCTTGAGTAAGTGTCATGGTGTATGTATTAAGGTTTATACCTAGAGTTTGTGACATCCATGTATTAGGAAATTATTTAAATTTAGGTTGGATTAAAATAGGCTAGTAGGTGAAGTTCAAAGTTGGACAAAGAACAAGTTCACCTAGATTCATGTTTAGTGTAGGTTCTTTGTTGACATAGTGACTGACTATGTGATGCACTATATGGTTAAGTTAGAAATGGACCTAGGTTATCTATTTGGATTGAGAATTGTCTCTAGATCTAGGTTAGGTTTTTGGCTAGTTTAAAGGTCGTTTATCTCCGATTTGAACTCAGTTTGTTGCATTGGACTTGTAATTAAATAATTAATATGGTTATCATTTTGTTGTTGTTTGGAAATTACAATTGAAAATTTTGGTAGTGATAATGTGGGACCTATTAGTTTGGGTTTTGATCGTCTACACTTTTAGGTAGGGGGTTATACATTTCTTAATAAAATCATGCTCAAGTTATATTTCATAATTTAAAGGATTGATACTTATTTTATTGATGCTTCCTACATGGTATTTAAAAATGTGATTTGACTTGTGTTAGGAGAGTACCTATTTATAACATGGTTGACAAATTGACATGAATGTGCTTGATGGAAAATGTGATCTTAATGGACTCTATATAATGCTTTGTGGACATCAATAAAAATATTAAGATAAGATATGAAATTGAACATTTGCAATATAATGAGGACTTATGCAGTTTGTATGTGGAAATTCTAGAGATTTATAAGGCATTCTAGTCTAGAGAGATTACAAAATGTGTTTTAGGACACTCTATCATGGAAGTTGATAATGTTTGATCGTCATGTGTAAGGTGACCAAAGTCATGGAGAGAGGATCTAACAACCCCTTCAACTTGATTCAAGGATAATGTGGGCAACAAATATTAGTTAATTTACATACACTTGTTTATTTACCTTAAGAAACTTTGTGAAATATACATACTTTTAGTAAGATTTTTATTAAGGTGTATATCTTTCCTATGGAGTAATATGTTTGCGCTCACCCTATTATTTTATACTCTATTCTAAGGCTAACACTTTAAAAACTCATGATGTCAAATATTTTTTAGGAGTTTATAATTCAAAATTGCATGAGATAGATGAGTTTGTTTTATGCTCTAATATTGTTAGTTTTATATTTCAAGATTTATCAATGGGTACATCATACTTTATATTTAATTAGACTTCATTGATATTAGACTTTGGTAATTTATTTTGGTTGGTTGGCCATAGGCATGACTATGGATATCTTATATATTCATAACTACACAAGAAACATCCAACCATGATCCATGTCATGGTTGTATCTTTGTGTGATAAGTTGGTATAGTCCAGAAGGCAAAAAACATAAAAGAGCTCTTAATGATCTGTAGGACACATTTGTGTGATAAGTTGATATATTCAAGAGATATTCTGCAATCACTTCTTTTTAGAGAATGACAAAGTTTGTTTGTCAAGATAGTTTAATTAGTTATAGAAAAGCAGCATGGTAGTTAGGAGGTACACTAACATGAGGCTCACACTATTTGATCCTAAGATGATGATTATGAAGGTGAAGGCAAATAAGTACTTTTAGTGCTTGTCTGATCCCATACATAGCAAAAGAGGGAGTTCAAGGATGTTACAAAGCTATTGCCAGGTGCTACCATGTGCAGATGACATAATATAATTCAAAGGAAGGAAGAGGCTAGCAGGCAAGAAGAAATTTAAGTCATGCTCAACATAATAGATGGTTGTAAGAAGGTCATTCAAGACTAGAGTGGTTATCACAATCATGGAAATATTTGCTTTAATTGTGGAGATTCGGGTATAAGCCAGAGGATATTGCAAAGCTATTCTAGAATTTACTTCACTTCAAGAGGAAACAATGTCAAGAAAGATCAACATGTGAGGATTGTGCTTCTTCATTTACTCACTAAACATGCCATCTCTAAGGGATCTGGTTCACTCACTAAACATGCCATCTCTGAGGGGCAAGAAGGTGGTAGTGAGGCATTGTTTGGGTGAGTCAACTTGATAGTTTTGTTGAAAATATACTCTATTTTGATTTCTTACAACCTATCTCTTTTGGAGTTTATTTATAAAGGGTCATTTGAATGGAGTGCATTAGTGGAAGAACTTTATGGGCGGTTTTATTTGGTGTGTTTTGTGGACTAGTACTACTGTGTTGGTTCAATTTTTATCATTCTTTTTTTGGTTTTTTGTTAGCTTGGAGATTATGAATGTATTAGATCAAACAAGAATAGGTAAGCCCACTTAGTTAAGTGTGCAAAACAAGGATTTAAGAAGTCACAACTTTAGGTGCAAAAGTTTGGGCACTGTAAGACCTAAGGTTGCACAATTTTCACCTCTATTAGTATTGTGGGACTGCCTTATTCTCAAGGAGCACCACTTCTGCCACAACCACCAATAACCAATCAATTATAGAGGCATAAGAGTTATGTACCTCTTATGTATTGTTTCAAGTTACCTATTTTTGTGAGTCATAAGTGGTGGTCATAACTTGAAAGGTGACCTCATCCCACTTGGTAACTCAAACTATGTTGTGGTTTTAGGTACACAATTTTCACCTCTATTAGTATTGTGGGACTGCCTTATTCTCAAGGAGCACCACTTCTGCCACAACCACTAATAACCAATCAATTATAGAGGCATAAGAGTTATGTACCTCTTATGTATTGTTTCAAGTTACCTATTTTTGTGAGTCATAAGTGGTGGTCATAACTTGAAAGGTGACCTCATCCCACTTGGTAACTCAAACTATGTTGTAGTTTTAGGTATGAATTGGTTATTCAAAAACTTTGATGTTGTTAATTGTAAGAGCAAAAGAATACCTTCTCTATCATGTGTGAAGCCACCTAATCTTTAGGACTTTAGTTATATTCTTGATAGTTGTGAGGGATACCTAGTCTTCATCATGTAGTTGGATGATGAGGAAAGCCATTGAGCAATATTCTTATAGTTAATGAATTTCCAAGTGTTGTTTGTGATGACCTATCTTAACTTTCTCTTGAGCGAGAGACTTGATCTTCAGCCAAAAGCCAACCCAATATAGAAGATACCTTAGCATATGGCTTCTCGTGAGTTGTAAGAGTTGCATACTTAACTATGTGGCTTACAAGAAAAGCAATTTATTAGACCAAATATTTTGTATTGAGGAGCTCTTTTACTATTCATGAAAAAGAATGATTGTTCTCTATCCTTGCAATCAATATAGATAGGTAAATTGGGTGACCATAAAGAAAAAATATTCACTACCAAAAATTAGTAACTTATTCGATCAATTGTGGGGGTATGCATGTTCCTAGAGATTGAGCTCCAGTTCAACTCATATTAATTGAGGATTCAAGTAGTAAATATACCTAAGATTGCCTTTAGAACCTGATATGGATATTATAAGTTTTTCGTTATGCCTTTTGGGTTGACCAATACTCTAACAACATTCATGAACCTCATGAATAAATATTTTGAGAGTATTTGGATAAGTTTATCTCTCTATTAATCAACTTTGGTGCTCAAAGAGTAAGGAAGAGGATGTTAAACATTTATGCATTGTACTTGTTTTGCTACAAGTAAGTTTTTCTTATATACCAAGTTCTCTAAATTTGACTCTTAGTTTGAGTTGGTTGGCTTCCTTGGTTGTATAATATTTTTGGATAGCATATAGCAATGATTGCTACAATTGTTAGTTTGGAGAGAGAGAAGAATATTTCTTAGATTTATAATTTTCTGGGTTTGACAAGAAAATTCATAGAGGGATTTTTTTGCATAACTTCTCTCACTAAACATAAAGAAATTTTTGTAGATAGAAAGAGTGCTAACAAAGCTGAAAGTTAGATTGATTACAACACGAGTGTTGATGGTCTGAACTAGTAACAAGGACTTTAGGGTTCATTATGACACTTCTCATAAAGGTCTGAGATGTGCATTGATACAATATAGTTTAGATATTGAGACAATTGAAGAATCATGAAGTGAACTATCTAGTGCACAACGTGGAGCTTACAACAATCACACTTGCTTTTAAGATATGGAGGCATCAATTTTGTGGTATTAAGTTCATGATATTCACCAATCACAAGAGCTTAAAGTACATAGATAACTTCAACTAAGCATGTGATATATCTAATGACTTGAGTTCTCAAAGGGCTATGACTAGAACAATATCTATCACTTTAGAAAAGAGAATATAGTTGTTGATGCTCTTAGTAGAAAAAGGAAAGAACATGTAGCTCATTTTTCAAATTTAGTATAAAGTACACTAGTGTTTCGATGATAGTACTTTCAGCCCAATTGAGTTAAAGGTGATTAAAAACGAGGTTCCTCATAGAGGTAGACCTGGATATAAGCTTTATGATGATCATTTATTGTGGTTCAAAGGATTTGTATGCATGGCTAATGGTGAGTTGCTTTAACAAGAAATTTTAGAGGCAATGCACTTGAGTTGGTACAATATTCATCTTAGCATGTATAAATATTTGAGTCAATATTATTTCTAGTCTAGTGTGAAAAGGTAGATAACAAGTTTGTAATGAGGTGTTTGACCTATTAGAAGGTGAAAACTAAATTGTCAGCATCCTACACATATGCTAAAAGAAAATGGCAACACATTAATATGGTTCATTGTTGGTTTTGCTCAAAGTTTGTAGAATGATTTTGTTTGGGCAATCATCTGCATATTGACTAAGGTCATACTATTTTTACCCCTTTAGAGGTTGGACTTGCAATCTATGTTGGCTAAGTTATAAAGTTTTATGGTGTGTAAGAGACCAATAGAAATTGTGGATTTAGGTCTTGCTTTTTGAAAAGCTTGTAAAATGCTTTAGAGATGAAATTGCTATTTAATACAACTTTTTACCTATAGACAAATAGTTAGGTTGAGTGCACTATCTAGACATTAGAGGATATGCTTTGAGCATGTGTGTTAGACCGGAAGGAGTAGGATACTCATTTATATATGATTGAGTCTACTTATAATAATGGTTATTAAACCAACACTTTTGGTACAAGACCCTTTATAAGAAAAAGTTTAATACCCTTTTATGGGTTGGGATAGGATACAAACTTGGATCTAAATCCATGTTGAGCACTCACAAATAATAACATTTGTAGGGACCATTACTGAAAATGATGGAGGTAGAACTTAGCAACCACCTAACACAAATTTTCACCATTTTATTGATGATTTGAGAGTCACTTGAGACTCACGAGTGAATCTTTTAAGTGTTCTCTATGTTGTGACCTAATACTGAGTCAAGCTTGAATTGGTGTGGTGTCTTGTATGTATTTACTGTCATACCTGATTTTGTGATGTATTTGTTTGAGTGAACTATTTAAGTTTTGCGTTAAAACAAGTTACTAGTATTACCAAATATATGATGTAGTGCATAGTTTGAGTCAAAAGTGGATCCAACTCATCTGTTTGGTTCTAGAATTGTCCATTTTGCATTTGGGCTAGTTTCAAGATCACTCAAAGTCCTATTTGGATGCAGATTATTTTGTTGAATTTATAATTGAATAGATTTTAGTAATCACTTTGTTATTGTTTAAAGACTAACATTGGAGGATTTGGTAGTGATAAGTGCACACCTATTGTTTTGGGTTTACATATTGCTTATACCTTTTGGTAGGGGTTAAACGTTTCTTAAAAATAGTTTATTTAAATGATGCAAATGTACATGATTCATAATTGTTTTGTTGATGATTCCTGTATGGTAGTGGAAAATGTGGGATATTTGACTTGTTTTAGAATATACATGTTTATAACATGATATACAATGAGTATGTTTTGATATGTATGTGTTTGATGAAAAATGTAATCTTAACTCTATATACCTTGTGGATATAGATATGAATATGTAGATAAGATATGAAATTGAATATTTTTACTATAATGTGATATAAATGAATAGGTCATAGTTGTGTAGATCTTATGCGAGATCTCTAGAGACTTAAAGGTTTCTTGGGCATCCCGACTTGGTGCAATTATAGTGTATTCTCCAATACTCTACCTTGAAAGTTGACAATGTTCAACTCATTGTACACAGGGAACTAAAGTCAAGGAGGGATGGTCTAGTTTGATTTAGACACAATACGAGTGTGTGCATCTGTCTCTTGGTGATTTGTGCATGCATGTGTATTTATGTCTTGGTTTGAAAATATTGAATTAAAATATAATTATTTATTTGCCTTAAAATGTTTGTGAAACATGCATATTTTTACTACTTCCATTGAGGTGTGTATATCTTTCTTGCAAAGTAATGGCAGGGGCTCATCTTAATACTTTATAGCTTATTTTGAGACTAGGATGAGAGGGGAAGTCCATTGTGCAGAACAAAGGACTGAGTCAGATTTATGTTCAAGCAGGAACAGTACGAGCTACGAGTGATCGTTAGGGTCTTCTTGATGAGGGATGGGATGCTGATTCTTGAAGGTGGATGGAGTATTTGAGCAAAAATTTTACTTGGGACTCCACTAAAGATTGTCAATGGCCCATGCAGGTCTCGAACCTGCGACCTTCGCGTTATTAGCACGACGCTCTAACCAACTGAGCTAAATTATTATTATTATTATTATTATTATTATTATTATTATTATTATTATTATTTATCATTATTATTCTTTTTGCTTATGACTTTTCTGAGTGCGAACCCGAGGTTAGGCTGGCATCGACCGTTACATAGAAGCGTCCGTGTATCAAACTCGGCCTCCTTTACTGAAGGTTTTATGCGGGACTGCATCACCTTGTATCTCACCTAGTTATTGTCAATTACAAATAACTTAAAAGAAAATTCCGTTTGCATAGGCATTTCATGACTGAAGATGTTCTTCCACTGATCCTTTCAATAATTGTGCTTCAGAAGACACTTCCGGATCAAAAGTATTGGCTTTGGTGTGGGAAATAGGTGCCATCATGCCCGACAGAGTCACGAATAGAAATTAAATCAACTATTTTCTTGGCAAGCTGGGGTCAGGGAGATGCTACACATTTATGCCCCTAGATCAAATTCATAACCTTCATTTGCAAGGTTATTATGAGTCAATTAACCACCGGTTGATGCCGCCACTTCTGATGACAACACCACCGAATAGGAGAAGTCGTTGGGCCTTCTGCAAAATTGAATCAAGTTAGTTCATGAATGCATACATTTTTAGGTCATAAACAAGTTGGAAAAGGAAAGCAGGAAAGTTAGATGAGCTTCGGTCTACCACGGGATATTGGTCTCGCACATGGAGGCGGAGCATAGCCGGTCTTGGTGTCTTGAACCTCGCCATTTCGACTGCACAGTTCTAGGATTTCCATTCAAGCTAGGCATGCAAAAAGAGCTTGTCATGGCTCATGCCGAGCTCATTGCGGATCAGCCGGAAAAATCAACCAAGAGCTGCAACCAGACCAAGTCATCTCTTCTGGGCTCGTGCAAGCTTGTTTAGTTGAGTATACTATAATATTAGTACCTGAGAAAAAACAGCAGGTAACCCATTTTGGTTGATAGGTAAGTGATGTGTTAAAAGTTAAATGCACACTATTTTATATTCTGATAATCTAACTTTCGGTTTCTAAACTTTAATGGGCAGGTTGGTTTTCGGATTAAACATCTCTTACGAACCTGACCCAACACGAGTTCCTCCCTATGAATAGTGAGGGACATCGATAGATCTATGACATTGATTGGATTCATCATGGTCGTAATCTGAGTGATTTCTTTATATTCGAAAAAAAGTACATAATTTAAATGGACTTCAAAAGGATGATTCGGTTCCTGTGTGACATTATGGGTCAGTTTGGGACCCAAACCCAGATACAGACCCATGAAGGGGCACGATGAATAGAAACACCCGACTAGGCCGTTACCTTTAAACAATGGGGGGCGGTATAACCACCTACCATGCAAACAAATCACCATTCCTATGGCGTTTCGAGAGTCGATTGAGGAGCCCTACGTGAATATGCGTCCATTAAGGGCCAAACGGCAATATCGGAAAAGTATGCCGGAGAAAAGGTATGATTCTAAGTTTTTCTTTTTTTTTACCATATGATGTTTTTCCAGCAAAATAGTCATCATTGTTTGTTGATTGAGGTTTGGGTAAGAAGGTTTCGTTCTGCTATAGAGGTTAGAGGTGTGGGTCATTGTCAATGGTCTTGATTTGCCTGGAAAATGGCTCTAATAGTCTGATTTTTGAAAGAACAGAACCCGTGCATTTTCCGGCATAAATCATAAACTACCTGTCGCATATTTGGTCTACACCAAAGGGTTTTTGTTAGATCTATCTTATACATTTGAAATCAAACTCTAATGGCAGCTTCGAATCTATTCAAAAAGATTACGAACCTCAGGGATTGTCGCCGGTTCTCGTCGAAGAAGGAAAACGACAGAAATGTCATTTTCTTTGCTCGAGATGTGTCTGGGTTCAATTGTGTCAGTGCAACACGATGATACGTCTCTGCCGTATCCTCCTATATTATGTTTTGTCTGAATCAATTAAGATTATTGTCATGCAAATAAGTGTCCTATTGTGTCTGAAAAGTTCGTGTTAGGTAAGAGTTGTTTTCTGTTTTGTTTTGCATAAAAAAATAGGCCGGGTCTAGAAAATGTCCTACGTTGGGCACAAAACTCGTTTGAGTAGATTCAAGTTCGAGGCATGTTCTATGTTGATATTGTGACACAAAATACCCGTTGTGATGCTCAATTTGGTTGAAAAATGGATCCAGCTAATAGTTTGGGTTCAGGACATTCTATTTGGATCTAAGTTAGGTTTTTGAGTCATTTTAGGGTCTTCTAGTATTCAAATTGGATCCGGTTTGTTGTATTAGACTCGTGCTTAAATAAATTTTAATATTGATATTATTTTGGAATTGTTCATAGATAAAAATTAGATGATTTGGTAGAAACCATAATACTGCAACATTATACAGGATTGGATCTCCGTAGTCCTAGTAGAGGCTTATGCATTTCTTTGTAAAACCATAGTATAGATGGTTTTCTCAAATTATGGGTTGTTTAGCTGGTACTTGAAATAAAACAAGAACAACAACAATTAAGTCTTTTCTCATACTAGATTGGGCCAACTACATGGATTTTTTGTTTCGGTAGAGCTCGATCATGTAGCATGCTAACATTGAACTCAGCAAAAGCGAGATCTTTCTTTATTGTTTTATTCTAATACTTTTTTATTTTCTTATTTTTTTTTTTAACATTTTCACCATCTAGTTTTTTGTACCTTTTTATAGGAGAGTCCTTTCGTAATCTTTTCATGTATCTAAATCATTTTAAATGATTTCTTTCGTTTTATCATCTATTGGTGTCACTCCTCATTTATTTCTAATAACCTCATTATGTATAAGATTTTTTCTTATGTAACAATGCATCTGTCTAGCATCTTCATTTTTACCATATATATCTTTTGTACATATTGATGATTAACTGCTCAACACTCAAAACCATAAAAAGTAGCAAGTCTAATTTCTAGTACATAATATTTATCTTTCAACTTAAACGATATTTTCTTGTCACATCTTAGGTCTATTTTAACTAACTTATACTAATTTTTTTGTGTAACATCTCCATCAATTTTTCCATCACTCCAGAAAATCAATCCTTGGTATATACAAATTTTCTTATGAGGGATGCATTCTATGTCATTTGAAGTAATTGAATGATCAAACTTGTATCTTATATGTTTTATCTTTTCTACTAAGTCCAAGGCCTTCACTTTCTAATGTTACTCTCTATAGTTTTAATTTTCTATGGAAAAATGGAGCATTATAAGAGAGATTGACGTAGCTGAAAATAAAATGAGGGCAACTCTTAACAAGGTGGGTAAAAGCAGAAGCACAAAGTAATATATTTCACTTATAAATGCCTCTACATGGACCATGTAGTCACTTAATGGTGGATGGACCTTGAGCAACTTGACACATCTTAAAGAGCAAGAAGAGAGCAATTGACCTTAAGAAATACAAACTTGGGAAACATCGAATATATGGAAAATAATACTTATATTGATGTGCTAGGTGTTGAGTCCTTTAGAATCAATATTTGAGGCACATCTTGTGATTTATTGTGATGTAAATATAAGTTCGATAAAAGTAGAGCAAATAGATCCATGAGCAAGCATATAATAGTAAAATACCACTATGTATATGATATACTTAAAAAAATGAGATATGAGTATCTTATCGGTCTATGAATGACATGATAGTAGACCCTTGACTAAAGGTATATTTAAAAATCTTTTTATCAAGTACTTAAAACATGGGTTTTGAGATATACCTAAAGTCTTAGTATAAAAATACATATATATTGATTGTTATGCAGGAGAAACATATTAATTATGAAAAGTTGTATAAATAAGTTATAATTTGTGCAATTTGAGAAATTGATACAATTTGATAAGCCACAAAATTATGGGAGAAAATCATTGTATCATGATTTGGCTTAAGTGGTCAAGTAGGAGATGTAAGTTACTAAGTGATCACTTTCGACTCTCGGTAATGTACACTCATAAAATCAAGAAAGAAGTGTCATCTTATCTCATTTCTCAAGAAGCTCTTCTCATAAAGTAAAATTGTTTCATAAATAAACAAATAACTTTACAAAAGTAAGAAGAAAATCTCGGAGCCATTTTCTTCCAGGCTAAAACAGAAAACCCAGCACGGAAATATAAAAGAAGAAATGGAAAAGCCTAATATAAGTGCAAGAACTAGTTTCTCGAGACATAAACAATATTTTAAAAAAGATAGACTTCTCTCTTCCGAGAAACCTCTTGGATAGAACCGTGCTTGGAGACCTGAGTCAAACGATGCATTGGCTCTGGATTAACATCCTATTTCTATATACTATCATTCCTATCAGTATTCATTATTCCTGTTTTGTTGTTGATCCCTGTTGTTTTTCTATTGGTAGTAGTGAGAGTTGAGTCTAACCAAACCAAAACATGACCGGTCCGAAATTGGCCCAATGGTTCGACCTGAAACTGAATTGACCCATAAACCGGAACCATTGGTTTTGGTTTTGAAACTGTAACCAAAATTGGGTATGTCTTGGTTCGGTTCCTGTTGGTATATTTAAAAAACTGGCCCAGAACCAGAACCGCTGTGAAAACCAGTGGTTTGGGTTTGGTTTGCACTACCGGGTTAGTTCCATAATCAGATTATCGGGTTGGATTTGTTGATCCAAATCCAAAACTCAACCACCAGTTTTGAATGGGTGGTTTGGATCTTAAACTGAAATTCGCCAATTTTGAATTTGACCCAAAATCGATAATTAAAACATATATTTAAAAAAGAGAGCACCACGTGGTGATCTTTGATTTGATGTAATTAATATATATATATATATACTGACAAAACAACAATGGTCATTGATAGCTGATGTCAAGCTCATAGCTAGCAAGTGGATGCCATGTGATGCTTGAGTATTGGCTAGGCAGTTGACCGTGAGCTTCACATGGCACCCGCATCCATATCAAAATAAAGTGAGTGCCAGGTGGCACTCGTGTACTCATTAAGTGATCAACATCACCAACCACTTTTAATTTTAATAATTTTTAAATTTAAACAGGTGCCACGTGGTGCCCATTTATTGGTTAGTCATCAATCAATGTCAATCATGTGACCGTCTCATTGACCATTTACCTTATTTTTTAAAACTAAAATTTTAAAAAGATTATTCTTGAATAGTGTTTTGTTTTATAAATTGTAGTTTTCAAAATCAAAATCACATAACTCACAAACTTTTGCTCTTTTTCTTTCTCTCGCAACCTTATTCTTTCTTTAACTCTTGCTCTCAGTTCATTTGAGACTTTGAGTATTTCAATTTTATTTTGGCTGCAATATTTCGACAGTACATACAAAAGTTGCATTTGACTAGTTCTTCAATTTTGTGCACATTTTTTTTATTTTCATGTCATTGCATTCATATTTTAATTTTTAAAAATTTATTTAGTTTTTTTTATAAACTCTGCCTATGTAAGGAATCACCCTTAAATGGTCGGTCCCAAGCCCGAATAAAGAAGGAGGGTTGTGTTAGGCTTCTGACAACTAGCGTAAAACTTTGTTGAATTTTTATACCATAGATTACATAAATTATGAGCATTGCTTTGTGGCGTCCCCGCCTGACGACGCACTGCAAAACCCGAATGCAGTTAAAGGTAAGAAAGGGTCACTACATTTTTACCCAAATGTAGTGAATCAATTGCAGAGAGAGTTCCCACATCATGGATGAGTATAACAAAGAACCAATTTGGATTCATGTGAGGCAGATCTGTTATTGAAGCAATTCACCTTTTGAGACGTCTTATAAAATATTTTAGAGCAAAAAAAAACCTTCACATGATATTTATTGGTCTAGAAAAAGATTTCGATAGGGTATAGAGAGGATCTTTGAAGAATCTTAGAAAAAGGAGGTATTCCATTGACATATATAAACCTTATAAGAGACATGTACGATAATGCAAAAACATGTGAGGACTCATGAAGGAATGACAAACTTCTTTGAAGTTAATATTGGGTTACATTAAGGATCAACTTTAAGTCCATACTTATTTATAATGGTGATTGATGAGTTAACAAACATATTGAAGATGAAATACCTTGGTGTATGTTATTTACAGATGACATTGTGTTAGTGAAGGAGTCTAAGAAAAAAGTTAATAGAAAATTGAAACTATAGAGAGAAACATTAGAAAGTAAAAGCTTCCGACTTACTAGAATAAAGACAAAATATGTGGAATGTAAGTTTGATCATTTGGTTACTTTAGAGGACATAGAAATTAAAATTGACACACATTGCATCCCCAAAAGGAAAGTTTTAAATACCTAGGGTCAATTTTTCAGAGTGATGGAAGAATTGATATAGATGTTACGCATAGAATTAATGTTGGTTGGTTAAAATGGAGAAGAGTATCAAGTATTCTTTGTGATAAGAAGATACCATTAAAGTTAAAAGGTAAATATTATAGAGCAACAATTAGACCTGTCATGTTTTATGGTTCTAAATGTTGGACAGTTAATCATCAACATGTAGAAAAGATGTCTATGATATAAATGAAGATGTTGAGATGGATGAGTGGTCATACAAGAAAAGACGGTATACATAATGAGGTTATTAGAAATAAATTATGTGTGGCACCAATAGAGGATACAATGAGAGAATATCGTTTAAGGTGGTTTGGACATATAGAAAGTAGATCAAAAGAAGAACGTGTAAGAAAGTATGAAAAACTAGATTTTGAAAGTATTAAAAGAGGTAGTAGATGACCACAAAAGTGTTGGAAAGAAACAATAAACAATGATCTAGCTTATTGTGAGTTAACTGCTAACATGACACATGATAGGGCTCTGTGGAAATAAAGAATCCTTGTAGCTAACCCCGTCTAGTATGGGAGAAGGCTTAGTTGTTGTTATTTAGTTATTTTTATTAAGTAAATGGTTTACTGTGATGATGGTTCTTCTAGTTCTAAAAACAAAGGAAAAATTGTTTTAGACATAAGCCAGAGTTGTCATATTCCTCAATGACCTATGATGCCAATATCACCCGGTGAAGAAACCACGATAAATATAGGTAGCGCTATATGTATTAACATATTATTTGTATGAAAAACTATTTCACTACTAAAAGTTCAACAAATAAAACCTATACATAAAAGACACCCTCCAAAAACTAAGTCATAGGGATCCAATTTATTTAAACTGTATTTTATAAAATTATATGATGAACAAGGCTGTGTGAATATGGTGAAGTGAAACTATTGTGATAAAGTATACAATTTTAAGTCATGAAATTATTAGATGTCCCATTTGGCTATTGAGAAGCCCATCAAATTCCAACTTCCTTCTACATTTAGCATTTTTTCGTTGAGCCATTGTTTCTAGTATGTGTGGTTCGCCAGTGATGGAACCAAGGCCACATACTCAACCAACAATTTTCCAGCCAAGGGTCAATTTTGGATGAATCAATACGAGACTTAATCATTCAACCTCATAACGAAGGACAGTAGATTTTTCTTGTAATCTCTAATGAAGTCAAACCATTTTGCACTCAAACTTCAACAGCTCAAGGTAGGCGTCGTTGATGATGATGTGTCATCAATGTAGGCCTAAGTTAGACCCTCAAGCTTAACTCAGGATCGTGAATAATAAGGTGCCATACCCATAAATATGGGGTGAATCCTTGATGAAAGAAGTAATTTGTGATTGTTGATAGGATCTTTGATCCCACCTGTTGTGACTTAGGTGGGTAAAACTCTTGCTTTTCTCGAGAAGATCTCTAAGTTTGATGATTTGTAAAGCGACCCAACAATGGAACGGGTTTGGGTAGCTCTTGTTCATCTACAATCCATGACTCTTTGCCTGATCCTAGGGGCTTTGACCCCACCTCAATGGAAATGTGCTTATAATGATAGCGTACTCCTTTCACCTTGATGAAACTGCATCTATATTTCATCCTTCATTGTAATGGTGCATAGCAGTAATGTAGGCTATCTTTGTTTATAATGGATAGGGATAAAAATGAATTTGCATTAGTCCCGAACTTCTTATTTATAAGCTTGAAGTAACAGTCCTTGATAGCCTCTTCCATAACCGAGTAAAAGTTGATGCATTGATTTATGCCATGCAAGGTCATGTCGTGCTATTTATAATATCATTTCATATTCTTAAGCTCCTCTTAAGAGGATATCTAATATCCTTCATAAAGATGAATTTATTGATCATTTAGAAGTAAATAGAAGATATGGTTGGCCTTTGATGCGTCAAATAGCATTGGGGTTATCCTCTTCTTTCCTTTTCCTCTTTAGGGATAAAAGAGAATTACATACATAAAGAGGTCCCTGTGTCAAGTCGGCAACCATGACTTTGGTTGAGTTACATTCATCATCTCTATACTATATCATATCGTCTAGGCAGGAAAGCAAAGTTTGACATTTTTGTCTCAGACCATCTCACTTGTTGAATGTTGTATCCACAATATTCATAATGTATTCAACCTTTGCTACTTGGTTAGCCAACATGACTAGAGTTGAGCAAAAATATCCTCTCGAGCCCTTCTTAATCTTTGGATGCAAGCAATTACATGCCAAGGCCACATATTGGGCCTCGATAAAATGTATTTGACATGTGACTAGTTCATAGATTTCTCGAAGAAGACCTTGACACTTTCACCTGCTTTCTAATGAAGATTCATCAAGTTTGTAGGATTTAGTTGAGGATGGATATTGTTCTAACGCTTAAGAAACACCTTCATTTCATCCCAAGTTTGGATTGATTCAAATGTTACGACGTATACCAACCATATGCTTGGCCTTTGAGAGACGACATGAAGCACTTGAATTTGTGGAACTCACTATCTCCTAATTCTCTACACTCGAGAATAAAACGAGTCAAATGCTATCTTAGATATTTATCATCTTGTCTTGAAAATGTAGTAACTTTTACTTTGAAACCTCTCGAGATATATACAAGACTATAAACCCATTTGGGGTATGGCTTATAATCAACTTTAATTTTGGGTGCCTAGAGCTCAATCTTGAATGCATTACGAACCAAATTGATAACTCCATCACGATTCATGGGTGTATCCTCAAACCCTAGGGGTTGATTCGACATATGATTGTTAAATGCTTGATGTCGGCGATGCGCGGGTGAAAGTGATATATGATAAGGTTCAAACGTATATACCTTGGGTTGGTACACCGACTTCTATTATAGAATCGGTGGCCAAATTCTATAAGTTGTGCAAATGATGAAAACTGACCCTATTTGAGCAGCCATGAAGCTTCGGGCATTTGATGGTGCGATTTATAGTCCCTTGGTGCACTAATTGGGATCGAGGCAACATATAGTTGGCTTGTGCTAGCGGTTTGAAAAGATAAAACTAGGATCAAAGAATGAGGTGATATCTAAATGATATTTATTCATCTATACTACAAATCAAGTCCTCAAGTCATAGAAGACCCTGGGATATTGTGACTCCTTGTATATGTGCCAAATATCGGCTCATGCTAGAATATCACTTGGGCACCGCTTCAATAGCCTCCCTCCTTTTGTCGATTAGCATGTTCTGGTCTCGAATGATAATTAATTGATTTGCGATCATAGTGGGTATGGACTCTACCATTAGGCAAAATAATTCCACTTGGAGATCTCCAAATTATCTTTACATCTAGCTAATAAATGACGAACGTTTATGTTCAAGGACAATATCGTTGTTCGATTGAGTATGAGGCAGAACCAACATATTATGACAAAACAGAGTTTGACCTGCTGAATCGTCTGGGCATGGCATCTTCGAATTATGAACTAATGAAGGTAAAGAATGACGATCAATATCCATACTAGATTAGGCCATCGGGTATAGTCGATCGGATCGAGTTTGCATAAACTAAGCAACCTTGTAAGGAAGAGTTTAGGTCACACGGGACATACCAAAGAATGTATTGTAGCCAAAAATGATGGCTAAACTCAAACGGTAAAATGTGTAGACCCGTTGTAGTGAAATGAGATATAGGGGCGTGCTAGAGAACTCTGACCCTCGTTCTTAAGAGGAGAAGGAGGTGGATAAGGTCTTAGGCCGTAGAATGAGTCCCTAGAATCCACTTGTTCATATTTTAGTTGCCGATGGGGTTTGGTAGGATAGTAGAGTACCTAGTGTTCTCCATTAAACGTTGAAAAAGCTAAGTTACTTCACTCCTAGGAAAGCAAGATAAAGAAAAGCAAAGGAACAAGAACTGTAAGTACTATTTATGAACTTTCAATTAAATAAAAGAGCACGTGCCAATCATTTTAGGCATAACTCTCAATAACTCCCTAGTTTTGTATTTATGTCACCCTTTTTACCGTCACATCGATTAGAGCATCCTAACTCACCCGATGATCCCTCCGTACTTCAAGATCAGTTCAAGGTAGTAGGCCTGACTTACATGTTTGGGGTGTCGACCCGTCGAGAGCTGGGTGTTCCTCTCTCTTCAAGACTCTTGAACCTCTGCTACTGGTTCTCCTGCATTTTTTTCATCAACAATATATATATATATATATATATATATATATATATATATATATATATATATATATATATATATATATATATATATATAGAGAGAGAGAGAGAGAGAGAGAGAGAGAGAGAAGAACCTACTCAATTGTAAATATAAGGTATGATAGCAATCCATGATTTTTGCATTCCAAAACAAAAAATAAAACCAACCCTTCCGCACACTTTGATGCGCCCATGAAAATGGACTCTTTTATTTGAGCTACCGTTTATGTGTGTGTGAGAGAGAGAGAGAGAGACGCACACACAGCATTAGACTTGCACACCGACTCCGTATACGAAAAATAATGTACGAGAACAGATGCCCATTATTGTGCCTGTTATGTTGCGGATCCCCGTTGTCGTTCTAATGGCAGTAGTCAGAGGTGGAGGCCTTAAGCAGCAAGCTCACCAACTGACTCGGGTTTGAGAAGAAGGGGCTGTGGTCTGTGTCCAAAGACATAACTTCACATGGTGCCCATCTCTTCACTAAGGCTTCTTGCTGCTCTGGCTTGAGCACTCTGTCGTTCGTTGTCTTAATGTAAACTCGGTTCACTTCATCAATTTTCTTATTCACCTCACTGCCGTCGAACCTCGCGGCCTGCAGAGCCCGAACTGGCACTGGCTTAAGCAGCATAGAAGCCAGAATTGAATCCTAGAAAACCAAATTACTTTACTTATAATTAGCAAATTAGCTGAATGGAAAATTTCAAAAGAGCGTCTAAATTAACAATAATGGGAAAAAAACACCTATATCAAAATTGTACTTCAAAAATTTGTTTAGGTCATCTTTTCCATTATTAGCAACAAGCATATCCACACACACACACACACACACACACACACAGAGAGAGAGAGAGAGAGAGAGAGAGAGAGAGAGAGAGAGAGAGAGATGGCATAAAGAGAAGTCTTGGGGATGAAAGAGCAAATGTTGAAAAGAAAGAAGCATCACATGAAGGGTTCTCTTTGTTTTGCGCAGCTTTCTCACGAGAGGGAAAGTCAGATCACATGCACAAAATGATCCGGTATCCTTTTTGAAGCAGGGATACTGGTGGGCCTGAACCGAACCTTATCCAAACCCAATACCAAGCCTTCTTCAACATTATGCGCCGCTAATTACGATTAACTGGATTCAATAACAAAAACATTTGGATCAATTTGTCGATCCAAATTCTTCATAGCGATGAATAATCTGAATCGGGTTACATGTAAATTAATCTCCATTACCTGATAGGGTAAGATTAGGTTTTAGGATGTTCAGAATTAATATGATTGACGAAAGATCCTATGAGCCGGTTTCGGTAATACTACTTCGAACAAGAGTCAAAATCCACCCCGTTGGCATCCCTGCTTTGAAGCACCAAAGATAAGATAAGCCCTTGAACTGGGGATATAAATGGATCATGTTCGAATCGGATACGACTTTTTTTCTTGGTACAATACGGAGGGGGAAAGCCAGATGTACACCTGAGCGTCAACTCTTGGCCCTCAACTTGTGAGTCGACCACCTAGCCAGGTCGAGTTACCACAGCAATTAGTTAGATGCTATTATAATTGATCACATATCTAAGTAAATATGCGAAAAACCATATCTGGATTCAAAAGCAAGGACTGAATTGGATTGGATATTGGGCATCATATACGTCATAAGAAACTAAATTGTAGGTCATAATAATCATATACACATGGTAAGACCAGAAATATAAGGAGACTACTATAGAAATTCGATGTGTAACACAAATATAAGATTATGGTAGTTTCAATATGATAAAAGATGGCTAAATAGAACTTGGTGACACGACCCGAATGTCACCCAAAGGCTCACCTTCTATGTCCACTCAAAGTGGCTTGAGAAAATTTGGGTTCTGTTGCATAGCCTGTTTTTGACATGAGATCAATCCAACCAATAAAATAAAATTGCTGAGAAAGAATTCCATAGATGCACCAAAACCTGACACGAACACGAGCTTTCACTTTGTTGATCCTAATTGAGTCAAACTATCAGGTCGTTTTCTGATTTGCCTTTTCTTCACATGAAGATGAAAGGAAACCCCAAAATGTCCATCTTAATCTTCACCAAAGTGACACCAAGAAAGCAGGTCGTGTTCAGATTGACCTCTATGACACAACACGAACACTTCAAACAAAAAATTGCCACCCTTACGACCTGCTTCAACTTTTAATAAAATGAAGCAACAGATTACCCATTTGTTTTCTTTTCATTTTACTATTTTGTGATTAAAGCAACACGAAGCTGTTATACCAACGTTACTTGAAAACGAAGCTTTAATTTGGAAGTGAGAACAATAAATAAAGAATCATCTTAAAAAAAAATTCTTGAAGAGTCGTTATTTAGGCACCTTTTTGTAACTAAGGTAGGAAATTGCCAGATGCATCTCTGAAAAGAGAAAAGGATCTAAAGAGGAATAACGTAGAAGCTAAGTTAGCTGTGGCCTAGTACGCTAGCTAAAATCGTGCCGTGTATTGTCTTAATCCAATTTAGCAAAGTAATTGGATTGGGTCCATTTGTCCAAGTCCAATTACCACGTTTTCTTGGATTATAGTTCTAAGTTTGTGTGCCAATTCATGTCCTGGGTTGCGCTTATGTCATGCCATATTCATGTTCGTGTAAGAAAACAGTCAACCCGCATCATGCAAGTTTCTTCGTGTTGCTATGGGTGGACACAAGCACAATACAACTTCTTTTGTTGTGGTCATGTTTTGGTTTTCTTGTTGAGTAATATTGTGCTTGTGATGTATTTTCCTCATGAAATCCATGTCAACCGAAAACGAGCCCATCATTTTTTATGTTACTTTAGGTGGGTAAAAACTTTGTGGGTCGTGTTCCTGTTATGTTTCGTGTCATATCTTGTCTTTCTAGACGTACTTCTCATCAAGAAGCTTTATTCAGGCATACCAACATGTGAATTAGTTTAATTAGAATTTGATGTTGCTCTTTTGGATTTAAATGCAAGCACGATCCACAGTAGAAAATGCCTGAAAAGATTCATGTAGCAAACCCCAACTAGTGGTAGGAAAAAAAAACTTGTTTTAACTAAGAATCTTCATCTTTTTTACATAATTTTTATCTTATAAATGATGCACTTATTTGTTTAAATAAAATATATTTTTGATGCAGTTTTTAATTGTAAAAGCAAAGAAGTTGTACGGGTTTAGCTTACCTCTTCAGGACTTTCATGATAAAGGATCTGTCTTTGGAACTCAGGCTTAAAGGAGACGCTTGTGGGAGGGTTCTCTGGCCCTTCGCCAAACACCAACTCCATTTCTTCTTGCAGATTTGGAACTCCCTGTTTGGGTCATCAAGCACAAAAGAATAATAGAATCAAGTAGATTAGCATTGCGGCCATGTGTAAGGATCGGACACAGAATATGTCAAAAGCAGCAAAAAGAAAGACTCGGACCCAGTTGATCAATGGGTCTACTCCACGTGCACCTAGGTTACTGGTAGGCTCAGGCCTGCACTAGCTAGGTTTCGAGGTAAAAAATACAAGTATATGGTACAACCATCAAATCTACAATCATTTGTTTTGGGCTGTCAATGCAGTCAGAATTCTGCAATCACTCTCGTGTCGTTTCGTGTCCAGTTTTGCATTAAATGGGTCTTAAAACTCAATATGATACATTTATCTCCTGTATATATGCTAAGTAAAAGCTTTATAAACATTACATAATCTATGATTTTGTAATTGATTTTTAATAGCGAAGCTGGGGTTAGACTGACTCGTTGGGATTGCCAACCAGTTGTTCTATTGCATGTTTTCGGGCACAAAGAGCAATAGTTTACTTGGTTAGATGGTCGACTCACAAGTTGAAGGACATGAACTCGATGCCAGAGGTGTGCATCTAACTCCAGCCTCCAAATTACACCCAAAAGAAATTCCCGTGGATTGGGAACTAATTTGTCTAAAAAGACCATACAAAATAATTTGTGGAATATAAATAGATAAACTTGGTGTGAATTTCCAAGATAATCTTACTTTTCTAGATAAGTAAATATGCAGGTAAAGGAACAAGGAACTCACATCTTCAAAGTCTTGAGGAGTCCAAAATCCGGATCTCAGCATGGTGGCGCACACGAACACAGCTAGCCTGATCTTGGTTGACCCGAATGTGTGGATGGCATGAGTGAGACTGAGCCCTCCCGCACTGTGACCCACAAGCACCACCTACAACACGTCCAAATAAATACCACCAAAGAAGTTCTAATATAAAATAATGATAATTATAAAGAACAAAAAACCTTTCTTGGCTAACTAAGACGGAAAAAGAAATTAAATGCAAAGAAAAGAATGAATCTTCTCAAGAACACGAAAAGAAAAAAAGTGAAAGCCTGTACCAACAAGAAAGGAAGCATGCAGCACATGCGTACGTTTAGGCACAATACAACCCCTCGCTAGAAGATAAATACAATGTGTGTCCGTATCTATTATACATATACAATAATGTATAGTTGTTGTAATTCTATTTCTTTTCTTATATACTGCATAATTCAATTTGACATGGTACTAGACAACATTAAGAATTATACAATTTTTTATTTACATTAATTCGAAAAAGTTTTGCTTCTAAATATACCAAAAACTTCCTAAAACGAAAATTAAATAGAACTTATTGCTACTAAAATTTCTTTTTTAAATAGTTTTCTCTTTGAATTTTCATTTTAGGAGTCATAGTTAGTGATTAATATGTTTTAGAATCAGTAAACAGTAGTTATTTTCACTGCAGATGCAAAAAGAATGTCTGGGGTTTCCGCGATCGCTGAGAGGTCCTGCAGTGTCCGTCAAGGGCCGTAGCTTCCGTCAAATTCTTCCCTACCGGACTTCGACCATACGAACTTTTAGTTGCTTTAAGCAAAGCGCATATATATATATATATTGATGATGGAAGAACTGAACTTTACCTTTTCATAGTGGGGAAGATTGGAGAGGAAATAGATGAGTGGTTGGTCGTATTGATCGAACGCGGAAATGGTGTTGGCGTCGGTGGAGTCGACGCCGGCACTGGTGAGGTCCAAACAGGTGACGGAGTGACCGGATTGCTGGAGAAGGTGCCTCACTTTGTACCAGCACCACGCTCCGTGCCCAATCCCGTGAACCAATACAAAGTGTTGCCTTCCGGCCACACCACCACCATCTTTCCCTTCTTCTCTCATTTACTGCTCTTTACACACAAGGAGAGAGAGATTGTGATTAGAAAGAGAAAAAGAGTAGGTGTTACTGAAATCGAGAGCCAGAGAGAAGGGGTGAGTGATCGCCTATGGAAGGTAGGCATTTATTGTTGCGTCCTCCACGGAGAAAGACTGAGTGTATGAGGCGAATATCTTGAAGCCTATAAACGTCATCACGTCGTCATCTTTTTCGTTTTCTTGCAGAGAGAGAGAGAGAGAGCGGAGGGGCGGGGCGTTGTACAGCATAGTAACGGACGGAGAACTGAAGATTATCATTTTTGCCAGACGGTTCGGAATTCCCTTCTCTTTAGGTTCCGATCTGAGATTTTTTCTTTTCTTTTCAATTAAAAAGAACGGACCCATCTAAGATGAACGTACTTCTAACTGTGAGGTGAACTCTCAGCCGACTAATTTGGTGATCGACGGTTTTATTCTTGGGACGGATTTAGGTCTTGGAGAGAGGGGCCACAGTGGGAAGTCCAGCACTGCATGAGTCATTGATTATCAAAATCAGACGGCCAAGATTTTACGTCACACTCGGTATTGTTGGGGTACTGTTATGTGTCTATTGAACTAAAATCATGCAATTATAATTGTTTCTTTTGGGTCAAGTTACCATTTTGCTATTTGTTTTTTAGAATCTTTAGGTTTGGTTAATGAGATAATGAATAATTTAATGGCCAATTGGCCATTAACTTGATTATTTCCTGTGTAGACGGATGCATGATTAGTTGTCAATGTAAGGAATTCACGTAATTTAATACTCATCGCTCGGGTCTGACTATAGGTGTCAATTTCGGACCCGACACAGAACCCCACACAAACATGAGAGGACAAAGTCCGATGCATGATTAGTTGTCAATGTAAGGCTTTCACGTAATTTAATATTCATCGCCCGGGTCTGACTATAGGTGTCAATTTCGGAACCCCACACAAACATGAGCGGACAAAGTCCGTATTCAGATCCATCCGAAGTGAAGTCCGTATTCATATCCATTCTAAGTGACACGAAAATAATAAAGTTTGTATTCCAGCTGTCCTGCTTTGACTTATATACAAAATTGCTCGGCAATGAATCTGATCCCAAACGCGCAACCCAAAAATGCCTTTGTTGGTTTTGACCCATACTGGCATAAAAATATCGGGTTGGCTTGACCTGTTCTGCTTGATATATGAATATGAAATAACACGACACAAACACAACCCGACATATGTGATTGACACTCCTGCTTACAGGAAGCCCGTCTATTCCTAGTTTCTTTTTAAAGGTCTATTTATCCGAAAATTTTAATTGGATTTGCACCACTTATCCAGAAGTGATGGAACAACCAGCGGTATTTTCTGCATAATGGAGTATCGGCAATCGCATATCCCATTGTGGTGGCAAAATATGGTCGGGTTTGGGTTGATTCTAGTCAACTCAATTTAAAATTGGGTCTGAAATTTAGAACCTAACCCGGCCCACCTTGATTTGGTTTTAGGTCAGCATTATAATAGGGTTCAACAGTTTCAAGAATAAGCAGTTAGGTTCAGGTCTTGCCATGTATCGTTTTTAATTGGGTCCAAGTTTGCTGAACCCATTACCGTTCGGTTTAGGCCTAAGTTTAGAGTTAAGTCTGGATATTAGTCCATGTAAATTGACTAAAGTGTTTATTTATGTTATTTAGTTTGGGTCAGGTGTAGCTGGTCCGATCCGGTTCCCTTTGCTTACACATGACCCAGTTTCACCCGTCACCCGACCTTGGAGGATCCGTACCAAACAGTCGCCAACGAACTATTTCAGTTCTTTACCGAAAGAAATCAGTTGGGAAAAAGCAAAGGATAAAAACACTGCATGTGCACCTCGCACATGGAGCCGGTGTAGCCGGGACGGAGGGTGCCCAACGAGTCAATTTCCGCACCATGGCATACACTCGTACTCTCTCGGAGAGAGACAGCCGAATAATGTTTTGATTCATAATTTAATTTTATACAAACATCTCCATTGTTAGGTCAAGGGTGGAGATATGAATTAAAAGTATCCTTGTAGTTTTGTATAGTGTATTTAAATATAAAATAATTCAAATCTCAACCATTAATCTCAAAGATAAAACAATAAAAACATTGTGTCAAATTAAGTAGCAAAAGATATTGACTTCATATATATATATATATATATATATATATATATATTTGAATTATTGTATATATTTTATACATTAGAGAGAGGGGGGGCCTAGTCCCTACGGAGTTCTCATCCATGCTCAATCATCCTCAAACATTTTCACCATTTGATCGTTATTAATGTAATCAAACAGTAAAAATGTTTGAGGAGATTTAAACATGTATTAAATTGAGCATATACTATTATATATATATTGTATGCATATATAATGTTTGCTTATAGTTGTTGGTATAAGGATCCAAACCAATTTCTACTAACCCCTCATAAAAAGAAAACAGGCAAAGTAGTATCGCAAATCCCACCTTTCATCTCCACAAAAGATTACACGTGTTTTGAGATGTCAAAATGGGTCTGGTCTGTGGGCCGGTCTCGACCTACCCTTGAAAAATCCAGTCCGACCTGTCAACCTTCTGTATGCACACGAAAAATGACCTAAGTGCCCAAGCCATGCACCCTCTGTTGTTTTGAAGCAATGGAACAGAAGGGCCTCTTTTCTTTACAAAAGTGTTACCATGCTGGGCATTTGTATCACTTGCTTTGTGAGCAATTGCACTCGTTGCATTCCGTGCTTGTCACTCATGAAAACACTCCCTCAGGACTGGGCCGGGTCAGCTATTTTCATGACAGCTTTGGCCCCAACCACATTTGTAAGTAGTGGGTGGCCCCTATCGCCCCATTACTAACAACAACCATAAAATGCAGGAAGAAGGGTCCCCTTCCCAGATTTCATGAGTTGCATTTCGAAAATATAAATGTTATTAAAACCGTTTTCGTTTTGAAAAGGTTCCATGCATTTTTCGGATGAAAGGGAATGACTGTTAAAAAGGAAAGCCGAGAGAGGAAAAGTCAGAAGATGAAAAAAAGCATTTATATATACAAAAAAAATACAGAAAATGTGTGGTGTGTGATACAATACAATCTTATGAGAAAACCCTTTGTGGGTAACCTTAACCCTATCACTCTCTCCTCTCCTCTCTTCTTCTTCGTCTTATTTTACAGGAATATAAGACTCGATACACAAAATAGGAGAAACAGATAAAGGAAGCAAGGAAAAGAATCAGCACTAATCTGCATCAGTCGCCTCTAGAAAAGAACAGCGGCCCCAATATCTTGTATCAAAGCCTCATTGAAGCTCCTCGGTAACTCTGACAAGTACGTCGGTTCTATAAAGAAAGAAAAATATTGAGGGAGCAATTTTAATGAAGCTGGAAAAAATGAGGCAAGTAAGTTCATTTTATAAATAACAAAAAAAAGGTGAGAGGGAAAGGGAGAAGAAATGCAAAGACAACCGGAAGTCACCTTTAGAAGGTGGCCTTAGGCAGGTCATAGGTTTGAAAAGTAAACAAACGGCCTGAATGTCATAGAGACCAGGCAAAGAGAAAGAGAAAACAGAAAAGGCCAGGCCAGCAGAAAAGAACTATTGGCGGCCTCCTCTTTGTTTCCTCTTTCTCTTTCTCTCCTCTATACTAAAACCAAAGAGGAAGAAAGGGTAAAAGTCAGGCGGCGAAAGCCAGACCAAGCATGAGGCGAAAGCCGGGTTAGGCCAAAGCGAAGACCAAGCCAAGCTAGCGACCAAGGCCTGCCGACGACCGGTCGGACTCCCTCTCTCTTTAGACCCTCTCTCTCCTACGAAAATAAAGTTACCATTTTGCCCCTATACAAAAACTTAAACTACGACATACAACGGGGCAAAATTACCGAAATGTAAAGATATTTTGATGCAAAAAGATTGTTGTACCCTTATGCGTATATGAAACTACAAAAAATCAGTGAGTAGTTTTACTGATTTGTCCTTGATCATTTTAGGAAATTATAGAACCCATGATTCAGGTGGTTTTACGAATATACCTCTCTCAATTTTATAGATTATCCATTATGCCACTTAAGAAAAGTACAAGTTTACACTTGTACTTTGAGAAATACTGAGAACAATATTTTTTGCATATAGTCCCAATTTTTATGTTATTTCGAGAATGGTACTTACAAGTTAAATAAACTGTAGTATAATGCCTGAAAATATTTACTCTTTGGTTTTTATTGTATTTCTAGAAACATACTTGTATGTTAAATAAACTGCAGTAAAGAGCCTAGAAATATTTACAATTCAATACTTAAAATTTATGGATATTACATTTAGGTGCCTATTATTTTTTGTTATTGATAATTTATGAAATGTCTTATGTTAATCCATCTGATACATATTTTATATTTTTTTATCTCAAAATGTACAGGCTCTCTACTTATTGTCTCTACTAAAAAAAAAAAAATATTACTTCTAAAATTTGTGTGTGAATTGGCAAAGACTGAAAAGTTAAATGGGCTAAATTTTTAAATTTGGAAAAATAGAATTCCACTGGTCTTAACTTTAGAAGGAGTAGATTATGTACTTAGAGAAACGATTTTACCCCCTACTCCAGTTGCAACAGATGAAGGAAAAGAAAAATATAAGACATTAATAAAGGATGATACTATAGTAGGACCATAATATTGACCTACATGGAAGATGACTTGATTAAGGTCTTTGAGTAATATGAGACTGCCAAAGAATTATTTTATTCCCTGACAACTAAATATGATACTACAACTAAGCTATATAACTACTTATTCAGAAATGCAATTCTTATAAAATAAAAGAAGGTGATAACATAGTTGAACATGTTAACCAAATGTTGGTAATGGCTAGAGAATTAGTTATAGAAAAGTCAATCATTCATAAACCAATACTGATATCCACAATTCTAAAGAGTCTACCACCTTTCTTAAATATGGTAACTACAACACTTAGACTTGGACAAGATTTTACCATTTTAGAACTCTCACTGAAACTAACAATTGAACAAAAACAAAAAGGGAAGGTTAGTTATTGCTCAAGATGATTTAGGGTCTAGTTACAAAAACAACCATGATAAAAGAAAAACAAATAAGAAATTTGATAAGAATAAAAAGTAGAGTGGTCAAAACTTTAAGAAATCACAAGAATCCGCTTCTCGGGTAAAGTGCTTCAACTGTGTCAAGACTACAAAATAAATTGAAGTAACAAGAAAACCAATGCTAAAAACAATCAACGACGCGTCCCAATAGAGAAGTAGGACATAATCTGCATCATTTGTGAGTGCCTCTATATGGATCGCCTGATGACTAGTTGGTGGATCGACTCTAGAGCGACACAACATATATCAAAGAGCAAAGTAGGAGCAATGGACCTGAAGGAATATAAGTCTGACGAACATCGAGTATATATGGAGAATAATATATTTTCTAATATTCTTGGGGTTGGGTCCTTTAGGATTTTTATAGAAAGTACACCGATTGTGTTTATTTATGCATTAATTGTGTCCACTATCAATCCCTACCTTAGCAAAGAAAGGGTTTGAGGTTAGGTGTGTCCCTAACAAAGTCATTGTGGGAAAACATTACAGGATAACTTTTTCTGATTTATTTAATATTGAGCATGGATTGTTCAAACTCAACATAAATGAAAATGAAGATTCTTCTTCTTCTTATATTGATAGTGTTTATGTGATTGATGTAAATGTATGTCATAAAAGATTGGGTCACATAAGTTTAAAGAAGTTAAGAAAATTAACCAACTTTAACTTATTGCTAAATTTTTATGAAAAATTATTTATATGGACCTTTTAAAGTAAAATCATATCAAAAAAAGGTTTATTTTATAACCTTCATCGATGATTACTTGAGATATACCTATATGTATCTCTTAGTACATAAATCTAAAGTACTTGAAACATTCAAAAAACATAAGCAAGAAGTTAAGAATCAATTGGGGCATACAATCAAAGTCTTGAGATTGGATAGAGGTGGAGAATAGACTTCTATAGAATTTTTAGAATTCTACAAAGACTTTTGTATTGCAAAGAAAAATACAATGCCGATGACACCTCAACAGAATGGTGTAGTAGAGAGATATAGCAGAATCATATTAAATATGATAAGGTCTATGTTAATAGATGCTTCTTTGTCAATGGTATTTTGGAGAGAAACAATAAGTAAAACTGTATATATACTCAATAAAGTTTCATGTAAAGCTATATTCTCTACATCATATGAGAAGTAGTTTAGAAGAAAACCACACCTAGGTCATCTTAAGCGGTGAGGATCTATCACTCATATGAAGATCCTTGTTCAGTCTAGAGATAAGCTAGGCAACAGGTCCTTGAGATGTATATTCATTGGATATCCTTGTTCACTGTGTTCATAACATGCTCAAAAGAAATGAAATAACTATATGTTATATGCCAACTACTGATATGTTGGTTGACCCCTTAACAAAAGGCATCTCAGAAGAGTTGTTTACTGAATATGGGGTTGAGATACGCCTAGTGTATAAGTGTAGAAAATACACTTTGTTGTGAGTTATGCATGAAAAACACATTGTTTGTGGGAAACCGCATAATAGATAAAAGTTGCAACTTACTTACAAAAGAAAAAATATGATACAACTTGGTAAACCCCAAAGTAGTGGGAGGCAAAACTAGTGTGTCAAAGGTTGGCTCTAGTGACCAAGTGGGAGATGTAAGTAGTGAGTGGCTACTATCGACCCCATTACTAACAACAACCATGAAATGCGGGAAGAAGGGCCCTCTTCCCATATTTCATGAGTTGCATTTTGGAAATATAAACGTTATTAAAACTGTTTTTGTTTTAGAAAGGTCTTATGCATTTTCTGGAAGAAAGGGAATGACTGTTAAAAAGAAAAACTCGAAAGATGGAAAAAACCATGTATATATATAAAAGAAATATAGGTAAAATGTGCGGTGTATGATACAATACAATCTTATGAGAAAACCCTTTGTGGAAACCTTAACCCTATCTCTTTTATCTCTTCTCTTCTTCCTCATCTCATCTTAAAGGAATACAAGAGAATACAACTCGGTACACATAACAGGAAAAACAAATAAAGGAATCAAGGAAAAGAACTAGCACTGATCTGCATTAGTCAACTCTGTAAAAGAACCGTGGTCCCAACATCATTTTCCCTTTGGCCCACAAGGTCGGGTTGGGCTTTACTGACTGCTCTACTAGTTTTGACATATATAAACACTGAACGTTGAGCTGTTAAGGTGGAGTAGGTGATGTGGGGAAGCTAGGGAGAATGGAGTAGATGACAATGCAACAAGTGTTGGGATACCATGAATAAACCAAGAATAAACACACACTCACACACACACACACACACACACACACACACACACACACATATATATATATATATATAGTGGTTCGTGTTTACACATCTATTAAAAGATTTATATTATTTGATTCGTGTGATAGTGATGAATATTTGAATTTAAACAAATGAAATACATTGTATATTTTGCTTTTAAAATCTAAATTTGATGGTACCAATCAAACAACAATGGATGGGTTTAAGCATATACCACAATCCCTCCCTCCCTCTCTCTAATATATATATATATATATATATATATATATATATATATATATATATATATATATATAGAGAGAGAGAGAGAGAGAGATTTTGTAGGAAAACGCATGCGATGAAACCTAACAGCCACAGCAGTTGCAGTGGAGCGCACCCCAAAATTTTTGGAAGAACTCTGTTGTGTTTGGTACGCATTGCGTTTCTCCAACATTCTACATGCACACTTGCATGTTTGTTTGTTTGGTATTGTTGGAGAGAGAGAGGGAGAGAGTAAACCTAAACAAATAGCAATAATTAAAAACCTCCTAGACCTAAACAAATGGCAATATTGAGAAACCTGTTCTGCAATTTGTATTGAGCACAACATGATGTGATGATGTATGTGATCTAGATCACGGAATTGGCATCTATTCCCGAATCATACGTCACAACCGTAGCTCCATATATTACTCTGCAGGTTTATCCTGAATAAATAAATGGATCTATTCTTTGTTACCAATCTTGACCAAAGTTGTTACGATAGAAAATTGATTTAAGATGTTTTGGTATCTGGTATCTGATAACCCAAATAAGAAAACTGGCTTTATCGAATTAGGAGAGCAGAATATGTAGTTCATAAACTGTTATTATCTACTCAATTGCATCACCTTAGAACCTCAAGCTTCATTTGATGCATTCATGCTTATTGGTCAAAATGTCATGTATCTGTCTCTCTCTCTCTCTCTCTCTCTCTCTCTACATATATATATAATTATAGGAGAGAGAACGTGGTGATCATTTGGCTTCCCGCTGATCAATCCCTTGCAATCTCCCTTTCTCTCAACCTCTCTTTTCCTCTAGGTTGTAAGAGAGTGTGAGTATAGAGATGCAAGGCTTTTTAGGTTACGAGAAGAAGTGGTGTCCATTTGGCTTCTTAAAATCTCTATCTTTCTTCTCTCTTCTTTCTCTTTCTCCTTACTTCTCTCTTCCTTTCTAGTGAAAGTGAGGATGGGGAGCAATGAATGAAGCAAATTTATTTAGGAGCTTTTGTGCTTGTATAGGGTTTTGAAAGTGTTCATACGTTGAAAAACAAAGGTGACATGTATGGTCAACTACTACATGTATGGATGGTGCCTTTGTAAAGTGGTTAATATTGTTCAATACTTTATTGTCTTGTTGATAAGATTTTATATATTTTACTTTGAAAGATTCCTCTTTGTTTGTTTGTATTGCTCATATTCTATGAAACCCTTAAGTTCCTTTTGTTAGTTGAGTGTATACACACTCTCACGGATATACACACAGATACTGTAATGTCATCGCTTTATATAGGAGATGCAACGCGGTATTGTACGGAGGATGCTCTCATAGATGATAACAAGGAGAAGAAGAAGCCAACCCTTTACGTTACGAGGAAGATACACCAACCTCAAATACTAAGATTGATATTGTAGATAGTGAGGATGAGGAATATTAGATAATGAGGATGAGGAATATCCTGATATGCTAGGATTACTCTTTAACTTTAAAGGTTACATTGCTTATAAGATATGTGTGGACTATGCACTCTCAAACTTCAATATAAATTTATGTAAATACTCTCTATAAATGTATTGATATTAATACTCTCTATTCTAATGTATATTTACAAACAATACATACACGTTACACTGTGGATAGAGCCTAACTAGTAAAGAGAACGAATGTTAGGCCCCAATATTGGGTTGAGCTTGCAGACCACAGTGAAGTAGATAGGCAAACTTACTATAGAGGTGATTGATCATGCATTGATGATTACTTTTATCGAGCTTTGGCAACCAAACACAAACAACTTCCATATGTCATGGGGTGGGATAACTATAACACTTCACGATGTCCATGAGATACTTGGTCTTCCAATAGAAGGCTAACTTATTGCCTTGACACAAGAGATGATGGTTATAAGCAGAAAAAAAATTTTAGGTGACGTATGAAAATGGATATTGGACGTATGAAAATGTATATTGATGAAGTCATATATGAGATTAAGTTCAGAGCAGTTAAGTTTAAACTGCTCTAAACTAATTTTTCAAGGAGGAGAGTGAGTAATAAAAATAAGACCTTATTTTTTTATTATATCAGTTAGGGTGCATGTTGTATCATGATGAATTTAGAGATAGAGTACCGATAACACTTGTAAATATGTTGGTACACGATTGTAGGATGGTTGATAGTTACGTGTAGAGTGTAGTTACATTAGCATATTTGTATAGACAACTAGAAAAGGCATCCCAGATAGAAGCACAATAACTTAGTTGACATACTTCTTTACTTAAGGTAATATTGTTTACTATTATTGCTTGCGTTATGTTTAGTTCAACTTTTTTTTTTCTATTAAGAAGATATAAACCATAATTTCTGTTAACTCATTCAAAAAAATAAAGTCTAAGAGTCTCTTAAACTTTTTGAGGTTAATAAATTTATAGGACCAAACAATATCTCTCTAAAAATATAAAAAAATCTTAGGAGGAACGGGTCTCACTTGGCTTACAAGATTATTTAATCCAATATAGATCAAACCAAAAGATATTTAAGGCATGGAGAAAGAATATAAAATTATATCCTTAAGAACAAGGGATATTCAAAACTATATAAATTATTTGGGTATCAAGTTGATGAGTTATACAATAAAATTAGAAATAATTATTGAATGGTTGATGAGACAAGTGTCAAGGATAATAAAGAACCAATTTCGATAATGCTAGAGAGATCTACTAGTGAGGTAGTTCACTTATCGGGACATCTTATGAAACATTTTAGAATAAAAATAAGAATATTTACAAGGTATCTATTGATTTAGATAACCTTAAAAAAGAGAGGTATCCCATTGATGTTCATTAATTTTATAAGATATATATATGATTAGACATGTCCATTTTTGGGCTGATTATGGTTTGGATCTAGAACCCTTCAAAATAGGTAATTTTATAAAAGTACTTTTAAAAAATACTTGAAACAAGCGGCTTACTTTTAAAAAATACTTGAAACAAGCGGCTTAAAACCACCGGTTTATGTTTGGATGAGCCCCAATTCTAATTTCATTGGTTCTCAATTTAATGGATTCTTGACCTAGTTCAGTTCTGATTGGAACCACCAGACCAGTTAGGAACTGGCCATATTTATATACGATAGTGCACAAACAAGTGTGAGGGATCAAAGGCACCACACAAATAAACAAAGTATTAAGTACCTTGTTGTTGAATTAATAATGGATTACATCAAAGATTAGCTTTGAGTTTGTAGTTATTTACCTTGGACATTGACAAACAAACAAAGCATATTGAAGACAAAGTACCTTGTTGTATGTTATTTATAAATGATATTGTATTAGCGAACGAGTCCAAGGAAAAAGTTAACAAAAATTTAGAATTGTGAAGAGAAACATTAAAAATATAGTTTTTGATTTAGTAGAACAAAAATATAATATATGAAATGCAAGTTTGATTATTTAGTTATTATAGATGATCTAAAAATTAAAATTCCAAAAATTACATCCTTCAAAAAGAAAGTTTTAAATACATAGGGTCAGTTTTTCAAAACAATGAAAAAATTGATGAAAATGTAGCACATGAAATTAGTGAAAGTTGGTTCAAATGAAGAGGTACAATAGATTTTCTATGTGACAGAAAGATACTATTAAATTTAAAAGGTAAATATTATAGAGTATCAATTAAACCTACTATACTATATGATTCTTTAGGAAGTTAATCTTCAATATGCACAACTGTTAGAAATGAAAATATTGAGATAGATGTAACCATACAAAGACAGATTATATTCATAATGAGCTTATCGTAAACAAATTCAGAATAACACCAACGATCAATAGAATAAAGGACAGTCATTTGAGTTGGTTTTAACATATGAAAATGTAATGAAAGGAATCTTCAATAAAAAGGTGTGAGAATCTAAGTGGTGAAAATGTTAACATTGGAAGAGAAGACCATAAACATGTCAAAAAAAAGTGATAAAGAATAATCTAATATGACTGAAGGAAGCTCCAGTAAGAAGCTGTGAGAACATAAGTGGTAAAAATGTCAAAAGAGAAATAAAGAAATCATAAAAGTATCGGAAGAAAATGATAAAGAATGATCTAGCTTTGTAGATACAAGAAAGAAGACGATAAAAGTAAGAGTATCACCGAGATTTGAGGTCTTTCAATGGCAACACCTAAATTAGGTTCTATGAGAGAAAGGGAACATGATATAAAATGTGTTAAATACATTACATAAAGCCCTAATACGTTTAATAAGGGAAACATGACATTACATATCAAATCAGGACAGACCTGATCCATGTTTGATCTTTCCTCGGCCACCCTCCCGACCCAAGCTGTTGTTCTCTCTCTCTCTCTCTCTCTCACACACACACATCCCATCCTTGGTACACAGAGAGCATGACTCCAAACATGAACATGCTGGTAAATTCTTATACTATATGAAAACCTGAAATCAGGGATATGCATCGGTCTGTTCGGTTCAACAACCGAACTTAAGCGGAAAAAATAATAATCAAATGATCTCCAAATCTTAAAACTTACACTGAACTTATAGGCAGCCAAATTGAAGAAAACTGAAAATTTTCGATCCACTTTGATCAGTTAATAGGTGCAGCCAAAATTTATGAGTGAAAGAGGTTTTGTAAGAACATACATGGGAGAGAACTCTCTCCTTGCTCCGTAATAGGTAATAGAAAATCTTCGTATTTTTGTTTGAAGAAATTGGGTTCTGTTTTTAGTTTTTGATAACATAGAATATAAAAAAAGGAGAAGAAAATAGGTTCGAGCCTATATGCAAATTTTGATTCTACGGAACCTTAATTCATAACAACCTACTTACTTAAAAGAGAGAAATGAACCAAAAAAATTGGTTTTAGGACTTACTTTAAATCGCTCCTAATTTGCGTGGACTTGTGTCGCTTCTTTTCACAAAAAAACTTCTTATCCTACTCTACAAGGATTAACCTCTGCATTACTGATTTCTTTGGCTATTTCAAATCTGAAATTTCTGCATACATGCTTAGGAAGAGGTGAGCTTTGAGGAAAAATTCTTGCTATTCAGGTAGGGATATTGGATGTCTGGCTTTGATTGAGTCGGCTTGTTGGGTAAAGCTAGTGGTTTAAGTTTCCAAGGACTGATTGGGTCTTGTTTTAGGTTACCTAGGGGCAATTGGGTTGGTTTACTAGAGCTTTAGGAGGATGTGACTCCCTAGATATTGGGCACGGTTCGGGTTAGGGACTGGTTAAGTTGGTTTGGTTAAATGGCTTGAGATTCAACTAGGAACTCTTGGATCACCTAGGATTTACTACGGATGTTGTTGGATAAAGTGAACCTGAATTAGGCCAAGTAGGACTGATATTGACAGTAAGTGAGATACCAATGCAAATTTACAAAAGGCCGAACCAATGCATATACAAGTTCGTGGTCAAGAAAACATCAGCAATGTGTCACTTTTATGGTGTATCGGATTCTCATCGAGGAGGCATCAATCAAACTGAAATTCTAGAAGACGAAGTGTTGGAGTTGAGCTCTTAGAGATGGTACAATTCTTGAATAGTTGGTAATCAAAAGATCAAATTTAATAACCTAAAAAGAAGGTTAGGATAGTGCTATTCTTCGACACATGCTAAACACTAACCTTTAAGTTTATTTGTTGCCATTAGTATCAAATAATCAAATGTAATAGATCCCAACAAACATCTTCCTGATACAATGAAGACCCTCAATTCGTCTTACATGAACAAAACTAAGTCATAAACAATCTGGTAAAGTAAAGATGATAATGTTGTAAATCTAATTAACGCTTTAATAGGACTTGCAAACTCTCTTAAAAAAACTTAGTAGAAAATGACTCAGATAAAAAAAGTTGGATGAATCTTATTTATAATACCACTATATATAGACATGGTGAAGATGTAACTTATGATATGCTACTAGTAAGCATAATTGTTACTCAAGAAGGTGACTTTTAATATCATAACATGGATGTTAAATATTCAAAAATTACAACCACTTCATGTGCTACTAATGGGCACAATTATCACTCAAGTAAGTGGAGTCTTAATGCCAAAATATGACTGAAAAATACTAAAGAGTTACAACCACTACATATTCTATTAATGAGCATAATTGTCACCTAAGTAAATATCTCTTAATGCCACAATATGACTGAAAAATACTTATGAGTTACAACTACTACATGTGCTACTAATGAGTATATTTATTACATAAGTAAGTATCTCTTAATGATAACACATAGTTGCACCCATAATCTTTACCTAATATATTTTGGTATTTTGAAAATCACCCAACAATCTTCACCATTTTCAAAATATAATTCAAAAAATAATCACTTTAAAAATCTTATAATTTTGATAAAGGTATCTCATGATGTGAACCTTTACCTAGCAAAACATGGGTTTCACTCATATGAATTAAATAGTAGACAAACTTTAAACTACCCAATTTAATTGAACAAGTATGCATGTTTTACAATGCAGGTATATGTCATGAGCCTTGTATCCGGTATTCTTTTTCATGAGTACTTAAAAGTCAATCCCAAGACTCTAAGAAGTGACCATACTTCACACTCTCATAGGTAGACTCTATAAAAAGTATCTCATATAAGTACTTTAGTATATATATACTATAAGTATATTAAAAACAAAGCTCAAAATTTTCTTTTGCTTTATGTAACCAAGTACCTTTTCTTTTGAGGAGAAATAGGAATCACTTGGCTCACAAGACTATTTAACAAAATATGGAAAAACCAAAAGATGCCCGAAGAATGGAGAGCAAGTACACTTATACCCATATATAAGAACAAGGGAGACATTCAAAATTGTGCGAATTATCGAGGTATCAAGTTAATGAGTCATACTATGAAATTATGAGAAAGAATTATCGAACGTAGGTTAAGATAAGTATCAAGTACAATAGAGAACCAATTTGGATTTATGCCAGGTAGATCTACTATTGAAGCGATTCACCTTTTGAGACGTCTTATGGAATATTTTAGATCAAAAAAGAACATTCACATCATATTTATGAGGGAGGGGATGTAATTCTTTGCTTTGTTTACTCTCAAGTGGTTTGGTTTCTTATGAAGGATTATTTACAAGAGAATGACCCGACTCAGGATTGAGAATGTACATAGGTTTTTTCTAATGTTTTTTGGTGTCTACACATTGGGATTTCTCCTTGGTTTCTTAGGTTTTTTCAAATGTTTTTGGTTTTCTAAATATATAAGTTTTTTGGATTTTTGTTTTGGAAAGTGGGGTCTTCCATCAAACCTATAAAGAAAACACTACGAATCAGATTCCAAATAGGAGGTTTAAGCCATAGGTCTCGGTGTTAGTGAGCTCTAGGTCACCCTTGACCCAAGTGGTCTTAGGTGGGGGTTCAGGGGAGTATCAATGGGTCATAGCCTAGCCCATATCAATCTGGGCTTGGTGATGGGATGAGAGGTTCCAACCTCCCTTGACCTTTATTCCCTAAACCTTGATAAGGTACATATCCCATATTTAACATCATGTTTTAAGGTTTCTTGAGTTTAGAAAATTTTGTATAAAGAGGATGGCCTTGGAACAATGTGTCATCTATGGTGTGAGTGGAATTATGCACCTTAGCTTGCTTGGCATAGTCTAGGATTTGGTCAGTTTGGGTACGGAGTGGTTTATGTAGACTTGACTCTACAATGACCTTTTCTTTGCCACATGTTTCACTCAAAATTAAATGGAAGGTTCGAACTCCCTTAAGACTTGGGTTGTCTTTATCGAACACCACTACAACTTAGTTTTCTCATGGGATTTTGATACATCTATGAAAGGTTGAGAGAACGGCTTGGAGTGAGTGTATCTAAGGCCTCCCCAACAACAAGTTGTAATGAGGGTTGATATGTAGAACATGAAACAACCCTATATGTGCAATAGGTCTGATTTCCATGAGAAACTCAATCGACCCTAATGGATGAGAGGAATTGTCATCATACTAGGTGATGACAATTGTACTTGGTTCTAACCTTGCTATGGGAACTCCAATTTGAAATGCTACATATAAACGAAGGATATTTAGACCTCCTCTCCCATCAACCAAGCATTTTTCAAGAGTGTGGTGATTCAATACCACTTCTATGTGTAAGGCATGGTTGTGATTGTAACGAGTCTACCCAACTCATCATTGTAAAATATAATTGGAATCACGAGATTGGCAGCATAGACAGGTTTTGTCTCGAATTTGGTTTCTATAATTTTATTTTCGACCTTACCCATGTCTAAAATTCTTATAAATTTTACTAGGTGTTAGCCAGTTTGTGTGCAAGGTTCAGATCGATTTTAAGAATTGTTCGCTTACAAACAGGGTCTGGAAAATTCGAGGATCACATAGATACAGGATGCAGAAAACAGAGTTTTCGGTTTAGAAACTAATGATACATCCGGTTTGATATTTAATATGTTATTGATAATCCAATGAAATTAAGATTAAAGACTTGTGTCTGTTTGGGGAGGAACTCATCTACATATAAATTGGTTGTTTTCTACATATTAAATAATCTTATAGAGGGAGAAAGCTCTCTTGAAAGATATATGCGATCATAGTCCAATGCCTATTTCTATATAATCTTATAGATAGTTAATCCACTATAAGAGTGATTTACATACTCATATCATTGCATGTAAAAATTAGGTGCTAATGGCCCTCTTATGGCTTCATAATTTAATTGGGAAGAAGTTCAATAATCAAGAAAGATAATAATATCTTTCAAGCGTAGAAGAGATAGAGAGTATAAGGTATAATCTATATTGGGGTAGATGCAACCAAATCTCAAACAAGTTGACAGCCTTCTTACTATTTGTCTTAAGCATAGATTTGGAGCATTTTCTCTCAATTATTACAATGAATTGGAGACAATTGCTCCCAAATATTACATTTGAAATTGAATAGAATTGAAATGGGAAAGAAATAGTGATGAGAGAGAACCTAGCTAGTGGTTTGGAAGACTTGGGCGAACTTGGCTTGGCCGGTGACCTTGGGCAACTCTCTTGCCTTGGGACAACTCTTCCCTTTCCCTCTCTTTGCTGGAATTTCTCTCTTGATTTTTCCTCCTTCAATCCTAGCCCCAAGGGTTGAATTTATAGAGTGCTTGGGAAGTCTCTAGAGAAGGAATATACTTTGGCATCTTCCTAAAGACTTTCATGGATTGGGCTGGCTTTTTGTGGATCCAAATCAAGCCCAATTCAGCCCATGTCTTGCTGGTCCCATAGGTGTCACATGGGGCACATGGTCATCCATGGTTTTAGTCAAGGTAGGTCCTTGATGCAGCCCACCCCCTACTTGGTGTTGTTTTGGCATAGGAGCAACCCGCCTCTTGTAACTTGATATGACCCTTAGTTCCATTTGGTGTTAACTTTGACTCAACCTAGGCCTTCACATGTCGTGGCAGAGTGCAACCCTTGGTTGGCGTTGACCTTGACCCATCTTGGCTGAGCACAACTCTTGACTTGATCTTGATGTTGGCTTGTCTTGATTCAGTGCACCCCATGGTTCCTTTGTAGCTACTTTGGTTCAATTTGAATTGGGCCCCTTTGGTGCAACTCTTTCTTGACTTGTCTTGAATTGAGTGTACTTTCGTGCAAAGCTTATCTTGATCTTGTCTTTAAGTTGGACTTGCTTTGTTTCCTGTCTTGAACCTGGCTTGACCCAATTGCATTTGGGGTGACGTGTGCTTCTTTATCCTTCTGGGTGAATCACCTCTTTCTTATTCTCGAAAAATCTCCTGGTTGATTTGGACTTTCTTTGGATAGGATTTCAAGATTTCAAAAAGATTTCTTTTTGAAAAGTATGTTTGGAAAATCTAAAAACTTTTAAATGGCTCTTTCAAAACAATTTTGAAAATAATGAGGTTTTGAAAAGATTTGAATTTTTGAAAATTTTGTACTTGGGATAAATTTTGTTTACAAAAATTTTTGGTGTTTACAGATGTGTACATGGAACAACTCAAAGGTTTTGTTTTACTTAGACAAAAATATAAAGCTTACAAATTAGTCAAGTTCTTACATGGTTTAAAACAAGCCTCTAAGTAATGATATCAAAAATTTGATTAAGTTGTTCTTCAAAATGGTTTCAAAATAAATAAATTGGACAAATATATTTATAGCAATTTTCATCATGAAAAATATTGTTTCATTTGTTTAAATGTTGATGATATGCTCAGTTTTTTTTACTTATTTAAAAGAAGTAGAAAGGTTAAAAGGTTTTTGTTTAGTAATTTTGACATGAAAAACATGGGAGAAGCAAATGATATTCTAGGCATTAGAATAAAAATAGAATAAAATAATATAGGGCTTACACAGTTTCATTATATTAAAAAGTTTTAAAAAATTTGATTATTTTGATTCTTTGTCCTATCTCTTCTTTATTTGATGTAAATATTAAGTTAATACCAAACAAAGGATGTCTCATGGCATGGTTAAACTATGCTAAAAGTGTTGGATGCTTGATATACGTTATGACATGTAATCCACCTGACATTGTATATGTAGTGGGCAGATTGAGGTGATATACAAGGAATCCAAGTAAGGACCATTGGCATGGTGTTCATCGAGTATTAAAATACTTGAAAGAAACAATCGACTATAGCTTAGTCTATAGTGGAAGTCCTTCAATTTTAGAAGGATATTCATATGCTAGTTGGGTTAGCTACTCGAAAGATCATACCTCTACAAGTGGTTGGATCTTTACTATTAGTGGAGTGTCATTTCTTGGGGTTCTAAGAAACAAACATGCATAGTTGGTTCCATCATGGCTACTGAATTCATAGCTTTAGCTTCAGTAGGTGAAGAATTAGAATAACTGAAAAATTTGCTTCATGAGATTTCGATATGGTTAAAGGCTATGCCATTCATATCAATAAATTGTGATAGCCAAAGTACATTATCAAAGGTTCATTGTCAAACATATAATGAAAAATCTAGATATATCGGTCTAAGATATAGCTATGTTAACGATCTTATAAAGAGTGGAGTAATTTCTATTATTTATATAAATTATAATTAAATCATACAGACCCTTTGACGAAAGGTTTGACAAAGAGTTTTATGCAAAAGGCATCAATTGGGATGGTTCTAAACCTAATTTATAAGATCACCAATGGTGGAACCTCTCATTGCATTCCTCAAATCATACATGGATGTATTTGCATGGACTTATGAAGACATGCCTTGATTAGACCCTAGGATAGTGGAGCATCATCTACCCTTAGAACCCAATGTCAAACCCGTGAAGCAAAAACTTAAAAAAATTTATCCTGATATTCATCTTCAAGTTAAAGAAGGTTTAGAAGACCTTTTAAAGGCTCATTTTATAAAACCTATTGCTTATTCCGATTGGCTTTCAAGCATTGTTGTTGTTCAAAAATTTAATAAAAAAATTAGGATTTGCATCGATTTTAGAAATTTGAACAAAGCCACTCCAAAAACTAATTTTTTGCTACCCAATATCAATTTGATAGTGAAAAGCACCACAGATCATAAAATGTTTTCTTTTATGGATGGCTATTCGGGTTATAACCAAATCAAATTGGCTTCAAAAGATCAAACCAATATTGCTTTTACTACACCTTGGGGCACATATTGTTACACTGTTATGCCTTTTGGTTTGAAAAATATCAATGTCACTTACCAAAGAGCCATGATAACCATTTTTCATTACCAAATTCATGAACTTTTGGAATTCTATGTGGATGATCTTTTGGTAAAATAAAAAATCTATTGCACTCATATAGAATCTTTGCAAAAAGTTTTTGAAAGACTTAGACTTTATAAAGTGAAACTAAACCCTAAAAATGTGTGTTTAGAGTGGAATCAGGAAAGCTTTTAGGGTTTATGGTTAGGCAAAGAGGCATCGAGGTCGACCCGTGTTGAGCCATCATTGACATGCCTCCACCCTCCAATTTAACCCAAGTTCGAAGCCTCCAAGGTCGACTCCAAGCTATTATACGATTCATATCCAATTTAGCAACAATATATGAACTTTTCAATAAGCTCTTGAGAAAAGGTGTAAAGTTTGTTTAGAATTCCGAGTGTTAAGAAGCTTTTGAAAGATTAAAAACTTATTTGGTAAATCCTCTAATTTTAAAACCTCCAAAGACAAGAAAACCTTCACTTCTATATCTTTCCATTTATAAAAATGTATTGGGTGCTTTACTTGCTCAATATGAAGATGATAACCTCAAAGAGTATGTCATTTACTATATTTATGGAAGATGTATTTTGATGGAGCGGTCAACATGCATGGTAGTGGCATAGGAGCCGTGGTTGTTTCTGTTGAAGCGAAAGCAATATCCGAGTCGCTATCCGAAGCTTGATTTTGAATGCACCAATAATGTTGCCGAGAATATGAGGCTGTGCTAATGGTTTACAAGTTGCAATTGATTTGGGGATCAAACGACTAAGTATATTCGGAGATTCGGCGCTCATCATTTATCCAGGTGAATGGTGAATGGCAAACCAAAGACCAAGTTGGTGCGTATCAAAAGTATTTAACCCGGTGATCGAGAAGTTTGAGGAGGTGACCTTCTCCCATTTGACTCGAGATAAAAACCGGTTCGCGAGATGCCTTGGCCACTTTGCCGTTGTGATGACCAAATTGGAAGTTCACAATAATGTTCAACCTATCAAGTAAAGATGCACGGTGAGCACATATTGTGCTAATGTGGATGATGAGCCGGATGGTAAGCCATGGTACCATGACATCGAGCCAAAGTATATTCAACATAGAGAATACCCAGTGGGGCAAGTGAGGTGAATAAAGAAGACTATTCGGTCGTCGGCAATGGCCTTTTCTTGAATGGAGAGATTTTGTACAAAAAGAAACCATGATGGCACTTTGTTGAGATGTGTGACTTCTCATCACCCTACTACCCTCAAGGCAACGACCAAGCATAAGCCACAAACAAGACCCTTATAAGCATCATTGAGAAAACATTAGAAAATGGTAGGAAATGACATGAGAAGTTAGATGAGTCACTATGAGCTTACTGGACTTTCATTCGCACTCCCATAAATGCCATACCTTTTGAATTAGTCTATGGTACAAATGTCATACTCCCCATTCATACCAAGTTGTATTCATTTCATACATCCACAACACTCGATGTACCCATAGAGACCCTATAATAAGCTAGACTTGCCGAGCTTGACCCGCTTGATGGAAAGAGGCTCATTGCCATGGATCTTGCACATGCATACCGACAAAGGATAGCCCGACATTATGAGAAACATATGAAGGCTCACTACTTTAAGGTAGGAGATCTTGTATTGAAAACTATACACCACCGAGGCCCACATATTCTTTGAAAGTAGCGGCCCAAATGGGAAGGTCTTTATGTTGTAAGAGGGGGTAGCAACCAACAATGCATATTGGGTAATTGATGCCTAATGAAGAAACTTGGTAGACCCTATAAATGCTCAATACTTGAAGAAATATCATGTTTAATTCCTACCACAAATTCTTTCGAAATAATTTTTATAAATGGGTCTCCTTTAGTTTCTTGAAAGAATGACCAAATTGGTTATAGATCTCTTCTCTATGAAAAGTGAAGTGTTTTCAAAATCATTAAATGACATTTCAAAAATTGATCTCTACAAAATCTCTAACAATTCCAAAAGGATAATACTTTAAAGATTTGAAATTATCTTTCTTTGATTTTAAAACCGTATGTGGTTAAGTGGCTTCAATTTTAGCTTGATGACAAGATGGCATGGTTGATTCCCATGTGGCTTAGGGTCTCCTTGAGTGGCTTGACTTGGTTTGGCTCAAAATTGAAGTAATTTGACAATAAATTTTCAAAATCATAGCAAGGGTTGATTAGGACAAATGTAGGTTTGATAGGCTTGAGTCACCTAGGCTAGGTTCAAATGAGACTTAAACTTAATTGAGTCAAGACTTGAGGCATGTACATAATTGTATAATAAACTTTTTAAGTAAAGGCTCTCTTTTTGTTTTGTTTTTGAAAATAAATATAAATATAAAGCTTTTTGGTAAAATAATAGTAATAGAGCAAAATGATAGCATGACAAGTATCTTTCATGAATTTTAGCTTCTCCTATACATTTATGTTTCTAATAATACCTAAAATATAAAGTTTTCATAAAAACCTATCCCCCTAAATATATACATATACATTGAATTCATCGTTTTTGCAAATAGAATCTCATTTGATGTTCTAGATGTGAATAAACTTATATATACATATAAGTTCCAAAATTTTTATGCATAATAAATATAAAACCCAATCTATATTAATATCTAATATAAATAATTTTTAATAAATCCCATGAACAAATAAAATAAAAGGCTTACTAGGGTTTTTTAAAGTAAAAATAGTTGCAACTGACCCAAGAATTTTAAATAAAGTTCATTTAAGGTTAGATACACTTAAGGAGGATAGAGTAATAGTCATGGTTGACCTACTTCATGGAATACATTTTGGTGAAGCTTTGTTATCTAGATCTAGAAGCCTTCAAAATTCTTCATTTTCTTTTTCTCTCTTCCAAAATATTTTTATTTATCCTTCATGTAAGCTCTAATTTTTATAAAATCAAAGACCTTGGGTCTCACCCTATGCACCTTAAAATTGACCTTTTGAAAACAATTTTTAAAATTATATTTTCCTAAAAAAAATTTAAGTGTTTACAAATAGGACTTGCAAACTCTCTTGAAGAACTAAGTAGGAAATGACTCACACAATGAGAGAAAAAGTTGGATAAGCATAATTGTCACTCAAGAAGGTGTCTCTTAATGCCATAACATGCATGTCAAATACTCAAAAATTACAACCACTTCATGTTCTACTAATAAGCATAATTATCACTAAAATAAATAGATCTTAATACCAAAATATAGCTGAAAATTACTCAAAAAGTTACAATCACTACATGTACTAATGAGCACAATTATCACTTAAGTAAGTGACTCTTAATGTCACAATATGGCTAGAAAATGCTCGAATTACAACCACTACATGTGATACTAATAAGCATAATTATCACTTAAGTAGGTGGCTCTTAATGCCACAACATAGCTACAGCCATAACCTCGACCAAATATATTTTGGTATTTTGAAAATTACTCAATACAAAGATTATGAATCTGGAAATGTGAAGAGGCTATTACAAAATATTATGCAGAACTCAAATGCAACTCTTAACTATTATGAATATGAAGTAATGATAATGCAAGAATAAAGAATATATCTAATATGCAGCTAACCTTTTAAAGTGGTAACTCGTACCCAAAACAAAACAAGATGAACTTTATGATTATAACGAACAAAGATGATGAGACGAATGATTTTGGCCTAATATCTATATGGTTATTGCAAAAGAATAGTTGATCAATATGCACCAAAATGAAATTAACAATGCGAATCTATAAACTAACACACATTAGATCATAATTACCAATATGGGAGACGAACGAATATGACTAAAACTAGGAATGCTGAAATAACTATAAGACCTATGAATAGAAGAATTAATAGGAAACTATAATAAAACTATTATTTAGGAACGACTATTGTGAGAATAATGCAAACTAATAAGTTAATTAACTAGATAATGAATGAAGAAAATGACTAAGTAGAAGAGAATAAAGACCTAAAATCTGCACGCAACTTGATTGCCTTTTGACAGAATACCTCCTCTTTTTGATTGATCATCACACTCACAAGCACATCAACTAGAGAAAGAGAAGAAGATAATTACTTGAATTGTTCGAACTTTTCTTAAATCCTTGCAATACAAGAGGAGACCTTTTTTTTATAGGAGAGGTCTGGATCACATAAAATTAACAAGCTTACAATGACTTTTACAATAAAAGTCCAGTAACTACAACTTTCTATTTTTTCCGTTAAAAAGTGATGATGATAAGCCTTTCCGTGTAAGGGTTGATTCTTGTTTTGACGAGAGATCTTATTTGCTTGGCAAGATTGGAATCTTCTAGGCCTTTTTTGACTTTGACTGAACCATCTTGTTGCACCTAGGGTGCACTGCTCTCACTTGGCATGGACTGTGGCTTAACATCCTTTTATTTGGTAAACCATAGGCTAGGATAGTCCTCCTTTTAAACACCATTATAATTTGAGATTAATTTAATTCCAGCAAGCACCTCATGTAGACAATCACAACATAAAATATAAAAAGGTCATTCAACACTTGAATCTAGCAAAGTGTTGAATAACATTAATTGAGTCAAGTCAAGATTCGCATGAGACAAACTAAGGTGGGTCCAGGTCAAGTTTGAGTGAGTCAAACTTGGTCAAATGAACAGTCATGGGTCGTCCAGTCCTTATGGAGCTCTCTTAGGTCCCTTTTGGTTCAGCCAGTATGTCCCTAATTGACTGGTCCAACGTGCAAACTTTATAATTCCAACACTTTTCAAGAAAAGGAAAGTGTGTGCTATCTTTCCATTCCTCTTTCAAATAAGGAAGTGCCTGATCAGCCCTTCCATACGCGATATTCATCCTAAAGCGCAAGTCATGCATGCATTACATATATGCCATGTAGTTCCATATGTAATATGTAGTTAACATACATAAATGATGCAAAAATCACACGCCTCCTATTACACACCCACACATACATATACACATATATATATAAACTTTAAGTATATATATATATATATATATATATATATATATATACATGTTGTTACTTATTTTATTGGCAAACATATATATATTTTATTGTTGTTACATATTTAATATACTCATATATATATATATATACCTAATGTTACAAGATATATACTAGATATAAGATATTTGTTACAAACATATATATATATATATATATATATATATATATATAGTTTTAGACAAAGAACATATATTTATATAGGTTAGTTTTTCAGTTATTACATACATCTGTTACATACCTATATATATATACATATATGTGTGTATATATCATATATACGTAATATGCATACATTGCTTTTATAATGGCTGAAGACACTTTGGATCTTCCTGCCTTAAGTTTTTTTTATTGATAGGGCCTTTCATATTCTAAATAAGGCAAGTGGATTATACGGCTCTTCCTCCTATTTTCTTTTATTCTCTTGATATCTTTCTCGATCAATTGTTTCATATATATGATTTCTTTCATTATGAAATAGACCTAGATCCTCTTGATGAATATCTTATGATCCAAAGTTTACGAAATCATTTCACATGTTTTAAAATTAAATACTTCAAACCAATTTTGTGAATTAAAAATAGTTTTTCTCAAGGAAAATTCTAGATATGTATAGATCCTTAACCAAAAGTGGAGTTATACACAATTTCTAGCAAAAATTACAACTTTATTATACATAAAGGAGAAATAGTTCATGCCTTGCCTGAATCAACTCCTCATCTAGAACTCAACGATGGTGAGGACCGGTGCCCCAGAATGGTCTCCTCACCGACTAATGTTGACTGTTTTCAAACTCCACCACCTTTAAATGATGGCTGCATGGCCACCCTTGCTTTCTCTGACATGGGTATGATTTTCTTGAACATCATTTTGTTCTCAACAAGGGAACAGGGTGAGCCATCATCCTTCCACTCTCTTCTCTCTCCTTTTTTATAAAAGCAATGCCATTGAATAGTTTGAAAAAAAAACTATCTTTTTTTTAAACCACGTATAGTGAAAGCCACTGTTTTGGTTAAAAAATTGAAAAACAAGAAATATATCTAAAAGGAAAAATTCTAATTAATCTTCTGGTGACAAGTATTCCGTTACTTGTGTAATGTCATCTCTTCATTGCTTTTTGATCTTTTCGCAAAATAGGACAGATGCTTTGAAATCATGATAATTATTTATGAACTTTTTAAAACTGTAACGGAACCGAGAACTGATTTTTCCTGAAATGCTGAACAGACACGTATTAAGACTGAACCAAAATGCAATTTTGAGTTATTGAATTTTTTAATTCGTTTAAAACCGATTTGTGCTCAGCCATACTTAGAATAAGCAAAATAAAGGTCTGTTTTTTTATCTAACTAAAAGAAAGGGACATGGCTGATTGACATGCTTTTTGTATGACGTAGAATGACGTGACACAAACACAACCTGGAAACGAAATCGCCACCCGAATTATTTGTTAAAGTTGGTAGTTTCTTCTAGGGGACATTTGAGTTGAGAAAAGAAATCAAGTTGCGTTCGGGTTGACTTGCTTTTGACATGAAACACACAGTGACACGACTTTGAACACCATCCAGAATATGAAATGGTTAGCGATTGCAGTCGTCATAAAGACACGAAACACATTTTAGAAAACGACGTTGCCACCCGTAGCTCCAGCCCAAGAAGGATCTGTGACCCATTACACCATACCCGTCGGGTGCCTATATTACTTCAATCTCACTGATTTGCAGCTGGTGTCGTGTCTCTTCGTAACTGAATCAAATTCACCCCGTGTCCTTGTGACGTGGACATGATTGGCAAGCAGAGGCTTCCGACATTCTACGTGTACAGCTGTTATTTGCCCACGTCAGCGGTTGAAGGTTTTAGAGATTTCCCGCCGTGGCCGTTCAAGTGAGAGGACAAGACAAAGCCAGCTGTGACTTTCGGCGGGAGTCGTGAAATAGATGCGTAACTACTCAATTTAATTCATAAATTACATACATACCGTACCATCACACAATTTCAGAGAGAAAGGGGTCGTAAGCTTGAATATGGCAGTCTTTGTAACGAGTAAACCACCAAGGGCTTGTTCTGTAAAAAACTTGCAAAAAATGTCCTTCTGGATATCGCAGTCAAGATTCGTTTAAACCACATATTGGGAAGGGGCAGAGGTGATTATGTAATTTTTTATACCATTTCGGATTCTTTGCTAAAGACAAGCACCTCCCGGTCCTCTCATTTCAACAGAAAGGGCCTCTCCCTCTCCCTGTGACACAGACGCACAGATTGTCATCGGGAAACTCATTTCCCGGCGAGGACTGTTCTGTGGATGCTATGGCCGGATCTATCGTTGATGTCCCGAAAAAGGTAACTCTCTTCTGAAGTATTTTATTTATGTCTCCGGTTCTCCTTAGCTGTTCTATCATCTCTAGTCTTCGCTTCTTTATTTTGTTCTTTGGATCATCGTTTTCCTTCACTTTAGCTATCTTTTGATGAGTGTCGATCGTGTACCGCGTCATTCTCGTGCGTATAAACAGAGAATGTTTCTTTATTAAAGGCCGTTCCTGCCGATTATTCGCTCCTCCGGTAAGATACCGCAAAGATTTCTTCCTTCCCGCGTTCTCGTGAGTGATTGAGGGGAAACATTTACGCCGTGATTTCTTGCATGTTACTTGTCACCATGAAAGAGAATTACTTCTTTGAGCCGCGCGTTTTGTGCCTAACAGACCTGAGGGTGATTGTGCGAGGAGGTTTGGGTTCTGAATCTGATCGTACACTTTGTTCGTCACTAATGACTGACTGCCCATCACAAAGGGTATTTTTGGTATTAAAGTCCTAATGGTATATCCGGAAATTAGAAAAATTCTTAAATAGCAGAAAACAGGTGCGCAATTGATTGCGAGAACTTCAGATTATTTGATAGCCACCCTACAGGGTGTAACCGAGCCAGGTTGAGCTCGAGAACAAGTAAGCTCGGCTGGACTCGTAAGGGAAGTGTTGGGTTCGAGCTAGAACGAGTTCTGATGTTTATGCTCAAGGTTTAGTTCAAGTTATGTTTGAATACCTCGAGCTTAGCTCGTTAGGCTCATTTGAGTTGGTTGCTGTGAATGTTAACTTGATTAATAAAACTCAGTTCAAGTTTGAGCTTAATGCCTTTGGATTAGATTGAGCTCGACTAAGCTTGTGAATTAGCTTAAATAAAGTGGGTCTATCAAAATACTAACTTTTAAAATATAATTGAATTTTATATTTATATTATAAAGCTCAATTAAGTCCATAAGCCGTAAGAGATCGAGTACTGACGAGCTCAAGCTCAAAAAAAGCAAGCCGACTTGGAGTTTTCTTGAACGAACTCGAATAACTGGGAGTAGCCTGGCTTTTTTACCCGTCTTTTAAAGAAATTTCACTTTCCACGGATGGTTGCCGCACTGATGCCAATCGTTCAGGGCTATAAGCATCCTAATGTTTATTCTTGCTATTTTCCCTCTATAACCAATTATCCAGGCGTGATTCACGTTGGATGAAGCCAACGCATAAATGAAAGCGCGAGCTTTCATCCACAAAGAAAAACGCTGGCTGGCCCACGATGGGCTTTTGTAGCGATGGAGCTGCTCTTGGGTCAGCTCATCTTAACTGAGTTCGGCGTTTGTTTAACGAGTTTAACGTGGAGCAGTTTTTGAACTCGAACTAAGATAGCTTCAAAGACGAGTTCAAATGGGCAGAAATGAACTGAAATGAATTTGAATTCGGTTGTTTTCCAATTGGGCTCCTTATGGAAATGCAAAATTTCAGATGCTAAAAGGTGAACATCTATTTTTAGGAGTTAAATACTGAACTGCCTTTCTTCTAGTTTCAGAAAGAATTTGTGACTCATAGGAATCTATATATCAACCATGTTTTGTCTAACTACGAAGAGCTTTTGCCTATTCTCGAAACTTTGGCAGTAACGAAATCCAAAGGGACAAGAACATAAAGAAATACGCGAGGAGCACACAAGGTCCAAAGGCAAAAGAAAAAGAATCAAACTTTTATTGATTAAAAGATTGAGATCTCTTCTTGTAATGTGTGTACGAGGACATCAATCACCTGATTCTCCTTGAAATGCTCTCTTGATTTTGGCCCAATTGTTTTTTAGGCCATTGAAATAGAGGATATCTAGACTGCAAGTTGCTTGTTCTCAGTGCCGAGACAACAACTGCATGTCTTCGGATGCTCTCGTTCAATTCAAACCTCACACCCTCTACCAAACTGGCCCTTGCGGCTTACAGTGACCACGTACCGTGCTTGTTAATGGTGCTAGCTAGTTAGCAATCTTAGACAAATGGATGCAAGAGCATCCAACCATTGTTTTAAGTTGGCACCTTTGAACGGGCGACAAGTTAAGCAGCCTCCAGGTATCAGACCTTGCAGGACATTTTGGTAAATTTGGTGGATACATTGTTTTGTGTACGAGAAGCAATGGACAGCCAAGCAGAGAAACTTCAGCCGGTATGGGTAGGTAGTGATTGAATCGAGCTGCATTTTGGCTGAAAACTTGTGTTCCTCTTAAGCTGTCAGCAAACGCACTCGTGTCAAGCTTTCTTACTCCTTTTAAGGTGGTTTGAGGGAAGCGTTCCACTCACGAAGGATCTCAAACGCTTGGTATAGTAGGGAGAAAGCCCTCGCATTAGAATGAACTTTCCTGTCAAGGATTGTACCTATTGAAGCGTCTACTCTATATGCTCAAAGCAAAATAGTCCGAAATTGGAGTAGCATTTGAGCGGAGAGCCAATGTTGAACCATCTGCCACGACCTCCCCTATACTCATCTCCATGGTCCTCGAGGTAAGTGGGGTGGGAGGTACGCTCCCTACCTAGAGAGGTAGTAGGGACGTTGAGCACACGGGAACCTTGCAAGATTCGTACGGTGTTAAACTTTGAAGAGCATTAACAAACTAGAAAGACAGCTTACCTTATAATTGTTAAAGGAATCATTTGATTTGAAGGGGAATCAATTTCAGTTTACACTCCCATGTCCTTGAGTTTCCAGTAACCTCTATCCTCAGTCCTTTCCTCTTGAGCCCTTGTTGATCGAGGTCTTTTTTCTGAGAACCCTTGCAAGCGAGGATGGGTAGTGGCAGATCTACAATGAACCGAGGTTGGGCATTCGTCCCACCTGAAATTTTGAAAACCAACTTAAAGCCTAAGGCCCATGGTGGGATCCATGGGTTAATACATAGTTCGCCCAACCTGAAACCATTCAAGAGGCTATTTGCCCCACGCTACAAGAGTTTCAGGGTCTGCCGCTGGTGATGGGTTTATCCATTCACAACCCCGTATAATAACCCACCTATACCATTTTGTCTAGGTTTATGCATGCATGGGTATTGTTCGAGTAACTCTTGTCCTATATTATCAGTTCTACCAGGTCAAAGATGTTCAGGTTTTCAATAAACCCGTACTGCATCCAGTCAAAGCGGGCAATACCCTGCGCCTTCGGTATCAGGTTGGAGCAGGTCAGGATCGGGTCAGCACTGCCACCTAGGGAACAACAGCCTTTTTCGTGTTGTGTCTGTGTGAGGTTCTTTTTTGGAATGTTAAAATTGTCAACCAGGTTGTGTTCGTTTGTTATCATATTGTTTTCGTGTCAAAATCACGTTAGCCTAAACACAGCCATGCCTTCTTTTCCTATGTTACATTGCGTGGAAGTAAGCCCCTGACATTTCGGGTTGCTATATTATTTACGACATGCAGTAATAAGCATTGATATACCATATTATCGTGTTGTACACCGTGTATAATATTTGTGGTACTTTTCCCTGTGGACCAGAGAACCTGGCGCAGTGTAGCCAGTCATATACAGAAAATTATGAGGTTGTATCGGCTAATCCTATACAATGGATAATGTGTAAATGTACAAGATATAAACGCCTCTCCGTATCTGTTCTCATTCCATTGTGACCATACTTGCCAGTCTTGGACATGGTACCAGATAAAATGAATTCGAAAGTCATTCATATGGGAATCATGTAGTTATTTTTCTGGTGAAGCACAGGGCTGATATCGGGAAGACCAAAAGATCCCGACTAATCTGGTTCAAGTGTGATCGGCCTGCTGCCGGGGGTAAAGCTCTCCCAGTGCTGGTTTGCTTGATTTACAAGATTCAAATTCAAGATGTTGGTTAAGAGAACAATTACCCAACCGCTTGAACCAACCAATCTTTGGTTGATACTTGTAGGCTATGAAAAGTGTAGCCTTGTGGCGTGAACATGGAATAGCTCTCATGGTCCTCAAGGTTGCCTTTATAGGAAGAAGTGACCTTTTGAGAGACGTTGGTGTGGGATCTGATGCGTCTCTCTCTCTCTCTCTCTCTCTCTCTCTCTATATATATATATATATATATATATATTCACACATACACACACCATGCAAATCAATCTATATGAAAACTGATGCGAGTACGTCGTAATTGAAAACAGTTGACGCTTGCGATAAAAATGTATCAAGTAACTTTTGCCTTTTGAATGGAAATATTGGAAAAGTACAAAATCATTTTTGTTATTTTTTATTTTTTAGTCATTGTATAAGCAACCTTCTCTCTCTATATATATAAACTTGATATTTGCTTGCAACACTAAGTGGTAGCATATTTAAACAAATTTCAACATTTATTTTTAAATTTAAAAAACAAAACAAAATCTTTTTTTCAGGAGTATTTGATTTGAAACGTAATATTTTACTTTTTAATTTATGTTAGTATATACCATGCATTCTCTCTCTAGTGCACCAAGTTACACTTTTATTAGAGGAGATATCACTCAAGTTACTCTTTTTAATTTCAAAAAACAAAAAGTATATGCTTATGTTTTGCTTTTTGAATGTAAGCCATCCAGCGGTCTAGGTTAGATATTTGCAGCGCAGATGTTTCCAATCTTGCTAAATATATTATGTGAAGTCATGCTTCACTACTAAAGATATGGTTTAGTTAGACTCTTCTTATATATTTAATCATACCATTTTTCTATTATATTTCCTTTATTATGGACTTTAAGATTATAAAAGGGGTGGCCAACCACCTGCACGCTCACGTTGGAGAAGTAGTTCAATGTACAATGTGGGCTTCTAGTTGCATGTTTTCTTGACTATTTTATCATTCATGTGTATTTCTTTTGCCATTTTTTATTTTTTTCACACACCCATATATATATATATATATGTGTGTGTGTGTGTGTTATTAACTTTTTACCATTTCCTACTTTCCGAGGCTTGCCGGTTGTCTTGTCCCGTTTTTGTATTCGTTTTTATTTTTGTTTTCATTTCCATGCAACATGAGTGGTGGCTTATCGCTTATCTTTTAGGCCAGTTTTAGATTTCCCTGCTACATACACGAGTGCTTATGACTCTTCTTATACAATAATTTCAACAACGCAGGCCCATGTGGGCCGCAGCCACATCTATCTAACAAATCCCGGCTAATTCAATGTAAGTCGATGATTCAAGAGCATCAGCTGGGAACTTTATCTTTTCATTTTCTCATTCGTCTCTTATCACTTTGCTTTCCTTCTCTATCTCTTTCATCCTTGTTTCCTTGTTGCAAGTCAATCGACTTGCTTGCCTTCTTATTTGTTGAATTCCTCTTCCCAAACAGAACACTCGGTGGCCTTCATTCAATTCAGACCAAAAAGGTATGTTTTTGCTTGTCTAGCCCATCGCTCGTCTCAGCTTATGCTCAGTTTGGAACCGAGCAAGCAAAATAGCAGTCCCCATTTAGTTCGTTTGGCTTGCCTACTAGAGCCTCAGGTGAGGCACCTTCTCTGAACCCCCTTTTTCTTCTTCATCAATCAAATAGCCTTCTCTTTGCAATGATCAAATGGAATCACGCGGTAGAAGTGCAAGTTTCTGTGAGAGCTTGGCATCATCTCTAATGCTATTGAATTTCTTTGATTCTTATGGCAATTTTGTAGACTTTTTTTTGCTAAAAATGATGAGTAGGAAAATGTTACCAAGAGTTGACGAGGATGATAAGTCAACCAATGCTACTCATACTTCACCTCGCTTCCACTCATCTTCGGCTTTAAACAATATTATCTGAACATGTGGTATCATGGTATGTTCAGCTCGGTTTGTATGATCTATTTTAAAGAATTGATACACGCACACTTTTTTTACTATTCACACATTTCTTTTTACTGTAATTCTGATTTTACTCTTGCTAAAATTCAAAAATTATTTCTTGTCAGCTTGAATCTCTCTCTTGATTCTCGCTTTACCATTCAATCATCCCAAACCATTTCTCTCGCGCTCTACAACTAGAAGTTTCATCACCGGTCCCATAGTGCTTTAAATCTAACCGAAAAAAGAAAGGAAAAAGCAAAGAAGAAAAAAGAAGAGTATGATTCGAGGAGGGCGGTGGGATATTTCATTTGATTAATGTATTTTTATTGTTTATTTGATATATTAATTTTATTTTCGAGTAGAATTAAAATGAAAAAAATGACATCATCAGGGAGACATGCATATACTGCTTCCCAAGTCGGAAATTTAACGTCTTCTTTTATTTTCTTGTTTTTGTTGATTTTCTTCTTTCTTCTTTCTTCTTGTTTCTATTGTTGTTCTTTTTTCTTGTGATTGTTTTTGTATTTGTCATTTTTCATTATTGATTCTTCTTTATTCTTTCTTTTCAAAATGGAATTCGTAAGAGTATGGGTTGTTTAGCTGAAAAAAAGCAAAAACACTAGAAATGAATGAAATGTGGGTGGCCATAGTTAAGGCATTTGTGAGAAAGGTCCTCTCTCCAATTAGGTGGGAGAGCAGAGAGAAAGTGATGAGAGGAAATTTTGATATTTAAAAAAAATGTGTAGATAGTAATAAAAGTGCCGATATTATATATATCCGAGCCCAAACCAGGGTAGGTTCTGAGTCAGCCTCCTTTTGACCAGGGCACGAAGTGATCCCTAGCCATCTTGTTGACCCGATTGTTCGCCGCAACTCCAAGTGGATTTCAGCGTAGTAAAGTTTCGTCTCTTGTACACAAAGCTTGCTTTGTTGGTAAGGGCATTCTGCTTTGTTTTGTATAAAGCTCCCTCCCTCTAAATATGGGACGCTCAGTTTGGTTGTTGGTGTAAGTTAAGAAGGGACGCTAGTTGTGGGTTTCGTTCGTTTTAACCTTCCCCTAACCTGCGAACCTACACTTTTGTTATTTGGGCTCTTGATTCTGTTTAAGTCAGTTGCTAATTGTGGTTAGCTCTGCTAGTATATGAACGGTGACATTTTTTTTCTCCCCATCAACAGAAGATATAGAACAAGCGTGGTGTCACTACTCCTGCGCTAGTGTCAAACGGAATAGTTTCGGGTTCCTGAAAGATGAAGAAGTCGGCGGTGTCGTCACGCTCGCACTCGTGGTGGTGGGACAGCCATATCAACCCCAAGAACTCGAAATGGCTTGCCGAAAATCTTGAAGGTCAGTCGTTCTGTTCCTTTTCCTTCCAGCAATAACTTGGTCTTGGAGCTCAGGTTATTGAGATCTTGGCTTGCAACTAAGGGTGTGAACTACGAAAGATTCACTAGAAAAGGAACTTCGTGCTTTCTTTCTTGTTCCGATATATATTCCTTGACGTAACGTTTATTATAGAAATATAACTCCTGATCCATTGAACATATGTACATCTAACTGTGTGTATGTGTATCTTGAAATTCATTAAAGATCTAGGAATCATCTAATTGTGAACTGCGTCTCAAACCAAATGAGACTCGTACTTTTATCATTTTTATTTGTTACCCGGAAATGCAAGGCTAATGAGTAGCCAACATCTGATAGAAGCTTTGAGTCGGATTCGAATGAGAATGTAATCCTGACTGGTAAACCACAGTTGTACAATCGATAAATAATTTTGTTAGAAATATAACTGGTAAGAGTATGCGTAAACCTATTTGCCTTAATAGAAAGATGTGAACGTAATCTTGATTTTGATCGCCTCGTGGGCAACGAGGATGCTCATGCTAAACCGAGTCGTCTCTTTGGTTGGTATCAGAGATGGACCAAAGCGTGAAGAGGATGCTGAAGCTGATCGAAGAGGATGCGGACTCATTCGCCAAGAAGGCGGAGATGTACTACGCTAAGCGGCCCGAGTTGGTGGCCCTTGTCGAGGAATTCTACCGCATGTATCGCTCACTTGCTGACCGCTACGACCATGTCACCGGCGAGCTCAGGAAGAGTGTACCTGCGGAACTGCAGTCACAAGGCTCCTCCGATCTGGGATCGCCGCCATCAGTTCGGTCGAAGAAGCACCGCCCACCAAAGGCCACCAAGCACCCCGCTGTGGGCTTTGATGTCTTTCTTGGCTCTGGCGGCAGCACTACAGATCGATCTCGCAAGAGCACTGAAAGCAACTCGTCGTCGTCATCATCTGATTCAGCATCCGATTCCGATGTATCGGACGAGTCGATTCGAAATCCTTTCTTGAAGACGCCGTTGAACAATGATTATCCCGACCTTCAGAACAAGGTGGTATCGCTCGAGTCGGAAGTCTCGGCCTTGACGCAGAAGCTTAGCGTCTCGGAGGAGGAACTGAAGATAGCAAAGAGTGAGGTTGAAGAGATCAGATCCGAGTCGGACTTGAAGACATCGGAGTACAGCGTCTTTGTCCGTAAGCTCGAGGAGGAAGTCGAAAGGCTGAAGACTGAACTTGAGGAAGCTCGCCGGCATGCTGACCAGCTGGCAGCCGGAATGGGCGGGCAAGCAGCGAAAGTGGCAGATCTCGAGGATCAAATTACAGCGAAAGATTCAGAGATCACCGAGGCAGCTGAAAAATTCTTTTTGGAGAAATCGGATCTAGAGAGAGAGGTCGCAGATCTCGTTAGATCCCGTTTGGATCTGGAGGAGGATCGTGAACTGTGGATGTTGAAGTCAGAGAACTTGGAAGCGGAGATAGCATTGCTGAAAACCGAGAAATCGGATATCGAGATCCGATACGATACAGTGAAGGCAGAAAACTCGGCTCAAGAGACTCGTTTGGAGATGGTGAACTGGGAGTTAGATGAGTTAAAAGCGAGACAGGGTAGTCTCGAATCGGAAAAGAATGCCCTTGAAGCCCGAGTCTCGGAGCTGTTGGCTTTGGTGAACGTGAGGCGGGACCATGCCGTTGCCGAAGCAGCCAACAAGCTTTTGTCGGCGAAGGAGAAGTCGCTTGCCGAGAAGGAGCTAGGCGAGTTGTCGAGATCTCACGAAATCCTGCAGGCAGAGCTCAAGCGATTGAGATCAAAGGGTGAATCCCTCGAATCGGAAATAGTGCGTCTCAGGACTGAGAGAACCGAACTGGAGAACCAGTTTGAGGCGTCAAAGGCTGAGAACTCGGTTAAGGAAGCACAATTGGAAAGAATGATTCGGGAACTAGGTGAGGCAAAAGCCCAGTACGATGGTCTCATCTCGGAGAAGGATGAGATTGAGGCCCGACTCCATGAGTCTACTGATTCTGCACGGAAACTGTCATCTGAAAAATCTTCTGTTGAGGGAAAATTATCCAATTTGTCGAGATCATTTGCAATTCTAGAAGACGAACTCAGGGGATGGAAGCTGAAAGCCGAGTCACTCAAGTCGGAATTGATGATACTGAATGTGGATAAATTGGAAGCTGAGATCCGGTTCGAGAAAATGCTAGCCGAGAAATTTGCTTTGGATGGCAGGTTGGAGGAAGTGACTGAGGAATTGGAGAATGCAAGGGTTGAACATGGTCGTCTCACGTTGGAGAAAGAAGGATTAGAATCCCGAATTGCAGTTTTGGAGGATGCCGCAGCGAAATCCTCGGCAGAGAGGGTTCACATCACGGAAGAAATCAGCCTCTTGTCACAGATACGCTCTGGCCTGGAAGTTGAGCTTCGGGAATGGATATCTAAGGCTGAAATGCTGGAAAATGATCTGCAGAGACTCAGGGGCGAGAAATCCGAAGTGGAAATCCGATACGAGACGGTAAGAATGGAGGTCTCGGAAAAAGTGGAGCGATTGGAGGAAGCGAACCGGGAGATTGACGGTTGGAAGCATAAGTACGATATGATGGTGGCTGAAAGGGACACACTGAAAGCTAGGATTTTGGATCTGGAGGCAAGGTCTGAATCTAGTGAGATCCAGATCCGGGATATGGAAAAACACCTGCGTGAACTGCACTTCGAGCATGCTCGTCTGATCGCCGGAGCGGCCGCTGATGGCAAGCGGATCAAGGAAGCCGAAGCACAGATTGTGGAGCTCCAAGAGGAGGTCAAACGGCTGAAACTCGTTGTCTCAGATGGAGCGGAGGAGAAACGGGAGGTCATCCGGCAGTTGTGCTTCTCTCTGGACCACCTGAAGGGCGGCTACGATGAACTTCGGCTGGCACTGCAGTATTACACTAAGAAGGGTTTGGCACCGGCCTCATAGGCATTTTCCCATGACTACACGGTGTTCAAGTTTCTATTCCTTGGAATCCTGTGTTTGAGTTGGTGGAATAATGGATCTTGGATCCGGTAGAAAGCATTGTAAACATTCTTCATTTTCTACTTCAAGATGTCCTTGATTAGCCCGTTGGGTATGAATCTAAGAAATGTCCTCACCTATCTAAAATCAGAAAAATAACCCAACCAATTTTCTTCTTTTTCCTTTTTCCGAATATTCAGGCTGGGGTTAGGCATAAGTCTACCAAATTAGCCATCCTGGTTATCGAACTCATGACCCAAGATCCCTTGGATGACCCCTAACAAGGTGAGATGTCCCAAACCTTACAGGCCTCTTTTGCATCACGCGGTGCCGAAATCGGGAGTCCAGCAACACAAACTCCTATTTAGCCACCCCTTAGGAGTCAGCAAGTGACCCTAGCACCTAGAGATCCAACAGTATAGGCATGTGAAAGTTTGGGTACTCACTAAACCGAAAAGGGCTGGGTCCAGTTTGAGATAGTAGTCGGTCAGTCCGGCCTCTTAGTTAACGGGCTGCGAAGATTGGGCCCCATAAGAGGCATCAATCACTTCGTGTCAGCTTAATTTGCAAGTACATCTACCGGCATGCGTTGTTTAAATGTGAACCAATCTTTTTCTCATTTATTTTGAGCACAGCAACGGGCCGGAAGGTTCATTCAAAGACGAAGTGGTTCTTCATTGGTCTTTTTTGTGTTTTATTTTAATGTTAATTATGGTTGAGTTAATTAAACTATTGTACATTAATAAAATTTAATTTATGTTTAGAATCTCTAAATATTCAATTAATGCATCATTGATATATGTGAAAGTTAAAGTATAAAAAGTCAAACTTGAGGGATTTGTGCTTGATAAAATCAAGAGAGGACAAAGTTTAGTCTCATATTAAAGAATGAAACAAACCTACGTGTCCTTTTATATAGTTGGTAGCATATGAATCTTACTTCAAAGAGCTTGAAGAAGACATGTTAGATTACACACATGCACGTATGCATACCGAGTCAGGCTGAGCTTGAGTTTGGGAATTATCTTCAGCTCACTTTCATCCTCCCTCTCCGGCCAAAGGCAATTGAGGTGTCTTGAAAGAGGCCGTTATGTGCGGTGTCACAATTTCGGACATGACACTAGAATCAGACATTAGAAAAAGGGGGTTATGTTCCGGTTAACCTTTTTCTAGCATAAACATGGAAGAATGACAAAGATGTCCTCAAAGATGAACTGCTTAAAATTTTGTCATGGACATGAGCATGACTGGAACAGTTTGTGGTGGCATCCACCCGAAGTAACACAAGAAAAATGAGCTCAGATACGGGTCGACCTGTTTTGACATGAAGATACGACGACACAGCATGAACACGACTTGATACGCGAAACAACTAAGGATATGACTTAGATAAGTTTTCCATATTAAAATCAATATAATGCCGTTCTACCAACAAAAGGAATATGTGACGAACGAATAATCATTTGCCTCCAAGGGACCGTCAAATCCTTACAACTCTATTTAATGGAAAAAAAGAATAGAAAAAGATTCTTTTGTGAATTATTTTGATTTTATCACCCTACGTATAGCGGATTCAAGTACCACATTTCAATTGTTAAACATTTCATATTACCACCTGCTTTACAACGTATTTCACATGCAGTCACCTACCCGAGAATGTAAACCGATCATTTTAGGCTTTTATTTTATTGAAAACATGAAATATCGTTTATGAAGCAAGGGAATGAGATAGTTCCAAAACCGCTAACGAAACGTGTCTTGAATTTTTCTCATAAGAGTTTTATCTCAGAATCCCGTTCAAGTATTATCCTGAGAAAGAATACTTTACTTGGTCAGATAAACCACATAGTTAGTGCTCTTAATGAAAATTGAGAGAGATGTATTTTTTCGTTAGTGGAAGAGTCTTAGGAAAAAGTAAATAGAAAATTGGAACTATGGAGAAAAGCATTAGAAAGCAAAGGCCTCCGACTTAGTAGAACAAAGACAGAATATATGAAATGTAAGTTTGATCATTTGGTTACTTCAGAAGACATAGACATTAAAATTGGCATGCATTGCATCCCTCAAAAGGAAAGTTTTAAATACTAGGGTCAATTTTTCACAGTAATGGAAGAATTTATGGAGATGTTACGCATAGAATTAATGCTGGCTGGTTAAAATGGAGAGGAGCATCATGTATTCTTTGATAAGAAGATACCATTAAAGTTAAAAGGTAAATATTATAGAGCAATAATTAGACCTGCCATGTTTTATGGTTCTGAGTGTTGAGTAGTTAACCATCAACGTGTACAAAAGATGTCTGTGACAGAAATGAAGATATTGAGATGGATGAGTGAGACGGTATACATAATGAGGTTATTAGAAACAAATTAGGAGTGACACCAATAGAGGATAAAATGAGACAATATTATTTAAGATGGTTTGGATATATAAAAAGAAGATTAGAAGAAGAACCTGTAAGAAGGTATGAAAAACTAAATTTGGAAAGTATTAAAAGAGGTAGAGAATGACCACAAAAGTGTTGGAAAGAAACAATAAAGAATGATATAGCTTATTGTGAGTTAACTGCTAACATGGCACATGATAGAGCTCTCTGGAAACAAAGAATCCATGTAGCCGACCCCGTCTAGTATGGGAAAAGGCTTAGTTGTTGTTGTTGTTCTAGTTTTTTATTATCGGGGTCTAGTCTGATAGTGTTAGCGTTGCTCATGGTTAGTTTGCTTATGTCTGTGGCCGATCTAGAAAGTCTTTTGGGGTGGAGCAGATAGCCCTTTGAATGGTTTTGGGTGGAGATAATTATGTATTATAGCCCATAGATCTCACCATGGGCTATAGACTTTAAGTTGATTTTCGAAATTTCAGGTGAGATGAACGCCCATCTTGTCTAAATGTCGATCTGCCATGGCTTTTGTCCAGTGTCAACCTTGAACTGGACTAATATAGTTGGTTCATAGTTCTTTGACAAAAATCATTATAAATCATAGAACTAAAGTTGGTAAACCAAACAAAACCTAACCATCGTTTTGGACTTAGTTCATCTCCAAAATGTGGTTCTTGGTTTAAGAAAAGTTAAAGATGATGAATAGTATTGAAATGATGACCAAGAACAATATCATAGCACATGAGATTAACTGTATTAATTCAAAATGATGCTTTGAACCCTATCCATGCCGAGAAATATGGTGTCGGTTTGTTTGAATAGGAGCAGATTGTTTCGGGTTCACGAGTAAATTGTTTCTCTAACTAGTCTGGGTTCCAATTTGATTGGCTGCTTAAGTTATCAGTCTCAAATTCTCGCCATTGGTTCTTGGAAAGTAGGGGTGTTCACGGTTTGGTTCGGTTCTAGCTTCATCCTTGAACCAAACTGCTACTCGTGGTTCCTGGTATATTGAGAATCGAGGCATGATCAAAACTGAGCGGAACCAGAGCAGTTCGGTTCTGAACCATGGCTAACATAGAGGCTATGGTCGAAGTGTAAGGTAGCAAGCTACCGTGGACGTTACCCTCCTCAAAAAAAAAATCAATTCAGATTCGGTTCTGGCAGTTTGGTTTGGTTCGAGCTGATCCTTGAACACCCCTATTGGAAATGCTTTCCAAGTGTAGGAAACTGCTCACAGTTGTGAAAATTTGTACTAGACGATGCATCTTTTAGTGCAAATTTGAAGTTCATCACTTAAATTGATCAGATTTTTCAGGCTCGTGCATGTCAGCTTTTCTCAATATGAACCATACGCACAAAAATTATAATTACTGGACTTGAAGGATTGGTGCTACCTCTAGATCTAAGTCTAAACTCTGATATCTCAAACTGATCTAATTTTCCTTGCTTCAGAAGCAAAAGCTGATGGAATTGTTCTAATTCTTTCAGTATTATAAATATTGCAAAGTTACATATAAAGTGAATATTTTCGTGTTCCTTGTGGATTTCTTGCTTTGAAATCTGTTACGTATATTATGTATACATACATGCACACATACAAATGTCTATATATATATTCATTTATTTTATAAATTTAATACATATAAAAGTTCTTATTTATAAAAGTATATGATCATATGATTATAGATTGAATCATGAGTGCTATCTGAATCACACAAATATAGAACAACAACAACTAAGCCTTTTCTCATACTAGACGGGGTCGGCTACATGAATTCTTTGTTTCCATAGAGCCCTATCATGTGCCATGTTAGCAGTTAACTCACAATAAACTAGATCATTCATTATTGTTTCTTTCTAATACTTTTGTGGTTATCCTCTACCTCTTTTAATACTTTCAAAACCTAGTTTTTCATACCTTCTTAGAGGTTCTTCTTTTGATCTTCTTTCTATATGTCCAAACCATCTTATACGATATTCTCTCATTTTATCTTCTATTGGTGTCACTCCTAATTTGTTTCTAATAACCTTATTATGTATACAGTCTTTTCATCAATCTCAACATTTTCATTTCTGTCACAAACATGTACATGCTGATAATTAACTGCCCAACACTCAGAACCATAAAACATGACAGGTCTAATTGCTACTCTATAATATTTACCTTTTAACTTTAATGATATCTTCTTATCATAAAGAATACCTGATGCTCCTCTCCATTTTAACCAACCAGCATTAATTCTATGCATAACATTTCCATCAATTCTTCCACCACTTTGAAGAATTGACCGTAGGTATTTAAAACTATCTTTTTGGGGGATGCAATGTGTGCCAATTTTAATTTCTATGTCCTTTGAAGTAACCAAATTATCAAACTTACATTCCATATATTCTGTCTTTGTTCTACTATGTCGGAAGCCTTTATTTTCTAATGTTTCTCCATAGTTCCAATTTTCTATTAACTTTTTCTTTAGACTCCTCCACTAACATAATATCATTTGCAAATAACATACACCAAGGTACTTCATCTTGAATATATTTTGTTAACTCATCAAACACCATTATAAATAAGTATAAACTTAAAGTTGATCCCCTGTGTAACCCAATATTAACTTCAAAGAAGTTTGTCATTCCTTCATGAGTCCTCACATGTTTTTGCACCATCGTACATGTCTCTTATAATAAGGTTTATGTATGTCAATGGGATACCTCTTTTTTCCAAGGTTCTCCGAAGAACCTTCCTCGGTACCCTATCGTAAGTTTTTTCTAGATCAATAAATATCATGTGAAGGTCTTTTTTTTTGCTCTAAAATGTTTCATAAGACGTCTCAAAAGGTGAATTGCTTCAATAGTAGATTTTCCTGACATGAATCCAAATTACTTCTCTATTGTACTCGATACTTGTCTTAACCTACATTCGATAATTCTTTCCTATAATTTTATAGTATGACTCATCAACTTGATACCCCTATAATTCACACAATTCTAAATGTGTCCCTTATTCTTATATATGGGTATAAGTATACTTGCTCTCCATTCCTCGGGCATCTTTTAGTTTCTCCATATTTCATTAAATAGTTTGTGAGCTAAGTGATTCCTGTTCCTGCTTGGATTTTTCAAACTTCTATGGGAATATTGTCTGGTCCTACCGATTTACCACCCTTCATATGTTTAAGAGCCTATTTGACTTCATTCTTTTGAATACGTCGGTAGAAATTGTGATTATATTCTTTTCTGATTTGGCTAACTCTCCTAAGCTAATACTAACATCTTTATTTTCATTAAAAAGCTTATAAAAGTATTTTTTCATCTATTTCTTATATCATCATTTGCCACTAGAATTTTCTCATCATTATCTTTGATGCATCTAACAGAATTAAGATCTTTAGTTTTCTTATCTTTAGTCCTAGATATCCTAAAAATATCTCCTTCACCCTCTTTTGAGTTGAATTTTTATATAAATCATTTCAAATTTTAGTTTTGCTTTACTGACGACCTTTTTCGCTTCTTTGCTTTCTTATAAGCATCTAAAGTTTCACTAGTTTTCTTAGCATATTTGTAACATACTCTCTTTGCTTTGATTTTATTTTGTACTTCTTCACTCCACCAACAAGCTTCTTTTTGTGCCGGTACACCTCCCTTAGATTTACCTAACACATCTTTCGTCACTTTTCTAATATGTATAGTCATATTGTTCCACATATAACAAGGTGTACCAACATAATTCCAACCATCTCCTTGAAGGACTTTCTTCTCTTTTTTTTTTTACTTGTAAATCGATAACTAAAACTTGATGTTGAATGGTTGAGCTTTTTCCTAGAATTACCTTGCAATCTTTACAACACACTCTATCTTTTTTTATACAAACAAAATAATCACACAAATATAAAAGACAAACAAAAATAGATAAAGTAAGAAAAGGCAAGCTTAAGGTCCTTTGGACCGGTGGAGAGGGGGGCAGAAGGAACTCGTGTAAGAAATTTATCTTAATCATTGAGAGGAAGAGGAAGACCTCTAAGCGATCTAATAATGATGGGGCCATTCTGGTTTTAAATAAAGAAAACAAGCCCATAATGACACAATAATTTTCATTGAGGAAATTATTTTGAAAGCATTGAACTTTGATGGTGCTGCATAAAACTTCATCTAATTTCATGAAATTGTCATTTGATCCTTTCTTGACTCAGACAACTCTTATGAGAAGACTATTTATTCTATTCTATCTGTTCCGGGTTTGAGGATTTCAAAATTGAAGGACTTGATGCCTGTTATCTTTTTGTATTTGTTGGGGCCCAAGAATTTCGTGCTACAGCTTTCACAACTAGGGAAGAAGCAATTAGCATGGTGTTCTCGTTTTCTCCTCCATTGCTGCTACTGTCTCAAAGCTCTCTGCGTTTATGTGCTGTCCTGCAAAGGGGAGCCCAACTTTTTCTTCTTTTCAAAAGACAGCCACAAAGTAAAAGAACCAAACAAGACCATCAGCTTGGATCCCTTTAAATGGTTCTTAGCAGCTAAGCATTAAGGAAACAACAACTTATCTTCATACGAAAAGTTGAGCAGGTCATCAGAAAATTCGCGTCAGACCAGAAAGTAAGACGTGAATTCCGCATCTTTCTGTCTTCGTTGTGCGTGGCCGCATTAAATCGGCGGTCACATCGCCGATCAATCCACGTTGGCATCCTCGCAGTTAATTAACCGGCCAAAAAAAGACGCCACGTCGGAAGGCAAAGGTTGTTACGTATCACCGCACGACTTAAATGACGCGGCGCGACTACTGAGTGTACGCTTAAGATTCCAGGAAGAGAATGGACGACTCTATCCTTTGACTACGTATCTGACGGGAATACGTTGTTGACTTACCACTAACCACCGTGAAGCCTACCTCCTGTGAACGAATGAAAAGTCAAAGGGGTGTTATCATCTTCCCCTCTTAAAAGAGAGCTCTCTCTTCCCTCTAAATAAGGCAGCGGACCTAATGGTGGTGGTGGCCTTGCTTGAACCACCAATTCCGAAAGATGGGTAACTCGCCTGGATTTTTCTCCGGCAGGTTCTCTTGTAGATATCAACCCTTGCTTTACTAAGGAGTCCCCTCGTTCTTTCTTACACCTCTCTCTCTCTCTCTCTCCCCCTTTATCTTGATGGTTGGAGTGGAATAGTATTACGGAGCTCATTGAGGAATAAAGCAGAGATTTTGGTGGTGATTGAACTCCTCATTTGGACTTTGGTACACAGAATGGAAAGCTTCCAGTGATTTTCTCGGTTTTGCTTGTTCACTAAATAGTTGTTGTATTTATTGTTGTTGGCAGTTGATTGCTAGCTTTATGTGGCGTTCTCTTATCGTAATAATGATGATTGCAGCTATAACCTTTATGGTTTTTGTTTCTGTTTCAATTTTATGACTTTCAATTGGTATTTATTAAATAATTAGCAAGGTTCTTGTGGCTGGCTGTTGGGAACTTTAAAGTCAAAGTACAGTTGAATTTGAGTTGTTTGCCCTGTTCTTTAGGATCCAACCTGGTGGATTGTGAATCCAAAAAGGTTGAAAGCTTTTCTATCTTGATTTGAATTATCTTGCATGTTATAATATCAGGTCAAGTTCCACTATTTTCCTTCAAAGATGTGATTTATGTCAATTGGCTTTTTTTCTGAAGAAATTGAGTTCTCGGTCATTTGCGTTGTTTGAATAGTTTCAACGAGCTCTTTCCTTTTCTCTTGTTGTTGTCGCTGTAAAATGGTTTATCAGGATTTCTTCCTCATGAAATTAGTTCTTGAAATTCATACCATAAATGATATGAGCCTCCTTTTCTGAAGATGTCTTTGATATTATTTTTCAACTCATTTTATGTAGTCAGACTCCTTTTCATTTCCTCAGCAGTTTTCATCATTGGAGTCACTCTCTGCGAATGTCAATTGTTGGTAATACCAACTCCAAAAGAAGCTGTCACCATTCTTTCGTCCAATTAGTTTGGTCAATTATGCAAAGTTTTGAAAATTATTTTTAGTATTGCACGACATTTTGTCTATCTTGGTGCGACTTCATTATAGATTGGATTTTGTACTCAGATTCCAATTCCAATTCCTTTTACTTCTTTCCTTTCCATATGGCAATAGTTTTGTGTTCTGTCTTAACGCTTAAGAATTTATCAAGAATTGGTGCATGAAATCAGAACTTTGTGCTATGGATGAGGTCTTCTGAACTAGGTATTATTTGCATTCAGGTTTGGATGGCCTCATGGGTTATCAAAATAACGTCTATCTCACCTGTTATGAGTTTTCGACAAGATCTACTACCACCTTTTGTTTCCACTGCCATTGTTGGTTTTATTTCACTTCACATGGTCGTTGTACTTCATTTCTTTCAGCACTATGGCTTCAGTGGCTAAGGGGAGGCTAGTGTACTGCCCCAAATGCAGGAATCTTCTTCCAGAAGTTCCACAGTTTCCTGTTTATCGGTGTGGCAATTGCATGACCATTCTCCAAGGTACTTATGCTATTTCTCGTGTCATGCGAAATCCATACATCCATCGTTCTAGTTGTTATGCTAACATGGCTTTTCTTAATTACCATATGATATGCTCTAAGCAAAGCATGCGAATACCAAGCTCCAGATTGATCACAAGAAAGCAGAGTCTCTTTGTATTGGACCAGCCTCCCGATGTGAAAGGACGGATAGAAGATCAGCAAAAGCATCTTCATCTGGATCTGAGCTTGGGAGTGATGAAGTTGAGCTTGGTAGCAGGGAAGATGCTCACGAATCGTGCAGAGATAAACATCAATCGAGAGAAGAAACGTTTCCACCTTCCGCTGATGATTGCTTGAGGTGTAACAGAAACGGCAAACCTTTTGAAAACAGAGAAGTTTTATGTGGAGTCAATGACAGGGAGCACTTTGACACGGGCGTATCTTCAACTGTATCGGAACAGAATGCCAGATCTAAGAACGTCAAAGAGCCAATTAACCCATGTAGACGGCCTGAAGCTTCAGATCATCACTTAGGTTATAATGAGTTGGTTGGTGTACTGGACTACATAGACGAGCAGAACTATCAAAAGCAGACAAAGACTTCAGTTTGTAATGGTGTTCACATGGCGAATGTTGTTTCTGCTACACAATATGATAGAGTGAAAGTGGCTGCAAGCACGTCAACAACCCAGTGTCAGATCTCTGATGGCTGCAGTTCCTCTTCTCCTGTCAATGATTTCAGTAAACTTATAACGGATCAAAAAGCAAACCTATCTAGAAGAACTTTGTTTAAACCAGAGCTTGGATCTTCAACAAAACAATCTGTGGTGGCGCAAAGGTTGATGGAGTCCATAAAAAACTATTCAAGTTTCCCTGAAACAAGTGCAGTTAAAGCAACAATACCTTCACTAAGCTTGCAAGATGAAGGAAAAATAACAAGTTCTAAACTAAAGTTTGAGGGAAGTGACAGTCTCTCAAGAGCAGGGATAGATGTAAACAATAGTCAAACTGAAAATCTCGTGGATTCAACAAAACCCATCCTTGGTTCATCAGTCAAACAAAAAGCTGAGTACAGCAATAGATGTGTATTTTCCAGATTTCAGTTGCAAGAACCCTCTTGTTGTTTTGGTGATTGCACCAAAGACCAAGTTCCGCATGGTTATGTGGATATGATGCACTCTAATCAGGAGTATGTCCAGAGCGATCCGTTGGTATCTAACAGAATTGAATGCGTCGAGCAGGAGACCTTGCTGCTTCTAAGGAAGTTAGATGAATTGAGGGATTGCATCAGCAACTCCCATATACCAAGAGGCAGACAAAATGGAAGAATTCCTATCGGCAGTTCAGGCATTCCATGTTATGAGACTGATCCAAACATTTCATTCGCGCAGCGTGTGTTCCGTAAACAAGCTGGAAGAACTATGTGTTTTTGTGAAGATGAATTCAAAATCCAGAACCTTAATCAGTACCTATATAACCGAAAGGAAGGTTACGTACCGATGTATATGCCTCCTGGTCACTCTCAGATGGATCGAGAAACTGTGGAGAGTCAATGTGCTGATAGCTATTCCAAGTGCGTGTGCTTGGATGGTTCACGTTGCTGTCTCCAAAGCTCCCGAAGACCCTCACAGATTCCTTCTTGCATTTGTTCTAATCAGGGACTCTATGAGGTCTGCAATGGAACTTTTTATTGTCATGCCAACGATCTAAGTCATGTCTTTCAACAAGTACATATGGATTCTAGACTACCTCCTACTGACTCAAACTCAAATCACCCCTTGACTATGAAATTGAAACAGGAAAATGCATATTTTGAAGGAAGATACTCTCAAGATATTGAGGTTGGTGAGAGAACAAAGGCAGCGGCTGCTTGCAATCCCATATTGGGAGGTGCACCTTACGTCATATGCCATGGTTGCTTGAAGTTGCTCAAGCTACCTCCTGACTTCCTTCTCTCAAAGAAAAGAATCAACAAGGTCAAGTGTGGTAAATTGCTTAAAGGTTCTCATGTTTGCTGTTTCTGGGGAAAGCATTGTGCCTATTACCAAAGACAGCAGGTTGACACCACCAGAAGAGAGAGGTGTGAATGCAAGTTTGGAACATTTCTCAACTTGTAGGTCACAGGAACCTTCGAATGAACTTGCTAAGTCTAGACCCGTTAGTGATGCTGATTTGCAATCCGAAGCAATTCCATGTTCTGAAGATTATGGAACATCAATTCCATTTTCTTCAGAAACCGAGTCTGTTTCCGTGACATCTTTGTTTCCAAGCTCTCAAACTAAAAGGCATGCAAAACAGGATATGCTGACCAATTCTGCAGAGTGGATCAAAGAATCTAATGTGCCGGCTCCGAAGGAACCGGTGATGCAGCAGCAGCATCTTAGACAAATGAACGAAGTTGATAGCAGACGAGAGGGCTTTGTCGAGTCCTTTAGAGCTCCTCCAGGATCAGCCCTCCATGCACATTTCGGGTATAAATCTGCAATAGATTTATTGAAAAGGAACGATAGTGTAAGCAGTGAATCTGAGTACGGGAGTATCCAATTTATCACTCATGCTGGCCAGAGTCCAGTGAACAAAGAAATATTAATGCGAACTCCTGGTATTCCAGACAAAATAGACCTATCTCAGCAAGAGAAAAGGTGTACAAAAGACTCCACATTTTCTGGGTTTATAAAGAAAGGTATAAAAGATCTGAGCTTTGGATTGGAAGGTGTAAAGTCAAAGGTCTTTGTGAACGGGAAACCAATTCCAGATAGATTGGTGAAGAAGGCTGAGGACCAAGCTGGACCTATCCAACCTGGGAACTATTGGTATGTTGAACATTTCTATACAGTTTCGCATCCCTGAATTTATGGATTGCAAATGCTCAAATCTTGTTTCTGACATCTACTCTCCTCTAAATGTTTGCTTTTCTCTTATGAATAAACAAGATCGACAGTTTCAGAATTTTGAAGTTTCTACTTACATATGCTTTGGTCTGGACTTTGTGCAAGTTCTATTAGTAGGAAATGCTTATCAATTGTTAAGATGCACATCGTCTGTTCATACTTCATTCAACAGGGAACAGAATGAGGCAAGTATTACTTTCTGTTGAAGCCTATGTGCTGACTTTTCCAAGTGAACTCATTCATGTGTGTGTGCGTTTGTGCACGCGTGCAAGGTAATTAGTCCAATGGAAATCTTATTGTAGTATGTGTATCAGTTAACAGATCAGCAGTACAGAAACCCTTCTTCCCCTTTGTAGAACATGGATTCTCTTCAGAGTGCTGCCGCCTATATTGATGCAAGTTAACTAGTCAAGTTCTTAACCAAAACCAGTTACCAACTTTATATCAAATACATATTAAAAATGCAGTTTAACATGTTTATTGGCTGAACTTAGTAGTGTCATAGTGTTGCTATAACCGTAGAAGTTCCTGGTCAACATCCACCAGTATAATATGCTACAATTATATTGATTAGTTTATTCTTTTCTGATTTTCTTGTCTGTTAGAGATTTCATTTGTTTTCGTTCCTCTACGCAGGTATGACCACCAAGCGGGGTTTTGGGGTGTCATGGGTCACCCTTGTCTTGGTATTGTACCTGTAAGTTCTCATGACATAGTTGTAGAGGACTACAAGATTCCTCTCAGACTGCATAACCATTTTTGTAATATGGATTGCAGCCATATATCAAGGAGTTCAATATTCCCATGCCAAGAAACTGCTCCAGGGGGACAACCGGGGTTGTCGTAAATGGTAGAGAGCTTCACCAAGAGGACTTATGGGTGCTTGCGAAAAGAGGCCTTCCAACTGCTGAGAATAAAGAATACGTTATTGGTATCAGTGGCCAAGGGATTGATAAAACATCTGGTGAAATACTGAACCTTGGAAGGCTTGCACCATCGTAAGTTTGAGGTTTCTCCATCTATATATGAAAGAATCTCTAATCTTTTAAGTGAATTTTTAGAGAGATCTGGAAGCTCATAAACTTTGAAGAAGTGCATTAGGAAATTGAAAGTTCACTTTCCTTGTTAAGTTTGAGAACATGACATGGTCGTATCTACCGAACCTATGAGTTGTAAGGAAACTTTTATATCTAGAGGTCTTGTTGAAACCTTATATAATATTTTTAGTTAATGAAAAGAAAACTCATGCAATTGTCGAAGTGTCCAGCTCTCCACACACAAGGCGCTGCTGCTCTCCTGGCTAGGGGGTGAACTCACAAGAACCTTTGAAGTGATGGTCATGCATTCAATACAATAGCTAGGGGAGCGCATGTCTTCTATCTGCCTAATCCCAGCTTGCCAATAAAGGAAAATAAGTGATCGGCTCATATTGTTCATGCACCGTCTCAGCAAGGATGCATCTTGACCATATAAGATTTTGGTCACAAAAAATGCTTTTAGTCAACTTTCATGAAAATAGGACCATGGTGGCTTGCATGGTCTATTGAAGTAGAATAGATGTGGCTCCTGGATCTCAGTTTTTTTTGGTTGATTCCTGCATCAGTTATCATGCTAGACTAGAACAGGATTGGCAGCGCACCGGACTATAGGAACCCACCCCATATGGTATTGGGTTTCAGGTAAACTGGCCCGCGGTTGCTGAACTCAACCTAATCTTAACCCTAAAGGTAACAGACGTGATCTTATTTAATTATTCATTGTGTGCTTGATACTTACCTTGTTGTTTTCCTTTAGTATGTTTCTTTTAGTTTCATCATCTCCATTTCTTTAATGCGGGTGCGGTACTGTGTGGCCTGGTTGTCGAAGTCATGTGCAGGTTTTAAACCTTGAGATCCATGAAGGAGGGGTTGTCTATACTTTTCATATTTTTTAATGTTGGAGGGTTTGGCTGGGGTTCAGACCCACCCAAACCTGTCCCATTGCCATTCCTACATAAGCATATATACTCTTACATGCTAAAATTCATATAGCTTCTATTGCTCATTTTGAGTATGGCATGAACATGAGTTGAACTTGGAAATGTTATAATCAAGGTCTTGTGCCTATTGATAAAAGAAAAAATTGCTGGGATAACAGAAGAGGATAACGTGAATTCACCGTATTTGGAAAATTGAAAACGAACTTCTGTTGGAAGCTTGTAAAAGTTCCTCGTTGAAATATTAATAGTTTACACTTTACCAAGCTCAAGCATATGCTAGTAACAAGTTATTGAACCTACTTCTTCCTTGGCATCGTTAAAGCATCAATTTGTTGGCTAGAAGAAAAAGTGCATGCATCAAGATCAAGTACAAGAATAGCTGGAGCCCAACCCGATATGAGCATATAACCTGCATCAACTTGAAATGTGTTAGCCTCAATCCTTCTGGCCGTAGATATTGCTAGATTATCCTCATGCTTTCATTTGACTGGAACTCTGCTGTTTTGATAGGGTTCAGATGGAAGGGCGTGGTTCTGGAATGCTTGTTCCGACAGATATTGCATGACGAGAAAAAGCCGTGCATTGCCTATGGTTAATGAAGTGATTGAGAGCCAGTTCAGTGAAAATATTATACCTGATTTGCAGAAAGAATTCATAAGCTTCTCCTTTCTTTGAATTAGATTCAGTCCTTTAAAAGGGCAACAAGTGGTGCGGTGCTTCTTTGGGGGTTGGTAGAAATAACTCAGTCAAATTCCATGGATTACTTGGAGGTTTTAAGATTTGTAAGTCATGATTCGTTACCAACTTTGAGTATTTTGCGATTTTTCTTCATCTATCTTCTGCCTTCTGTTTTATGGAATCTGTTCCGTTGACTTTTCATGGTGATGGTGGCTTTTTGATCTTTTTTAGGCCTTGCTCATTATAAAGGAAATTCTATTTCTTGATTGTAGCATCTGACCGTGGTTCTCTAGGCGTTACTTGATCAAGCATCACGCATGCATTTCTTTTGGAAAACCAACGGCATTTCTCCTTGCCATGCAGGTCTTGTAGGAAGGTTAAGCTGACCCTGCAGTTACTGGCTCAAGACACAATGGGGTTATGGCCCAGCTTGCATATTAAGAAAGAAAGGACGCACGCTTTAGTCAACTAGATATATGGTCTTAAATTCTCCTTTTTCTATATTGTAAGAGAAGAGTTTGTTCTTTTGTTTATTCATTATTCTATTCCCTGTAGAATCTCTCTCTCTCTCTCTCTCTCTCTCTCTCTCTCTCTCTCTCTCTCGTCTCCATGTGCACACTCTCTGTGCGTGCATGTAAGCTGATTAATCTTACTTGTGGTAATAGATTTCCATAAAACTACTATATGGGTCAACAGTTGCATGCCCCGTTGAAAGGTTTATTGCAAATCCAAATTCATCCATCCCATTTTTAAAAACGTCCGTGTTTTGCCTAATCCTTCCAGATAAATATACACCTTTATGCCCATATTATGGACATGCATCGACGAGTTGGACATTTGACCTTTTAAGTTTCTACATGAAAACCATCAACATAATGTATGACTAAAAGGTTGTGAATTTTGTGAAATCACTTTCACGTGTTGGAGACGTAATGTAATTCCTAGAGGCACTTTATTTATTTAGATTTCTCATTAGATTTCCTATTCTTTCAGGACTCTTATATGATTTAAGAAACCTAGTTGTCTCTTCTTCTTGGGTTCTTCTCTTATAAATATATATATAAGAGATCATTACCCTCGTATCTGTGGGCGTAGAAGCAGCTCGAAATTGACTCCCCAACATTAAAACCTTTTTCCTTCTTCGTCTTCACCATTTCTTTCGGTATTTGGATTGGGTTATTTCATTTTATCTCTCACCAAATAAGGTGCCCTTACGATCGGGCTTGAAGAGTTGGCAAACCATGTCAAATCTGGTGTCTTGGATTATGTCTCTTTTTTCTGTCTTCGTCAATTTGCAAATTTCGGCGTTTTAGATATGATTCTACTGTTTTGGTCTCATTCTGTTTTCTACATGTTAGATCCAAAAGCAGATTTTTTTTTTTGAGCAAATCATTCCGCACATGATAGTGCAGCTGGCTTGTGGAAAGATAAAAAAATATTGAATTTGTTCAATATGAATTGGTCTTCCATTTGAAGGGATAGAGCGGGTGTGCGTTACTGAAACCACCCTTAATCAAATCCTAAAATTCATCACAATGGTGAAAAGGGCTTATGCCTCCCAAAGGTAGGGATAGTGTGAAATTATCCAAAGGACGAATTTGGGGCGTGGAACCTTAATCTAGTATAAAAAAATTCAGGCTGGCCAGACTTCACCACACCGATACGCAGCTTAGGCTGTGTCTGCATAAGCTGGTCTAGCTTCCAACCATTCGACGTGAACTATGAGAAAATACTTCAGCCAAATCCATGCTCAATATATATAGAACTGACAACAGAAAACGTACACAAATAAGGACATTGGAGCTGAAGATATTCACAGTTCAACTTTATGCCTCAACAGCTAAAGGCAGGCGGCTTAAACATACACCATCTCTGTATAAATACAATATACAGCAGAAAGCTTGTGCATCTAACAATGTCTAGATAGCTGACCACGGGAAGGCTGTATACATCAAATTACATCTAATTCATTCTTGAGAAAGGATCCCTGTTTGGACTCCTTCGATTGGCAATGGCAACCCTCTGGTCTTGTAGCATGTTCAAATTTGGGGCAAGAAGTCTAGTGTATCGATCAAAATACAGGAGTTGCTTTATGAGAAGTGCAAATTCACGTGGAAATTTCAGCCCATATGATTCCCCAACTCGAACCTGCCATAAGACAATAGTAGCTGATTTAAGGAGAAAAAAGGACCATAGTGGTTTCTGTGACTGCATTATCTGTTGGTTATTTGCTCAATATTTTGTACCGTTCCCAAATTTGTCCTTAAAAGAAGGCCAACTTCTCTTTACAAATGTTTGGAGAATTTTGAATATTTTTGCTTTTTAGGGTTTCAGATTCTTGAATAAATTTGGAAGCAATGAAGTATGGGTGGATATGATTAAATATATAGATTCATGTTTGAGTACATCAGAACTCAAGCTACTGTCCAAAGAACATTAGTTTTGTTTGTTTTATATGTGGTTTCTATATTTCCATTCAAAAGTATTACTGAGACCTGGTATTTCTTTTTTCTCTTAAACAATTTTTTTATTCAAAGCATCTAAGAATTTTCCAAGGTCGTTTTGAGAAAAATCACTCATCTTCCCATAGCTGAGACAATGTCCAGAAAGAGAATGGGAATATGGTAAATTCCTACATCGTACAATGAGTAATGGCTTATTACAAGAGCAATTTCTATTACAGAGCCAAGGACAAAGATGGAACTTACCACATCAAGGAACAAAGCATTCATCTGCCTCTCATCAAGAACCAAGTTAGCTGAAACAGCAGCCGCATTTGGGCCCCTGGCAGCTGTAACAACGAGTTCTGTGTCCAAATCCTGGAAACAAGGTGGTAACAGACAAAAAAGACCGAAATCATTCTCTGCTTACTAAATCATACAACATAATGAACAACGAGCATGCCCTCACAACCATGACCGGTAGATACGCATGTAAAGAAAATCTAACCCTCATCAGTTCGAGTCTTCTAGGCTTGTTTTTTTCTTTATGTAGGATCCTAGGCTTCTTGTTATCTTTTAGCTCTGGGTGATTCTGCCATGCTGATCCACAACCAAGAGGACCAGTGCTTGGTGCGGTTGAGAGACCAAAGGTTAGAATCACCACTTCTTGAAACACACACACACACATATATATATATATAAATGCTAGGGTCTTTCCTGAAGTATATGCTCCCCGAATACCACCATCCATTTGCTCTTGATGGTCAATCATGGATGGCATCGACAAAGCACCATCCTTGTCAGATATGGGCCCTCAGGATAGTGCCTTGTTGGCACTGTCATCTCAGAATACCACAAGACAGTAAATTCCACCAACCTAACTCAACTCTTTTACTTCTAATTGGAAATGTGCTATAACTTCAACTACCAATGGGTGGGTGGCCTTTCATCTTGCTCTTTGAAACTATGATATGCTTGTTCGATAGGTCGGTATCAGCAGAATTCAAGTTCATAACATCCATAAATTTGGACATTCCTGTATACCCTGAACGTTGGATTCTATGGACCATTTCAAGTGGTCCTTTGGGCAGCTGCTTTCATTCAAGAAAAGCTAGTCCCGGCCAGGAGGTGGATTTCCATGTTCAGCCAGAAGGATCAAGATGTATATGGAGATTGAAGAAGTGGTAGGCCAAATGGGCTTACTCGCTACCTTATAGTAGCTGGTAGCAGGTGGCTACTGTAAGTGGCCCATGGGAAGTACGTACTCTCTCTCTCTCTCTATATATATATATAGAGAGAGAGTCTGCAGTTAAATTAAAATGGCTTTAGCTTTCGCTTTGTGTATGTGTTTTTTGGGGCTGGTCGTACCTCCCTCCCACATTTCCTTTCCTATACAAAATAGAGATCCATTCTCCTTGTAAGAGGAATTCCTCTATCTTGAGATGTTTCCTAAAGAACTGCTTTTTGAAGTGTTTGTGGAAGTTGATAAAGTGAAGTTTTCTTTAATATCTTCTCTATCCTTGGTCTGTTGCATACTTTCTTAGCGTACTGTGGAACTTCATCAACATCTTGTGGCTTGTTCTATTTGAGAAATTCTTATGCCATACATGGTATCAGACATTGATTGGGGGTCATCTGAAAGTTCATTCTAAGCCTTGATTTTGCATGTGAAGTTGAATTTCGCCAAAGGCATGCTATGGTCCTCAAGATTCTCTCTTTGAAGTATCTTGTGTAAGCTCTTATTGCAAGGATGTGTGGCCCTGTATGTACTTCTTTTGGAACTTCAATTTGAGAATGTCTTGCACCAACTTGAATCATTTGAAAGGTTGTGAGACTCTGCTCAATTTTCTGATCAGTTTACAGAAGTGATGTTGAGAAGACGATCAAGATCGGGATCCATTCCAGATCAGGATCAGTTTAAGAGAAGCCTTAATAATGTATGAGATGTATTGTAATAAGGATATTTTTAGTCTTTCAAGTCATAAAAGAATTTATGTGTCGTAATGTAAACTTACGAAAAGTTTAACGTGAAAGAGGAGAGAGGAGCCACAGGAAGTGTCTCCTTAAACTTGTCTCCGAGAGCCTTGTATGGGCATGCTATTTTCAGCTACAACAACTAAGTCTTTTCCCATACTACATGGGGTAGTAAATAAATAAATCTTTTATATATTTTCTCGCATAGTGTCAGAACGGGTGTAGTTGTGGGCTGCTATTGGTAGTGGCAGACTCATTTAGAGACTATCGGATACTGTTGAGTGCAGAACAACCCCACTGATTGCAGTTTTTTCATAATCAGGTTTGAAATTGCTCAGTGCAGAACAGGCTGATAAATTGCAGTTTCTGCAAAACAAGTTTGCCATGAGATTTCAATCTTTTTCCTACCAGAACCCTACGTAGAGAGAGGATGCGGATAAAGGTAACAACCTATATCAATCTTCTGAAAGCCAATCAGGAGAAAAACTAAAGACCTTTCATATTACAATTGGCAAATTAAATGAGAGAAATTACTTAGAGTGGGCCATATCTATAGAACTAGTAGTTTTAGTAAAAGGAAGATGAGATTGTCTGACTGGTGTACAACTAATGCCCTCATGAGAATAATTCTGAAGTGGTGAAGAGATGATGTCCTCGTATCTTCATGGCTGCTGCAATCTATAATACCTTCAATAGGATGAATATTTATGTATCTAGGATCAACAACCGAGATTTGGAATGCTACGTAAGAGATTTATTCAAGAAGAAAAAATGTTACTAAGAAATATGAGATTTTGAAAAGACTGAAAATTGTAGACAAGGAAATCAAACAATTAGCGACTACTATGCATATCTACGTGATTTATGAGATGAATTGTAGTTCTATACTTGTTTTAATTGTATTTCTTGTTCTAAAGAACGGAATGAAGATGCTGAAAAACGAAAGGTCTTTGATCTTTTATGGGGAGTCCCTTTTGATTATGAAGCAATTAAGGTTAACAATCTTGAAAGAGAAGACCTACCCTCCTTAGATACAATTTATTCGTTATTACTTCGAGAGGAGGATAGAAGAGGATTGGAGATGAAGATATAATAACTTCAGACAAGACTGTGTCCGTGGAAAATAATCATAATTCATCCAACGAAGGGAGAGAAGGATATGGCACTCGAAAAAGAGGACATGAAGGATGAAAAAGATAAATTGATGTGCTCTCACTATCGTAAGTCTCAATATACAAAAGAGCAATGATTGGTAAGCCCAACTTCATTAACCAAGCAAATACGCTAGAAACTCAAATAATTCACATATGGGGACCATAACATAATTAATGAAGAGATAGAGAGCAATCATCTACTTCAAAGTCCCATGTCACTATGGCACATTCCTCTTTTATGGTGACTCATAATCCTACTCTCTTTAGCTAGAATATGGATTGTTGATTTTGGAGCTGCTGATCATATAGTTGGGTTGGAGATCAACAATGCCTATCTGATTACCAACCCCTTAATAAAAGAGAACCGATTAAACTGGATGATGGCTCTCATACTTCTATTATTGGAAACATAAGTGTTTCAACAACTTTATTCAATTTACCTTCTATTCCTCGTGTACTTATTGTCAGTGAGCTTCTTGACCAAATATCTAAATTATTTAATAACCTCTCCATTTGATTGTGTATTTTCAAGATCTGAAGACAAAACAATATTTGGTGATAGTAGCTTTAGGAAAGGACTCTACATTCTTGAGGAACCTCGAGTTAAACTTTCAAGTTCCAATATATCATCCATGACTACAACAAAAGCCAAGATCATGTTATGGCATGATCGTCTTACCATTCCAATAATATAGTTTTTCGGTGTGATGTTTGCCAAAAAGCAAAATATCACCGTTCCTATTTTCCATCTAATGAGTTGAGCGTCAAAACCATTTGAGTTAATTCATTCTGAGGTTTTGAGTCTATGTTGTGTTACTTTTCTTAGTGGTCATAGATATTTTGACTGATTTATTAATTATTGTACTCGTCTTACTCTTGTTAAAAAGAAAGTCTCTAAAATCTTTCTTGTAGTTCACAAAAAACTTAATTTTGCTCAAAAGATTCTTCATTCGGATAATGGTGGAGAATATATGTTGAATATGTTACAGACTACCTAGACACACAAGACATCATCATCAAACATCTTGTTCTTATATCTTTCAATACAATGGTATAAAAGAAAGAAAGAATAGGCATATTCTTGAAGTTGTAAAAACTCTAGTTATTGGGTGTAATGCTCATAAATCGTATTGCAGTGATGCTATATTCATTTCAGTCTATCTCATTAGTAGGATGACAAGTTCAGTTCTCAATGGAGTCTCTCTCGAAAGTTGTTAATCCCATAAACAAACTATTCCATATTCCACTTCATATCTTTGGATATATTTGCTATGTCCATATTCATTCCCATGTTCATGATAAATTGGATTATAGGACTATTAAATATGTTTTTATTGGATATTCAACATCTCAAAAAGAGTATAAGTGTAATGATCCAGTAACCAGAAAAACCTGTGTTCTTGGATGTTACCTTCTTTGAGTCAACCCCTTATTTCTCATCCAAAAGGGTATTCTCTAGTCTTTTAGTTGAACCTACTCATGCTATGCCTATAAGCCCAATCAATTGTAAACTGGAATTAAATGATAATATAGGAACAAATGAAAATCTTAAGAATACAAGAGTATATAATCGTGGAGAGAGGAAGGTGCCAATGCCAGATACTCAAGTTCATGTGCTCAATGATTCTTAGATTGGTCCTCCTCAAAGAACATGCACCAAATTCTCCCTTCCATAAATTTTGAATTGAAAATTCCTATTACTGTTAGAAAAGATAAGAGAACGTACACTCTTTATCCAATTTCTCAATGTGTCTCTTATCATAATACATCAAGAAATTATCAAAACTTTGTTACGAATGTTGAGTTACATCATATACCAAAAAATTTTGAAGAGGCAAATCAATCTTCAAGATGGAAGAAAGCTAATGCAAATGAGTGTATATAGTGAAATTTAAAGCAAATGAGTGTGGAATATAATAAAGCCCGATTGATAACCAATGGATATAGTCACTTATATGGGATAGACTTCAATGAAACATTTGCTTCAATGGTGAAATTGACTTTCATAAGGGTTATCGTGAGTCTAGCTGCTCATAAAGGTTGGGATCCGTGACAACTAGATGTGAAGAATATGTTTGAAGAAGAAATCTATATGGAGTTACCACTTAATTTAATAAAAAAAGATTGAAGGACAAAGCGTGTAAGTTGAAGAAAACCATTTATGATCTAAGCAATCTCCTAAAGTATGGTTTGAAAGATTCAGTGAAAGCATCACCAACCTGGGTTATCATAAAAGTATGATGGGTTATCATAGAAGTACGAATGATGATACCTTAGTTTATTAAAATAGGTAAAGAAAGGAAGATATCTATTTTACTATTTATGTTAGATGATATTATAGTTACAAGTGATGATCAAGAAGAGATTGACACTCCAAAGGTGAAACTGCATCAAATTTTTTATTTAAAAGATTTGGGCCAACTACACTCCTTTTTGATAATTGAAGTTCTATATTCCAATAGGGGTGCATTTCTTGTTAAAGTGTAATAGGTAATGGGCTACTAGGGCCCATACCTGGCTCAGGCTTTAGGGCCTAAGTCAAGGGACTTTTGGCCCGTTTGGGAGCCCTAACAACTTTCCTCTCTCTAGGTCCCCTTCTTGCTGTTATAAACGACTGTTCTTACTCTATAAATAGAGTCATAACCTTCGTTAATAAGAATCTTAATTTTTGAAGATGCAACCTTGGTTATTTGTTTGATTGGTCATTAGTTTGACTTAACTTATATTTGAACACCAAGTGGTTGTTGTATTCATTGGTTAGTCATTCTTAGATTATGATATTATCATTTTACGTAGACTCTTCAAGTCAATAGTTATTTCTTACATAGTATTAGAGCCTGCTCGAAAGTAAATCATTGGACACAACTGCATTGAGAAACATGCTCGAATTGAAACAAGTTTAGAAAAATTGTGCCTTCTTGTTTTCATCGTTCAAGGTTGAGCAAAACCTTAAAAATTCGTCTTTGTGACTAATGAAAAGCAAAAATATTGTGTTTCGTTGTTTGCTTGATCCAAATTATTATCAAAGTTTGGCCCAAATGATAAAAAAAGTATTTTCTATCTAAAGATTATTTCGATTATGTTGATGGTACTATTCAAGAACCTAATTTGTTTCTTGATGAGAGTGAAAACATGAAGGCCCAAGAGAAATACAAATAAGATGTAAAATGTGAGAAAAGATGAATGCAAAGGTCACTTTGTTCATTTGCCAAAATGTAGATGAGAAACTTAGAAATATAATCAATATCTTAGAAAATGCTTTTGAAACTTGAGAATATTTGAAGAAAATTTATTACTAAGATGATTTTATTTTCTAAATCAATTTAATGAAAAAAATGATAATGCTCAAGTAAGGCAACTTGAGTATTAGAGATTACTACAATGAATTTTATGAGTTATGGAATCAACTTCAAAGTTTTGACAAATTTGAAAGACAAAAAATGAATCAATTTTAAGAGTATCTAAATAATCAATATTTCTTATTATTTATTTAGAGTCTTATAGAAAAATTTAAAAATATTAGATCCACTTTAATACATAAAAAACCAAGAATCGAGAGAGAGGTTCCTTGCCGATCTAGTTATGGAAGAAACTATATTAAAAGCTCTAAATACTTTCAAAGAAGCCGTTCTTGCTACATCTGGACCAAGAGTAAACCTAAAGTCATATAAGCCACCACATGTTAAGAATATCGAAAAGCAAGATAAGAACTACATGAGACCCATAGTTCTATGGCCCAACAAAAGTACCATTTGCCACTATTGCAAAGAGAGTGGGTACATCAAGACCACTTGCCCAATTTTGATGAAGAAAAATGACAATGTGATCGTCTTAGAGGATAAAGAGGGAAGAACACTACCTTCTAACAATCAAGACATACATAGAAGAGATACTAAAAAAGAAGGCTAGCATATCTAGAAATGTGCTATCAATATGTCTTGATTTTTAAACTCGGGTGCATCCTTTCCCATGACAAAAAAAAAATTTGAAAAACACTTGCGAAAAGATTTCTAATAAGCATGTTTTTATGGCTGATGGTACAAGACTTCAAGTAGAGGAATTTGACAGTTTTGAAAATAAAGATTTCAAATCTTAATATATTTTTCATTGCTCAAATTTATCCTGATCTTAAAATTGTGTGATATATAATCATCTATCAAAGAATGTGATTGGACAAGGTCATAAAAAAGTGAATTATACAAAATGAAAATTTTGGTTGTGCGAATTATCGAGGTATCAAGTTAATGAGTCATACTATGAAATTATGGGAAAGAATTATCGAATGTAGGTTAAGACAAGTATCAAGTACAACAGAGAACCAATTTGGATTCATGCCAGGCAGATCTACTATTGAAGCGATTCACCTTTTGAAACGTCTTATGGAACATTTTAGAGCAAAAAAGAAAGACATTCACATGATATTTATTGATCTAGAAAAAGCTTATGATAGGGTACCGAGGGAGGTTCTTTGGAGAACTTTGGAAAAAAGAGGTATCCCATTGACATATATTAACCTTATAAGAGACATGTATGATGGTGCAAAAACATGTGTGAGGACTCATGAAGGAACGACAGACTTCTTTGAAGTTAATATTGGGTTACATCAAGGATCAACTTTAAGTCCATACTTATTTATAATGGTGATGGATGAATTAACAAAACATATTCAAGATGAAGTACCTTGGTGTATGTTATTTGCAGATGACATTGTATTAGTGGAGGAGTCTAAGGAAAAAGTTAATAGAAAATTGGAACTATGGAGAGAAACATTAGAAAGGAAAGGCCTCCGACTTAGTAGAACAAAGACAAAATATATGGAATGTAAGTTTGATCATTTGGCTACTTCAGAGGACATAGAAATTAAAATTGGCACACATTGCATTCCCCAAAAGGAAAGTTTTAAATACCTAGGGTCAATTTTTCAGAGTGATGGAAGAATTGATGGAGATGTTATACAAAAAATTAATGCTGGTTGGTTAAAATGGAGAGGAGCATCAGGTATTCTTTGTGATAAGAAGATACCATTAAAGTTAAAAGGTAAATATTATAGAGCAACAATTAGGCCTGCCATGTTTTATGGTTCTGAGTGTTGAATCATCAACATGTACAAAAGATGTCTGTGACAGAAATGAAGATGTTGAGATGGATGAGTGGTCATACAAGAAAAGACCGTATACATAATGAGGTTATTAGAAACAAATTAGGAGTGGCACCAATAGAGGATAAAATGAGAGAACATCCTTTAAGATGGTTTGGACATATAGAAAGAAGATCAAAAGAAGAACTTGTAAGAAGGTTAGAAAAACTAAATTTGGAAAGTATTAAAAGAGGTAGAGGACGACCACAAAAGTGTTGGAAAGAAACAATAAAGAATGATCTAGCTTATTGGGAGTTAAGTGCTAACATGGCACACGATAGGGATCTGTGGAAACAAAGAATCCATGTAGTCGACCCCGTCTAGTATGGGAAAAGGCTTAGTTGTTGTTTGTTGTTTGTTGAAAATTTTGGTTGTGCCAATATTGAGAATTGTGTTATGGTTTATGACCCAACTCTTTGGCACAAAAGATTGGGTCACTTGGATATGAACAAACTGTGTATCCATTCCTTACTAAAAAATAATAAAATTAAATATTTTGTTTGTAAAGAGTGTATTTTTGGAATGTTGATCATATACCCTTCTGTAAAAGAAACTTTATTGCAAGTAAGCCTTTTGAGTTGGTGCATTCTGATGTTTGGAGACCAACTTCTAATGTATCTAAAAGAAGAGTGAGATACTATATGACTTTCATAGATGATTTTAGTAGATATACTTGATATATCTTTCGAAAGATAAATCCGAAGTCTTAAAAACATTTTAATATTTTCAACATGATTAGAAATCAATTCAACACTACCCCTAAGATTTTAAGATCAGATTCCGTTGAAAGTATATGTTAAAAGAATTTTAAATTTAGTTAAAAACAAATAGAATTTTGCACCAAAAATTTTACATGAAGACCCCACAACAAAATGGTTTAGCCGAACTAAAGCATAGACACATTATAAAAACTACTAACACTATTTTAATTGCTAGTGAAGTACCTAAGTATGTTTTGTTTGGACTTGTCTTACTTGAGAGTTTTTGGGTGTAAATGTTTTGTTTATGTAGGATAAGAATGATAAGTTGTCCCCAAAAGCTATAGAGTGTGTCTTTCTAGGTTTTGGAGTGACAAAAATGGTTATAGGTGTTTTGATCCAAAAGACGATAAACTATATATGTTAAGAGATGTGAAATTTATACAAAAGGATTATTACTATGACTTTAACCATGAACATAAAGAACAATATACCTTTCTTAATGATGTTATAAATTTAAAAGAAGATAAAATGAAGGAATCATAGATCCTAATCCACCAGATGAGCCCACCAATTTAGAAACAGGAGAAAACAAGGAACCTAAAAAGACTATAGAGCCTTTTCCTCTACTTCACATTACAAGAATTAGAAGCCAAGAAAATGTAGGAATACCCTCTAGAAATTCAAATTTCCAACAAAGATTTGTGTCCTACGAAACTTTTTAAACCTCAAAGAAGAAATCTCATTGCCACCATTAAACAAGTTCAAGAATCAAATTCTTATAATCAAGCCAAGGGCATATGGGAGTGAAAAAATGCTATCCAAGAATAATTAAAGGTTTTAGATAAGGCTCGTACTTAGGAAATTGTACCTAAACTTAAGGACAAGAAACTTATTAGACGTAAATAGGTATACAAGGTAAAAAGTCATAGTGATGGCGGTTAAAAAAATTATAAAATCCATGTTTTCATTTTATTGAATGATCAAATCTATATATAATTAGCCACATAAGCCTTGTGGTTTATTGATTAAACGATGAGTATTTATAGGAGAAAGAGAGGAGTGAAAGCCAACAACATTCAAATGTTGGTTGTTGAAGGTAATCCAACGACTATTTTCCTAGCCATTGAGGCCCCCTAGTAGCCCTCATGGCCCAGGTGGCCCTGGTGATAGGTGGTCTAGCCCGAGTGGCCTGAGTATGTTAGGACGTGTTACAAATATAAGCTTATGAGCCCTATTAGCCCAACCCTATTTACATTTTAACACCCTTCCTCAAACTTATGGTGTATATCATAAGTTTGTTTTAATTCTTTATGTGTGAACTCGCGTTTTGAGATTTTTTCCAAAGCTTCAGCCATGTGATCTACCTTAGAACATTTCTATAATCAAACTTATAGAATTAATCTCGAATGAAGGTATTAATATCACATAACTCAAAACATGAAAACTAATGTTTTCAAAGAAGTTCTTTAAACATTTATCATGATTGTCAAATATAACAAATATTTCATGAATCACCATAAACTTATGATATTACAAAAATGCCTTGTTATACTAAATAAGCTTTAAGGCTAAGCTCAAACCCGAGTTTTAAGGACGAATTCGAACCCAAACAAGCTTTATGGCTAAGCTCGAACCATCAAAATCAATCAAATGCCAAGGCCCTTAAATAACTAACAATCTCAAACGTTATTCTATGATTTCAAGAATAAAATAATTCACCAAGATGATAAAAAAAAGGTTTTAAAGATTTATAATCAACTTAATATTTTTCAAAAAAATTCGATCGTAAAATGTTTGTCTAAGAAAACAAGAATTCTTTCAATGCAATTTTTATCATTCACACAAAATGCTCAAAATATAACAAATGACTAGTTAATACTTATCAAGATAACAATAAGTGCATTTTCAACATTGACTCATCTCCAACCAATAGCTAACAACATGAAGTACCTTAATCACAAAGCTCTTTAATAAAAGGTCAACAAATGTAACATATAACTACAACACATATATCTTAATCACATGAAAATGCAACTTCAAAGTTATCAATATCACAAATAACAATAAGTGCATCTTTAAACATTAACTTCACAAAGCACTTCAATAAAAGGCCAACAAACGTAACATATAACCACAAGGAGATCTTAATCACATGAAAATGCAACTTCAAAGTTATCAAGATCCCAAATAACAATAAGTACATCTCCAAATATTGACTAATTTTAAATAAATAGTCAACAACACAAAGCACCTTAATCACAAAAATCTTTAATAAAAGGCCAACAAAAGTGACACATAGTCACAATACGGATCTTAATCATACAAAGAGATTTAACTTACTGTCTAATAAATAACAAATAAAATTTTCTTCCAAACAAGATAGTAAGCAATTGATCCAAAAAATGTTAAAAAAAAACAAGTTGAAAGAGCACACCTAGATGGACTCAAATATGAATACCAAGTAAGATTAAATCGGGTCCAGGCATAGCCCTAGGTCAGGATCCAAGACCAACAAAAGCCTCATATTGAACACAAAATAGGCATAAAAGGGCCTGGATCTAGAATCATATTGTAATATTTTCTCTAATAAAATGGCAGTCTACTTCTATGTGTTTCGGTCTTTTATGTTGAAAAAGATTAGTAGCAATTTGAATTGTTGCCTTGTTGTCCGTATATAAGGATATTGAAAGTTTGATTTGTTGTTGGAATTCGGTAAGTAGAGAAATAAGCCATAATCCTTCGTTGGTTCCTTATGGTGTTGCCCTATACTCTGCTTCTGCAATCGATCTGGCCACTATAAATTATTTTTTGCTTTTTCACGAGATTAAGTTCCCTCCAAATAGAGGGATATAACCAGTTATGGACTTCCTATCATCCATAGATCTTGCCCAGTCAACATCTGTATACAACTCTAGATCTGTGTGTCCATGTTTGGAGTATAGAATGTCATTACCAGGAGTATTTTTCAAGTATCTTAGTATCTTAAAGACTGCATCCATATGTGGTTGCTTAGGTGCATGCATAAATTTGCTTAGAATTCTAACTGCATAGGTTATATATGATCTTGTGATAGTTAAGTATATCAACTTCTCCACTAGTTGGTGGTATCTCTTAGTATCACTCAGTTCTATGCTACCTTCCAGTGCCAGCTTGTGATTAATGTCCATGGGAATCTCACTTGATTTTAATCCCAATGTACTTGTTTCCTTTAGTAAGTCCATCACATATTTGCGTTGTATTAGGAACATACTTTTTGTGATTTTAGGACCTCAATTCCCATAAAGTAATGAAGTTGTCCAAGGTCTTTCAAACCGAATAATTGATAAAGTCTTTTCTTTAAGTGGATGATTTCTTATATATCATCAACTATTATCACAATATCATAACATACACAATTAACATAGAGATTCCATTTTCAAACAAACAACAACAACTAAGCCTTTTCCCATACTACACAGGATCGGCTACATGGATTCTTTGTTTCCACAAAGCCCTATCACATGCCATGTTAGCAGTTAACTCACAATAAGCTAGATCATTCTTTATTGTGTATATCCAAGGCTAACGATGCCTTTACTAAAAATTTTAAACCAGGCATGTGGTGACTATTTCAGTTCGTATAGAGCTTTTTTTAAGAAGCAAACTTGGTCGGGACCATAGATATGTCTCAATCCTTGAGGTATTTCCATATATACCTCTTCACTAAGATCTTCTTATAAGAATGCATTCTTAACATCCAATTGCCATATTTTTCATCCTTTATTTGCTGCTAGACTGACAATACTCATACTAACGTTATTTTTGTCACAAAAACGAAAGTTTTATTATAGTCAATTTCGTAAGATTGACTACATCTTTTACCACTAGTCTTACTTTATATCTATCGATTTCATCAGTGGGATTATATTTCACTATGTATACCCACTTATATCTACCAACTTCTCTCTCTTAGGTAGACACAATCTCCCAAGTTTGGTTCTTCTTAAGGCATCTATCTCTTCCTTCGTCACATACTGTCATTCTCTAAATGTGTTGGCTTCTTCTAAACTTTTTTGAATCTTTACATCTCCTAAATTCGCTATAAAGGATTAATAATTTGATAAGATTTTCTCATAATCAATGTAATTACTAATTGGATACGCACATCTACATTTTTCTTTCTGCAAGGCAATGAGCAGGTCTTATGTTGACTGCACTTCAATATCATCCTCAAGTGATTGAAATTTATTTCTTGTTCCTCTTGTGTATACTTATTGAAAAAACGTCTCTACTATCCTTCATTTGTGTTATCCTCCTCATGATATCTTCCCTTATCTTCTTCATCATCTTCTTCATAGAGTATCCGCAATAGTGATTCCTCTTTTGTATTGCATTTTCAGTCTCCCCCTCACTGCTATAGTAATATACACATTCATGGAAGGTAACATCTCTAGATACAAAAAATTTCTTCATAGTTGGATCATAGCACTTATAACCCTTTTAAAAGGGAGAATAACCAACAAACACACATTTCACACCTCTAGGATTAAGTTTATCTCTATTGGCGTGATGAATATATACACAACACATACCCAAAGACCCTAGGAGTCAAATTAAACAAATTTTCACTAGGAGACAACAATTATAAGGGTACCTTTCCATCCAAACACGATAATACAACAACTAAGCCTTTTCCTATACTAGATGGGGTCGGCTAGATGGATTCTTTATTTCTACATAGCCCTATCATGTACAATGTTAGCAGTTAACTCACAATAAACTGGATCATTCTTTATTGTTTCTTTTCAATACTTTTGTGATCGTCCTCTACCGCTTTAATACTTTCAAAATCTAGTTTTTCATACATTCTTAGAGGTTAATCTTTTAATCTTCTTTCTATATGTCCAAACCATCTTAAACGATATTCTCTCATTTTATCCTCTATTGGTACCACTCCTAATTTGTTTCTAATAACCTCATTGTGTATACGGTCTTTTCTTTTATGACCACTCATCCATCTCAACATCTTCATTTCTGTCACAGACATCTTTTGTACATGTTGATGATTAACTGCCCAACACTCAGAACCATAAAACATGGCAGGTCTAATTACTGCTCTATAATATTTATCTTTTAACTTTAATGGTATCTTCTTATTACACAGAATACCTGATGCTCCTCTCCATTTTAACAACCAGCATTAATTTTATGCGTAACATCTCCATCAATTCTTCCATCACTCTGATGGAATTGACCCTAGGTATTTAAAACTTTCTTTTTGGGGATGTAATGTGTGCCAATTTTAATTTCTATGTCATCTGAAGTAACCAAATGATCAAACTTACATTCCATATATTCTATCTTTGTTCTACTAAGTCGAAAACTTTTACTTTCTAATGTTTCTCTCCATAGTTGCCATATTTGTTGATGTGCTTCTCTTCTTTCCTCATAAGTGTAAAGTCCTCCACTCCTCCTACCATATCCAATGGTCTTTCGCATTCTTAGTTCCTAAAATATATAACAATAACAACAACTAAGCCTTTTCCCACACTAGAGGGGTCGGCTACTAAAATATATAATAGGATGCAAAAAAAATGTACTGCATAATTCAATCTACATTATAAAGTACTAATCGAGAGAAGATTTATATAGATTTACGGTACATATAAAACATGATCAAGCATTTCAAATGTTGTCCATAATTTTCCTCTTCTGATTACTGATATGAATGAATTACCTCTAACCTTGACTTTATCATTCAATTCCACATAATCAAGCAGGCCCTCCTTAAAATTTACCATGTGTTTAGTAGCACCGTAGTCAATAACTCAATATATATGCGACCATGAATTAATATAAAAAATATTACCACTAGGTCTTGCTTATTCACCCTGAGTTGCAACCATGGTTGCATGAATCATTTCTCAAGAGATTGATGTAGAAGAAGAGTTTTCTGTAAGCCTACCCTCAAGTCCCTCTAGATGCTTTAAAATCATATTAATTGTTTCACTTGTACTTTTGTTGCTACTTTCTGTATTTCTTGCAATCATAGTTTTATTTTTAATATAGTTTGGATTTCCTATCGGTTCCCAATACCTTTTCTCAGTGTGTCTGGCTTTCTCACAATGGTTGCATCTCATCATGTCTCGCCAATCTGAGTCACGACTTATGCCTCTAGAACCCCCTTTACCTCTTATGGATGGACTCTATCCTTTTTCGATAAATGTTGTTTTCTTAATGTAGGTCACCTCTCATCTCTCCAAATTTTTCCTATCTTCTTCTCTTATTAGTAACGAGTACACAGTGCCAAGTGTAGGCATCTCTCACTTGGTAGAATGTTGTATTTTATATTCAGTTGAAACTACTCGTAGTAAATCGAAGACTTTTCTCTTTTCAAATTCACTTACCCTCTCTCTTGCATATTCTTTGCAATGAATCATTAGTAAAGTAAGACAATTCATCCCATAGACTTCTCATTTTTACGTAGAAATTACTGATAGTTCTCTGTCCTTGCTTACACTTTTGTATCTTTTCAAGGAGCTCATATTCTTTTGCAATATTTTTCTTCCATGAATATGCATCTCTCATAGCCTCCCATATTTCATGGGTTGTCTCAAGGCAAAGGAATGATCGTCCAACATTGAGCATCATACAGTTGATGAGTCATGCGGTCACAAAAGCATCATCTCTTTCCCATCGTGGGTAGTCAAGACTCCCTAAATCTGGTTTTTCACATGTACCAATAAGGTAATCTGTCTTTCCTTTAGCCTTGACTTCAAGAAGAACTCACCTAGACCATTCTAGGTAGTTTTTTTCATCCAGTTTCATATTAGTTATAATCAAGGATTCGTTTATGTCTGTCTGCCGTAGACAATCAACCATCTTCCCTTTCAAAAACACATTTTAAACTATATGCATGCTCGTTTCACGAAAAGAATGCAAAATCTAATCAGTTGCTCATGCTGTCTCTTCCACGCACTTGACGCATGCCAGCAACTCACCTTCACCTTCGATTCATGCAACTCGCTCTGATACCATGTTGAAGATGCATGGAATTTTGTATCATTAAGGAGAAAAAAACATATTATAACATAGAGATTCAATCAGCAACATGCAACCCTTCTTGGGTTTTGCGGTTGTTGCCTTCTATCCTTTCTCTCTTAACTAAATGTAATGACACACTCTATTATATACTACTTATTCTAACTTGAATGACTGATTTACCCCACTTAGGTAAAGACTTAAATGTTACGTGGTAGAAGCAGATTTGTCCATATCATGAAATATACAATACCAATGACACAACACAATACTCCTATAAATTTTGGTATCCTTTCAACACCTTTCTCCGTCTTCCTCGGCACGACGAAGCCGAAGGGGAGGAGCACATGGCAAGCCTAGACATCGAGCCGAAAGGCTCTCTTCCTCTTCCTCTTCATTGACCTTGGCGAGCAGGCTCTGCATTGATGATCCTCTTCTCGATTTTTCCCCTCATAGAGGGGAGAAATCCAAGAACGGTGTCGTGATTGCTGCCTCTAGTGGTTGTACTTCTCCGTTAGGTCAAAGAAGTGGTTGTCATGTGTTAAGAAAGACAATTACGATGGTTGCGACAACCGGGTTTGAGAAAGAACGGAAGTAATTTGGGGATATGGGTGGCCATCAAGAGGATTTGAGTTTGAAAAGATCGTCTCACCGTCATTGGCAAAGAGAAAAAGAAACATATAAAAGTGAAGTGGCCGATCATAAGCTGAATTCCGTTGGTGAGTGATTTCATGAAATGATTACGATGGTTACGACAACCGAGTTTGAGAAAGAATGAAAGTAATTTAGGGACATGGGTGGCTATGAAGAGGATTTGAGTTTGAAAAGATTGTCTCGCCACCATTGGCAAAGAGAAAAAGAAATATAAAAGTGAAGTGGCCGATCATAAGCTGGATTTTGTTCATGAGTGGTTTCATGAAATGATTATGTGGAAAGATGTTGAGGAAATCCTTAGCCTCGTCGGGGCAATCGCCCTAGAGAGAGCACTCCCTTCTAGCAACCGACTCTAGATCCCACTACATCACCCTCATCTCATTCGCCTCAAGGCACTCCTCTATCTCACTGGTGCCGCTTCCTGCGAGGAGATTCATCATTGTCGATAGGCGATTGTCAAAGCCCGAGAATATCATGATCATAAATTTCATCGCGTTATGCATCGTCCCAGGCTCGTCACGATCTATTGGCAACCAATTTACTGTCATCGTTGATTCTACGCTTTAATGCTGGAGTGACACCATCGACAACCAAGGTGATTTAAGTTCATCCTTTGTCACGACCATCAACCAATCAACCATCACTGACCACCGCTAGCTGAATCGCTACCTCATCGCAGTCATGCCGCTGTTGGTGTTTAGGCTCTGATATCATGTTAGAAAACAGGTAAAATCCATGTTTTCATTTTATTGAATCATCAAATCTATGTACAATCAACCACACGAGGCTTGTGGTTTATTGATTACATGAGTATTTATAGGAGGAAGAGAGGAGTGAAAGCCAACAACAATCAATTGTTGGTTGTTGAAGATGGCCCAACAACTATTTTACTAGTTATTGGGGGGCCCTAGTAGCCTTGATGGCCCAAGTAGCCCTAGACCTGGTGGCCTAGGTCCGTTAGAACATGATTACAAACATAAACTTATGGGCCCTATTGGCACAACCCTATTACATTTTAACAATGACACCATAGAAAGATATAAAGCTATATTAGTAGCTTAAGGGTATATCCAAGAATATAGAATAAAATATGAGAAAACTTTTGTGCTTGTTAGAAATAAGAATTTTAATAACCCTTAGTGTTATTAGAAAGCGGAAAATCTTTCAATTAGATGTTAAAAATGCTTTCTTGAATGACATGTTATACAAAGAATTATACATGATTTTTTCTCTAGGACTTAATGTCTCGAAAAATCATGTTCTTAGATTAAATAAGATTTTGTACGGTCTTACGCAAGCCCTAAGACTTAGTTTGACAAATTTGAAAGTTTCATGGATGCGTATAAGTTCATATCCTGCTATATTGACACAACTTTGTTTGTAAGAAAATTGGATGCTGGTATAGTAATCATGCTTTTATATGTTGATGACATGATCATCACTAGAAGTGATGAAGGTGGTACCTTTAAACTAAAAGAGATCAAAGATGGATTGAAAAATTTATTTACCTTACCGTTAGTTTTAAGTTTTATATGCATATAAGCCCTAAAATGATTGACGGCAAAAAGAGCATATTTCCAATGGACACCAATCAAAAACTGCAACTTGGTAATGAAGAAAAGTCATATGATGTGGCAGATATCAAAGATGGATTGAAAAATTTATTTACCTTACCATTATCCATCCTTATATTACATATGTAGTGGGAATGGTAAGCTGATTTATGCATGCTCCATCGAGAACTCACATGGATGCAATTTATCATATCTTAAGATATTTGAAATCTACTCCTGATCATGGAATCCTATATGCCAACAAGGGTTATCTTAATATTGAGATATTCTCATATATTGATTGGATGGGTTCACTTGATGAATGATAGTAAAGCTACTATTCAGATTGCATACAGTTTATCATAAGAGGATCAAGCACATTGAGATCGACTATCACTTCTTAAGAGAAAAAGTTATCAACAAAAAAATTCAATTGATCTATGTCAAGAATGAAAATCAGTATGTCGATATTCTTACCAAAGTTGTAAATAAAAGGGATCTTGAAAGTGTTCTTCCCAAGTTGAAAGTCATCAATATCTTTCTCCCAACTTGAGGGGGAGTGTTAAGATATCCAAGATCTAGATCCATTCGAGATCTGGATCAGTTTAACATAAGTCTTAATAATGTATTAGATGTATTGTAATGAGGGTATTTTGGTCTTTCAAGTTATAAAAGACTTTATATATGCTGTAATGTAACCCTAAGAAAAGTTTAACTTGAAAGAAGAGAGAGGAGCTGAAGGAAGTGTCTCCTTCAACTTGACTCCAAGAGCCTTGTAAGGGCATGTTATTTTCTGCTAGTAAATAAATAAATCTTTTATATATTTTATCAACTGTGTGAACTTGGAAAATTTTGAGCATAGCATCACAGAAAGACTTCCTTTTATCATACACGGATGAGTAGCGATTTGATGGATTTAATTCTTCTCTTTCAATAAATATTCCTGGATCTGTGCACAACTCGTAGTGCCTATATGCCCTGATCAGGTTGCAACTTGCCAAGTACTACACAAACAACGGTAAATCAAGCATCAAGGCAAAGATGAACTTATAACTTTCTGCAATTTATATGTGAAAAATCAAGTATAGTACCTTCAGGAGGCAAGATTGACGGGAAAGGATCCACTGCATTAACCCAAAACAAAGAAAACTATGCAGAATTTAGTGAATACCTGTATTGATGAGAATATATTCTCCAGGTCCCTAGCAAAAGCCTTGGCATCAACATCCTTGTTTGCAGCACCCATCTCGATCAAGGCAGAAGCCATTGCTTCATATTCCTCAGTAACTATTGATGTTAAAAATATGTCCACAGCAGCCCATGTTTTGGGGGATATACGACCAACTATTCCTGAGACATTTAGGTTCACACTTAAGCTGTGCCAATAAAATGACATGGAAAGAAGAGACAGGGAACCATAATCACCAAACCAGTTAATTAAATGAAGACGGCTGGATTTACCTTGGATGGTGGCAAACCTTTTATTGTGTTAAGACACATTTTGCATCGCACAAATGAATTAAGAGTGCAAGGGCCAACCTAACACTACAGGAAACAGCTGAGTCCAGAAGGAGACTTCCATACGATGGTCAAACTCTCCATTGTGTTCAACAATCACAGTTGGGTTCAATTATCATAACGTTCTTCAAAGAAATTGTTTCCTACAACACTAGTTGGGAAGAAATAATACACAGAAATGACAATTGAAGTCACATTCCCGTAACCATCTAAATGATAGGACGAAAGATTCACATGTTTAACTAGTGGGGTAAAACAATAATACAGGGAGCATTAACCCGAACATATATGGCCACAAATTGGAACGGTCCTAAGGCTGAACACGTCTTAACTTGATGAGTGCATTTAATTCTCAACCATCACATAATTGTCAGGAAATACCCTATAGCTTAAATCAACCAGGGTGTTCAAGGAACAGATGAAACTGAATCGAACCACTAAAACTGAACCAAACTGACAATTTGGTTCAGTTCCATTAGTTCTGCAGTTTGGTTGATGCGGTTTTAGAAGGGGAAAGATGTCATGGTTCGGTTTGCAGTTTGCAACTGGACCATGAGAACTGAGCCAAAACCATCCAGTACACACAAATATATAACCTGATAAAATCCAAATCCTAGATCAATAGATTTATGACCCATTGGCTCCTCAAAGACATCCAATAAAATTGGAAGATCTGATGGCCCATAACAACCCACTGTATTTCAATTTTCCAAACCCAAACAATCTTTCAACACTTTCCCACTGTTAAGTTTGGTTCTGTTCGGCTCTAAAAGGGAAAGAAGTTGTGGTTCAGTTTGCAATTTGGAGGTCAGGACAGGACTATGAGAACCAAACCAGACAATCTACTACACACATACACACACACAGATATATATATATATATATATATATATATATATATATATATATATATATATATATATATATATATATATGAGATAATGGTATATGCTCAAACCCATGAGTACAATTGAATTGGTATATATATATATATATGTATATACCAGACTACGACAACACTTTCCCACTGTATTTTCTTTTCCAAACCCTAACAATCTCTCAACAACAACCCCACCCCTCTTTTCCCTCCGTGGTATGATGAGCAACAGTTTTTGGGATTACATGAAAAAGTTCAACTTAAGAATGGCATAATTGTAAATACTTACTATTTATTTTATGACATTAATGAAGTATGAATGCTAGAAACTGGATTATTATTTTGTATTAATATATATTGTAAGTTCCTAAGTTTATCTATAATGGCAATTTTCGTATGATGCTGCTTCATATTGATTATTTGTTATAAGATACAATTGTCATACATCAGGATAATACTAAAATGAATAGAACCATGGTTTGGAACCGAACCAATGGTTCAGTTCAGTTCAATTCTACATACAATAGTGGTTTGGTTCAATTCTTGAATTTATATTGATTTGGTTCGAGGTTGAGGCTAAAATACAACCAAACCCGACCACAAACACTCCTAACCCAAAAAGGTGCCTCTACAAGTTAGTTTACAAGTGACTCCTGCCAAGGAAATTGAGATTATGTTACGGAAGTTGAGAAATGGAAGACCAAGGAACACAATCACAAACAATTCTGGTTTCACTGATCTCGTTAATATCATTCTGGATTACCCCACAGTATATATGGTACAGATACAAATATATAATAACATCTCATACAACCTGTCAAGATACTGTCTCTCCATTTACAAAGAAATATCATCTGAAATGCTTCAAAAAGGGGGGGGATTGTAGAAGTCAATTATATCATACAAATATGACAATACTGTATACACTCACCATATTGTACGATGCACACTGATAAACGTGCAAAAAGTATACAGGTAACAATACATGACATTCATTTTTGTACATAATTTCATATGATATTTATAACATTTGTTCTCACTGGTGGTTGCCCTTGATGCTATTTGTAATAACATGAAGGTGAATTGATATTTTGATATCTACCATTTGCATGACTTTAGGAGAATAAATATCGGCAACTTATGACCTCATGATCCACAATCCAAGTTATCATTCCGTCAAGCCAGCTTCATGCAGATAATGTGTATGCGACCTCAATCATACATTTGCAATTTAGCTGAATATGGGTACTTACCAAAATCGAGAAAACCAATCCTGCCATCATTCAGTAACCACAAGTTCCCTGCATGTACATCTGCATGGAACGTATCACAAGAGAGCAAACTTCCAAACCTGTACAAAATGCTCATTCACAGTCAGGAAGATAAGTTTTTGCTGGTAAAGAGTCCAAATATGTCAAACATCTTTAAGAAAATCACATCAGCACTGAAACTACATAAGAAACTGAGATGCAATATTCATTTTCATTAATCACAATTACAAAAACGTCATAATATCAAATAAATTTCAATGAGAAAGTACCAGACGTTAAGAGCAGCTATTAAACTGGTCTCTGGGCTGGCAACAAGTGATCGTATTGATTCAAGGTCTGTAAGAGGAACACCATAAAGCCTCTCCATAGTCAACACTCTCTCTCCACTACAGTACTTATAAACTTTTGGAGCTTTTGCCTGCCTTGTAAGGCCCATAGTTTCTAAGTATGTTCTGAAAGTCTCAATGTTTGAAGCTTCTTTGTTGAAATCGACCTCTTCTAGCATTGATTCTCTTATATCCTTAACAATGGCTACCTACATAAGTCAAAGTCATATCAGAAAATAACTCTGTAAGACAAATTTTACACGACCAATGAAGTAAAAAATGATTAAGTTTGGATGCATTCAGAGAACAAGCTGTTCAAAGCCTTGTATACACATATAACAGAAGAAATCATGTGGTAAGAAAAAAATGAATCAAATTATTACCAGTTTTTGAATGATAAAATTCTTGACCAAGGTTGTTAAAAGAGATTTTTTTAAATTCCACTATTTACTTGCACCTACGGGTTACGTCATGTGCTTGTTATTTGTTTTTAAAACTCATCTCACCCCTTAAAGAGGCCTACATAGGCTCCGTTCCTCAAGCAGAAACATCATAAAGAAGACTCAGGTAACTCTGTTACAGGTGCTTAAGTGCTCTAAACATGTCAAGTGACATAGCAAAGAGCATTTGACCATGAAAGTCATCTCATGGCCATGGTGCTCCTGACAAATAGTGAAAATACTCAATTTTTTATCCTGGAATCTCCTTGTGACACGGTTGGAAAAGTCAGCAAAACCACAAGCTGCACATTTTAAGCAAATCAAAAGAAATAAACACAGTCAATAACTGAACTTCACAACACAGGTCATTAGATTATCCAAGTCAGTCATAATCAAAACATTGAACCGGCTGAGTTACTTGAATACACCACTGATTCATCTAGGCAAAAAAGTCTCTTGATTGACTTTGTGTTGTTAGGATGTTCTGAAACTTAGCAATCTATCCTTGTTTAGGTAGTTATTAGAAACAAACTGGATGTGGCACCAATAGATGATGAAACGAGTGAAAATTATTTAAGATGGTTTGAAAAAGCATGAAGGCGACCAAGAGAAACTCCGGTAAGAAGGTATGAGAAACTAAACTATAAAAATATTAAAAGAAAAAGAAGAAGACCACAAAAGTATAAGAAGGAAGTGATAAAGAATGATATAGTGCTTATTTTGAGTTAAATGCTAGTTGTGAAGTCCCACATAAGTACCAAAATCTCCTTTATTCCTTTATTGAATATCAAATCTATATACAAAGCAACGACAAAGGGCTTAATGTTATTGAATACATGAGGAGTATATATAGAAAGAAGAATGAAAAAATCACAATAGTTGCTGGTTGCCGAAGTCCCAACCCAAAGTAGGATCGTCAAATATAAACAAACAAGTTCATAAATCACCACAAACTTGTGATATTATAAAAAAGCCTAGGTATATCAAATAAGCTTTTAAGGCTAAGCTCAAACCCAAGTTTTAAGACAAACTCGAACCAAAACAAGCTTTTTAAGGCAAAACTCAAAACCTTCGAGTCAAATAAGTTTTTTAAGGTTAAGCTCAAAACCTATCAAGTCAAACAAGCTGTAAGGCTCAAGCCCGAATTTTAGGGACAAGCTCAAACCCAAACAAGCCTTTTAAGGCAAAGCTCAAAACCTTCATACATACAATTCCCAAGGCCCTTAAATATCCTTTAAACTCAAAAGTGATTTTATGGTTCCAAAAATAACACAATTCATTAAGATGATCAAAACAAGTCAAAGGGATCAACTTCGTATTTTTTAAAAAGTCTCACAACTCACTTAAAACAATTTTATCAAATACAAGTTAATCAAAACTATAAGTGCTTTTTCAATATTGATTACTCTCCAGCCAAAAAGCCAATAATATAGAACATCTTAATCACAAAGATCAACACCAAAAGACCAATAACCGGAGATCATAATCTCATGAAAAAATAACCTTAAAGTTATCAAGATAACAAATCCTCAAATACCAATAAGTGCATCTTCAAATATCAATTAATCTCCATCAACAGACCACCAACATAAAGCACCTTAATCACAAACATCTTCAACAAAAGACCAACACCATTGATCTCAATTATAAAGGAAGATACAACTTATTGTTTTCCAACAAATACATTTTTGATATAATAAATAGTGAAGTTTGAAATCATTCAAATGTTGCAACACATTTTTCCTCTAAACATGCCAATAAACAATTGATCACCTCAATGCGCTCAAGTCTGAATATCAAGCAAGATCAAATCGGACCCAAACATAGCTCTAGATCTAGATCTGATCCAACAATAATCTCATTTTTAACATATAATGGGTCTGGATCTAGAACCGGATCCACGATCTGACTCCTTATAAACGCGTATCCTCTCTCTCTCTCCTGCCCTCTATCTACGACAAAGAGTCCTCATCCGTCGCCACACTGTTCTAAGCTCGAAGACATCGATTAACTAGCTCCCTCTCCCTTACTATGCGACCACCGCCTTAGCCCATTGCCCCAGCCGCTCCACCTTCGCCGCTCTTTCCCAGCCATAAAAATTGCCTTCCATCGACTGCTTCAACTATCCAATGTGTCGTAGTTTGCCTCCTTGTCGTTCAACTCCTCACCACCACCTTAGACTAGCTTCCACCACCATCCAACCCCAACTACCTTCACCAAAATAACCAACTACATTCCAACACCAGCCACAGTTGAAGTCATCGACCATCCCCATCACCCGCATCTCTCTCACCTCAACCATCTTTCTCTCTGCATCGATTGCAATACCACAGTCTTGCCTCGACACCTCCATCGTTGCCTGACCATCGACATTGGTATAAGACTATAAGTCCACTCTACTCTTCGCGGAACCCCCTCGTTAGAGTCGGCCACCAACGTTGACTCCCCCTTGCATGTTTACTCGAACATCTTCCATGGCTTCTCAGCGATGCTCATGCCCACGGAGGTGCATGCCCTTTAGGAACTCCCGGGTGTTCTCGCCATCCTCCTGGACCGGATTCGTCACCTCCATACTACTCACTCGCCTGAGTTCCTCGGTCTAAAGATCCATGATCAGTCTGGTCTGCTTATCGAGTCTAACTTCGGATCTAACCTTGTTATTGTTGTTCTCGTCACTGGGATCTCCCCGGAAAGCCCGAGCTTCAGTGATCGTGGGCTTCGACCCATCTAGTCTTGGTGGCACAGAGAATGTGTGTCTGGTCGCGGCTTCCCTGCTTCCTCCTATAACTGCAAGATCGTCGGTGCCCGCTTCTTCGACGGAGAATGTGTGTTTGGTCGAAAAGATGAACAAATCCTCTGAGTTCTTGTTACCACACGACTCAAATGGGCACAACACCCACACTATTGCCATTATTGTTGGATGATATGTCTTTGAAGTGAGCATGTTTGGCTATGCCCATGGAGTTGGGCAGGAATGGCATCGAAGGCAAGGATCGCGATTATAAACTGTGTTAGGCGTCTAGATGTTTTGATCCGACATTCTCACGACATTCAATTAGGTCGTAATCGACGGTGTCAATATTATCTTGGTCTTCATCGATGGTGTGTTATGCTGTATTACCTAGACTTTATCGCTGTCGGTGCCTTCAGAGGGGTAAAGCGTGGCATCTTCATGTCCACCTCTGCTGGAAACGAGGGTTCGGTGAGATGATGGTGACGAACGCATCGCCTTGGATCACTACAATCACTGCGAGCACAATGGATCGAACCTGATCATAGTCTAGCGTGACATATCACATATGCAAGTTTTTCTTTCATATCACGAACAATTTCTCGCTCAGCAGTGGTTGTGAAGGAGTAACCTCTCTTAGTCAAAATTTTCATCAAGGAATTACAAGAACATCACCCTAAATCCTTCCAAGCCACCACCGGTTGCCTTCGCCATCACCACCATGCCCACCGTCGCATAGGCTCTTATACCATGTGAAGACACAGGTAAGTTCCTGAATCTCCTTTATTGAATATCAAATCTATATACAAAACAGCCTTATTGAATACATGAGGAGTATATATAGAAAGAAAGATGAAAGCAGCACAATAGGTGTTGGTTAACGAAGTCCCAATGGCTATTTTACTAGTTGTTGCACCCCTGGTGGCCCAGGTGGCCCTGGCCCGGGTGGTCGGGTATGTTGGGACTTAGATTTCAAACACAAACTTTTGGCCCAACTCTATTACATTTTAACACTAGCATGGCGCATTATCAGACCCTATAAAAACAAAGAATCCATGTAGTCGGCCCCAACTAGTATGGAAAAAGGTTTATGCATACATGTGTGTGAAATGAAATCTGGCAATTCATGTACTTCAAGAGTTCAAGTTAAGGAAGCATCGCTAGATATGTTTCCTCCAAGTGCATGGATTCAGTTCAATGAAAGCAACAAGTAACTAAACAATAAAGCCAACATAACCAAAAACCAAATTTTGACGGAGCTAACCATGATATGAATCATATCATGACCTAATCACCAGCCAAAAAATAAAATGGTTGACATTCACATTATGTGCAAAAAGGTGACAGTGGTCTGTGTATGCATAAATAGATACACACACATATATATATATACATACATATATATATACATATATATATGTGTGATATGCATTGTTGGATTGTTTTTGTGTAGATTAGCATTAATTAATTATTAGCCCAATTACAGATAATTGAGCAATTAGTTTTGGACCAAAAAATAAACCAAGAACATATTCGATCCAAGTTAATTGTGGGTATCGTATGATAGGTAGGATAACTCAAAAGCCATGTTAAAATTGTATGTAGTCTGAATATGTGCACTTGTAATTACACATTGCGCCTCTTTTTCCTTTTTCTCTTGTAATTACACTCCGCCCATGTAAGGGATCACCCTTGCATTGTCGGTCCCAAGCTCGGATAAAGGAGGAAGGTTGTGTTAAGCTTCCAACAGCCAGCGTAAAACTTCGTCGGATTTTTACAACATGGATTACAAAAATTATGAGCATTGCTTTGGGGCGTCTCCGCCTAGCGACGTGCTGGCAAGCCTGGATGTAGTAAGAAGTAAGCAAGGGCCACTACATTTTCGCCCGAATGTAGTGAATCAATTGCAGAGAGGGTTCCCATATCATGGAAGGGTGTGGATAAAGAAGTTAGTCCCACTACATTGCCGCCCAAATGTAGTGAAAATTTTTCAGAGAAGGTCTCCGCATTTTTATTATGGACGGATGCGGGGGGTAAGGAAGCTAGTCCTAGATAATAAGATTCGTATTGGTTCTTGGAATATCGGAACATTATCGGGTAAGCTAATGGAGGTGGTAGATACTATGATTCGGAGAAAGATACATATTCTATGTTTACAAGAGACAAAATGGGTTGGAGAAAAAGCAAAGGACATAGAGGATAAAGGTTTTAAATTATGGTACTCAGGTAAAGAAAAGGCTCGAAACGGAGTTGGTATTATCATAAATAAAGATTTAAAGGAGAGTGTAGTAGACATACAACGATATGGTGACCGAATCATGACGTTGAAATTAGTGTTAGGAGCAGAGGCTTTGAATATAGTTTGTGCTTAGGCACCCCAAGTAGGACTAGAAGATAGTATAAAGACAGTTTTTTGGGAAGAGTTAGATAAAGTGTTTCAAAAGATTTCACAAAGGGAGATGATTTGTTTAGGAGGAGATTTAAATGGACATGTCGGTAAAGAGGCATTAGGATATCAAGGGATTCATGGAAACTTTGGTTTTGGGGATATAAATGAGGAAGGTAGGGAGATTTTAAATTTTGCTATGTCATTTGATCTCATTATAGCCAATACAATCTTCAAAAAACGACATGAACATTTAATTACTTATAAGAGTGGCTTATCACAAACACAAATTGATTACTTTATTTGTAGAAAAAAAGATAGAGCGTGTTGTAAAGATTGTAAGGTAATTCCAGGAGCAAGCTTAACCACCCAACATCGACTTTTAGTTATGGATTTACAAATAAAAAAATGGACAAAGAAGAAAAGAGTGCATCGAGCTATTCGGACTAAATGGTGGAACCTCAAAAGCGAGAAAGAAGATATATTTAAACAGAAAATCCTTCAAGGAGATGTTTGGAATTATGTTGGTACACCCTCTGATATGTGGAACAATATGGCTATACATATTAGGAAAGTGGCGAAAGATGTGTTAGGGGTATCTAAGGGAGGTGTACCGGCACAAAAAGAAGCTTGGTGGTGGAGTGAAGTAGTACAAAATAAAATCAAGGCAAAGAGGGCATGTTACAAATTACATTATGCTAAGAAAACTAGTGAAACTTTAGAAGCTTATAAGAAAGCAAAGAAGGAAGCGAAAAAGGCCGTTAGTGAAGCAAAAGCTAAGATTTGGGATGACTTATATAAAAAACTCAACTCAAAAGAGGGTGAAAGAGATATTTTTAGGATAGCTAGGGCTAGAGATAAGAAAACTCAAGATCTTAATTATGTTAGATGCATAAAAGACGATGATGAAAAAATTCTAGTGGCAAATGATGATATAAGAAATAGATGGAAAAACTATTTTTATAATCTTTTTAATGAAAATAAAGATGTTAGTATTAGTTTAGGAGATTTAGCCAAGTCAGAAAAGTATATAAATCACAATTTCTACCGACGTATTCAAAAGAATGAAGTCAAAGAGGCTCTTAAACATATGAAGAGTGGTAAATCGGTAGGACCAGATAATATTCCTATAGACGTTTGGAAAATACTAGGAGAAATAGGAATCACTTGGCTCACAAGACTATTTAATGAAATATGGAAAAACCAAAAGATGCCCGAGGAATGGAGAGCAAGTACACTTATACCCATATATAAGAACAAGGGAGACATTCAAAATTGTGCGAATTATCGAGGTATCAAGTTAATGAGTCACACTATGAAATTATGGGAAAGAATTATCGAACGTAGGTTAAGACAAGTATCAAGTACAACAGAGAACCAATTTGGATTTATGCCAGGTAGATCTACTATTGAAGCGATTCACCTTTTGAGACGTCTTATGGAACATTTTAGAGCAAAAAAAGAAAGACCTTCACATGATATTTATTGATCTAGAAAAAGCTTATGATAGGGTACCGAGGGAGGTTCTTTGGAGAACTTTAGAAAAAAGAGGTATCCCATTGACATATATTAACCTTATAAGAGACATGTATGATGGTGCAAAAACATGTGTGAGGACTCATGAAGGAACGACAGACTTCTTTGAAGTTAATATTGGGTTACATCAAGGATCAACTTTAAGTCCATACTTATTTATAACGGTGATGGATGAGTTAACAAAACATATTCAAGATGAAGTACCTTGGTGTATGTTATTTGCAGATGACATTGTATTAGTGGAGGAGTCTATGGAAAAAGTTAATAGAAAATTGGAACTATGGAGAGAAACATTAGAAAACAAAGGCCTCCAACTTAGTAGAACAAAGACAGAATATATGGAATGTAAGTTTGATCATTTGGCTACTTCAGAGGACATAGAAATTAAAATTGGCACACATTGCATTCCCCAAAAGGAAACTTTTAAATACCTAGGGTCAATTTTTCAAAGTGATGGAAGAATTGATGGAGATGTTACACATAGAATTAATGCTGGTTGGTTAAAATGGAGAGGAGCATCAGGTATTCTTTGTGATAAGAAGATACCATTAAAATTAAAAGGTAAATATTATAGAGCAGCAGTTAGTTTTGCCATGTTTTATGGTTCTGAGTGTTGGGCAGTTAATCATCAACATGTACAAAAGATGTCAGTGACAGAAATGAAGATGTTGAGATGGATGAGTGGTCATACAAGAAAAGACCGTATACATAATGAGGTTATTAGAAACAAATTAGGAGTGGCACCAATAGAGGATAAAATGAGAGAACATCGTTTAAGATGGTTTGGACATATAGAAAGAAGATCAAAAGAAGAATCTGTAAGAAGGTTAGAAAAACTAAATTTGGAAAGTATTAAAAGAGGTAGAGGACGACCACAAAAGTGTTGAAAAGAAACAATAAAGAATGATCTAGCTTATTGTGAGTTAACTGCTAACATGGCACACGATAGAGATCTGTGGAAACAAAGAATCCATGTAGCCAACCCCGTCTAGTATGGGAAACGGCTTAGTTGTTGTTTGTTTGTTTTGTTTTCTGCCTTTATTCAAGAAGGGAAGTCGGTATTAAATGTGATTCAATGGCTAGTAAATAGTCAAACAGTTTGTTGCTGCTTGACATCAAAAGCTAAATTTCCAGCCATTGTAGCGGCAGCAGTCTAATGGTTAGAAATCTAGCTGTTGGCCATAGTGGCTGTTAATAGCCACTCTCTATAAAAGGCCCAATGTTGTATGGTGTTTAGTATACCTTTTGGCCGATTAATGAAAGTTCATTCTGAGTTTATTCAGTTAAACATTCTTATTTGGTGATTGGAGCCTTATGCATTTTATAAATTGCTTTTCAGTAGCTGATTTCTGCGAATACAAGCATCAAACTCTTGCAATTATTATTGAAGCACTTAAGGTGTTGTTTCATTACACGATATAAAAGCATTGATTGCTTAAGCCGATTGTAGTGCTGTTTTAAGAAGCATGCTGAGTGGTAGAAGTCACTCTCAAGATGGCTTTCTAGTGAGTTGCATCAACATCTATTCAAGTACACATATTTGATTATCTAAAAACCTTTTATCAAGTTTGAATTATCCATATATTAAGATGGAAGATAAGGACTTCAATTTTCGTTTAACTAGTCCCAACTATAAAACATGGGTTCAATCAATAGAAAACTATCTTTATTTCAAAAGATTATGGGGTTATGTAAATGGAACGAAAATAGAACCGTCTATAAATATTTTTTTGGAACAAAAGGAAGAGTATGAAAGAAGTCATACAACCATTCTATGGGTTCTTATGAACAATATGAGTGATCACATAAGCGATAATTTGACGAACTTCACAAATGCTAGAGATGCACGGGAATACTTGAAGAAAGCTCATAGGATGGCTCCATGGGAAAAGATCACATCCCTTGGACAAGATGACAAATGAATAAATGAGTTTTTTTAGTGAATTTTCAAATGCTTGGAACTAACTCTATGGTTATGAAAAAAATACATGTATTGTCTTGACACAAGGCAATATGAAGAAAATGGAGACTTTGTTTATCAATTCTTGAGAAGTCTAAGGGAAGAATTCACAAGAATGAGGTCCGCTCTTATGCACCAAAATCCATTTTCTACCAAAGAAAAAGCGTTTGCCAATCTTCAAATAACGAAAACAAAGTTTAATAAAGTTAGACTTCACAAAGACGCCACATTGGTTGCATCTAGATTGGGGGCCAATATAAAACATTATTGTCATTTACAATTCAAGATAGAAGGAACACGTGAAACCAAGAAAGAAGTTGTCACTATTATAAAGAGTTGGGACATATCAAGCCTAGATGCCCTAAATTGAAGAAAAAGATAACTTTTGTAGATAGAGAGCTATAATAAACATCCACTTTCTCGTACTTTGATAAAGTGAAACAACTTGAAGTTCAATTAAAGGTGAAAGGAGAAAGTGTCTATTGGTGCGGTATGCTCTGTCGCCTCTCAAGATACCCAAGGTATGAATCCATGGCTACTTGATTCTAGGGCTTCCATCCATAAGACGTGCGATGAAAAGATTTTAACCATATGCACAAAAAAACCTTTTGACTCAGTGAAAAAAATTAAGAGACCATAAAATAGGTCATCTTCAAAATAAAGATTTTTTTGTTTCAAAAGTTATTTTGGCTCAAAAGTTAAACTTAAACTTACTTTTTGTGTCACAAATTTTGGATAATGAGTGTTATTACCTTCTCATCTACGAGTTGTAGTGTACACGATTGCCTCTCGAAGAAGGGGATTGGAAGTGGCTATAGAGAAGGAGGCCTCTATGTGCTACACACTCGAAATTTTGGGTATTCCAATGTTTTATCAAATGATGTACATTTTTTGTACAAAAGACTTTACCATTTAAATGTTCAAACTTCAAAAGTTGTATGGATGTTCTTCTATTTAAATAAAAAATATTCAAAATTTCTCTTGAAAAACTAACTTTTAATCCCAATTTATTTTGTTGAGAGAGATGATAAGCAAAGATTGCTTATAATAGGATTATAAGAGGAATTGAGATAAATGAGAAGACAAATCAAGTTGAATTATAGCCCGATAGCTGAGAGAGAGAGATTTCGGTTTGAATGGATAAATGATAAAGCGAAAACTCCTCTTTCTTCTATTTTATTATTTTCTTTTTATCCGTTATATTTTTATTTATTAAAAAACTCTTAAAATTATGGTTAAAAATCTAATCATAATCATTGATCAATTTGGGTCTTCTAAAAATTAGGAAAAATTTGGAACAAGCTAGGATCCGGTTAAGGAGCGGAGGCGAAAAATCAAGTTTTTGAGTCAAATACATCCATGGGCATGGCACAATACCACTTTTGTTGGGCATGTTTCACATTGTCTGGATAAAATTATATTTTTCACTAACTGATGAACCACGGCCAGTGGTTTGTACCCACGACTTGAGTGGTTTGTTCTAATAGAATAATCTACAGGTGAACCCACGCCCATTGTTCCTACCACGCCACGAGTGTGGGTTCTTCTGCGCTGAACTTATGAAATTCATTAAAAACCATCAAAACTAAATTTTTTTTTCTAAGTGCTTGAACTTAGAAAACACATCAAAACATATCAAAGCCATCAATATTCACACATTTATTTGATTCATCAAAACTTTTGCATCGAATCATGGATCACATTGTAAACACTAAAGCTACATCGTATCAATTATCAAACAAATGAATTCTGACTCTTCAAATCGATGAAATCAAGAATTCACAAGCAATCACCAAAAAAAAGCTTAGAAAAGTCATGGATGCTCCCCGCTGAAGGATGCTTTAACTCAAGAAACTTGCAATCACGGCTCCAACTCCTTGATTTCTTTGAAAAATTGTAATCAAGCTTGATGGTTACCTCTGAAGAAAGAAATATAGCTAAAAAAAAAGGGAACAAAAAGAAAGGAACTAAAAACACAAAAACAATAAAGCGATGAAACTTGGGTTGCCTCCTAAGGAGTGCTTATTTATAGTCTTTAGCTAGACTTTGTCATTCAAGCTGAGAGATCGGTTCGGATATTTGGATGGAGAAGCTTTTTTTTATTGACTTATCCTCCTAGGTACAACATCAACCAATGTTCAATTCACTTTGAATTGCCTTCTAGATGAAGGTTCGATAAGTTCAAAAGTACTATATGGATATGGTTTCTTGGTTAGGCCTTGAGTTAAATAACAACACTTGTTGTCTAGGCTCAGATGGACCATCTAGACTTGATTTTCAGGAAAGAGCTTAGGCCTTGAGTTAAATAACAACACTTGTTGTCTAGGCTCAAACCTTTTCCATGAAGTTATCTTCTTGTCGGGCTAGAGTTTAATCTTCTCCTTGTAGAGGTAGGTATTCTCATATGCATGCGTAGTGGGAATTCATTTAATTCATTAAGGTTTGAAGGAAGTCAACTTCTATCCTACCGCTTTCAACTCAAAGTTAAAGAGCTTCACAGGCCTAAAAAGCTTTATTTTTCAAGCTTCATTGGTAGAATAGCAAGACTTCCCATAGACTAATTGACATGGAGACATGTTGATGAGAGTCTTGAAAGTTATCCTATTGGCCTATAATACACCATTAATCTTAACGCCCAATATTTTCTTGAAGTATTATGACTATCTTCTCTAAAATTCACTTGATTCATGATTTGATACTTCAACCTTGTCTACTTGTTTGGGGACGATATAGAGTTGCAATCTTATAGGTAGCTGACATATTTGGCAATGTTTCACGAGAAACTATTCGCAATATAGTATGACTAGCTGATAAACGATATAGAGTTGCAATCTTATAAGGTGGCAACATATTTGGCAATATTTCCTGAGAAACTAATGCATAATTAGTATGACCTACACAATGACCTAAACTTTGAATGTCAACCATTTATGTTGAAGGAAAAAAATCTAACTTTTTGTCGTTGCTTTACTTAGTTGTTGAAATTGTTCGGATCGTGCATTGTATTATAAATAGTAGATATTCAAAAACAATTGTGTGTAATCATGTTGAGCATATATTTAATATCAAAGAAAAGTGTTGGGTGTACCGTTATTAACAAATATTGAAAAAGATACTTGAATTGAACTTGAAAAATACTTACAACATTATTCCAAGTACAAGCTAATGAACAAACTAAGAGCTCATTACTACTCCTAAAAGTAAAGAAAAACTTCTTATCTAGAAAAAGGAAAAATGAAAAAGGTGGTCATTGGTAACTCAAATCTTCCTACTCTGTGGGTAGAGGTGTAGAGTGTTAAAGACTTTGGAATGTTTGAGCCTCCTTGTTATAGACCAAATATAGTAATTGCTTTCTCGACATCAATGATTTGAAATTTGATGCCTACGAAAGATTACCTTCTACATTGTTCCTAGTAAGAGGTGTATCCTTTCAAGACTTCTCAATGTCAACGGAGCCTTACTGTATAGACCAAAATAGTGATGCTCTCAACATCCAACGATTGCAGCCAAATATGCCTCTGAAGATTACCTTGCGTGTTCCTAGTGAGTTACTCCTTAAGCTGGGTAGTTAACATCAACGCCTTACTTTAGATAATGTGTACGTGTCACATGCTTTCGATATCTAAATGGATGTAATAGAGAGCATAACACCTCCATTAGATTTTGTTAGTTAACACTATGTGATTCAGAAGATCTTCTAGAAGGTTACATACACATGTCACATGCTTCATTAAACCAAGCCTTGCTTGTGAACTTTATCGATATTTCCATTAGATTTTGACAATCCTAATAGATGATGTGATTCGAGAGCAAAGTCTCGGTTCGGAATTAATAAATTACTTCCTCTCACAGACTCTTTTGTTTTCCATGAGTGTCTAACCTTGTACATGCAAATGTGTAAATGATGAAATCGGAAAATGCCATTTGAAGGACTGTGCATACGGAATGATAATGTGAGGATTTGTGAGTACTTGAAAGCAAAGAAGAGTATAACTTCTGAGGGAATTGTAAAGTTACAACAACAACAAAACTTATGCAAAGGATAAAAACAAACTAAAAATTAAACAAAAAAGAGAAATGATTTTGGAAATGTAAAGGCATTTGAAGGACTCATTTTTTTACCTGTGTGTGAGGAGTTGTAGTGTCAAGCCTCTTTTCCTTCTTCAAATTTATTATTTATACTCCCTTATGCTTTCATCATTCCACCTTGCACTTTTTGAATTTGAAAACTTCAAATGATTTTGGTCCATTTTCACAATAATCCTTATCTTCCTTATCTCTGAGATTAAATTCCATATTTTTCTGTGGCAACGTGCCCTATAGCAGTTACATGTAGTTTTAGGTGGTTTCTTAAAGTTCCTAGTAGTTGGTGACTCTTTACTCTAATCAACATGGACCCGACTTACGTCCATGCTCCTTCATTAGTGTGGACTCCACGTTTTCCAAAGCCTATCCTTCTATCACGATGTTGACCACCTCTTTATAACACAAGGTCTTCTTATCATTGGAACTAAATCCTCTTGGGTATTAATTATCACCTTTGGCCTCTATCCAATGGCCATTTCTTCTATTTATTAGTCCCTTTTATAAGTTTATGCTCATTTTTCCATGCCACTAATTTTATATGTAAAAATTTCAAAAATACCCACTAACATATGCCTTTTTACTAGTGTTGCCTTTGATCCATCTATGTAAAAGGCTACATATTATTAGTCAATTGGCTATATGCAAGGTGTCGCCCATGGGAACTAAAATCCCATAGTGTCATTAATTTTCACCTTTGGCCTCTACCAATGGCCATTTTGGATTCTCAACTATAAATAGAAAGTTTAGCCTTTTAAGGTTTCAAGCATGGTTTCCTAAAAAGGACAACTTTGTCTCCTTCCGCAAATTTTCATGGGTTACCTTAATTCTTTTATGACTTAAATCCATCCTAGAATCCATCCTAGAAAGTCTTGTTATCTCGATTATGTTGAATTTGAGTTGTGAAAATCTCCTTAAAGTTCCTTTTTTATCCAGGTTCTTCGTTAACATTGGCTGTGATACCTTGTTTTACTACTTCAAAGTGATACCTTGTTTACTACCAAGTTAGCCAATGGTTAGCAGACTTATCCAGGTTCTTCTTAACATTGATTTGGGTGCTTCAGCAGTCTCCTTGACTAGATTGAGTGTCACGGCCCAGTTGATCAGCGTGGAATTGGAATAGCAACTTAAATTAAAAAAAATTAGGAGTTGCCATTAATTTTATTTTTATTAAGAAAAATTAGAAAACCTACGAAAAATAGTCTTTAAAACTAGATTGAATTGACGGAGTCGGTTATGTATAAGGAATGGTGGAGACTTAACACAGCAGTAATACAGAAACACCCGTCTATGAGTTAGTTGACCTTAGGTTAATTGTGCAAAATTGATAATCTCTTGAAAATATTATTTATTTTTTACCCTTTTTATTTAGATTAAAGATAAAAAAAATAAATAAATAAATTATGAAAATTTAAATTTTGGCTTGACGAATAAGAGCTCCTGACTCACTACGTATCCCGAGGGTTAATGAGCTTATTTTAAGTCCGCGTAATTCTCTAGAAAAATAAGTGTGAGTTAGTTGATTTTTAATTAACATAATTAATTTTTAATTTTGAAAGTTTAATTAACTGTAAATCGTCAATGAAGCTCAATTAATGATTTTGTTAAGATTCGAATAGGTGGCTATAGCTTTCGATCACGCTAGAGATGTCACCGTTCTTCATTCAAGTTTTATTTGAAAAATGAAAATTATTTAAAAAAAGTTTTGAGTCTTTTATTGATTAGTAATTTATTTTATAAAAGTTTGAAGACAAAATAATAATAATAATAATAATAATAATAATAATAATAATAATAATAATTACATAAATCGTCATAGATAATAGCAGTTGTCGCATGGCTTGTCGGATAATGAGATGATTACAAAACTTGAATTTTAGTAATTTTTCTTCATTATTAACTTTCATTAATCCTATTTTTATTCTTCTAAAAAGTTACATTATGTTTATATTTAAAAAAATTATTTAAAAAAAATTTGAGTCTTTATCAATTAGTGATTTATTTTATAAAAATTTGAAGATAAAATAATAATAATAATAATAATAATAATATAAATTACTTATATGGCTTGAAATGATTACAAAATCCGCGAGATTAGCAGTTGTCCGATGGCGATTAATAAGTTGTCACGCAGGAGAGAGATAATCTCGATTTATTCTAAAAAAAGGTTCAATTTTTTAATTTTTCTTCATTATTAACTTTTTCATTTTTTTTTTAATTTTTGGTTTGTAGCCGATGAATCCATTGAGTTTTAAGCTGGGATTCCACTTAAGAAGAAAAAAAAATTAAAACTAAAAACAAAAAAGAAAAAAATAATGCGTCAGTGAAGCAAAAGAAAGGAGGGTGCTCTACATGTTACTTGTATGGTGGAGGAGAAGATTCACGCCAAGTGGTGCGAGATCTGCTGACGACACCGGAGGTGAACGATCCAACCAGGTTAGTAAGCATGGAGGCGACGAGGTGCGGGCTTCGGGCACGGCCTTCGATGGGTCGCGATGGTTGGCAAAGATAGGGATAATGCCGGTTCGGTTCACTGCGGTTATGATGGGTCGACTAAGCCAGTGCGTGTGACGAGCGAAGCCGCGGCTGTCTGATGAACATCTTGGTCATTGACTCGGTGGATGGAAGTAGATTGGCAGAGCGGTGCGAATCGGTTCGAGCAAAGTGGGATTGCGATGAAGCGGCGAGGTTGACGCTCGGTGGGCCGGGTTGGAAGCGGCCGTTGCGGTGGATCAGTTAACGGCCACAGATGGGAAAGAGTTCGAAGCAGTTATGGTGTGGCCAGGTTAGTCTTGCCGGTTTAAGTGTGCAAAGCTTGATTAGGATTTGAGTGGGTCAGATGATAGAGCTGCTATGACTTCGATTTATGGTGGCTTTGTTTACGGTTCTATCTTGGTCATGACTTCGGTTATGGAGTAGATGATGAAGGGGGTGTTTGTTGCAAGAAAGCTGCTACGTGAGAAAAATTAAGGGCTATGGGTAGTGGCCTAGCGATGAAGTGTTTATGTGTAAAATCTTAAGGCCAAAAGTGATTTGAAGCAAGTTATGTGTTTTTTATAAAGGAAGGATTAGTTCAAATGTTTAGGTTAAAGTGTGATTGGGATTTGTTTAAGATGATAAATTGTGATTTGTTTAAAGATGAGTTATGGTTTGTTTAGAATAGGAGTCATGGTTAATTTAGGATGATGTTAATGATAAGTTATGATTTTTGGCATTGATTTGTTTAGGATAGCCTTTTTGCACTTTACTTGTTTCTTTAGGATAACAACTACTTTGGATAAGTCAATGACATATGGGTTATGATTGTAAGGAAGCTTGATGGAGTTTATTGGCCCAAGATAAGTGTTGGTATATGGGTTTTGGATTAACGGGTTGGATATTGGGTTATGGGTTAATAGGTTGGGTCATTGGGTTAATGGGTTGGGTCGTAGATGCGTCTTAGGGCCTTAAGTGAAAGATGAGCCTTTTTTTTTCTTTTTTACAAAAATACCTCGAACAAAATTGGGTATTCGCTGATTGCTTGCCCTTTACTTGTTTCTTACTAGATAAAAAGAATAATCGCGAGCTTTTCATTTATCATTGTAAGGAGCAGTAAAGGCATGAACTCAAATTTTGTTCAAGGAGACGTAGAATGTAAAAATGACGTAAATTTAAATGACAAGAGCCAATGCGCTCAAAAGTTAAAAATAAGAGCCAATGCACTCTAAAAGTAAATGACGAAATTTAAAAGACAAGGGAGGTGATGCACTCACAAAGATAGAAATTTAAAAGACAAAGTAGATGAGCTCAAAAAAGTAAAGATGATAGCTCAAAGTAAAGACAAGAGTTTGAATTTAAAAGATAAGAGTCGATGCGCTCGAAAGTAAATGATATAGGCTGTGCGCAAAAATAAAAATTTAAAGGCGAAATAGATCTCGCTCAAAAGTAAATGATAGAAATTTAAAGACGGGGGAGCCGATCTGCGCTCAAAAAGTAAATAGTGAATTTAAAAGATAGAGTCGATGCGCTCAAAAGTAAAGACAAGAGCTAATGCGGCTGAAAGTAAAAGATAGGGCGATCTTTGCAGCTCAAGAATTAAATGATAGGATTTTAAAAGATGAGGAAGTAATGCACTCAAAAGTAAAAGACAAGAGCGAGGCAGATGCACTCAAAGTAAATGACAAAGAGCCGAGATGGCTTAAAAGAAGAAAAATGCACGCAGTGATGTGCGTAACAAAAGTAAATAGCCAATTTAAATGTGAGGGGAACGTGCGCTCAAAAGTAAATGACAGGACCCAATGCACTCAAAAGTACTATACGGATGTGCTCAAAATGACATATGCAAGAGTGTCAATCTCGTTAAAAGTAAATAATAGGAAGCGGGTGCAATGCAAAAGTAAATGAGTAAATTTAAATATTGAGGAAATAGATGTGCTCAAGAAAGTATGGAGCGAATGTGCTCCAAAATGACATGGCGGGGAGAATTAATGCGCTCAAAAGTAAATGGCAGGGGCTTGAGGAATGCGCTCAAAATAGTACATGGGCCGTCACGCTCAAATGTCATGAAACTATTTGTGCATGATAAGACATGGACTTAAGATCTTTTCTTCTCTTTTTTTTTTTCTTTTTTTCTTTTTTTTAGTTTTTCATCTCTTTTCCTATTTTTATTTTCCTTTCTTTTTTTTATTTCTCTTTTTTTTGAAAAATTATGGGAAATGTCCTTTGAACCAATGACAACTTTGGAAAACTTTGACTAATCAAACCCTTGTTCACATGCTTTTTGCGTTGGACACGATAACTTCAATCATTCTTACTCAAATCCTTTCTTTCCTTCTTTGTCTTGCTTTGTTTTCCCTTTTTCATCTTATTTTCTTATTTTTCCACTCTTAACTCTCCTTTGGAGAAGTGAGATTATCATCTCTTGTTGTGAAGACCCTTGCTTAGAGCTACTAAGTCCTTGCGAGAAAAATTTTAACTTTGCCCCTCATCCAATTGATTTTCTACAAACTTTGTTTGATAACTTCAGCCAGCTATCTTGTTGTACTTCCTTCAACGTATCTTCTCCTTAATCCTTCGGAAATTTTGCCCAGGTATGACCAATTGAACAAAATTGTCCCAATTTGGTGAACTTTCAAGGAGCTTCGAGCTATCTTCCTATTTATTTGCTTACCTAACTATGGCCCTTACTTTCGGGTTTTTCAGTCTAATGGGTTCTTTCCGCTTTTTTACCTATTGTTTTTGAATTATCCTTTGGGATATCATTTTCCACTAATTGGAACTTCTAAGTTCTTTTCGGTCTGAATTGTTCATCAAGGGATTACCATCGGATGGTCAAATCATAATAGTGTACTCAAATGTTCACGCTTACTTTAAGCATTACATAACAAACAGGACATGGATTCAAAAAGTACAATATAAAAAAATTTACTAAGAATAACTTCCAGTTGGTTTTGGAAGTTTGACTACCTAAAAGGGTATATATATGAAAAGGACACAAATGATAGTATGGGATTTAAAGAGTGTTTGACCCAGTATGAATTAGTTTGATCTTAAATGAAAATTAGCAATACGAAAATTAGACATTATGACCAAAGATTTTCCGTCATCATGATACTCAACATTGGGAAAATGTTATTAAATAGCAATTAATAACATCTAGAAAGGTCGCAAACCAAAACTATTTCTTTTCTCTTCCCGAGGCATAATTCATTCATTTACAAAAATACTACTTACAATTATCACACCATTATCCATTCACAATGAGTAAACAAATCCATTTACATCGAATACATGTTTACAACAAATACACGAGCCACTACTCATTACTAAAGGAACATTCACTTACTCACCTTATGTATTATTCCTGCTAAACTATATCCTAAACTCAAGATTCTATCTTCCAGAGACAGTATTAATTGTCCACAATTGTCATCGCAAAGAATATGTTTCAGGTTATGTCAGATGGTTATGTCAATATATTAATCCCAAGACAATGATTATGAAATATGTTATGATAAGAGCCTAGTAATGTTATGAAACTCGACTATTCCTGAACCCTGCTTCCTTGTATTCTTCTAGTGAAAGTAGTAAGCAACAAGAGTTTCTGTTTCTAGTAAAATTTGGCCTTCCATTTAATTCCTAACAGTATTCTTTGGTATGCCTCGTTTTTCCACAATGAGAGCATATAAGCTTATCTTTATCATCAGAATTAAATCTTCCTCATCCACGTCCTCTATTGCTTTGTCCACCTCTGCCACGATAATAAGTGTTATCTTTTCGTGATTGAAGAAAATGTTGATTTGTAACTGAAACACTATCTCTTTCAAGGTTCCTGCGATATTCTTCTTTGATTAATAAAGAATAGATTGTGCCAAGTGAAGGAAGTTCTTCTCTGCCCAAAATATTCAGTTTTATAGACTCAAACTCTGAGTTAACACCCCACAATAAATCAAAAACCTTCTTTATTTTACAAATATAAAAGAAGTTCATCCCGAAGTCCTCTTAAATCTACATAGTATTCACTGATAGATCGCGCACCTTGTTTATATTTTTTGATCTTTTCCTGTATTTCATACTCCTTTGCAACATTTTTCTTCCGGGTATACGCTTCTGAGACAGCACACCAAATCTCATGAGCTGAGTCTAGAAACATAAAGGTCTTCGCAATGGGTGGAATCATCGACTGTAATAACCAAGATGATATTAAAGCATCATCTCTTCTTCAGGTAAGGTAATGTGCATCATGAGTCTCTGGAATTGGTATTTGGCCCATTAGGTGAGCCCATCTCCCCCCTTGCTATAATAGCAAGTTCTACGGATCGAGACCATTCCAAATAATTTCTGCCATCTAACTTAGTAGATGTAATCTGGAAATTTTCTGGTTTTTCCATTGAATAGGAGGTTTCACCAGTGTGAAAGGAGTTGTCAATTCCTTTTCCTTTGCCAGCCATTAGTAAAAAAAAATTATAATAGAACTTATCCAATCTGGTTTGTTGCAGCTGCCAAAAAAAATTTGCTTTATTAAATTTCAAGTGTCTCGAAGTGGATATAAATCTATAAGTCTGAATGAGCAAACACAGAAGAATGGTGGCTTCAAGAATCTATACTTCAAGATCTGAATCACACAACAAAAAAATTCCTAAACCACTATTTCTGATTTCTGATAAGCATATGATGAACCAAAAAAGATTTAATCAAACAATCCGAATCAACACACCAATACTGATTTCTGAATTCTGATTTGCTTATGATAACCTCAATAAAATTGCGTGAAGGTTGTAATCTGATCAGCAAATCCCACGACAACTTGTGCTGTGAGTAGATCAACAATAGCAAAACCAACAGATTTGAAGATTGTAACCAGCAAATCCCACGTCAACTTGATGTAGATCACAATAAAAACATATTGAAATGAGTGAAGATCGGCCTTTATTTAACTTGATGTATTAGCCAAACAGATCTGTACCAAACAAATTTGTCCCACGACTTCTAACAACCCAAAAGAAATTATGTTTCACGTACCTTGATGGAATCACAATATATATATTCTAAGCCCTGGACTTGATATAAAATATGTTCGTTTCTGTCGTAGCAATTCAATTTGTATAATGTTGAATCACAACCTTCTCATAATTTGAACTTCTTCTCCAGATTTCATAAAAAAAAAGCCATATAGGCTCTGATACCATATTAAATGAAAACAACTTTATTAAAATGAATTAAAGAAGAACTTATAATCCATAACCGATTGGAGGCATCCCTCCAATCGACTTTACCAAGAAGGTGGCAGCTGATTGCTCCACAGGGCTTTTTTCTTACTTACACGATTTGCCCTAATCACTTATTTATAAGTGATTATAACTTGAATACCTAAAATGCCCTCACTTAATCTTATCTACACCTAAATAGATCTGGACCCCTAACAGACTCATTTCACGACCCGTGGACCCATTACATAACATATAAACTTGTTTAACAGAAACTAATATATATTATACTTATTGGCTCAAGTATGGATACATAGGACACTTGTAATTTCCTGCAAAAGAACTCTTACTCGTCTTACAAAAAAAGTGGTCAACTCTTCGACATAATCACAACAAACACTATGATAAACTCCTACATGCTCTTTTTGCATGCAAGGATTTATAAACAAGGCTTTCTAAATTGAGGCTAAGATCTCATACTTCAATTCGGCATATTACCTCCTCATGTAGAGGTTTTCTCATGACCATTTTGTTCATTTAACATGTTTACTGAAATGACTTTTTACATCTCCAAGAGTCACCATATGTATCCCTTTGTAGGACACTACACTAACATAGCTTCGACAACTACAATGCTTGATGAGATATACATTATTATTTTGAAAATACATCTTTTAGCTATTATGATAAACCATTATACAAATAAGCAAACAACAAAATAAGCATTTATCAACCTGTGGAAGTAAATCATGTCAAAATATAATAAAATCAGCATTGATAAACCATCTTATACGCTATTCTTGATATAGTGGTCATAGCACCGCTATTAACGGCCAAGAAGGTCACCCGCTAATCTTCCAGTGATATAGCGGCGCTCTGGCTGTTAATACGCTATAGCACGCTATAGTGAACGCTATAATGTGCTATTAACTACTTAGATCATGATTTTACCACATGTTATATTGACATTGAATTGTTTATAAAAAATCCATTATAGGTATTGCAATCCTTTCACTACATGGAGATGACATGATTATTACACGGAGTGATGACATAGATATACAGAATATCAAATAAGATCTTAGTAAGGAATTTGAAAAGAAGGATCTTAGTCATCTATCATACTTTCTTGATATTAAGGTAACTCGTAACGATAGGGAGTTTCTTATCTCAAACTAAGTTTGCTACTGATTTTACCAGATCAGAGCTAACAGATGATAAGATAGTTAAACACCATATATGCTTAATCAAAAGATGAGACTTACAAATCAAGAACCACTTAGCGATCCCACCTCATATAGACATATGATTGGATCTCTTCCTAACATCACTCATGTTATTCACACAATAGGTTAATTTTAATGAGCACCTACTATAATGCATGAGTGTTGTCGTGCATATAGTAAGATATGTTCGACATACCAATAAAAAGGGAGTGTTTCTATCCTCTTCATCATCACTCAATTTAATTTCCTATACTGATGCATATTGAGGTGATGATGTCAATAAAAGGCATTCTAGAACTAGCTATTATATTTTCCTTAGAGATTATTATCTCATGAAAGTGCAAAAGGCATCAAAAGGTGTCTCTCTCCTCTATTGCAGCTGAATATAGAGTCATGACCAACACAACTACAAAGTTGACTTGACTCAAAAAATTTCTTCAAAATCTTGGTCTAACACTTGTGGTCACTCCCTTCATGCATTGTGACAACAAAAAGTGTTATGTATATAGCTAATAAAACACCTTCCATGAGCTCACCAACCACCTTGAGATGTACTACCACTATACCGGAGAAGAACATCTATAAGGACACTTAGCCATTTAGTTTTATCTGAGTATGAACTTGCAGATGTTTTCACCAAGTTACTCTCAGCTCCATGCCTTCAATTTTTACTTAGCAAACTTTCAGTGATGACACCATCAATTTGAGGGAGGTGTTAAAATGTATCTAATATGTATATGCACACTTGTAATTGTGCATTGTGCCTCTTTTTCCTTTTTCTCTCTTTTTATTTTTTTGCCTTTTTCTGTCTTGGTTCAAGAAGGGACATCAATATTAAATGTAATTCAATGGCTAGTAAATAGTCAAGCAGCTTGCTGGTGCTTGACATATTCCAATGGATAGATTTCTAGTCATTGAAAGCAGTCCAACTAGTCATTGAAAGGAGTCCAGCAGCTAGAAATGTAGTTGTTGGTCATAGTAGTTGTTAATAGTCACTCTCTATAAAAGGCCCAATGTTGTATTGTGTTTAGTATGCCATATGGCTGATTAATGAAAGTTCATTCTGAGTTTATTCAGTTAAGCATTCTTATTTGGTGATTTAAGCCTTATTTAAGGCATTTTATAGTCACTTTTTAGTGGCTGATTTCTGTGAATATAAGTATCAGACCATTGTAGTTATTATTGAAGTACTTTCGGTGCTGTTTCATTACAATCCAGTTAGGTAAAGGCCCTAACCTGCAGCTCAACTTGTGACAATGCTACTTAATTGACTGTATGGGTTAAGGAGTTGTAAGTTTTATCCTAACCAAAGTACATAGTTAATAGAAGGGGTTATGTTTTGAAATAACCTGTGTTTTCTCTATTAGATTCAATGATCTTGTATGTGTTGATAGTCTTAGTTGTATCCTTAAGGGGTATTTAAGATGAAATTTGACATCATAATGGGTTAAGCCCATTCGACTATCTTGGATGATCACTTTATATAATTTGTTTTCCTATTGGACTCAATGATCTTGTACTGATCATCTAAATGTGTTCTTAAGGGATAATAGTGATGGTAAATTACATCAGTAATGAGTTGAGGCTATTTAGATATTCTATTGTATTCAGATGTTGAAACTTTGTTGGTGATCACTTTAGGTCATTTGTTCTCTTACCAGATTCAGTGATCTTGTGTTCCGTTCTCAAATCTTGGTAAGGTTTAGTACATACTAAATGCTAAATATTTTGTTGTTTTCTTGGTCATCCAATAATTTATTAATGCTATCCAAGTGGGAGATTGTTGGATTTTTTTTGTGCGTGGATTAGCATTAGTTAATTATTAATACAGTTACAGATATAACTAAGCAATTAGTTTTGTCCCTAATACTAAACCAAACAACGGTTTGATTCTAAGTTAATTGTGGGTATTCTATGGTAGCTTAGATTACTCACAAGCACGTTGGTAAAAGCCCCAACTTGCAGCTCATTTTGTAGTCAGTTGGTCCACTATCACGTTACTAACCAAACGAAGAGAATTAGTGTGCAGCTAATTAACGTATGGTTAAGGAGTGGTAAATTTTTATCTTAACAAGGTCAATATGTAGTTAGTGGGAATGGTTATGTGTTGGGATAACCTATATAATCCTTCTCCCTCCTTCAACTGTAATCCTTATCTTGATGTCACCCTCCTTGCTCTCTCCCTCTTCGTGTTCTACTCCTCGTTTCTATTGGGTGGTGCAAGTTAAATCTCATACCCAAAGTCACAAAATCCCTTGTCCTTGGTGTTGATATCAATTATCTCAACATCTTTCTACTGGGTAATGTCTGGAGGTAAGCATGACTTAACGTTGTTTATATTTTATGACCTCTCAATCTCTATCAAGTATCTTTTCCATCATATATCTGTATATGTACATATGGGAAGACAAACAACAACAACTAAGCCTTTTCCCATACTAGACGGGGTCGGCTACATGAATTCTTTGTTTCCACATAGCCCTATCATGTGCCCTGTTAGCACTTAACTCACAATAAGCTAGATCATTCTTTATTGTTCCTTTTCAATCCTCTACCTCTTTTAATACTTTCAAAATTTAGTTTTTCGTACCTTCTTACTGGTACTTCTTTTGATCTTCTTTCTATATGTCCAAACCATCTTAAATGACATTCTCTCATTTTATCCTCTATTGGTGTCACTCCTAATTTGTTTCTAATAACCTCATTATGTATACGGTCTTTCCTTGTATGACCACTCATCCATCTCAACATCTTCATTTCTGTCACAGACATCTTTTGTACATGTTGATGATTAACTGCCCAACACTCATAACTATAAAACACGACAGGTCTAATTGCTGCTCTATAATATTTACCTTTCAACTTTAATAGTATCTTCTTATAACTAAGAATACGTGATGCTCCTCTCCATTTTAACCAACCTGCATTAATTTTATGCGTAACATCTCCATCAATTCTTCCATCACTCTAAAAAATTGATCCTAGGTATTTAAAACTTTCCTTTTGGGGTATAATGTATGTCAATTTTAAGTTTTATGTCCTCTGAAGTAACCAAATGAACAAACTTACATTCCATATATTCTGTGTTTGTTCTACTAAGTCGGAAGCCTTTACTTTCTAATGTTTCTCTCCATAGTTCCAATTTTTATCAATTTTTTCCTTAAACTCCACTAACACAAAGTCATCTGTAAATAACATACACCAAGGTACTTCATCTTGAATATCTTTTCTTAACTCATCAATCACCATTATAAATAAGTATGGACTTAAAGTTGATCCTTGATATAACCCAATATTAACTTCAAAGAAATCTGTCATTCCTTCATGAGTCCTCACATATGAGAAGACAAACGTGTATATATATACATTTTAGGCATGTAAGCAGATGCACTTTATTAGCATATACGAATCTGAGAATCAATACAGATATAAGGGACATTAAAATAAATAGTGAAAATCAAAAGGTCAATCAGTACAATATAGAAAATACCATTTATACACAAAGTTTCCATCTGCATGTCCAACAAACAAGGCAAAATGTACCAGTGAGGTGCGGCTGATCTCAGGACTCAAGAACTCTAAAATTCGAGCAACAATATACACAAAATTCAGGTCAGCCACCAATATGTCTTCCATGCCAGGCTTCAATACTTTGATGACTACTTCTTCAGAGGAATTCCTCAGCCTCGCACCATGGACCTGCATAGACAATATGCACCAAGTTAGACCATTGTTTGACAGCAATAGGATTCTCATGAATAGATATTGCAAACCTGAGCAATTGAAGCAGATGCAATGGGAACTGGATCTACATACTCATAGATGCTATCTATGGGTCTTCCTAGATCTTCACGCAAAATTGCCTCAATTTGTTCAAACGGGATAGCAGGAGCCTTGTCAAAACACTTTTGGAACTCTTCAACATATTCCTTGGGAAATAATGTAGGTGCTGAAGCTATGAACTGTTGGATGACAAACTCTATCAGTCTGTGTCCAAGCCAAAAGATATAATCGTATAAACCAAAAATACCAACATTAACACTAGATTTCATCTTGTAAAGTTCAATGTGCTCAATGGTTCATGCATTGTGAAAAACTGGAAATTTTACTCATTTGTGAGAACAAAAATCTAGCATACCAATCGAGACATAACAGCACCACGAAAAGTACTTATTGCCTGACACTGTCATATATCACAGTGACACAGACAATTCTAGTAGGGCACCACCCCCATGTTGGACACCAACAGTGTTGACACCAAAAGTAACACCAGCAGTTCATTTGGGTGAAATTCAGGTTAGGCAGTCTATATACCTTTTCAGAAAATTTGGGCTGTACAATAGATACTTTAAACTTTTTGGATTTCTGATCAGCACCCTCCTCACCTCACCATGATAGTCTGCTGCTACACTCCAGTAAATGAAACTCGTACTTTTCTGGTATTTAACTTGACCCTAACTACTTAAATATTTTATAACTAAAATTCTAGGTTATATAATTTATTGCTATGTCAGGAGAGTTGATAGAATATTCGCCGAGTGTTACTTTAATAAACAATAATAATTTCTGAAAACAGAGTTAATACTTCTAATTTTATGAGAGAAAATTATATAAAGTAGTATATAACTATATATACACACAAACACATACATATGTACCTATGTTCAAACATATATATCTGTGTATGTGTGCACGAGTATGTGCGGAATGCTGTGTTACTTCACCAGGCACACACGTCCCTCATGGGATCCTATGTTGTACCCTTGTAAAATAATTACTAATTTTAAGACATTTAGAATCATTTTGCATCTTCAAGATATTAATCTTGCATACTGACATTATATGTTACAAAAACAAAACGTGCAAGCGCTTTTTGGTAGTTACAGTTCTTATGTTTAAGTTAGTGGCAATATTTGTTACAAAGAAGAAATGATTAATCTAGTTTCCACAAACATTGTACTTCGGCAACATTCCAATCAGGAAATGTAGACCCTTTGATTCCCTTTGGCTGCATTAGGTCTACTCACCTGTCTTATTATCAAGATGTGGTTGCACTTGTTTGATTATTGGAAGAAAAAGATTTAACGGGACCATATCATGTGAAATGAGTGGTGAAATTACCTTTTTTGTGGTCATGAAAGGGTTCTAGCTCTACAACCAGACTTACTCGGAGACTTTTCTGCGGCTCTGGTACACAGCAGAATCCTCTGCTAGTAATGCCTTCGCTACATCTAGAGGCAGTGATGAACTTCTTGTGACAAGTATTGGAGACCGGTCAAGTTCACCAATATTCTTTCCTTATATGTGGAATTATTTATTCTCATGTGGAGAACAATAATTACAATGATTTAATATACGAAGTCTTTGATTTAGGTCAATATACAAAACCAAATGAATATACAGCTCATGTGCATCACAGGTTTTGGCATCTAAATCTTCTGAAATTAATCCTTAAATATAAAATAAAAGAAAATAGTAAGCAAAAAAAATTCAGATCCAGAAAATACAAATCATAGAACGAAATCGATGTACCACAAAATATTGAATGCCCGATATTGTCATCAATTGTACAAAAGCTCCCACGACAAAAAAATACTTTACCAAGACATACCTGACCTAATTTTATATATGTAGCACCCATGCGCTCAAATAGTCGCCTCAAGTAAAGAGGAGAAAGCAATCCAAGCTGCAGCTGAGATGGAAATTCTGCTGATGTGTTCACTGCCTGCAGAAGTCATTAACTGCTAGCTACATTAAAAGTCTTCCTCACACAAATTATGGACAACATGTACACTAACAAAAACTTTATCAAACAATAACAGCAATAGCTAAAAGCAAACGTGTGTTACAAAAACCAACCCATAATATTTTTCCAGATTGATAGGAACCTGTAACATTGTGCAGTCTTTCCTATGTGAAATACCAGAATCTTCTTGAATCCACAAATTAAAGTCATTGGAGAATAATGAACCTTAGTCCATCAGAGAACTCACTAGCAGATTCATGCATTAGGTTAAACCTAAAAAGTGCTCATAGAAATGGGTTAGAATTGGAATTGACTGGCCCACCTCAACCTGCAGTTCAAACAGGTGGCAAAATCCACCAGCCCAGTACATGGCTGGTGGCCTAGACTTGCCCAAATCACTATGGATGGTGGATAAACCCATTAGGGTTTACCAACACCACACTCATGGACCCAAGAAGAAGCTGTAACTCGGCAAGAATAATATTTTTGAAATAATTTTATGTTTTATCATAGTTAGTCAGGTCAGTTTGTAGCTTCTTTAACTGTAGGAGGGTGTTCCTCCACTTTACAGTTGGTTACTTAGTAGTTTGGAGCAGTTTATATTTTCCACAATTGTAGGAGAGTATGCGTCCACTTTAGGGTTAGTAACATAATATGGAAGAGTAGTTACAATTCTTATATTTAAGTACTTGGCAAGGTTGTAACAGATGTCTTTGAAAATTGAAAGTCCTTAGAACTTATATCAAGAGGTTGGCAAGTTCCCTCTTCAGAGCTTGCATCATTTTGGCAACCATAGGTAGGAAAAGAAATTACCCTCTTTCTCCCCTCACAATCCTTCACCTTCATATACCTAGAGGCCCTTAACCAGATCCATTACGAATAACAATTTGGTGTAAAAAAGATTCATTATGGGTGACCCTATACAACAGCAACTTGATCACATTCTTAGCCTTTTCCTCAAAGAACAAGCCACTAATAAGGCATGACAAGCAACCCTAGATGTGAAGTTGGACACTCTTCAAGGAGTTCATTCAAGCATCCAATCATGTGTCTTTGATAGACGGAAGCTTAAACATATCGCGAACATTCCGTGTTTCTGGATGAATTCAAAATGCTAACTAATCTAGTAATACAACTGTTCCAAAGTTCACCAGCTTGACTTCCCAAGGTTCAATTGCAATGAAGATCCCCTAGGATGGTTTAGATGATGTAAGCATTTCTCCCCACATCAACAAACATCTGACATAGAGGTCCGTTTTAGCCTCTTTCCATTTAGAAGGTAATGCACAACTATGGTTTCTATACTTGTTGCAAGACATGCCAAATACCACCTGAGATGAATTCAAACATCAATTTCATATTCATTTTGGACCTCCCATATGTAAAACAAGGCTGCGGAAATTAGAAAAGTTGAAGCGGACAGGAAGTGTGAGTGATTAACAAGCCAAGTTTGAGTTGTTGGTCGTTGGTGTGAGATATTGACTAGAAACCAGAAGGTGCAGCTTCACATGAGTAGCTTACAAGAATAAATCGCTATGGGGTCAACCTTCAACAGCGCACAGATTTGGCTACTAGGATGAGCATGTCTAGGCTCTATAAGCAGAAGATCCTTGCACGACCTATGGACTCCAGAAGGACTCCTAACTCAACGCCAACTCATTCCTCTCCCTCCTTCAAACAATTGACTAGTGGTGAAGTGGAAGATTGCAGGAGAAAAGGGCTTTGTTTTAGTTGCAATGAACCCTTTACTCAGAGACACTAATGCAAAACAAAATGTTTTGGACCTATCTAATCAATGACCAAGAGGAACAACTATTTAGTCAAGCCACTGCAAACCCCGAGTAGCCTCCCGGAAATGCTATCACACTCGACAAACCATGCAAGTTGAAGGAGTGTGGCAGGGTGGAAAGGTCTTAAGCCACATAGATTTAGCTAGCACCCATAGCTTTTTTGCCTCACCTATTGTTGATGAACTCCAAGCCCAACTTGACCGCAAAGATGGTCTTAAAGTCCTTGTATCAAATGGTGAACAAATTAGCAGCCCGTAAATTTGCAAGAAGACTTCTATCCAAATTGGTGCATACTCTTCCTGTACTGACCTCTTTGTTCTACCACTCAATGACTTCCATATGGAGTTAGGAGTTAAGCGGTTGAGCACACTGAGATCTACTGTCTGGAATTTCTCTTCAATGTCCATGACATTTGTCACACCAGGCAAATGCATGGATTGCAAGGCCTCCAAAGCAATCCAACCCCATCTATTCATTCAGTTCAGGTTTCTCAATCTTCCAAGGACAATGATATTCAAACCCAAAAGTTGCTAGTAGAACTTGTAGTTTTATTTCATGCTCCAACTAAACTTCTGCCTGCAAGAGCATGTTTTCACAGAACCCCTCTCCTTCCTAGCACAGGACCAGTGGTTGTTCGTCCTTATCCTTACCGACAAGGCCAAAAGGATGGGATTCAAAGGTGATGCAAATCAATCATGATGCAACAAGGCACTATTCGGACCAGCACTTCACCAGTCATTCTTAGATTCCAAAGCAGATGGTATTTAGCGACTGCGTGTCAACTACAGTGAGCTTAATTGAAAAAGCATCAAATACAAATTCCCTATTCTGGTCATAGATGAGTTATTGGAGGAATTGGGTGTTGTACACTTCTTTCCTGAGCTGGATTTGCTCTCCTCATATCATCAAGTGCATATATACCAGACAGAGAGAGAACAGCAGTGGGCACAGGTAAAAGTAGCACTACAATCTTGCCAATGATGACCACAAAGACAAACACAAATGATCTAACAAGATCTTCCACAAGCCAAATCACCAAACACTTGGTGCACAAGGCAAACTGAATAAGTAAAACACCAAAAAAGTCAAGTAAGCACAAAAAGCACTAATTAATCATTTATTCACATCTTCTATTTATAGCAGTTTATGTTACAAGTAAAGAGAGAGAGAGAGAGAGAGAGATTAGGTGGGAGCTGCTGCTCCCAACGGCTACACAACTAGCCCTTGGGGATGGACTGGCCCTTGAGGGCCAGTCCTATTTACTCGTGCTTAGCCCTAACGGCCCAGCCCCTATTACAGTTTAACAGCACCCACCATGATCACTTCGAAATCTTAGTCATGCCATTTGGACTTACTAACTATCCATCTACATTTTAAGCGTTAAGGAATAAGGTATTTCATCCATACTTGGGAAAGTTTGTCCTTATTTTCTTTGATGATATACTTTTGTTCAGCAAAATATCAAGGGCCAGTCCTATTTACTCGTGCTTAGCCCTAACGGCCCAGCCCCTATTACAGTTTAACAGCACCCACCATGATCACTTCGAAATCTTAGTCATGCCATTTGGACTTACTAACTATCCATCTACATTTTAAGCGTTAAGGAATAAGGTATTTCATCCATACTTGGGAAAGTTTGTCCTTATTTTCTTTGATGATATACTTTTGTTCAGCAAAATATGGGGCAGAACATTTCTACCACCTATGGCTGGTCTTTCTTCTTCTAAAAACTTATAAGCTCTCTTCCTCAAGCAATCCAAACGTTATTTTTGAAAGTCAAATTGCCTATCTTGGCACATCATATCTGCCCAAGGAGGACAAGCATAGAACTCCGAAATTTCTAAAATAGTGGAAATGGCCAAGACCCACCACAATCAGAGGCTTGACGGGATTTTTTGGACTCACGGGCTATTATTGCAAGTCTTTCACTATTTATGAGATCATTGTAGCCCCTCTTACTAATATGTTTCACAAAAATTCTTTTCAAGGAATTGATGCATCTATTGCAACCTTTGATAGATTGATCGCTACATTGGTCCTCCCTTTACCAAATTTTAGTCAACCATTTGTTACTGAATGTGATGCATCAAATTCAGGTATAGGAACTGTTTTACTTCAAAACAACCAACCTGTGGCATATTTCAGCCAACAAATGGCAGCTTGGCACGACAATTTGCCAGCTATGAAAAGGAACTTATTGGCTTTGTTAAAGTTATTAAACATCAGCACTCTCATCGATGGGACATCAGTTCATAATCCGAACATATCATTACAGCTTGAAAGTATTGCTGGAACAACAAACTCTAACTCTACCTCAGCAAAAATTATTCAGCAAATTGTTGGGATTCTCTGGCATCGTGGAATATCAGGCTGGCAGGATGCTCTATCTTGGCAAGATGCAGATCAAGCAAGTTTATTAGCTATCTCAATGCCCCAACTGTCTTTTCGATGAAATCCACAAGGAACAACAATCCTCACCTGAAGTATAACTGGTCTTGCAGGTACATCAAGGGTCAAGAGATGAAAAGTGGAAACACCACAAGGGTTTACTTTTATACAAGAAGAGAGCATGCTTGCCTACAAAGTCTTGCTCCATTCAAATGGTAGTGACAGATTTACATAATCAAGGTCATGAGGGATACCAAAAGGTGCTAGATCGCATCATCCATGATTTGTATTGGCCTGGTACGAAAGGTTATGTTCCTGGCTTTGCCAAGGCTTGTAATATTTGTCAACATCATAAGTATGAAGCTCTTCAACCTGCCGGTGTTCTACATCCTTTGCCCACAGCCACACAAATATGGGCTGATTTCTCAATCAACTTCATGGAAGGTTTACCATGCTCAAGGGGCAAAAGTGTTTTGTTAGTCAATAATGTTTTTAAATGAATCTATGTTTCATGATAGTTACTTAGGTCGGTCTGCAGTTTCCTAAATTGTATGAAGGTATTCCTCCACTTTAGAGTTGGTTATTTAGAAGTTTGGAGCAGTTTCTTTTTCCATAATTGTAGGAGAATATGCCTCCACTTTAGGGTCATCTGTCATAATCGATCAGTCTAACAGTAGAAACACATATCAATGATAGGAAGATGGAATTGGGGCTGTCGGCAGTCCAAGAAATTCTGTTGCACCCTCTCTCTCTCTTTCTTCTTTATTATCATTGAAATCGATAATGATTGTTGGTAGGGTTTTCCTTTAAATACCAGCATTACACTAATAAAAAAATTACCTAAGTGTCATTAATGAACCTAATTTAAAGCTAACTTTAAAAATAGAACTAAAGACATAACACTACACTAAAGTACAGTAATGAAACAAAAAAAATGCAACAACATCACGGCCTTGCTTCACATCTGCACTGCTTCACACATCACACCATGACTTCACTTCATGATTCCATATTATTAAAACTCCCCCTCAAGTTGGGTGAAAGATAGAAATCACACCCAACTTGCTACATAGTCTTTGTAAGAGATTTTTGTTAAGAGCTTTAGTTAACATGTCCGCACATTGATTATCTGTATTCACATGTTCGAGCTCAAATTCCTTTGTGCTCACACTATCTCGTATAAAGTAACAATCAATTTATATATGCTTTGTTCTCTCGTGATACATTGGATTGGATGCAATTTGAATAGTTGCCTTGTCACAATATATTCAAATCGGATCTTCTATGGACAATTCAATTTCCATTAATAGGGAATGAAGCCACTTTCCTTCACATATCTCATATGCAAGCTAAATTGCTTCTTACTTTTCCACGACACGATATTGCTTCCTACTAATGTCACATCTCCAGAAGTTGACTTTCTATCCTCCATAGAGTCAGCCCAATCTGCGTTTGAGTATATTTTAATTTTATTTTTTTCATTAGCTCCATATAGCACTCCATGTCCAGGTGTAGCCTTAAGAGTTAAGATACCTTAGAATATGAAAAATTGCATCCATATGATGTTTAGAAGGAGATTGCATAAATTGACTTACAATGTACACTGCATAGGCTATGTTTGGTTGAGTAATAGTTAGATAAATTCGCTTTCCAATGATTTGTTGATATCTGACCACATCTACCTTATCACTTCGATCATCCACCCGTAACTTGTGATTTACATCCATCGAAGTATGCAACAGTTTACACTCTTGCATCTTTGTATCTCGTAGTATGTCTATGGTATACTTTCTTTGATTTAGAAAGATATTGGTTCCTAAATATACTAAAATACCAAGGAAGTAGTGTAGTTTCCCAATGTCTTTAATATCAAACAACCTATGTAATTCCCGCTTTAGGGTTTGAATTTCTTCCAAATCATCACCTGTTATGATTATATCATCAATATTTACTAGCAACAATGTTAGATTCTCACTTTCTTAATAAACAATGTATGACTGCAAACACTCTTCTTATATCCTAAGTTGATAATACTTTTACTAAATTTTTCAAATTAATCTCTAGGACACTGTTTCAACCAATACAACAACAACTAAGCCTTTTCCCATACTAGACAGGGTCGGCTACATGGATTCTTTGTTTCCACAGATCTCTATCGTGTGCCATGTTAGCAGTTAACTCACAATAAGCTAGATCATTCTTTATTGTTTCTTTTCAACACTTTTGTGGTCGTCCTCTACCTCTTTTAATACTTTCCAAATTTAGTTTTTCTAACCTTCTTACAGATTCTTCTTTTGATCTTCTTTCTATATGTCCAAACCATCTTAAACGATGTTCTCTCATTTTATCCTCTATTGGTGCCACTCCTAATTTGTTTCTAATAACCTCATTATGTATACGGTCTTTTCTTGTATGACCACTCATCCATCTCAACATCTTCATTTCTGTCACTGACATCTTTTGTACATGTTGATGATTAACTGCCCAACACTCAGAACCATAAAACATGGCAAAACTAACTGCTGCTCTATAATATTTACCTTTTAATTTTAATGGTATCTTCTTATCACAAAGAATACCTGATGCTCCTCTCCATTTTAACCAACCAGCATTAATTCTATGTGTAACATCTCCATCAATTCTTCCATCACTTTGAAAAATTGACCCTAGGTATTTAAAAGTTTCCTTTTGGGGAATGCAATGTGTGCCAATTTTAATTTCTATGTCCTCTGAAGTAGCAAAATGATCAAACTTACATTCCATATATTCTGTCTTTGTTCTACTAAGTTGGAGGCCTTTGTTTTCTAATGTTTCTCTCCATAGTTCCAATTTTCTATTAACTTTTTCCATAGACTCCTCCACTAATACAATGTCATCTGCAAATAACATACACCAAGGTACTTCATCTTGAATATGTTTTGTTAACTCATCCATCACCGTTATAAATAAGTATGGACTTAAAGTTGATCCTTGATGTAACCCAATATTAACTTCAAAGAAGTCTGTCGTTCCTTCATGAGTCCTCACACATGTTTTTGCACCATCATACATGTCTCTTATAAGGTTAATATATGTCAATGGGATACCTCTTTTTTCTAAAGTTCTCCAAAGAACCTCCCTCGGTACCCTATCATAAGCTTTTTCTAGATCAATAAATATCATGTGAAGGTCTTTCTTTTTTTGCTCTAAAATGTTCCATAAGACGTCTCAAAAGGTGAATCGCTTCAATAGTAGATCTACCTGGCATAAATCCAAATTGGTTCTCTGTTGTACTTGATACTTGTCTTAACCTACGTTCGATAATTCTTTCCCATAATTTCATAGTGTGACTCATTAACTTGATACCTCGATAATTCGCACAATTTTGAATGTCTCCCTTGTTCTTATATATGGGTATAAGTGTACTTGCTCTCCATTCCTCGGGCATCTTTTGGTTTTTCCATATTTCATTAAATAGTCTTGTGAGCCAAGTGATTCCTATTTCTCCTAGTATTTTCCAAACTTCTATAGGAATATTATCTGGTCCTACCGATTTACCACTCTTCATATGTTTAAGAGCCTCTTTGACTTCATTCTTTTGAATACGTCGGTAGAAATTGTGGTTTATATACTTTTCTGACTTGGCTAAATCTCCTAAACTAATACTAACATCTTTACTTTCATTAAAAAGATTATAAAAATAGTTTTAACATCTATTTCTTATATCATCATTTGCCACTAGAATTTTTTCATCCTCGTCTTTTATGCATCTAACATAATTAAGATCTTTAGTTTTCTTATCTCTAGCCCTAGCTATCCTAAAAATATCTCTTTCACCCTCTTTTGAGTTGAGTTTTTTATATAAGTCATCCCAAATCTTAGCTTTTGCTTCACTAATGGCCTTTTTTGCTTCCTTCTTTGCTTTCTTATAAGCTTCTAAAGTTTCACTAGTTTTCTTAGCATAATGTAATTTGTAACATGCCCTCTTTGCCTTGATTTTATTTTGTACTACTTCACTCCACCACCAAGCTTCTTTTTATGCCGGTACACCTCCCTTAGATACCCCTAACACATCTTTCGCCACTTTCCTAATATGTATAGCCATATTGTTCCACATATCAGAGGGTGTACCAACATAATTCCAAACATCTCCTTGAAGGACTTTCTGTTTAAATATATCTTCTTTCTCGCTTTTGAGGTTCCACCATTTAGTCCGAATAGCTCGATGCACTCTTTTCTTCTTTGTCCATTTTTTTATTTGTAAATCCATAACTAAAAGTCGATGTTGGGTGGTTAAGTTTTCTCCTGGAATTACCTTACACTGTTTCAACCAATAAATTACTTTTTTTAGTCTACATGCCTTGTTTCCTTGCCTTGAATAACATGGTGGTAATTCCATGTAAACTTTCTCTTTGACCTCTCCTTCTAAAAATGCATTATTCACATTGAGTTCCCACATAGTCCACTTGTTTTGGGCAGCAAGACTAATTATAACTTGGATAGAAGTAAGCTTTGTCACTTGTAAATGTCTCTCCATAGTCAATCTCATAAGATTGATTGAAATAGGTCACATACATAGACAAAGCAAAGACATCCAAAAACCCGTAGAGTAATCTGAAAAGGATCAACTCCTAGTTTAACCATATGAAAAGGTGACTTCCCTTGAAGAATAATTGACGAAAATCTATTTATAAGAAACACAGTTGTAAGAATTGCCTCAAACCAAAAAAAAATTGGGTACATTATGTTCTAAAAGCAAAGTTTTGGTCACTTCTAAAATGTGTAGTTTTTTGTTTAGCAACACCATTTTATTGAGGAGTATAAACACAATAAGTTTGATCTAAAATTCTATGGGATTGAAGATACATTTGCAACTGACTGTTTACAAACTCACCACCATTATCTAATCTTAGAATTTTGATAGCATATCTAAACTGGGTCATGATGAGCTTATGAATAATTGAAAAGATAGAAGAAACCTCAGATTTTGATTTCATAAGGTAAACAAACGTAAGTCAAGAAAAATTATCAATAAAAGTAATAAAGTATTTGAACTTTTCAAGAGAAGGTATCAAACATGGACCCGATACATCTGAGTGTATCAATTCAAATGGACCATAACTTAGATTCACTACTAAGAAATGATACTCCATGGTGTTTAGCCCTTTGACAAACATCGCACTAAAGGACTAAATCACGAAAACAATCAATCGTAACTATCTCTTTTATTTTCAAAACTGACAAATGACTTAACCAACTATGTCATATCCTTAATTTTTCTTTATGAGTAGTAGTTGTTAATGCTCTTTCTTGCAAAGAAATTTCCTCTTCTAAAAGTATGTATAGCTCGTTCCTTAATTCACCATATTCAAAGGTTTTTTCATCCTCAGATCCTGAAAAATACAACCAACGGGGAGAAAAATGACTAAAAAATTCAAGTCTTTAAGTAAGGAGCTAAATGACAGATTGATTGAAAATTTAGGAATATAAATCACTGAATCAAGTCTAAAAATTTTAAATTGAATAACTCCCTTTTATTCCATTCGAACTAAAGATTCATTAGCAACTTTCACGTATTATAGTATGAAAGTATTTTCATACCTTATAAACTTTGACTTATATCCTACCGTGTGATATGTAGCACCAGAATCTATAACTCAAAATTTAGGACATGAAAAATTAAAAAACGAGTTACCACTTATGTTATAGGATGTAGAACATTTGTTTCATTTATAGGAGAGGAAGTAGAAGGTTGTTTACGGAATCTTAATTCAATATCAGCTAATTTCTTCTTCAATTCAATCATATCTTCCATAGAATTTGATTCATTCTTCTCCTCAAAGGTGGCTAACACATGACTTTCATACTCTTTATAATGAGTTGGTCGACCAACAATTTACCAGCATTGGTTGCATGTATGTCTCCTCTTCCCGAAATGTGAACACCGTAATTTATTCTTTTCATAGTGTTGGAATCTACCATTTCCTCGACCTCTTGCAAGACTTATCTCGCTGAAAATTAATTTGACTTCTTCTAACAAATGCAAATTTCTTAACTTGAGTTTGATCTACTTTCTCTAAATTTCTTCGATCATCTTCTCTCAAGAAATGAGCATAGACTGTCCCTACTGAGGTCATATCTTCTTTGCTTAGAATATTAAGTTTCATAGACTCATATTCTAGGGATATTCCCCATAAGAGATCAAACACTTTTTTCGCTATCAGTCGTACGTTTCTTAATGCAGTGGTTGCACTTATTCTCAATAATATACCTTTGTTCATTCCATAAATCATGTAGTTCTCATAGTATTCACTTATGGATCTGTCCCCTTGGCGACACTTACCTATCTTTTAAGAATTTAATACTCCTTAGCGATATTGCATTGTCGAGAGTATGCCTCTTCTACTATAGCCCAGATTTCTACAATGGACTCCACGTACATGAATGTCTTACTAATCATAGGAGACATAGATTATATCAACCAAGAACTCACCAATATGTCATCCTTAAACCAACGTTCAAATTTTGCATTGTCTTCGTAAGGGTCGATTATGATTTCTGCCAATAAGTGTCATCTTACCTCTAGATTTTAGGATAAGTTCGATTGATCTTTACCCCTTTCCTATAATTTTGATCCTCAAATCGAATGTTTGTAATATGAAAAGGTTGTACTTTCTGTTCATTACCATATGTGACGACTTGGGATTCTTCTTTTAGTCATCCTTCCATTTTCTTTTATTCTTCTAGGCAGATGTATTCTCACAAACAGATGGCAGACAGATTCTCATCATATCTATTTTATGTCTTTCTGTCTCGCAGCTGCACTACAAATTCTTGTCTTCATGTGTGGATCAACCTCATAGGCTCTGATACCAAATCATAATTTATCACTCAGAAAAACACACTATCAATGATAGGAAGATGGAATTGGGGGTTGTCCACAGTTCCATAAATTTTATCGCACCCTCTCTTTCTTCTTCATTATCAGTTAAATCGATAATGATTCTTGGTAGGATTTCCCCTTAAATACCAGCATTACACTAATGAAAAAATTACCTAAGTGTGATGAATGAGCCTAATTTAAAGCTACCTTTAAAAACAAAACTAAAGACAGAATAATACACTAAAATATAGTAATGAAACAAAAAGAAAAAACTCATCAACATATCTGCCTTACTTCACATCTGCATTCCTTCACGCATCACACCATGACTTCACTTCATGATTCCATATTATTAACGCCATCTACATAAGTGGAGGTGTAGTTATGTTTCTTGTATTTAAGCACTTGGAAGGGTGGTAACAGATATGTCTTTGAAAATGAAAAGTCCTTGTAAACTTATCTTAAGAAGTTGCAAGTTTCGCTTCAAAGCTTGCATCATTTCTCCGACCACGGGTAGGAAAAAGAAATCACCCCTTTCTTCCTTTCCGCACTTGCATACACCGGCCCATAATAAGATGTACTAAGAGGGACCTTAACAGTATAACAGAAGCATAATCCAGCTTGGAGGAGAAGAGGTGACCCGCTAGCTTAATTCAGGCAAGGGACGTTGAGTATACATGTATTATTGCATCATTGTCTCACTTAACAGCCCTTACCCTACCCACCCACCCTTATCTCATTTGACACCTCTTATCCCACCCACCACCCACAAGAGAGAGAGAGAGACGGAGAGAATGTAAACAAATTATTGTAAAGAAACATGTATGTTCCTTAATCCATTTTATTGAAAAACAAATCTATATACAAAGCATCCACAAAGGGCTTTTCTTGGTTATTTAATACATGACAAGTATTTATAGAGAGAAGAATGAAAGTTAGCAGTTGTGTTAATGGTTGCTGAAGTCCAAACGGCTATTTTACTAGCCGTTGGGCCCCTTGATGGCCCAGGTGCTAGGTGGCCTGGATCCATTGGGACATGATTTCAAACACAAACTTATGAACCCTCCTGGCACAACCTTATTACATTTTAACAATTATCTCCTAAGGTGTCAATTTCCTCCTACCAAACACGAAAGAAAGATCATGATGTATTTTTTGTCCCAAAGAATTAATTAAGCTGCACAACCCCACAACTACCCCACCTATTTCTCCCCTTTTCCTAACATCCAAATACTCACATCAGTCATAGCCCTCGACTTTTATTTGTTATTCAAATATCCTATTATAATGGCATGTAACTCAAAAGGATACGAGTCATAAGTCAAACGCACGAAGATAAGATATACCCGCACAGAAAAAAATTAAAGCTTCTATGGTAGAAAGAAGTCGTAGATGAAAAAGTAACAGAAAAAACAGGCGCAAAATGTATTAATGCCTAATAGATGACCTGGTCATTACCTTTGAAACATCAGCCAGCCACTCACCACCAACACCAATCACTGCCTGGATGCCTTGGGCCAGCCTCAAAGCTCCACGTGGCCCAGTGCTGATAGAAGTTTGAAAAATGTCTTCTATCAGGTTGGGTAATTTGTTGATCCTGTCTGCATTAGGATACACATCATCATCAAGCCTTATCATTGCATACAGCCCAATACACATGTATGCGTGCACCCAGAGACCAAACTCACACTAGTACAGATGAAATATCATAGTAATATTAGAATGTTATTTTGTTTTCTATTCAGATACTTCAATTGTCATCATTTCTGAAAAGGGCTACAAATAGCATTGAGATGACTTAGCAGATGTTTCCCTTGCAAGAGATCTAATTCTGTGATTACTTCAATTTTAGAGGGCAAACAATGGTAACAAGTTTGTGTCATGATTTAAAGAATGGCAGCTTTATATTGTCCATAAACCCATTTTTATAAATATGAATCATCTTCTCATATCAAGAACATGCCGCACTTTAGAATATCACTCATTACAACAAGTCTAAGGGTCCAGCTTCTTGCACAATAAAGCTGTAGAGGCTCATGTAAATTCATAATTTAGTGTATTGTTTTCTGTAATTAAGTAGTTTTGCAGTCATGAGTTCCAACAGCTAGATTTCTAGAGGCTGGAATCAGTCCAACAGCTAGAAACCTAGCCATTTGGACTATGGTGGCTCTTAGTGGTCATCCTCTATAAAAACCTAATTCTGTATATTATTGTGTATGCCTTTGGGCATGGTTAATGAATGATTCTTGTGGGATTTAGTTTAGTGAATTGAGCTTGTGTTATCTTGACTGCATTCACACCCTTTTTTCAGTCCTACTGTCAACTGGCTTCAGTTATTTGCTAATATCCACTGTTGTTAGCTCATTTCAAGTGTTGACCGAAAGTTTGTTAAATTGAAACTGAAGACCAAGAAGAGATTTGGTGAAGATATATGTATGTTGATACTTGGAGCATACAAATTGAAGAGTGAGATGTCCCTTTACATGTTTTTCAAGAATATAGTGACAATCCATCTCAATATGCTTTGTGCATTGATGAAAGGTGTTATTGTTGGTGATGTATGTGATACTTTTATTGTCATAGTACATTGTTGGAGTAGACAGAAGACTCACAAATAGATCCTGAAGAAGGTTTCGCACCCAAGTTAGTTCAGATGTTGTAGTAGTCATAGCTTTGTATTCAGCTTATGTTAATTAGAGATACTTTCTTTTGTTTTTATACCTCTATGAAATAAGTGAATCGCAAAGAAAACTACAGTATCTTGTTATTGAATTTTGTCATTAACATCACCTCTTCAATATGCGTAAGTATAAGCAATTAATTTAAAATTAACATCACCTCCTCAATCTGCGTCAGCATAAGCAATTAATTTAAACAAAGAGAAAGAAGATAGGAAGACTCCCTTGCCATTAGTGTATCTTATGTATCTCACTATTCTTGTGAGTACCAATATACATTATAGTAGGTGCATGTTGAAACTGACTAACTGTGTGAATAGCAGGAGTGATGTTAAGATGAGTAATAATGAGATAAGTTAAGGCACCAATCATATGACAATATAGTGTAAGATCATTCAACAATTCTCTATTGGATAATCTTATTTTCTATTGATAACCTCTAGCATTTCATGATATTGATTATCCCTTATTTAGCAACAACATCATTAGTAAATTTTGTTTCAAATAGAAAGTATCTCCTATGAGTACATGTTACCGTAATCCCAGAAAATAGCATAGATATCCCATATCCTTTATTTCAAATTCTCAGTTTAGTTCCTATCTAATATGTTATATCCCTACAACATCACTTTCGGTGATCTTATCATCTACATAAAAGCAATAATATCACAATACTTGCAATAAGTTTCTTTATAAACATATAGTGTAAGTGTCACAAGTAGTAAATCTATTAGTAACCATAAAGCCATTCATCTTATCAGATCATGCTTTGGTAACTCATTTAAGACCATAAAAAGCTTGTCTAAGACATAAAACACAGAGGAGGTTCCATATAAACCACACCTTCAACCATCCATTAAGGCATTTTTGACGTCCATTTGAAATATGTTTGAGTTGCTAATAGCACTAATAACTATGAGAATCCTAACAATGGTCATTCTCTCTATGAATACAAAGGTGTCTTCATAATCTATTCCAATTCTTCGTAATTCATCGGGCTTTATATCTATCTAAAGAACCTCACTCTTTGCCTTGATTTTATGCATCCACCTACAACCTATAGTCCTTTTGTCTTTTATAACGGATAACAACTAGTGAAGATCAAAATTGGTTTTCTTGTGAATCTTGTTAAAAGGGTTTCATCACATGTATGTGAAAGAAAGCTCTAGAATTAAGTAACCAAGGATTCATACCTTGTGAGAAAATAGTAGAGCACACCGTGCTGGAGATAAACACTTTCTTTTTTAGTTGCCTTTCTAATTGTGTCATCTTCTCTTCAAGTGCCTTTTTTCAGCATTTTATCCTAATATATAGAACTTCTTTATGGGAAAAGGCTTAGTTGTTGTTTGTTTGTATATAGAACTTCTTTACAACAACAACGCAAACTTTTCTTCTCATTTCATTGGTTCCTTCTACTTGGAAATGTGAAGAACGTTATGATAGGGCTATTGACTCTCGGTCTAGAGGTGGCTAAAGTGGAGTCCTGTTGGATTCTAGTTTTATTGAATCTTATTTCCAACATTAAGAGATTGGAGAGAACTTATCCGTTATGGGAAAGGGCTTTTGATGCATGAGGGAAGATCGAACTCGCTCCAATTCTTCCCCTAATCCTCTCAAGAACTGATAACAGAAATCATCATTTTGTTCACATCGTCTTGTACTAAGACAATGCGTGTATTTTGTCTCATATCCTTTCCATTGATGCCAAATGTATGAAAATTCATTAAAGTAATCACTTACCCCCTATCACCTTGTCTTAGCAAAGATATTTTGTCTTGAAACGCCATTCAATGTGCACCATCACTTTGCACATAAGCTTTCTTCAAATACTCCCGTGCATCCTTCACATTTGTGAATTCCGATAGGTTGTCACAAATGTGTTCACTTATATTGCTCTGCTACCAAGGAAATGGATAGCAGTGATACGGGGCTGGGATTTGAATAGGTTGGGTGGGTTCCGTTTTCATTACACTCACATATCCCATAATCTCTTGAAATAGAGATAATTTTCCATGGATTTAGCCCATGTTTTAGAATTGAAATGCGTCAAACAGAAATTCAATCCTTTCCATGCTATTGTGGTGGTAGTACTAACCTTGTAAGAAAACCACTATGATGTCACCAAATAGATCAAAAAAATGCAGCAACCAAAACTACAACTTGGGTACACTTTTTGATTGGCATGCAAATCGATGAGCGTCTGAAAATCAAGCCTAGATCTTATATCATGTAAAAGTATGACCTCCAAGCACTTGAAATGAGATAGCAGCAGTGGATATTTGCAAGTAACTGAAACCAATCCACACTAGGATTGAAAGAAGGACGTAAATGCAATCAAGATAACACAAGCTCAACTCACACTAGTAAATCTCACAAGAATCATTCATTAACCATACCAAAAGGCATACACAATAATATACAGAATTGGGTTTTTATAGAGGATGGCCACTAACAGCCACCATACTCCAAACAGCTAGAAATGTAGCTGTTGGAACTCATGACTGCAAAACTACTTAATCACAAAAATTAAATAATAAGAAAATAAAAATACAAATTCTTAATTACATTTAACATTTAGAACATACTAGTAGATTACCTATAGAATGTCTAAACAACAACAACAACTAAGCCTTTTCCCATACTAGACGGGGTCGGCTAATAGAATGTCTAAAATGAACTAAAAATTTGAAGGCAATAGTGGTGGGATTATGACTCAATAACTAGTACGGTATTGATTGCAAAATGATGATTTTCAGTCAAATAAGATGAAAAGGATTGGAAGTGTAAGTGTTATAAAGTCAAAGTCGATTTAGATGTAAAACTTCTTTCTAGTCAACATTTGACCATACTCTAAAAGGTTACAGTAAGGTAGCGCAACTCTCTAGAAGGGGTTTTCAGATGTGCTGGATCAAAGAGAAGGATGCTTATGCTCACCTCTGCAAGTTAGATTTCATTCCAAGCTTCTTATGGCTATGATGGATAAGTATCACCCATGCTAAACTCATGTAGACAGCACTAGCCAGATGAACGAATATAATGTTATAAAAGATAACATACTTCAAACTCTCTATGAGGATAAAAAACCAAACCATCTCTCAACTTTATGTTGCAACAGATACAACCAGCCATCAGTTAACTTAGATTTGAATAGTTTGGAGCAAGATACCTTGTCAACAAGACAAGTTCATTATATTCATCTTATAACAACACTGAAGAAAGACCTTTACAATGGAGAGTAATTCTGACTTGCAGCTTCTTGACAAAAACAAATTGACCAGGTGCTATATGCTAACACCCAATGAACAGAAATTTTAACAGTAGTTTAAATTTTGACTTGTGGATCCCTTCCACTCATGTTCAGTGAACAGTATACAATGAAAATAGAGTCCGTATAAGCACGTGTGTGTATCTATCTTTAGAATTTAAACACTGAATCAGGTACAATACCTTGAACTGCACTAGTAGACACATTTTGAGCTGGTGAATATTGAGCAAAGGTAAGCACACCATTAAGGCAACGATTCTGCTTCAATTGATGAACAAAAGAACGCAAACCAGCCAACTGCAGAGGGGTAATTGACAAAAGAACTGCTTAATAATTAAAAGACTATTTCCCAGATTCAAGCTCGACAACTAAGCACCAGATCACTTTACAAAAAATCTATATTTGTTAGCTTATTTGTTTAGATTGCATTTCAATACCTTCATTCTCAACTCGAACATATTACATTTTCAGGCCACTCAGATTATCATACCTCCAGCCAAATTTCGAGCCATTCAAATCCATATTTCTGTCAAATATGTACAGGATTACATCTATAATATCTAGAGTAAATTAAGACTAGGAGTTGCTAGTACGGTCTTTCTGCTTTAAGTAGCATAACACAACTCCCATACTTGATGATGGTAACACTAGGTTATTATTGTTATCTTTACTGCTGGCATGCGCATGGGCCATCACAGTGACAGAACCCTTTTTTAGGAGTCAAACAGATCCACATTTGGGCAGATAAATTTCCCCAGACTTAGACAATGATCACTCATTTCACCATTTAAAAATGAACCTCAAGTGTTAAAACTAAGGATCTAAATTTATGCTCTGATTGCTTGACTACTTTTATGCAGCCAACCTTAACCCTAGTTGTTACTGGAAGTTTAAGAAAATCCTTCATGATTACTTCCAAGTTTGCAACAAATGCAACCCAGACCCAAGACATAATTAACTTTGCCAAGGGAGCTACAGCCATATATGTGGCTTTCAAAACCACAAGTGAGAGATAAGGGTTTATATTGTATAACAGCCAGATATCTGCAGAAACATCAATAATCTAGGACTTGCTTTTGGTTTCTGATAAAAGTCCATAAGTAATAAGTTTTCCATCAAAGCATACCACAGTAAGATTTGAATGTATTTTCTCGTAACATGAGAAATGAATAAAAGCTTGCTTCATGAAGCATGAACAAGAATTTTAAAATGGCTCATCTCACTTTCAACATCATGTATATAAAAGGTATTGGCTTGTCTAGCACCTAAGGTCACATTTACTCAAGGTAGTGGGTCTTGCGATGGATGTTGTATTGCTAGGGTCTAATTAAGGAAAACAGCTGCATGGACTGGTTCCTTTATTAGACCTGATTTGGATTTGAAGTAAAGGTTGGATATTCTTGTGATACCATCTCCATTTGCACATGTCAATCAAGAAAGGGCTGTATCAAGAGTAGGCAAACTTCGGGTTGCGGTTAGACTAAAATAAAGACCTGCATCTGATTTCAACTGGAACTGTTTTTGGAGACAATAAGTTTCAACCATGAACCAAAATGTTGCAAGTTCTTCCTCATACATGTGCGAATACATCTTTTGGCACTCAAAGAATCTCTCTTCATGTCTTTTTTGACTTGTTCACTGGGAAAACCGCACTAATGTCAGTCAAAGTCTCTGATTCATAGTGTCGCAGCCAAGGCCCTCCCCAGCCAAGTTAACACCCTGGGCTGGTTGAGGTTTTCTCTCACAACTAACAATGAGTACAATTGGTTGTTCAATCACATATGTATTATCTTCTTTCTACAAAATCTGTCCTTGACAAAATGCACCATATCGGAAGCAAACCTAATCTTTCACTTCTTCCAACCAAATAAAGCGGTCCGATACTCTACAACCACTGAATCAAGCACAATTCAGGAACTCGTTCAATCTGGGTTAAGACCAGAAATTGATACTCTAGTTTGTTTCTATTGACGGAATCGTAGGAAATGGAACATTGGTTAACCAAAGATTTCACTATATTTGACGAATTAATAAGAGCAAAGGCAAAGAACTGTTTTTGTGTGCGTGGGTGCGTTTGTCTTGTGTGTGTGTGAGAGAGAGAGAGAAATAGACCCGGGAGGGGCGGCGAGAGAGGGAAGAGCGGCCGTGTGAGAGGCCACTGTAGGCCGGCACCGCCATTGCCATTCCCGCGAAGCACGCAACGGAGAAGACTGATTTTCAATTTTGCGTTTAATCGATTTCAGTGGTTGTTGGACTTCAGAGCCTTCCGCTTCTCTCTCTTCCTCGTTTCGATCTTCTTTTTTTCTAATTTCCAGTTTCCCTGAATTGAATAAATTGAAAGGCCACAGGGGAGCGAAGAACGTGGCGTTTCGTGTTTCATACTCGGGAAAGTTTCTGATACGTCCCTAACTTGTTCGTGTAATTCCAATCAGGTACATATGTTCTTGAATTCCTCCTGATTGGGGACCCAGTTCTTTGACCCCAGTTTCTGTAGCAATGGTCTTGTGTAACCCAGAGCGTAAGCTCAACGGCAGGGTGCTCTAGCGCCATTGCTGCTAGTGGGGAGTTGGACTCCCAAAGGGTGCATGGTGTGTGGGTGTGTGTTAGGCTTCTGCCTCCTCTTGTAACCAGAAAAAGAAAGAGTATCCTGTGTAGTGCAGCTAGTAAATGAACCCAGCTGCTCATAGATTTCATGCCTCACTTCCGTCCATTCCCGACTCCCTCATGTCAGGTTCGCATTCTTAAATGAGCTACTGCTCTGCTCGGCTTGTACATAAGCTCGCCAAAAAAGATGAATTGTTCATTAACTGTTCATTTCGCCAAGTAAACCTTCTTTGTATTCATGGTTATAGTAGGCCCATTGAAGTGAAATATGCATGTCCCTCTTAGTAATACAAGCATATTGCATCCAAGTGAGCTAAAATGAATGCAAACACAAGTTAAAGCTTGGCTCGTGATGGAACAGCAATGATGAATATGTTGGAACAAAAATTGAATGTAAATAATATGAACACGAGCTAGCTCGTATAGAAAACACGCCAAACATGAAATGCCTAAAACAAGCAAAACATGAACAGCCCATGATCGGTTCATTCAACTTGTATACTAGTCCTAATCACCCTGTCAATAGAGCTAGTATGTCTATGCATACTTTTTTTATGACAAAATCATGGCATTCAAACTATGGTTTATGATTTTGTACATCTTCTAATATCGTAGCGCGAAGACTTACTCTCTTTTTGTTTCTCGTTTGTTGACAAAGAAGTGAAGTTGGCCTTAGTGATGATTTTACAGATACATTATGAGCAGCCAGCTGAAGAACCAGCCATGGGCTAGTATCACTGCTTACTGTGTGAGATTGGTTGGCTACATGCTAAGGAGGCATTTGCTGAGTTGAAGTGCCTCACAAAAAGAACTACCCTTGCACCGAGAGCGTTAGCTCAACAGCAGGCCGCTCTAGCGCCATCGCTGCTGGTGGGAGTTCGACTTCCAAAGGGTGCGTGTTAACAAAATTGCATTCCTCATTGTTACATTAACATTAATATGCTTGCTCACGGTAAGCTCCACACTTGAACCTTAATTTTGTGCCTTGTACCAGCCCATGGGAGAAGGTGCAGGTTGCCACAACCAAATTTTAACCCAAATAACATTGTTAAAAGTAGAAGTGTATTATTAAGATCAAATCATTTGTTAAAATCTAAATAATTGATAGTTTTTAAGGTTAGATAGCTGAAGTTTGAAATTTTGATTTCTCTCTCACACACACATACTTATATATATATATATATATATATATATATATATATATATATATATATATATATATATATATATATATATATATATATATATATATATATATCAACACAAAGCTCTAGATGATTGCTCTCAAATGGTTTATACTTTTCAGAACTAAATCTGGCTTATGATTTTTTTGCTCCTAGACTTTTGTGTCGGACGAGTATATTGACATTGGTTTATTGGGTTCGAGGATAATTCTAGTGGTACTCGAGTATAGTAAGGTTCTACTCACATCATTTGGTACCAGAGCAATCCGATCCACATATGACCATAAAGAAGCAAAACCAAGTAGATTGTACTGAGACCCGAAGGAGTGAAATTGAAGAACTTAAAGGGCCTAACCTATCAAATCAGGGAGTTTCAACAACAAACAACGAGCTAGCTTGATGACTTATGTAGCTTGGTTAGTGAGCGATGATCCTAGATGAAACTCTTATCGGCGGTAGCAATCCCTGCAACGAGTAATCAAGCAAGATCTACCTTCACTCCACAATCACATCCTTTGGCGAGATTACACAAGTCAGTGCTCTGCCTTCCTCGTTAGGTTCAACACTACAGCCACCCACAATTGTACATACTGCACCAGCTCAAGTGACTCAGCCACCCATCAACCACGCAGGTGCTACCTGCAGCATCTCCACTTCCCGTTCTTGATCCAGAAGCCTACAGTATCAATAGGGAGAACATCACTTTGGGTTCCCACCAGCAAAAGATTATGACACCTACTCTCGACTAAGATATACGCACGATCAATATCAAAATCACGGAGAAGATCAATATCTGTGTTGTTGACGCTAAAAAATTGAGAGTACATTGGAGGCTCTCAAAGGTCTAAAGAAGAGATGCCAGGTTAAGCTCTATGATGAAGACGAGCCTCAAGATGTGAAGTGATGGAGGGATAGTTGAAGAACCACACCAAGAATTGTGGGGCAAAGGCAGCATCATCAAGGAGTGTGAGAAGTTATTGGGAATCATGACATATGAAAGACGGACTCAACCATTGTCCCGATGTTACCTTTCAATGTGAAAGTGCTACATATTACCTATCTCGTTCTATCATTTTCCTTGTCTGAAAGTGTAATATCAGTAGTATCGGGATATGCTCAATCGAATTCTTGGGAACTCACTTTTCAATGTATGAAGACTTATCTATCTTCTCTTTTGAGAATGAGTGTCAGTGTTCTCTGATATGCTATGTACCACATCAAGCTCATATTAGGAGGTTATTGCAAGTTCTATATGAGTTGAGTCGCCATTCTTGATGACAATATATTCTTTGGTACACCATGTGGAACCTCACATCCATCTCCGATTGGTGTATACATACCTGATCTGATCGTGTGTGTCCATCAGCTTCCAATGTTGAGTTTGAGTATGCTTCACCAGTCCAGGGTTTATGGATATTTGACTCATAAAATTTGTCTGGTCAAACTTTGTCTTCTCATACAATGCAATCCAAGCATGAGAAAACACCATCCTCTTCACACTCCCATGTTGACAAAGAAATGGCATTTGAACTAATGAACCCTCCATCATGAGTTGGCTACATGCACAATTCAAGGATCTACAGAGGTCTCTATTGTTAGATGTCAAAGACTATGTCCACCATGATCGTGAACCAGTTCACTATCTATCCTACATGAATAGGAGATGCTAGCTGAAAAGAGAAAGATATTGAAGCAACCACTCATGCTCTAGCCTAGTAATAGCCAACTTCATGTATGTATATAGGAAGTCACACTATTTTTAAGTCTTCAACATTTTGATGGTTTGCAATACAAACATGTCAACATTCAATATTTTGATGGTTTTGCCATCCTTCTCATCAGTGTTTTTTTATGGGGAAACTGTTTGTGTCTTTATGAGAATCCAAGTTTCAAACAATTTTTGATGAAACCACTTCCTGCACTTAACTTCATGATGGCCCAAGTTGGTATAGATTTTCCTCTACATCATGTCCAATGGATTATGGTGCAAGTTCTGACATAAGGACCCTTGCACATGTCCAAAACTTACCCGCCCCAAGCATGTGAAAAGCAGCTTCATATGGTTAATTGGCAGCATCATTCGATTAGACAACAAGTACCTCGTCCACATTTAGACCTCGAGAACATGTCCTTGAACTCAAACGGTGTTATCAACTTGGTTCAAAATGTATTCAATATCAAGCTTTAGGTTCTAGATGCTAAGGTGGATCACTAGCCTTACGCTGAATAGGTCTACAAGATTACTCCTATCCCAAGGGGTTTCAAAATAAAATTTATCACCTTCTCAAGACAAATTGGTAAATATCCTAGTGAACACTTAGCACTTTTCGCCCTTGAGTGCAGAGAGTTGCACATTGAGGAGTTCCACAAGCGCAAACTCTTCGCCTCCTCTCTTGTAGGCCACATATATGCTTGATATATATCTCTAAGGGTTAGTTCCATTCAAGTATGGGAAGAAATGCAAAAAACCTTCTTCAAAAGATACAAAAATATCTAGTTGTAGCCTACTCCAACAAACCTAGTAAACCTTTGAGAGAAGACTAGAATAACTATTAAAGCCTTCTTCGAGAAATTTCATGACATAGTCACTCACTATCAGATACAGTTCACCAAGGCCCAATATGTGGTCCTAGTACTGAACTGTTTGTGGTTAAAACCAAGAAGGGACTAGCAGATCATTTATACCCTACTTTGATCCAATTGGCTAAAAGAGTGGTTGAGGTGGAGTACATCTTGTGTGCTCTTGATCTCCCGAGTATTAAGAATGATCAAAGAGTCCCAACTTCAAGCCTCCATTTCGTGCATCGACGAGATGAAGTGTGAAACCCATGAGCATCCCAATTCGGTTGAAGCCATTGTAGCCGAATTGACGTAGAAGTCACCCTACACGTGCATTACTTTATGGACAATGAAGGAGAAGGTAAAAGAGGCTAGTGCAAAAGAGCCATGACTCTTTGATATGTTTAAATTCGGTTGAGAGTCATTCCATTCCTACCTAAGAAGACCTGAAGAAGATGTTGATATATTGCAAATGGCATAATGTTAATACCCTCTATGAAATTTGCATCGTCATACAACATGCCATCAAAGAAGGTCACCTCAATCTTGTAGAAAAGTAGCTTGGGACCGTTGTAGATTTGTTTCCAATCGTATTTGCCTTGACAAAAAATAGTCATTTTTTGTCATTTTGTATTGTCTTAGTTGGCAGAACTCGGAAGGAGGAGGTTGAAATGAGGATAATTCATCAGTCGATCCCAACACACAACCGACTTGAGGGACTATACGACATCGAGGAGGATTCATCAATCTCAATCCAAGAAGGGGGTGGTGGGCTAATGATGAGTTGAATATGCCTAGACCCCTCCATTTGTCGTGTCATAATTATCATCTTTTCCCTCGATAAACCTAAGGTCCACCTCAAGAAAATAGAGACCTCAACAACGTGTACATGAGGAATGGTGACCTATTATTTGAGGTCATCTCAACAAAGATCATCATCTCACTACACTAGAGAGGGGCTTAACCTGGATTATCGTAGAGAACTGATGGCCCATTGAAGTCGAGTCAGCATGGCTCACCCATACAACACTACCAACATTCTCCTCCTCAAGTGGTCTAGGTGTTCATTTGCAATAGAATGACCACCTTGGATATATGAGGTAAAGATCGAGTCTAGACCAATGAATGATTAAACCTCAAGTGAAACCCAAGGTCATTCAATAGGTTGAAAACTCATCACCCAGGTGGCAATCTTTCAAGGAACCAGAGGTATCCTCTCATCCCACCAACTCCCAAGCTACTAGATTTAGATGAGAAGTTTGGACATGATCATCCTTAGTGATAAAAAAGTGGCAAATAATGAAAGTCAAGTTTGAAGGAGAAGTTGGCCACCTACTCACACTAGAAAGTTTGCCTAAGGAAACTTACATTGCACTTTGGTAAAAGGTGCAGATGCTAAGCTGAAAGGGAGCCTATCCTTCCTTCCATAGGAAATCATCAATTGGATTGAAGTGGTCCTCGAAGAATGGAGAGGTGACTTGGAAACTTCCATCGATCGTGACCAAGAGGGAGCCAGTCTGAAAGGGAAGGCAACCACGATCCTTTGGAGAGTGGGTTGACGAGCATATGTGGGCCTAACACATAGAAGAGACCAAAGATGAAGATCCATGACCCTTTAATATTGAGGATTAGGTTGTATGAGAAGGCAAACGACCAATGCCAATAACAAAGCCTATGAATGGTTGTCCCAAGGGAATCCCAATCTCCTCGAAGCAACAACCATGTGCTGGTAAGGAGTAGAATGGGGAAACAAAAACCAAAACTTGTTACAGTTCCTAGACCTAGGAAGGATGAAAGAAATTGAATAAAGAAGTCTTGCCACAAATCCAAGCAGATCTCCAACAAGTGCAATTGAAGATGATTCTTTACTGGATGATACTTATATATTCGGTGAAAACTTCATTGCATATGTCTTCTATCTCCTACAATGCTTGATTACTATTCTTCTAACAAGTTTCACTCTTGTAGACATGAAAAGAGGCCCTTGAGATAAAGACGTTCTTACGTACAAACCATATTAGATGGTTCTAGTCAGCGGTATTGATTTGCTAATAATCTTCGACAAACCACATGAAGCTGCCATAAGATATCCCTTGCCATTATAAATCAAGGTCATCACAGATGGTCATCCTTTTGAAGGGTATTTACACCTTGCGACAAATCAAGAAGACCTTTCTTGATTTGATCTCCACCAATCTCAAGATGTTTGACTTCATAGGAGAGCCATCCATCACGATGGTTGTGATAGTCATGGAACTTACGGTGGGATCAAACACTACAAACATCCCATTGTTCGTAGTTAATGACAACTTTGGGTATTCATTATTCCTTGGTAGGGATTGCATACATACACATTTTTGTGTACCCTTGATATTGCACCAATGTAAACACTCCAAAATCCCACGACTTTCTAAAACCAATACCTGGTTTGCAAATCAGCCCCAAAGGGCCATTTTGAGTTCTGAAAACCTAGGAGCCTTCAGAACCCTGTACATATCATTTTGTACCATGTACATATCATTTTGTACCCTGTACATATTGTTTTGAAACCTGTAAATATTGCTTTAAGCCTGTAAATAGTGTTTTGAAAGCCCCGTATCCAAATACAAGTTTTTTTTAAACCCGGACTAAGCCCCATTTTTCAAGAAGCCAAAGACGAACAAGTGAAACATGCAAAGACGACACCTGATCGAGAAGCAGCCCAGCAAGTCGCTCACGAAGGCCAATTCCAGAAGCAGCTTCAGAAACCTGTTTTGAAGCCCAGAAGAGCATCCTGGCCTAATAAAAGCCAGGTTCGAAAGGCTAATGGAAGGCCCAGGCATGAAACAAATTGCAAGCCAGGAGCACCAGAAAGCCAGATCGACCATTCTCATCCAAGCCGCAAGATTATGAACCAGAAAAGCCATAAATGAGCAAAAGCGGAGTCCGAAAAGGTGAAAAGGAGTCCAGACGACAAAGATTGGGGAAACCCAACACCAGACGGAGCACTGATAAAGCCAGGGCCCACACAGATCGTCCACCTCAAGAAGCCAAAAAGGACAATCCAGAGAAAATTTGGATTGGATCTGGACCATAAATATCCAGATCCAAATCCAAATAGTGAATAGTGTTTGGATTTGGGTCGATCCAAATAGTGTTTGGATTGGATTGGATCAGATTTGGATCAAAATATCTAGATTCATATCCATAAAAATGTTAGATTTGGATCGGATATGGATCTCAAAATATTCGAGATCCAAGATCCAGATCCAAATAGTGTTTGGATTTTGATTTTTATCCAAATCTCACACCCAAACCCAAATCCAAGACCCACCTCAAATGCCTATAAATAGAGGTGAGGGGGTCCCAAATGGGGGGTTCACGTGAATTCAAGGGAGGGCTTGGAGGAGAGAGAAGGTCATTAAGGTGAGTGCTTTAGGGTTTTTAATTGTGGGTTAGTGTAGGATTAGTTAAGGGCTGCCTCACCCTAATTGAAGGGTTGAAGTTGATTGAACAAGGAGGCTTAAGGTGGCTGATTGGAGCTCAAGCATATCCTAAACCGCCATTAAGAGGTAAGCCCCTAATCCACCCTAAACCACTCTTCCTAACCCTTCTAAACCACCTAAGACCTACCTTAATCCGCCACCCTTAATCATTTCGAGCCACCCTAAACTTATTCAGTTTAACTCACTAACCCAACCGACCTTAAACCTAAACACCTAACCGACCTAACGCTACCCAGGTCCCCCCCCTGCACACCACCCACGCGCTATGCACCGACCCCAACGCTCAGGCACCGACCCCGCTCAGGCACCGACTCCAGCGCCAGGCATCGCCTTGGCGCCTAGCACTGGTCTCCTACCCCAGTCGCCTTAGCTGACCTGCTGCCCGACCTTCCACAATCGACCTCCACCGCCTCAACCGACCTAACTACCACCTTACACTACACTACTTACCACCCTAACCGCCTTAATCTACCACCTATCCATCACCCCACCGCATCCCTTCCTTAGCCGACCTAGCTCCCTTACATACCCCAACCACCTAGCACCTACCTGGCGCCCATTACATCCCACGCCTAGACACACCCCATCCGAACCCATCCTAGCTAGACACACCATATCATACCCCACCTACTTAGTCCCGTGACCACCTTGCCTAGAACCCCCAACTCCCGTCCACCGCCTTAGACATCCCATACCCATCTCGTATCCCATACCTTCTCACCCCACCTAAACACTAAGACCCTATGCTCCCACATCACCACCTCATATCCCCACACCCACAACCACCATACCCATTCCACGCAAGCTCAAACCCAAACCCCTTAGTATCGTGAACCTCATAAACCCTCAAGTTCAAAGGCTCCATTCAGCCATCTTTTGCTTCAAGCTTCAAGGAAGACTCATCCGTGGGTACGAAGCCAAGCAAGTCCATGTAGATTGGAGTGGACAAACATCAGAATCACGTAAGTATTTTAATTCGGTATTTCATATCTCTTTCTACACTTTAATTCAATTTGGATACGGGGTTATATTAACGGAGCGTTGTCTCCCCCCGGGTTGTAATAACGTGGCTTGCTACACGGAGCACACACGAGCACTTGAGCCTTAGCTCTTAACTCGTACACAAGCACCCACAAGCATGATTGAGCCTTCGCTCTTACTCCTAAGACTCTAGTAAGAGCTGCATGAGTTGTCTTTAATTTTATACACTCCACACACGCGTGCATTGAGCCTTCGCTCTTATCATATATATGTATTTCAATTCAGTTGGGTTGTTACATTAAGTCGTGTGAGTTTGTCTTTCATTTACACACTCGCACCCAAAGAACACCCGAGCACTTGCTCAAGCACCTCACGCACCATTTTGGCCTCGGCAGCCGCTAAGATATAGCCATATTTCTATATTTTCTGCTGCGTTTTCCTGGTTCAGTTGCGTGTGTTGTCTTTACATTTACACACAAACACAACACGTGCACGTTGACGACCTTCGGGCTCATATATATATAGTTGTATTTCCCTTCCGTTGCGTTTTAAGGTTCAGCTATGTGAGTTGCATTTCAATTTATACACGGCATACACTTACACAATTGAGCCTTTCTGCTCTTAAGATATAGCTATATTTCCCTTTTGCAATTTCCCTTTGGCTATGTCTTTCAATTTCGGATCTTAAGGTTCAATTGTGTGAGTTTGCATTGCATATCTGCTATACCACGAGATAGGGCGCATACTTGCATCAAAGCAACATCGAACCACCCGTGCAAAATCGCCAAGACTTAGGCACTGGATGCATACATCTCACGCCTAAGTAGCTAAAATCAAAGACATAGGATACGTGCAAAACCCCACGTAAAATAAAATCTGCAACAAGACAAACCAAATGGATCAAACACTTTTCAAAACAGGTCATACACATTCAAAATCGAGTTTTCTAAGCATACAAACCGACCCTTGAGTATCGGTTCAAGAAGGTTTGCGATGAAAAGAGCCCACTTGTCCACAGTCGCCCCATAAGTCAGATATTTTCAAAACTTACTTCACTAGCTTGAGTAAGCTAGTTGGCACGCCCTTTAAGCGACTTAGACATACGAAAAGGTTTACTTCAGGCCTAAGAACCCGGAGTGGAAATTTCCCCGTGTCTACAACCAAAAGTTGATGTTATGAACGAATGATATAATCAAAGTGGTTGAAGCCGAGGAAAACCCCTTCACAATTGATGTCTTGGCAACTGAGACATTGTTTTATCTACCTTGGTTTAGCCCACTTATTATCCTCGAGGCCTTTGAGAGTGTAAGGTCCTATCATTTGACTACTCAAGGTTTTACATTTCATTAGGTTGACCTATGATCCATTATAGGATTATATATGGATAAACATCCCTAGGTAATTATTGATTGCCTCCGGTGGTTGGAAGTCTTTCGCGTTGAATAATGGAGCAAACAAAATAAGCTAGGTATGCCTAGCAAGCAAGTTGCCCCCTTGCCCATTAGCTCAATAACACCACTACTTGAGGAGGGACGGAGTTTAACTTCCTAACTAAGAAGGAAAATCTAAGTTTTGTCCCCACCAACCCATTGGTGGAGATAGATTTGGATACAGATGGAGCATTAAGGCCAAAAAAGTAGGTATTATCTTACCTAAAGAGAATCAACTCTAATTAATTAAGTTATTATAGCAATACAAAGGTTGTTTCACTTGAGGATACCATAAAATGTTGGGTTTAATGCAAGACTTGGTTGAATTCAGGATTCCCTTGAAATTGGAGAGTGGACCACTTAGGCAATCGGCTTTAAAGTTTAAGCCTGAAATGCTTTCATTTGAACAAGAGATTTAACATCTTCTTGATGTCATGTTTATATACATGACCTAGTAGAAAGACTGGTTGTCTAATATTGTCTTAGTCATCAAGAAGAATGGAAAGCTTTGGGTTTGTATAGACTATAGGAATCTTAATGAGTATTGAGAATATATGGGAGGACAATTATGTTGTTTGGATTGAAGAATGCAAGTGTCACATACCAACAAACGATGAATTACATCTTTCATAACTTGATTGAGAAACATATGAAATTGTACATCAATGATGTGGTAATTAAATTAGTAGAGTTTGAATAACAATTGCTCAATTTTAAGCAAGCATTCCAACATATTTGAAAACAAAATCTGAAAATGGATCCTCTTAGTACACTTTTACTATTCTTATAAGTCATTTTCTAGGTTTCCTAATGCACGATAGGAAAATGAAGTTGACAGAAACAAGGCCAAGACCATCATCAACGTAACACTGCCTAGAACCAAAAAGGAATCACATCATCTCATCGAGTAGGTCAAATTATTTGTGACATTTCATTGCCAATATTGTAGGAAAGGGCACATCTCGTGGTATTATTGAAGCTAAAAGACACTAACGACTTCATTTAGGACTCAGAACAATTATAGGCATTTGAAAGGATCAAGGAATATCTAGCAAAACCTCTAGTATTGGATGACTCTATCAAACCTTTATTAGCACAAGATGCCAATGACAATACTGAGTATATTATCTTTATTTGAGTTGGTTACTCACATATATCAAATCTTGTTATTCCCCAAGAGAAATTTGGCCTTGCATCACCCCTATAGAAAGCTAGAGTATTATCTTCTAGCAACCAAAGTATACCCAATTTGCAAGGTCAATCTATTATGATATCTTCTTAATTGTCTAGCTCTCTACGGAAGACTAGTCAATTGAGCGATTAAGTTATATCTATTTGACCTAAAATATGTAACACTTAGAGTGGTTAAAGGACATATTGAAGGTAGTGTAAGGAATGCTTACTAAATAATCATCGAGGATGATGTTTGATGGGTCCAAATACAATAAAGGTGTAAAAATTGATATCTACACTATATCCCATAGGAAACGTTAGAATGCTTATTATGACCTTAGAGCTGACCCTGCCCAATAATGAGGCAGAATATTGTGTCTTAATCCATGATATGGGTTTGGCACTAGCAGTTAGTGCTAAGAAATTAGAAGTGTTAGGTAACTCCAATCTTTGTCAACTCACTAGTAACTACCAATGCAACAATCCTAATTTATTACCCTTACATTAGCAAGCAAGGGAGTTGATCGAGACATTTACCGAGGTAAAATTATTGTATATTGTAGGAGAAGATAACCATGTTGTAAATGATTTATCTTGATCTACTTTTGGTTATAAATTGAAGGGCATGATTGAATGGTCAATAACATTAACAACAAAGCAAGGACATGAGGCAAATGATCTAATGACTAGAGGGCCAAACTAATACAATACTTGAATCAACCATTCTAATGTGCATATATTAAGACTTAATGAAGGGCTTTAAATTTCATAGATCCTCCAAACGTCATGCATTCATAACAATGATCACATATTACTTTACTAAATGGGTTAAAGCTCTATCGATGAAGGCATTTAGGTAGGATGTGTGATCAAATTCCAATGATTACATTATTTTAAGTTGATATCCCTAAACCATAATTTTTGATCAAGAAATGATGTTTATAAGTGACAAAGTAGTAGCTTCTATCAAGAGTTTAGGTATCAAGTTAATATATTCAACACCCAATTATGCCTATCCAAATAGGTAGGTCAAAACCACTAACTAGATAATCATTGACTTCATCAAGAAGTCCCTTGAGGGTAATCCCATAGAAATTGCACAAGGTTCTACATGAGGTTTTGTAGGCCCATCGAAATGATAAGTCCTTGATGATATGTCTGATTCCATTTCATCTCATATATGGGCAAGATGTTATGTTACCAATGAAAAGCAATGTTAAGTCCTTGTGAGTGGTTAGGCAAAATGATATGCAACATGATGGCTATTTGCAATCGGTGATAATGGAGCTCAATTCAATTGACGAAGATCGTTTAATGGCCTTGGATAATCTATTGGCCAACAAATGTAAAGTGGTAGGGGCATACACAAGTACCTTTAGAAAAATCAATTATAGGAGAGAGATTTAGTATAGAAAGCAATCCTACCAATAGCTGTGAAGCATCCACAATTCGATAAGTGATCTCTCAATTGAGATGAGCCTTATATAGTGTTGAAGGTTTTGCCAAATGAAACAAATATACTCATAGGGATTGAAGGAGAAGAGCATTTAAATATCATAAATGACAAATATTTGAAGTAATGCTACTCTTCAATTTGAAAGGAACAATTTATTCAATAAATTCAAAGAAAATTAAAGAATGGCAAAGAATAAAATGATGGTCAATCGTCTAGTCAAAAGAAAAACCTTTATTGAAGGCAAATAGAGCTTTTGACCAAGTAAGTTTGTCATGAACAACAACCATCCATCACTCCTCGTACTCCTTTTCACGCGTTTCATGACTTTGAGATACTACTAATAGAGCTTCTATCATCGAGCTGATAAGATAGATATCAAGTATGCCTCCTTAAGGCAATAACTCATTGCCAAGATTTTTTCTGGGAACTAGTCTAAAAAAGCTATAAAGTTTCTCTTATTTTAAGTTTTTAGTGCCATAGAGAAAGTGACAAGCAAGGAAAAGACACATAGTAGGGTGAAAAGATAGGAAAAACTTAGCAAGCGATTGTAGGAAAGACTAAACAAGCGAAAGCAACCTAGACTTTTGCTTTATAGATGATAAATGAAATATCCCATCACCGTCAGCCAACGTAATCTTTAACTCAATATCTAAGGTGACAGATGGATTTGAAATATGATGTCAAAAGATTAAATAATAATTATACCCCTCTTTCTAGAACCTTGAAGAACAAAAATAGGGAACAAAATAGTAAATGCATGAATGACTACCGTGTGCCATAAACAAACACAAGTGAAAATTTTAAATCAATTATTAATGGAAGTATGATAAACTAAAGTACAATTCCAACCTTCATCTTGTCTATTTTGCCGCTAATATCTCCTAGAGGATATTTTTCAACCTCACCTAATGTCTCTCAAGGCTACTGATCTTAATGGTGTCAAGCTCAACATCCTTCTTACGATCTTTTGGCCAACATAAAATGAAACTCCTCCATCTCATGGATGAATTCTTGAGATGAGTTGACCTCTATACTTAATAACAAAGAGAGGGGAGGTGCTCCCAATGATCAGCTATAAATGCAAGTTGGGCTTGCATGGACAACCTACTGGACAAAGTGGGCCTCGTGTTGTTTATGAATCTTCTAAATGCATATACAAAAGCCTGATTTCCCAATTTGGAGAGAAAGGCATATCTCCAAAGATCAGATAGCCAATGCAAGCCAAGAATCATTGCATCTAGAGTAGACTCAAACAAGACTCTCTCATCAAGTTGGTGGATTGTTGATGCTAATGTATCTTGAAATGCAATTGAAAGAAGGTCCTCAAGCTTCAGAGGTATGTTGGGACCAACAAGTTCTTGATCATAGGACCCTAGTATTTGGCCAACATGCATCTTGCAAGAAGGAGAAGGTTTCTTATTGATGGGCTCATAAACATAGTCAGGATCATTATTAGTGAGAATCTCCATATAAATGGGACACATGATACATGCTCATCATCTTTGATCTTGTTCTTGCTCCATGTAGTCCTTATCAAGATGGTTGAATATGTATATTTTTACAAAAGGGGTAAAACCATAGATTAAATCTCATCTGTTGGAGCAAGCAAGAAACATTGACGAGACTACCTATGATTGACGCTACATGATTTGAGATCATTATTGATAGTTGAATCCATACTATGGTCAATAAGCTTTAATCGATACTCTTCTAATCAGTGTTATCCGTATTGCACCGTATCATACGATACGGTGCGATACGTATCGTATCGTGGGAAGCCACGATACGGGTGATACGACCAAAAAAAAAATTTCAATTTTTTTTTTTCAAAATTTTTTTGCATGTTTCTGCCCTCTCTTCCCCTCTCTTCACTTCCCTTTAAGGCATCCTCCAATATGATTATAATTTAGGTTTATAATTTCATTTATTTAATAAGAATAATGTATAAAAAAAATTTTATGACAAAATCATTTCCCTTTCTGTTACAACTTTTAGGTATATTTTTGCTAACAGTTTCTAATTTCATAAAATCGTAAACAATTAAAAACATTTAGTTCTCTCGGTTCATTGAGTAGGGATTTCACAACTTCACTATTTTAGGGTTCACGTTACATGACTTCCATTGAGTTGAACATGATCAATGTGTGTGAGGCTTAACTCAGTCTGTGAAGTGAGAAATGAAGCTCATGCATTAGTTAAAAAGCTAGTCTCCAATAAGAGAAAAAGGGGACATCATCAAGTAATAATATCACATCATTGAGGTGTCATAGACTCAATAATCAAAGAAATGGAGCTCTTTGCTTTGCTCACATATGAAAATTAGCAAATATGACAACTACATGTACAAAGATAGCAGTTTGTTAATTTTGATATATTACATGAGTGGATTATGGAAGATAATGAAGAAAATGCACTCCTAAGTCCTAACTGAAGAAGACATTGCATGAATTAATTTGAAGTACAACAACATCATCAAGGAGAAGATGAAGATTATTTAGTTAATGATCCTGATACAAATGTACATTATGTAAAATATAAATGTATTTCATTTTTTGATTCAAAATATATAATTTTGGATGCAATTGTTCAATATTAAATGTTCAATTTGTACTAAACTTTGCATTATATGAATTTAAAGCAATTACCAGATTTTTTCAAAATTTTCCAGAATTTTTTTGATTTTTTTTCGGATTTTTACTAATTTTATTGATTTTTTAAATAATTTTTATAGTTTTTAATATTAAAGTACGATACGATACGCCCATATCGTGAAGCCTAGCGATACGCGATACGATAAGTGTCAGACAACCCTGCTTCTAATAGAATCATATCTCTATGGAGGTCAAACCACCTAGCAACAAAGTGAGGTTTCTTTGAAGCAAATATATAAATCCAAAAACCAAAAAGGAGAGTTTTTCTCTATCCACCAAGCAACAAAGTTTGAGGTTTCTCCGAAGCAAATATATAAATCTAGAAACCAAAAAAGAGAGTTTTGCTTGTCATTCTCAATCATTGATAAGTCTATTCTAGTAGGTAGGCCTTGTCAAAATTCTAATTGTTGAGTAAAACAATAAAAAAAAAGGGTAAGCAATTATAGGATTGAACCTTGAAGACCAAGATGCTCCACAAAACAATGTCGAGAAAAGAAGATTTTTTACACTCATGTGTACTAGATCTGCCATAAACACCATGTTGGAAGGTGAGCCAAGGGCTTTGAAGTACAACAACAACAATAACAACTAAGCCTTTTCCCATGCTAGACGGGGTCGGCTACATGGATTCTTTGTTTTCACAGATCCCTATCATGTGCCATGTTAGCAGTTAACTCCCAATAAGCTAGATCATTCTTTATTGTTTCTTTCCAACACTTTTGTGGTCGTCATCTACCTCTTTTAATACTTTCCAAATTTAGTTTTTCATACCTTCTTACAGGTTCTTCTTTTGATCTTCTTTATATATGTCCAAACCATCTTAAACGATATTCTCTCATTTTATCCTCTATTGGTATCACTCCTAATTTGTTTCTAATAACCTCATTATGTATAGGTCTTTTCTTCTATGACCACTCATCCATCTCAACATCTTCATTTCTGTCACAAACATCTTTTGTACATTGATGATTAACTGCCCAACACTCAGAACCATAAAGCGTAGTAAGCCTAATTGCTGCTCTATAATATTTACCTTTTAACTTTAATGGTATCTTCTTATCACAAAGAATACATGATGCTCCTCTCCATTTTAACCAACAAGCATTAATTCTATGGGTAACATCTCCATCAATTCTTCCTCTGAAAATTTGACCCTAGGTATTTAAAACTTTTTTTTTGGGGATGCAATGTGCTATGTCCTCTGAAGTAACCAAATGATCAAACTTACATTCCATATACTCTGTCTTTGTTCTACTAAGTCGAAGGCCTTTGCTTTCTAATGTTTCTCTCCATAGTTCCAATTTTCTGTTAACTTTTTCCTTAGACTCCACTAACACAATGTCATCTCCAAATAACATACACCAAGGCACTTCATCAACTAACACAATGTCATCTACAAATAACATACACCAAGGGCTTTGAAGTATAGTAGAAGAAATTACCTCACTAGGACTTATGAACCTCAACTGAGCAACAATATCTTTGGGAGACAAAGAAATAGGAGGAATGATGCCTAAAGCTGGCCTTAGTGAATCCAAAACAATAAGTTGATAATGTAGATATAAAATTAAAAAAACCATAGTAGGCCTCCTACTATATATATAGGGAGAGAGAGAGAGAGAGGGAGAAAGAGCTACCACTCCAAAGAGCCTCAAGAGTAGAATTTGGTGAGTGACACATCATAGCTAGAAAATGGGAGGCAAGAGAAACTTTGTACCATAGAAGAAAATATACCATACATATTCATCATTTACTTCAATACTACATACACAAGTAACAAAATGGCAAAACTATAGCAATAAGAAAGTGTGATATTCCTCATTTGCTATTGTGATCATATCCAAGTATTTACAGATAAAATCATCCCAAGAAAGATGTAAAGAAAGTTCAGAGATATCAAAATCCCAGTTAATCAGAGAAGCAAGGTCAACACCATGATAGGTAAATGAGTAATCTTCCAAGCTTCTAGAATATTAGGAGACATCATCCCAAAAAAAAAAAATTAATGATTACACCAAGAAACCTAAAATACAAGAAAAAAGTATAAGAGTTGGTCATCAAAGTGGATAGCCGAACAAAACAACATAATGAGGTTATAAATACTCTGTTTTGCCCAAAGATGATGCTTCAATTCTTGGACACTATCCAACTAGTTGACATATAGTTGACTAGTTAATGAACAATAATAGATAAAATTAGGGCATTAGGACATTACAAACTCATCATGGGTCATCGACAAATATTCATGATGTAACTTAGCAAGACCATCAAGTCATACAATAGTAGAAAGAAGAACAACACTAGAATCATAAGTCAAAGGGTGCCATGGATGCAAAGAAAATGATTTTTCTTTAGCTAAAGAGTCTACAAGTAGGAAGAATGTGAAACAAAATGGGTCCTTATAAAGCCCAAATGATACTCAAGAAGGATGAAAAAATCACATGAAAACAAAGGCTTTTTCGATGATCCATGTCAATGGGGGTATGGCTTTTGTCTTGAAAAATAACTCTAGATATAGAGTTGTAGGGGGTGCTCATTGGTGCCAAAAATCGAGGGAGATGCACGGCAAGCTCTCAAAGGTTCAAGAAGGGACATCAATTAAAGCTCACGACGCAGACAAGCCTCGAGGCATGAAGTGATTGAGGGGCAGCTGGTGAACCATGCCTGGCAACATCAACGAGGAGCGTGAGAAATTATTGGGAATCATGCACATGAAAGATAGACTCAATCATTGTCACCTTAATGGAGGTCTATAAATAGAAACTGTAATATTCAAGTAAGAGATGGAATCAATCACATTATAATTCCCTCTATTCCTAGTATTGTTCTTCCTTGTTTTACTTAATAGTAGACATAACTTAGCCTATCGATGTTCCCACATTCTTTCAACATGAAAATGTTATGCTTTCCTATTTCATTCTATAGTTTTTATCGCTTGAAAATATGATATCAATGAGAAGTTATTGGGAATTATGCACACAAGAAACAAACTCAAACATTATCCCCTCGCCTCAGTAGAGGTCAATAAATAGCAATTATAATGTTCAAGTAAGACATCCAATCAATCAATTTCATTTATTTCTAGTATAGTTCTTTCCTATTTTTTTTGCTTAAAAGTGTGATATAGATGACAACCGGAATATGTTTAGTTGGATTTTTGAGAACTCGCTTTCATCGCCTGAAGCCTTATCTACTCTTTTCCTTTGAGTATGAGGGTCAGAGTTCTTAAGCATGCCTTACACCACAAGCACATACCAAGGAGTTACTGCAGCTCTCTATGAGTTTAGTCCCAATTTTCTGGCTTTATTCATTTGCCATCTCTATTTGTGTGTGTTTGTGTGCAATCAAAAGAACATGGTCTCTATGCTGCATGTTTACTTTGTACGAGAGACAGATGCTTTCTTGGATAAACGAGTGATTGACCACCATTATGACCCAGATTTCTAAATCCATGTAAAAACATGACACAGAAAATGATCTCAAATTTGGGGAAAAGGACAACACAAGTTTTAGAAGAAACGACTTAAAATAACTATGGCATAATTAGTACTGAATGAACAAAAAAAAAAAGTAATCTTCAATGCTAAATCTGATGAATGAACCGAGTACCTTATTCTCCTTTGTTGCAAGGAATCAGGGATGGCCTCTCTAGTTTTGAAGCCCTCTGAAGATGCAGCGGAATGGTATGCGGGTGAAGACACGAGGTTCCCACACAGGGGCTCGCACAGACGAAGACTCCTTTTTGTGTATGTTTTTCACTGTATTTCACTATATTTCTGTTCTGTATGTGCCTGCCTTTTATAGGTAGGCGCTCCCCCTTCATCGTGCTTATCCACCTGTGGCTTCCCTTGTTTGGGAGCTGTAACGGATGACGGTCGTCCGTTACCAAATCTGGGCCTATCCTCAGGTAACAGACTGTTATCACAATAGAGGTCCCTCTAGGTCCACAATGCTAGGAATAGTGCCAAGTTCGGTAATGAACTTCACTGATCAAACGGCCTCCTTTCTTTGCATTGGAGGCGACAATATACTCGACCTACATGTGTAGAATCGGCGTGTCTCCTGCTTTGAACTCTTCCGACTCCACAGGCCCCACCATTTAGGCAAAAAACATAACTTTGATTGCGATCTGAGTCGTCCTTATCGGTTTGGAAGCTAACATCGATTATGTGTAACCTTTTGGCAGCTCTTCCTCGCCTCCATATACCAAGAACGAATCCTTAGTCCTTCTCGAGTACTTAAGGATGTTCTTGATAGCTTGATCGATGACTTTCCACGGGGATCGGACTGGTACTACTGAGTCATGCTCAAAGCATACGAGATGTACAGTCAGTACATAACATAGCATACATGATAGATCAATTGCGGATCATATGGAATCTTGCTCGTCGATCCTACTGCATCCTGGGTGGAAGGGGATTGAGCCTTAGATAGGCTTACACCATGTGACATAGGCAAGAGTGAGTCCTTTCTTGGATTCATGCATGTTAAATCGTCTTAACACTTTGTCTATGTATGTGCCTCGACTTAGGCCAAAGCGGTCTCGGTGATCTATCTCTAGATCACGATACCTAATACATAGGTGGCTTCGCCCGAAGTCGCCCTATAGAAGCAGGTTCACTAACCAAGTCTTTACTGATGTAGGGTAGGGATGTCATTTCCAATAAGTAGTATGTCATCTACATACAATGTCATAGTATGCAGATATTGCCAGGATTATCCGTATGGATGCAAATTTCGTAACTGAGGAATATGTCTCAACATAATCTATCCCCTCTTTTTGCGAAAAACCTTTTGCAACCAACCTCGCTTTAAACTTGTCGATTGTACCATCGACCTTGTATTTCTTTTTCAGAGCCCATTTACAACCTATAGTTTTTCTTCCTTTTGGCAAATCAGCCAATTCTCAGACTTGGTTTTTCTCAATGGATTCAATTTCCTCATCCATGGCTTTCTCCTAGTTTGTTGCTTCTGATGAGTTCATTGCTTGCTGATAAGTCAAGTTATCAGTCAACTCATCCAAATCTACCAAATTACACACTTTCTGTGCAAGATAAGTGTGATAATCCTTTAAGTAGGACGGAGTGACTCTTAGCCTCTTATGTCCACTTAAAGTATCAGTAGTTTCAGGAAGATCTTCTTTAGGCTCAAAAGATGATTGGTCTAAATCTACCAAATCATCAACACATTCCTCATTGTTCTCCAAGATGTCATTCTTAGTGTCCTCTAAGAATTCAACATCTATGCTTTCAATGAGTCTGTGGTCCTTATGATAAAACCGATATCCTTTTAAACCTTTTGGATATCCAATGAATATACATTTCAAGGACCTGCTGTGTACCTTATTTCTAGACTGATTAAGGATCTTGATATGTGCAATAGATCCCCACCTCCTGAGATGACCTAGGTTGGGTTTTCTTCCAAACCACATCTCATATGGTGTAGTTAATACAGCTTTACACAGTACTCTGTTGAGTACGTAAACAATTATACTTACTGCTTCTCCACAAAATATCCTTGGAAGAGAGGCATCAATCAACATTGACATTGTCATGTTCAACAAGGTTCTATTGTATCTCTCAACTATACCATTTTGTTGAGGTGTCCTAAGCATTGTATTTTGTTTAGCAATACCAAAGTCTTTACAAAATTCTAAGAATTCTGCTGAGGTATATTCACCTCCTCTGTCTGATCTCAAGACTTTGATCGAATGCCCTAGTTGATTTTCTACTTCTTGCTTATATTCTTTAAAAGCATTAAGTGCCTCCGATTTATATGCCAAAAGATATATATACATATATCTAGAGTAATCATCGATAAAGGTTATAAAGTAACTCTTTCCCCGATGTGTCTTTATTCTAAAAGGTCCACATAAATCTGTGTGAATAATTTCCAACAAGGTTGTTGCCCTTGTTGTTTCCTTGGGAAAGACTTTCCTTATCATTTTTTCTTGTATACAAGCTTCACACTTGTTGAAAGTATTTTCCTCAAATCCGGGCAATAAGTCAAAGTTGGATAATTTCCTCAACTTTTTCAGACTTATATGCCCTAGGCGTTTATGCCACATATTCACATCAACAATAAAGGCACTCTCAATATAAGTAGAAGATTGATGACTTTTATTATCTGATAATTTGAACAGTCCTTATTCTACATCAAATTCTCCTGATAACAAGATTCTCCTATGTTTGCCCACAATCACCTTGTTAGGTATAAACCTAACTTCAAAACCCTTCTTAACTAAGGCAGAAACCGAGACCAGATTGTGCCTTATATATGACACAATTAACACATCGGTCAGTACAATTGGTTTGCCTTGTATAAATATTCGGAAGGATCCAATACCCAGAACATCTGAGAAGGTATTGTTTCCCATATACACACGATGTTCTCCGGATTAATATTCCTTCAGGTCCATTATCCCTTCTTTGGTCTCCGAGATATATCTTGTAGCTCCCAAGTCTATCCACCAACCTATCACTGGGCGGTCCAAGTATAGGCATTCTGAAATCATGTAGATTATATCTTGCTTCTCCGACTGTCAACGTTGTGGGTTGTTTCCTCCACCTTTCATGTTACGGTAGTCCCTTTTGTAGTGTCCCATCTTTCCACAGTTGAAACACTTTATCCGAGAAGCGGCTTCCTACGATTTCTTAAAACTTTGATCGCCTTTCCTGTTATTCTTGCCAAACATTTTATTTGATTTCTTTTTCTGGTTGGATTTGGAGCTAGACGCTAACTTATCCTATACCACTAGCAATTTTTTCTTTTTGTTTTTGAGCATATGTTCTTGTTCTATTGCTAGTTTTAGGGGTAACTCAGAAAGGTTGATTTCAGGCCCTAATCTTAGGGCAGTGGTGACCATGTTCCATGATAGAGGAAGACTGTTCAGTATGGTTGATATTTGCATCGGTTTGGGGATGACTGATTTTGCTACTGATAAGTCTCTAGCCATCACTAGCATTTTATTTACATGCTCTACTATATTTTCTCCTTCTTTCATTCTTAAGGAGTTATATCTCTGTAGTAACTACACATGTAATTTTGCAGTTGTATCATACTTAGTTGTTAGTGAGTCAAACATCTCTTTTGTGGTCTCAAATTCTTCAAAGACCCTAATCAGATCATCCTCCACTTAGGTTAACATGATTGTTCTTGCTATGATATCGTCCTTTAGAAATATTTTATACATTTTTAATTGTTGCTGACTTGCGTCTGGCGGTAGAGGATGCACTATTTCCTTTAAGACATACTCTACACCTTCTAGTGTTAAAGCTAGCAGAATTCTTCTCTTCCATGTTTGGAAGTTCAGACCGTTTAATTTTTCTATTTTTGCCAGTTCGGACACAAATATCCTAGAACTCATTTTTTAAGTGTTTGGCAAAAATAACAATCAAGCGGTCTAAAAAGGAAACCAAAATAAATGCACACATAGAAAGAGACATGTTAAAGTGATGTAGAATATGTAGCAGATAATCTTTGAAAAAATTTCTAAGGGGTTTTCTACCTCTGAACCCCTAAAAGGATACCAAAGGATAAAACTATAATTTTATCTATTTGTCCTATTTTATAATTTTATAAAATCACGAGGACAAACTTGTAAAATCACTAAATGGTATTCTTGTAAAATTTGTAACTTATCGGGGTTAAAATCATAATTTTAACCCTCAGGGCGAATCTGTAATTTTTCCAAAAGTATAGGGATAAACTTGTCTTTTGACTGAGTGGCGGAACTGAAATTATTCAAACCGGGTTGGATAAAATAGTAAAATAGCAGCTCCAAGTTTTTCACATCCGAAAACTGATAGGGGCAATTTTGTCTTTTGGCCACGAACCCCAAGGCAATTTTCCAAAACTACTGGCGGTTTTGGAAAGTCGCTGGTTTTCCTGCCGCGATTTTTCGAAACCACTGATTTTGATTTTTTTTTATATATAGAAACACTTTAACAATGTTTTATACGGGGAGAGAGAGAGGGAGAGAGAGACTCTCTGGAATGTTCAGAGAGAAAGGGAAACAAAGAGCATGGGAGGGGGCCGGAGGAGATTCTACCGACGTGTTTCTCTGGTCGTTCGTTGGTTGTCGGCTGTCGGTGGGTTTCTGGCTTCTTCTCTTGTCTGCCTACCTTTTCTTCGACTCTTATCGGCCTGCCTTTGCCTTCGGGCTTTTGCCGGCCTGCTTTTGCTTTTGGGCTTTTGCCTGCCTGCCTCTACCTTCGAGCTTTTTGGCCGTGGCTGTTCGGCTTCGGTCGTTCGGCCTTGGCCTTGTGACTTCTCCGCTTGTGCCGACTGCCGCCTTCTCTCTTTCATTTTTTTTTCGTTTCCTCTCTCCTCCTTTTTTTTTGCTAACTCTCTCACTCTTCTTTGCAGAAAACCAGGGTCTGATACCACTGATGAATGAACCGAGTACCTTATTCTCCTTTGTTGCAGGAAATCGGTGATGGCCTCTCTGGTTTTGCAGCCCTTTGAAGATGCAATGGAATGGTATACGGGTGAGGACACGAAGTTCCCACATAGGGGCTCGCACAGACGAAGACTCCTTTTTGTGTACGTTTTTCACTGTATTTCTCTTCTGTATGTGCCTTATAGGCAGGCACTCCCCCTTTGTCGTGCTTATCCACCTGTGGCTTCCCTCGTTTGGGAGCTATAACGGATGACCGTTACCGGATTTTCTGGTAACGATTATCCGTTACCTGGGCCTATCCTCAGGTAACGAACTGGATGACCAGTCCAGCCGTTACCTGAGCCGAGAATGGCCACATACTGTAACAGAATCTCTATATGGTTGTGAGGATTATGCTAATTGCAGCAGGTATTATCATAAGGTGTATATCATATCATGATTTTGAGGCTAAGTATTTTTGTAGGCCACGGTCGAAAAACAATCTTTCAAATGAAATAAAAGAGCTAGCCTGTCATACCACAACAATAAATAGATTTATCTATGATCAGCAATCCCCTTGCTTAGAGGAAGCAATTTCGCGTCTCAGATCATAGCTTGTGCCGTGTCAATCCATGTTCATGCCAAAGAAAGACAACCCAAACACAACCCAAATTTTTTCATGTCACTTTATAGAGGCAAAAACAATAAGTTCCTGCATCTTTGTTTACAAGCTTTCCTCTGGTTTCTAAATTGTAATACTTTTCGGCCATGAAAGCTTCTTTTGTGGTTTCATGGCCGTAGCAGGAGCAGGTCAACCATTACACGATCTTTTCTTTTTGGTTACTTCGGGTAGATGCAAACACGGCATATTCAAATCATGTTCGTGTCGTATGAAGTTGCCACCCCCACGACCACTATTTTCTTTTTCCTTGAGTAAAGCAAGAGACATTGCTGAGGACAGAAGGCGGGCTCTCTATCTTACGCGGGGCTGCAAAATTCCTATATGTTAGGAGCGTGTGTTACATGTAGGGCACGAAAGCAATCTACCACCAAATTAGTGGCCTTACCATAACGTTTATCTCTTTGCTAAACTACAAACATATACTGGTTGAAGGGCATCATTTGGCTTACTGCCATGTGCTATCAAGCAGGCATTGAGGACCGGGTCGGGTCTCCATCCAGATGCAGATCCCCTCATATTTGTTCTCGAATTCTTTTCTTTTTCCCTTTCATATCTTTCCTGGGTTGGGCAGATCCTTAGCAATTGAAGCCCAAAACACCTTACCTACTACCAGAGAAGAGACCACTTAATTCATGCTCGATGCCCCTTTCAGCCTATGTTTAAGGGGTGTTTGATTACGAGGATCGGGCATAAGGAATTGGAACTATAGGCCCAATTCCTAACATAATCAAACATGTGCTTGGTGCACAATAAAAGCGGGGTTTACAACCCACTTTTGCATTTTTTATGAGGCTTGAAATACTAATTTTGTAGATTTGGTCTCGTAATCATAATTTTGTAAGCTTGTCCTCGTAATCAAACACCTTATGGTATTTCATGAATGTCATGTTCATATTTTCCGTCTTTTTCTTCTGAGAGGAGATCTATAATTTCGCACGTGAGGGATAAACAGCTTGCACTGCTTACGTTTAGCTGCACTTTATTATCGTGTGTAGGTAATGAGACTCGACTTCTTACTGCAAAATCATAAACAGTTTTGTTTCACTCATATAACTAGATAGTTTAGTTCATAGATCCAGTAATGAATACAAAAAGGAATGAGTTTTGTTTGTATATTCAATCAACTTATTTAGGTGCAGGCCCTAGGTTTTGCACTCATCAGAACTTGAAGGGGTTCTTTCGAGTTAACCACCTAGCCAGGAGAGTCGTGGTTCTCTGTGCCGGCCATATTTCCTAACGGTCTTAGTTGGCCTAGTGATGATCATAAAAAGGGTATCTGACCTGTGGTGGAAATCACAACTTCCTGCTTGTGTTCATATCGTGTCATATCATTTCATGCTAAAAACAGATCAACCCGATCTGACCTGATTTTTTAATTTCGCTCCATGTTCGTGCCTAGTTCATGTATTGTGTCGAAACTCATGACTTTTGGTGTTTGTGTCGAAACAGATCAACCCAAACATGACCGATTTTTATATCGTTTTGGGTGGTCATTAACACCGACTTTTCAGGTATGAGCATCAGTTTCTCTTGTGGTGTCTTCAGCCCCACAACACGTGCCTGGGGCATCGGAACTCGAGATACAATAAATTCGGGTTCATAAATTCAAATGCAGTTAGTAACCGTTAAGACCCTCCCTTTCCTTTTATTCTTTTTAAATAGAGGGGAAAAAGCGGACCTTTCTTTCAAACTGAGTATAAAATAGTAGCCATGGCTGCCCCTCAATCTCCACTCTCACTTTCAGCTGCTTTCTGCATAACCAACACCACCAAAACTTGTACTCAGTCGATCTTTTCATAGAAATATGGCGTCAACGAGCTCACTTATCACTCCTACAAACACTTGCCGCCTGAAAATCTGCCGGAAACCACTGACCCCAAAGAATATACCGGCCACCAACATCACCAATCTCACCAAAAAAAAGGATACCAACGAGAAATGGATTACCTGCAGAACCAGCCCGGTCGAAAAATCAGCAGATAAGGAAAACCAATATCTCACCCCGATGGACACTCGCCGCGCGAAAATCTGTCTGAAACAACTGTCCCCAAAGAATATTCCGGCTACCAACATCACCAACCTCACGCAAGACCAAGATATCAATGGTAAATGGATTACCATTCCGATCGCAGAACCGGGTGACAAGGAAGACCGGCATTTCAGCCCGACGTTTCTCTCTGCTGGGAACGACCTCCAGTCGATGAAATGCATTGTTGCGTCACCGATGGATCGAAACCGGCGTTCAGATGATAAGTGGATAACCATCTCGATGTCGGGGTTAAAGGGAAAGAAGAAGAAAGTGGCAGAGATTGAGCCAGAGAAAGCAGGAGCGATGGTGAACAACACCATAGATGCATCTCTTGCAGAAGAATTACAGGTGATTCGGGAGCGAGACGAGCGCGTGCAGATCGAGAAAGCGAAAACAGAGGAGATGCTGGTGGCAAGGGATCAGGTCCTCCAAAGGATGGAGGAACAGCTCCAACTGAGATGGAAAGAGCAAGAGAAGCTGGAAATGGAGCTTGAGAAATTGTCGAGACTGAAGGAATTGCAGACTATCACTGTGAGCAAGCATTAATTCAACGAGTTTCTTTCTCATCCCTTTAAGAAGATCTCGTTAGCTTCTTTGATTTTTACAGTCTCTTGTTTTTTAGTTTGATTTGATCCTTTTAAAAGAAGAGTTGGTTGTTTACTTCTTTAAAGTTTCGGTAATTCTTTTGCAATTTCAGATTTTCAAGCCAGTTCAGTCGCTTCGGGAGAGACAGCAAGCAAAAATGCAGTCAGTTCCATTTGAGGTGAGTAATGAATGCGCAGTACATTAGTTTATATTTCCTTTTTTATTTTCGGTCACTTTGTTGTGAAGTTTACGGAAACTATATAAAACATGATCTTGCTATTTAGAAAAAACATGATTGCTGATACAATATATGATAACTCTGTTAATCTACCTCGGTTACAAACCCGAACAAACAAGGGTTGTGTTAGCTTTTTGACAACCAGTATAAAATTTTGTCAGGATTATGATCCTTCGACTACGAGGTGCCCCCACTCACTATGAGAAAGGCTTTTTTTGGTCAATTTGTCGTGATGTTGCTTTAGCTATCAAACCTATGGTTCGTCACCGGAACTGCTCAGATGATTCCGGTTGCTGAAAAAATGGGAAAGCTAATGCACACCCGAGTTATTGAACTCATGACCTTGTGTTTGTGAGCCGATTCTCTAGCCAGGTGAACTATTGCTCTTCTTTGTGTTGTGTTTGCTGGAGGTTTGATGGTTTCGGTGTACATTAATGAAAAACTCGCCAGTACCTAGTGAATTGAACCGGAATGAATTAAGAACTTCCAAATTTAAAGAGTTAGAATGAAAAGTTATACGAACTAACTGTAAGTAATTTAATGATTTTTGTGGATAACATGCCTCGTCTTTGTGCAGGCAAAACTGGAAGGTCAGGAAAAACCAGTGGTGGTTGAAGCTAACTCATGTTAAAAAAGGTTTTCCCCTTCCTTAGTCTAGAATAGTCACTAAGAGCTCATGTTTCTGTGAGCCCGCTTAATGTGGGAGAAGACTTGGTTTTGGGTTCTCTCAGTGACCTCTCTTTTGGGGTTACCACGAGGAGGAAAAGAACCATCAAAATATAGGTTTTTTCTTTTTTCCTTTTTCTTGAGGAGTGACTTTGCTAGAGGCATGTATTTATTCTACATATATCTTGCCTGTATTTTTAAATCTGGTAAGTGCAAAGCATTGATGATGCGTACAAGATCAGATCTTGAAAGCCATAAAACTGTCATCCTACCAAGTATCGATAGCTCCAGGGTATCAAGCTCATGATCTTTAACTTGAAGTTTCTTTCGGACTTTTTGAATTGGGGGTTAACCCCTACCAAGTATCGATAGCTCCAGGGTATCAAGCTCATGATCTTTAACTTGAAGTTTCTTTTGAACTTTTTGAATTGGTGGTTAACCTCTACCAAGTGTCGATAGATCCAGGGTATCAAGCTCATGATGTTTAACTTGAAGTTTCTTTCGAGTCTGCTTCTATACCATCAAAGCAGTGGCTCTTATGCTATCATCAATGCATAAAGTGAGTCTATATGGTTGATGATTGTTACTAAATGCATAAAGTAATGTCAGATTGGAGAGTGCGCGGGCTGGATTCAATCACTCTCTCTCTCCACATATATAGCAACTATATATATAGCAACTTGAATATAACAACAACAACAACAACTAAGCCTTTTACCATACTAGACGGGGTCAGCTACATGGATTCTTTGTTTCCACAGATCCCTATCCTGTGCCATGTTAGCAGTTAACTCCCAATAAGCTAGATCGTTCTTTATTGTTTCTTTCCAACACTTTTGTGGTCGTCCTCTACCTCTTTTAATACTTTTCAAATTTAGTTTTTCTAACCTTCTTACAGGTTCTTCTTTTGATCTTCTTTCTAGATGTCCAAACCATCTTAAACGATGTTCTCTCATTTTATCCTTTATTTGTGCCACTCCTAATTTGTTTCTAATAACCTTATTATGTATACGGTCTTTTCTTGTATGATCACTCATCCATCTCAACATCTTCATTTCTGTCACAGACATCTTTTTTACATGTTGATGACTAACTGACCAACACTAAAACCATAAAACATGGCAGGCCTAATTGCTGCTCTATAATATTTACCTTTTAATTTTAATGGTATCTTCTTATCACAAAGAATACCTGATGCTCTTCTCCATTTTAACCAACCAGCATTAATTCTATGCGTAACATCTCCATCAATTCTTCCATCACTCTAAAACATTGACCCTAGGTATTTAAAATTTCCTTTTGAGGAATGCAATATATGCCTATTTTAATTTCTATGTCCTCTGAAGTAACCAAATGATCAAACTTACATTCCATATATTCTGTCTTTGTCCTACTAAGTCGAAGGCCTTTGCTTTCTAATGTTTCTCTCCATAGTTCCAATTTTCTATTAACTTTTTCCTTAGACTCCTCCACTAATACACCAAGGTACTTCATCTTGAATATGTTTTGTTAACTCATCCATCACCATTATAAATAAGTATGGGCTTAAAGTTGATCCTTGATGTAACCCAATATTAACTTCAAAGAAGTCTGTCGTCCCTTCATGAGTCCTCACACATGTTTTTGCACCATCATACATGTCTCTTATAAGGTTTATATGTCAATGGGATACCTCCTTTTTCTAAAGTTCTCCAAAGAACCTCCCTCGATACCCTATCATAAGCTTTTTCTATATCAATAAATATCATGTGAAGGTCTTTCTTTTTTGCTCTAAAATGTTTCATAAGACGTCTCAAAAGGTGAATCATTTCAATAGTAGATCTGCTTGGCATGAACCCAAATTGGTTCTCTATTGTACTTGATACTTGTCTTAACCTACGTTCGATAATTCTTTCCCATAATTTCATAGTATGACTCATTAACTTGATACCTTGATAATTCGCATAATTTTGAATGTCTCCCTTATTCTTATATATGAGAGTATAAGTGTACTTGCTCTCCATTCCTCGGGCATCTTTTGGTTTTTCCATATTTCATTAAATAGTCTTGTGAGCCAAGTGATTCCTATTTCTCCTAGTATTTTCCAAACTTCTTTAAGAATATTATCCCTTCATATGTTTAAAAGCCTCTTTGACTTCATTCTTTTGAATACGTCGGTAGAAATTGTAGTTTATATACTTTTCTGAGTTGGCTAAATCTCCTAAACTAATACTAACGTCTTTATTTTCATTAAAAAGATTATAAAAATAATTTTTTCATCTATTTCTTATATAATCATTTGTCACTAGAATTTTTTCATCCTCGTCTTTTATGCATCTAACATAATTAAGATCTTTAGTTTTCTTATCTCTAGCCCTAGCTATCTTAAAAATATCTCTTTCACCCTCTTTTGAGTTGAGTTTTTTATATAAGTCCTCCCAAATCTTAGCTTTTGCTTCACTAACGGCCTTTTTTGCTTTCTTATAAGCTTCTAAAGTTTTACTAGTTTTCTTAGCATAATGTAATTTGTAACTTGAATATATATATATATATATATATATATATATATATATATATATATATATATATATATATATGTATATATACATATACATATATATGTATATGTATCTATATATATATATAGTGCCATACCGTCCCTATTTCTTTGGATTCAAGAGATGTAACAGATAGGGCCCCAAGTAATTAAAATATGTATCTTAAAGTAATAAAGTGATTTTAAGAATAGATCTCTTGAAAATATCTAATTAAGAAATTAAAATTCCAAAGATGGAAAAACCTTTTGTAACTTGAATATATATATATATATACATATATATATATGTATATATACATATATATATATATGTATATATACATATACATATATATATATGTATATATACATATACATATATATGTATATGTATCTATATATATATATAGTGCCATACCGTCCCTATTTCTTTGGATTCAAGAGATGTAACAGATAGGGCCCCAAGTAATTAAAATATGTATCTTAAAGTAATAAAGTGATTTTAAGAATAGATCTCTTGAAAATATCTAATTAAGAAATTAAAATTCCAAAGATGGAAAAACCTTTTTCTTTGAAGTATATCATGGGTTAGAGAAGCTCAAAGGACTCCCATGTTAGGAATTCATTTTAATTTTTTTTTATTTATGGGGAGACATGGAGATTAAGTTATTTTGGTTAGGAAGCTTGAGAATCATGGAGATCAAGAAAGTCTTTCTTGCGAATTAAAATGTCTTGATTATAAATAAACTGATGATCCGGTTAGAGGGATGGGCATAGACTCCATGATTATCAATCAAACTTCCGAACCGATCAAAACGTTATTTAGTTAACCTATTAAAGGTGCTTCGTCGGTGAAAGAAATTCCTTGAAAAACCATATCAATCAATTCCAATTCGTCAATGAAATTCTGAAATCGTTGAATCAAGCTTAAAGATTCAAGGCGACCTCCCTGCTTTTCCAATTGCCAAATAATAGCATCGAAATCTCCGATCAATATGAACATGTGAGGAGAGTTGGCATTTGTTCTTTAAGATAAGAGAATTGCTGTCCTCCGACCGATTTGGAATTATACTCCTTGGTAATACTTGTTCTTTGTCCTTCCGATTTGTGTATTTGGTTTCCTTTGGAGACAGATTCCCGTAGAGGCCGACGCCACCATTGACGATCCTTCACGGCTATGCACTGTTTACTACCATCCTATGTTACACGGGTTCAGGTGTGGGTGTGAGATACGGCAAATTTCAAATATTTTAGAGGCGATGACACGGCTAAAGTATATAACATTATATATATTATCTCAAGAAGGGAAGCAAAGAAGATAGCAAATACAAGTAGTCTTAGTTTTGTAGAAGAAGAAGAGCGATGGATTCCAATCAACAAAAGTTGTTCATCCGCGGAGTTTCATGAGAGACGATGGAAGACAAACTCAAGGAGCATTTTGAAAACTACAATGAGGTAACTCAGGCGGTCATCATGAGAGATAAGGTCATGAGTCGACCAAGAGGCTTTGGTTTCATCGTCTTCACGGATCCTCCCTCCTCGATCGGGTTCTCCAAGATTAAACACACCATAGACGACAGAACCATGAGTTACCACTTGGGTTTTTCTTCTTTTTCTGTTGCGCGTCGTCTGTGAGGGTGCGTATCGGTGCCGCACTGACACGGTGTCGGTGTTAGTGTCGCACCCGTGTCAGGGGTGACACTCCACCTCTTAGAAGTGTCTTTGTAACTTAGCTACCATCAACTCTTTCCCAATCTCCATTGCTTTCACATCAATTCTTAACGATCTTGGGCAAATCTTGTGTCACTAACAAGCTCACTTATCATGGCCTATGTGGTCCACAGAAATTACAGCAAATACGAAGCCTTTTGTATCTAGCCCCAACGATAATCTTCAATTTTCCCGGTCACACTACACTGGATTCGGCTTTGAAACTTGTGTAGCATCAAACATAACAGGGACTCGAGGGTACGCTGTTCATCCCCTCTCATACTGAAAATGCCCAGCATCTTTTAAAATTCCCATTTGCATACCAAGTTCAAAATCCATGTTGAGGGTTTTGCAATGTTCTGGTAGTCCCCAGAGATGAACTCATATGGGAAACACAAAAAATCCATCGTTGTAATAGATGAAGATGTAAAACATAATTCTTGAAGAGCCAACCGGATGGTTCATTCCATATGGATCTCAGCACAGCCTCCATAGTCCCAGACGTGAAGCCTCAGTCCAATAATATACGCCCAACAAGGCTCTTTAAACACTATGAAATATCCCATTCAATGTCACCTTCATACTGCCTCCTGGATTTCTCTCCAGTTGGTTCTTCGGTTGCAGATGCCATGGCAGAAAAATTCCACCAGAAAGTAGATGGATACCAACGTGAGAAAACCACAAGCGCACAACAGACAACTAAGGTACAGTCACATCTTTACCGGCACAAACGGATCAGCGAAAAGAAGGTGAGAGATAAAGACAAACGGATGGATTCCACAGCCCCCTAATCTCTCCCTCTCTCTCTCTCTCTCTCTCTCTCCTTGTTGTTTACTCCAGAATGCAGTCGCTGTCAACATGGCACCTACCTGGCTGACGAACCTGATTACATGGAAGATAATAACCCAGTTACAAATACATCAGCGAATGTGGGCCTGGAGCACATTCTATTTAAAACACGCTTAGCATCAACCCTCGTGCTATCATGAGGGTTGTTTATATGACAACAAGATTTGTATCAAATCTTCGGATAGTTGGACTTTTACTTCTTGGATATGCGGTTCACCTGTGTCGCTTGTTTCAACTGAGAGGTCTAGAGTTCAATTCTCACAATGACCCTTTTTTCTTTTGCGCTAAAAATACAGAAACATCCCCTTATGAGCCATGTAGGAGTCACAATGAGGTAAAGCGCTATGGAAAATGAACTGATGGCAAAATTTGACACAAAGCTCATTGACGACTTGCCACAAGATGTTAAAGTTGGGCCTAATCACAGGGCATCAAAGGGAGGTTTATCCCTTCCATCTACTCATTCAAATACTAAATGAAATGTTGCGGAGTAGGATGTAAGAAAGTGAAACCATATTTGACATTTTACACTAATTGAATTCAATTCTGTAAGATATGAGATACCCCCATGATATTATGTTTAGTTTGCAGTTTCTGAATCCAAAACAGATAACTGACCTGATATATTGCATCAGATTTGTCTATAAATATCCACGCTTCCTATATATGCTTCTCTGTGTGCGTGCGTGTTTGTGCTTGTTAACGAGAGTCCCACATGGGCCAAAGGCTTATAGGGCAATTTCTAACTAAGCTACATGCGTGGGCATGCACGCATAAGAAAAAGAATGAGAATCTCAATAGCACGAATCTTTTCAAACCAAATCCAAGCCTTATCCCACGCTAAGTGGGGTTAGCATGGATTCATAGTGGCCATCGTGTCCTATTATATTAGCATTTAACTCAAGTGCAAGATCATGAATAATTTTAAAACCGAACTTACCTCAATTTATATGTTTAGCTCTTACAGCTTACTCATCCGCGGCTTGAAACGCAGCCTGTTAATACACAACCACAAGAAAACAGAATTGGAAGAAGATTCAGTAAAGGAGGGAAGACATACATACATGTTCATGTAGATGGTAGGATACCAAAACCAAAACCAAGCCTCATCCAACACTAAGCAGGATCGCTCCATGGATTCATAGTCCCCTCCACCTTGTATCATATTAACGTTTAACTCCAAAAGGATCAAAATCATAATCCATTTCAAATCGAACTTACCTGAAATGACAGACTTGATACTGCCATCATGCACATCTTGGGCCTGAAAGGAGGCCTAATTGCACAAGCAATGAAAGCTATGATTGAAGAGGCGATCCAATAAAGACGACTAGACATAAAATAGAGATCCTGATGCTCAACGCTAGATGGTAGGAACCGTAGAATGGTACTATTTATTCGCTCATATAAGATCAGTGAGTTCTAACAATTGGCTACAAAATCAATTATGAATAAATCAACAAAATTTCCAATGGTTGTTGCAGTTTACACAAGTTACAAATGTCGTCATTGGCTCATCTGCACTCCGAGTTTGCAGTTGATAGTAGGTGGTTTTCCGCTGCCCGCACCTGCCACATTTGAACTGATCCGTCGTAGCTTTTGGAGGTCCACCACGCTCACACTCAAGAAGAGCTTTGTCTTTGATATGTTTGTTCTCTTGTTTTCTCTGATCACTGGCCATTTCATCCGGGGTCATTGTAACTAGCCTCTCAGGCTTTACTTCTCCGAGAAGAACCTTTCTCCGCAGATCAGGATTGTTGGCATCCTTCAAATTGAACATTATGGATCTATACTTGAACTTGTGTGCACCATTGGAGCGACCTAACTTCTCAAACATCACAGATTCCACAGTTACAGCCATGCGAATCGGATCACATGCATTGACTTGATCGATGAGATAGCTTTCAGCTTCGCTTGCAACCTTCGAGAAAGCCTCTGCGAGGATTTCACGGAACTTATCCCGCAAAGGATCATTGCACTTCACCATGGATGACAGTTTTGGAGGGACTATAGATGAAGAGGCTGGTTTCTTGTTGCCAACCAGTTCCTTCTCTTCCTTCTTCCCAACCTTTTGGTTTTCGGTGTGATTCAATTTATCAGCCTTACCAGATTCTGACTTCGGAAGTTTTTCAGCCTTCACAGCATCTGCCTTAGATGGGATCTTGTCTGACTTCCTGTTCTCTGTCTTCATGGCATCTATCATTTCAGACTTGGTGTCAACACTGGATGAACTGGTATTCCCAGTGTTGCTCTGTTTCTTGTTTTTCTCCGTCTCCTCTCTAACTACATCTTTCCATAGCTCAATCAACTCCGAGGCTTTAGACTGAATCTTCGCCTTGGGATGTTTAGTCAGAGCCCGGAGCTTCTTCCCGACCTGAAATTAAATAAATTTATCATTTAGCAACAGCAACCAAGAGCTACATTTTGGATCAAGCTCTAGTAACAAGGTACGAAGAATTAGATAATGCATGCAAAATTACATAGTGAAGATTTTGAAAGAGGTAGAGGAAGATATGCCACACGATCGAGCTCCATGGCGTCCATGAATACATGTACAGACCCCTCTTAGTGTGGAAAAAGGTTCGTTTTCGGATTTGATGAGCTCCGATAACAAGGTTTGAAGAACGTTGGCAAAACTCGTAACTTGCAAATTCCAAATAATAAGTTTGAGAGCAGACATCAAGCAAACTAAAACCAGGTTCGCGTGAAGGAAAGAGATAAAACTGAACCTCAACACGAACACCAAAGCAAGGTCAATTAGAAGCGTAAAATTCGCCATTAAAACCATAGAGGAAAGATCAAACCACATTAAGATCTCACACAAGATCAGAACATAGATCCACGCCCATTAGTTTCAAAGAGAGAAAGAAATAAGCAAACTAAATGAAATAAGAGTCGAAATTAATTGCGTTTCACATCGAGGGAGACTTATTATACTTCAGGACGAGAAAGAAAAAAAAATTGCCTGGGTGGAGACGAGGAGGGACATGGAGACGGGAAACTCGCGAAGGAGGCGGAGCGCGTCAAGGCACCGGGATTCGTCGGATGGACCGCCTGAGACAGCAAGATCCGCCGCCTTCTTCACCTCGTCGAATAGGCTTAAGAGCTCCTTCTCCACCGATCGGCCGGCCATCTTCTCCACACCTCCGATCCAACGGAAAACCAAATAGAATAAGAAAAACCTAACTGAGAGACTCCAGGAGAGGGAGAACAGAGAAAGAGAGGGAAGGGTAAAACCCTAGGTCGATCTCTCTGCGTCGTCTTCGATCCACTTTCGTATCTCGACTTTGCCCTAGCTACCCTCATAGAGAGTGTGTGTACTAAGAATTTAGAGATGGTCTTGTGATACAGAATATAACGTCAGTTGGTAATGCGCAATTTGGACCGTAAATCTGCATGTCTCGAACTTTCCGGACCCTCTAAGACAAATCCTGGCTGAAGCGCAATTCTTTTTTCTTGACGTGGTGCGGTCACATGAAATGGCATGATCTATTCACACCTGTTCCTACGCCCCAATGTACCCGTGAATTATCCACAATATCTACTTCATATTCCACTGGCGTCGCGTCTACTTGGCTGCGAACTGTAGCGCAACACACTTTAATTTAATAGTAGTATTCTCAAACAAATCTCAATCTATCTCATTTCAAAAAACATGACTATTGAGATTTAAATATAAAAAATAAAAAATATATAAATATGCTTTCTTTTTTAATTCATATTTCATCAATCCATCTTCAATATGTTTAGAAATGCTAGCACCGACTAAGTATGCTAACATATACAAGTTTCTCCCCCTCAATATATATAATATAATTTATTTTGCTTAAAATCCTTTTACAATTTTAAATTAGCATGATAGAACACACTTATAGAGAGAGAGAGAGAGAGAGAGAGAGAGAAGTTCTGGATGCTGTGCATAGCTTGTAAAGTGAATAAAAAATATCACAAATTTGAAAATATAAGCTCTCCTTCATCAATGGCTTTTGTTTACACACCCATACATTACTCTTTCTTTGTAAAGACTCATGAAGAAAAGATGAATTTCTTTAAAGTTAATATTGAGCTACATCATGAATCAATTTTAAGTTGATATTTATTTACCTTTTCTATTGATGAGTTAAACAAACTATATTCAGGATAGAGTACTGTGGTGCATGTTATACTTGAATGAATTTGTGTCGGTTGATAAGTCTAAAGAAAAAGTTAATATGAAATTGAATCTAAGAAGAAAATATTAGAAAACAAAGGCTTTCGACTTGGTAGAACAAAAACAAAATATATAGAATACAAGTTTCATCATTTACTACAGATGGTATAAAAATTAAATTCCTCAAAATGAAAGTCTTAACATTAAAGTTAAAAGGTAAATATTATAGAGTATCAATTAAACTTGCTATATTACATGATGTTGAGTGTTGGACAATTAATTATCAAGATGTGCAAAAAATGTTCAAAGCAAAAATGAAGATGTTGAAATTGGTGTGGTGGTACTAGAGAAGACCGTATTTGTGACAAGGTTATTATAAACAAATTGAGAGTGATATTAATAGATGATAAAATGAGGAAAATAGTTGAAGATATTTTGAACATGTGGAAAGTGACTGAACGAAACTTCTACAAGAAGGTTTGAGAAACTATATGCTAAAAATGTAAAAAGAAGAAAGGAAGACCACAAAAGTGCGGAAAGAAAATAATAAAGAGTATTTTTCTTTTAGTTATTCTTTGTTTAGAAGATAGTACTTCTGCTACCTCCATCTTGCTATGGTTGACTCTATCCTTATGTTGACTAGAACAAACTTTAAGGTACATAAAGATGGCATTAGAGTAGCTCTTGGTTGCATAGATCTCAACTTGGTACTTCGAATGGAACAACTTGTTGCTCATAATTCCATGAAGGATAAGGAGAAACTTGAGTAGTGGGATCATTCCAATCGTATGAGTTACAATTATGAAGCATGCTATGGTAGAAAGTTTCAAGGGTGTTTTGTCTAAAGAGGCTAATACACAATAATTTTTTGTTGTCATGAAAAATATTTTGAGAAATATTAAAAAGGGTTGAGACAAAGCACACTCTTAGCTAATCATATCTTGACGAGGTATAAGGGTAAGGAGAACATAAAGGAGTACATAAGTTAGGCCTTTTCGATGACTTGCTTGTCCATTTGGTTTTGATCTCTCTTTCTTCGCAATTAAGTGAATTTAAGGTAGCAATATCTAGTTGAAGGAAAACTGGAGTCTCAATTAGCTTATTTCTTAATGTAAGTAGAGGAAAAAAGGTTGAACTAAGATAAACCGGAAGAGCTTACTTGGTAGTAACTCTTGAAAAGAGATATGTTAAGAAAGTTGTAGGCGTTTCACAAAAGAAGTAGAAGGGACATCATGAAAATTCCACCTAAAAGAAGGAATATACCAAGTATCATGCTTGATGTGCAAAGAAAGGTACACCTTCTCTTCCTTATATTCCGAATGTGATATATCACGGTCCATACATGATATAGACTGTTTGGGATGATAGATACCTTCCTTTTAAATTGAAGAGAATAATTAAAAAGGCCATTGATATATATGCATGCAAATCTACGAACATCTTGATGCTTGTTAGAACCATTGAGTCATAGCCTAGGCCCAACTTCCTTCTATCAATAACCATTAGGAGCATATATGCTCTTTCTCTCGGTAGGTCGTTGATGCTAGAGAACTTCACCGCAGTTCAACTACCTAGTTGGCAAAAATGAATTCTCTAAGTTGAGATTTCGTCTCTTAAAAAAAACCTCAGGTTCTTTATCGGTGTCGCCACATTTTAGTAGCCAAAGCTTCTTGGGTTCAATATGATCTCAGCTCACTAATCTCAAGAATCCACTGCTTGAGATGTAGATGTCTTAGCTTTTCGAGAGCTTACTCGAGAATCACAAGAGCTATATACTTTTCTTTCCAACCATTCTAATGTTCCCCATCATAATAGTCTTGAGGAACATTAGGAGAGTCTGAGGGTAACTTTGTAGAGATTATTGAGCTAGATTATGTAGGTAGGTCGAAGATGTTATAATGGTGACCTTGTTATCATTTTTGGTCATTAATGACTAATATAAAATATTCAATCTTTCTTACATGCAGAAATCTGCCATTTCATTCTTTTATATTTTGTCCTTCACTTTTTTGTTTCACTAAAGAATCAATCATGATCATCATTTAATATTATATATTATCTTATGTCTCTACCTCATTAATCTCATCATTGCTTCAAATTTTGAGTCGAATGACCAAGGGTACTATTTTATCTCACCCATTTTGCAAAAAACTTGGTATCCTTTTTTTTGCACCCAAACTCTTATAGAAAATGTCTTGAGTCTCTTTCTTAACCCACATTCCCATGGCTTTTAGGAATATAACTCAATCTAGGATCCCGACCTCAAGTTAATATGTGTTCTAATGCACCAACTCTAAATATTTCCTTCTCGACCCTGCCATATTTGCTACATAAGGTCTAAGAATCGTTGATGAAATGATTGTCCCAGAACCCTTCCATTCTATGCAAATTGGTTCTGGTATGATCATTTTTTTGACCTTCGTACCTAGTCAAGCGAGTGTCATGTATGATGATAATTGGTGCAGGTAGAGAATTTTTAACCTAATACAATTATATCGAGTTACCTTCTATGCTAACCTCAATATTCTCTTTAGCTTCTTAGGTTTTTGATTTAGTAAAATCAATTATTTTATTCTTAAGCCATTTATCATAGGTCCTACTCATCTAGATGTTCATGCCCTCACTGGACTCCCTTTTGATGGTATTGAGCTTCATTCTTTAGTTCTTTCCGTTTTTCTTTTGTTTCTAAAAATCTTTCATACAAAGGTGTTTTAGAGGCATGTGTGGCATACAAAGATGTGACTCAGGATTGTAAACACCCCAAAATAAAACAAATTTCGAAAACAAACACATGGTTTGAAAATACAGTTCAAAACCAGATTTTGAAGTTTTTGAAACCCCGGGGGCTGTAAAAGCCCGAAATTTTGGCTTTAAACCTTGTTCAACTCAATTTGCCCACATATGGGCCAAGTCCCATTTTTGCCAAAAAGCCAAGATGAACAGGTGAGCCCTGATCGAAAGCAACCCCAAAAAGCAGGTTCGAAGCCTAGGAGACAGCTCAGCCTGATAGAAAGCGCGATCAAAAGGCGAAAGGAGAGCCCAGGCCCGGAGCATACTTCAAGCCCGGGGCATCACATGTGAAGCCATGATCACCCACCAAAGTAAGGAATTGAAGCTCAAAACGGTGAAAATCAAGCAAAACGGAGTCCAGAATGGCAAGATGGAGTCCATACGACAAAGTTGGGGAAAACCCAGCACCAGACGAAGCGCTGATGAAGCTAGTGCCCGCACAGATCGTTCGCCTCGAGAAGCCAAGAAGGACTATCCAGAGAAATTTTGATTTGGATCTGGACCATAAATATCCAGATCCAAATCCATATAGTGAATAGTGTTTGGATTTGGGCCAATCCAAATAGTGTTTGGGTCGATCCAAATAGTGTTTGGATTTAGATTAGATCCAAATAGTATTTGGATTGGATCTGGACCAAAATATCCAGATCCATATCCATAAAAATGTTGGGTTTGGATCGGATACGGATCTCAAAATATCCGAGATCCACGATCTAGATCCAAATAGTGTTTGGATTTGGGTCTGGATCCAAATCCCAAACCCAAACCCAAATCCAAGACCCACCTCAAATGTCTATAAATAGAGGTGAGGGGGTCCATTTCAAGGGGTTCATGCAAATGCTTGGGAGGAGAGAGAGGGAGTGATAGACCTAGCCATGTGGGCTCATGAGTGAAGTGGGCTTGAGCCATGTTAACCAAGGCTAGATCAAGGGGCTGCACCAACTTGAACCTAGCTGCACCAAGACGTGGATTGCAGGCATGGAAGTGGGCTGGATCGAGTGGAGGTGGCTGGCCCTAGGGGACTACACCTAAGGTAAGCCTAACCGACCTAACCCTTCTCTCTATACCCCTCTAAACCTAACCTAACCCACTCCATAGAACCCTCCTAAACCTAGCACCACCACTCCACTCCACCATACCCGCCACCATCCAAGGCTCCACCTGAACTGAGTCACTCCCTAGCTCAGCCCATCACCGCCTAACCCACCACCACCTTAACTGGCTGCCCCCAACCTAGCCTTCACCACACCACCGCCTCCCTTCCCTAAGTGCAGTCGAGTGCACCTTGCACTCGGCTCTAACTCACCTACACCTAACTAACCCTACCACCACCCTAAACCGCCACAAGTAAGTCCAGCCAAGTGTTGGCCGAACCCCACAACCACCAACCAACTTGCCCTAGCCACTACCCTTCACTGTCCCACCTTGACCTGACCTACCCGAACTCCACCATCACCAACCCCCCACTTCGCCCCCTTGCATAGACCCACCAGTTGTTGGCCAAGCTCTACCCTAGACAAACTAGGTTCGACCTACCTTGGTCGAACTACATCTAAACCACCCCAAGCTCAGCCTATTGTGGTCGAGCCATCCCTAAAACCACACGGCCTGCTGGTGCAGGCCGTGTCTCATTCAAATTCAGCTAAGGCCTGCCCTTCGGCAGGCCACTTCTTACCAAGAAACCACAAAGGCCTGTCGCTCGGCAAGCCCTCTCCCTAGAAACCCCACGGCCTGCTAGTGCAGGCCGTGTCCTTTCTTCACCCCCAAGCCCACGGCCTGCTGGTGCAGGCCGTGTCCTTTCTTCACCCCCAAGCCCACGGCCTGCTGGTGCAGGCCGTGTACCAGCTCACCCTCAACCTGGCCATCCACCTTGGCCGACTTAACCTAGCTGATCTGGCTTCCCCCCTAGACCTACCTCAACTAAAACCTGACCAGCACCCAACCAGGCCGAGCCCTAGCTCAACCCTGGCCGGCCTGCCCTGGCCTTGATTGCAACCGAACCTGACCTAGGACACACTCTAGGACACACCTTCGGCTAGAACTCACTTGGCCTCACCTTGTTGCGCCCAGCCAGCACTTGGAATGACATGACCTAGTGAACTGCCCACAACCTAAACCAAGGCCGATAATCTAACCCAACCGAACTGAACCTAACCTAGTTAGGGCTTCACCTCAAACCCAACTCAAGCCACCTTGGCTCGAGTCATCCTAAAACAGCCCCTCCAAGGCCTAGACTCGGGCTGCACCAAGTCAGCCCGAGTTACCCCAAGCTCACCTCAAACCAAACTCGAGCCACCTTGGCTCGAGTCATCCTAATATCAGCCCATACAAGGCCCACACAAGCCCACTCAAACACCTCTCCCAAGTCCTCAAGTACTCCCAAGCCTCAAAGCTCTCCGGTTCCACTCTCATGTGACCCAAGCTCCACAAACAAGGCGTACGCGTCCTAGACACACCCCACATAGCAGGCTAGGTGAGTTGTAAGTCCTTACATTTGGTACTTAATTAAATTTTGATACGGGGTTGTAGTAATGGAGCGTTGTCTCCCCCCGGATTGTAATAATGTGCATAACACACAAGCACATACGTACACTTGAGCCTTTATGCTCTTAGTTGCACACTTTTGCACACACACGGGCCTTGACAGCCCCTAAGATATAGCTCTACTTATATAAATTCAGCTGCGTGGGTTTACATTCAAGTCGTGTGCGTTGTCTTTCCATTCCACACTCACACACATTGAGCCTTCGCTCTTACTCCCAAGACTCTAATAAGAGTCGTATTGCAATTCAATTTGGGGTGTTATTTTCAAGTTGTGTGCGTTGTCTTTCCATTCCACACTCACACACATTGAGCTTTCGCTCTTACTCCCAAGACTCTAATAAGAGCCGTATTGCAATTCGATTTGGGTTGTTAAATTCAGTCGTGTGTGTTGTCTTTCAATTTATACACATACACACGTGCCACATTGAGCCTTTCCGCTCTTATATATTTATATCTCCCTTCTACTGCATTTTATGGTTCAGTTGCGTGAGTTGCATTTCAATTTATACACAACACCCACGCACACAATTGAGCCTTTACGCTCTTAAGATATATATATATATATATTTAAATTTTTGCAGTTTACATTCAAAGTCGTGTGAGTTGCATTCAATTTTGGTTTTCCCTTCAGCTAAGTCTTTAAATTTCGGGTTTTACATTCAAGTTGTGTGAGTTGCATTGCATACTCACCATACTCGAGCTAGAGTGCATACCTGCATCGAATAAACCCCGAACAAATCGTGTAAACACGCTAAGACTTAGGCCATTTGATGCACACACATCGTGCCTAAGTAGATAAAATTGAAAGACTTAGGGTCGCCCAACCCTCGTAAAACAAAACTCACCAAAGTGCATGATTTCAAAAGGATTTCAAAACACCTATTCGTTCAAAATAGATTTTGAGGTAAACTTGTTTCAAACGAAGTCTCTAAGCGTACAGACTGACCCTTGCACATCGGTGCAAGAAGGTTTGCGACGAAAAGATCCCGCTTGCCCACAATTGCCTTTTAAAAGTCAGATATTTCAAAACATACTTCGCTAATTTAAGTAAGCTAGCTGGCACGCCCTAAAAAGCAACGTAGATCGCGAAAAGGTTCACTTCAGGCCTAAGAACCCGGAGTTGAAAATTTTCGGTGTCTACAAGGATGAACATGCCAATTTTTTTCTTATTCTAGCTTTGCAAGTTTATCGTTTGTCCCAATAACGTAACAATTACCAAAGAATATTATGTCATCATTGGGGCTTTATTATTAGATCATTGTTTCATTTTTTGTTCATTTTTCCTAAGTACTCTTTTGTGGGGAATACAAACTTTCTTTTTCAGGTTCTCAATGAAAAAGCACCCAACACTGGTGGTTTCTTTAATGTTGAATATACTTGTATTTTTCTCAATCAAACCCTCTTTCTCTCTCAGGTCATTGACTTGTTGATTTTAAATGATAAGAATTCTCTCTAGGCAGAGTTTTATTAAAACTCTAATTTCAAATTGAGGTAATATCAACCTATCTTAATTACTCCATTTGGAGTTTGATAATAATTTTGATATTCATCCATTGAGTCATGGGAACTACATGACTCAACAAATATCGAAAAGGCTATTCATTCATGCTCTGCTTTCTTCACTAGAGTGCTAGTGATTGCTATATTCTTAGGATTTGTTGAACGAGGTTGGTGCATCCTCCTCCTCTACCAATCAAACAATGATTGAGAGATATTTCTTCAATATTTGATTCACTAATTCGGGCCTGTTTTGGGAATTCTTGGTCTCATTTATCCGACCAAGGTACTAGTAAGTGACATAGCAACATCAAGTTCAACAATCACAATGTTGACTAAATCTAACCTCCAACTGGTCAAGAGATTCCCTTTCAATGGCTTTACGACCAACCTAGGAGCTACCATCAAATATGAGGAATCGTGGTCCTTGGTCATTTATGTCATTTTTATAAAGAATTGAAGGATTTTATCCACCAATTCACTAGCTCGGTGCCTGTCAAGCCACACGTCAAACATGCCTTGATCGATTATAATATATTACCTCAAAGACATCCACCCTGACACTCTTACCCCTACTCAATTGCAAGAACATGCTTTTGAGCCACTTCCAGAAGATAACGAAGAAGGCCTTCCACTTATTCAACATCTTAAAAGGGTGAGCTTTCTTAATGGTGAAGTCATTCATCCAGTTCTTTTTTTTCTAACTTATCATTGTTGTTTGTAGGTAATTGTTGTTGAAACTCATCCCCATCTTATGAGTTTGAACATAAGTTCTCCTTTAATGACTTCTAGTTCAGTCATGACTAATATGCTTCTTCATGAAGAATCTTGAGCCTTCATTTCGAGTAGGGCAATTACTACACCTTGCCAAGAAGTAACCCGTATATGAGTAGATCTGACCACAACCATTGGTGCACCCTGCTAGGGAGAAACTCAAGTTCATGCTCTACCTCTTGTTACAAAGCCAATTCTCAAAAAGGGAGCTCGGGCCGAATCCACTACAACCCCAATTTTAGTTGTAAATGAGGTAACTCTAGAAAAAAACATTTTAGGTAACAGTTGTTGTAGCTCCAATCTCAAAAGTCCCAAACGAGATTACCCCTATCGGAGAACCTTAGAAAGAGAATCAAACCGAAGTCCCATGCCTCAGAGACTCGAGAGTCTCTCATGTCTATTTCCAACAATACCCTGCAACCTTGCTTGGACAACTTGTCAATGGCTACTACTTTCGAACAAGAATCTATTCCCATGGAGAGTATCATTGATGCTCCTTAGAAGGAGATTTCTGTCGACATCGTTATGCCAAATGATGACATTGTACTCATAGAAGAAGTAGTGTCTCCACCACCCTCTTGAATCATTATTGATGTAGAGTTCATTCAAGGCAAACCTAGTAAGGACTCTAAGAAATGGATGGGACTCGAAGACACTCTTTCTTCTACCCTTCAAATGCTAGCTACCAATTTAGACAAACCTCTCTAAGCTCGATAGGTCTGCTTTGATCTCCAAAAGATTATCACCTATCAATTGCCAAGAATCTCTACGAATCATCAATTCTTGTCAAATCTCTGTTATAGGTTGGACCATCTTGCATAACAACTAGCTCAATAAAGAGTACCTCATGCCAGATTTTGTTCTCATGCTTCTAATTTATAAGATAGTATGGACTAATTTCGAGAACCTCGTGAGTGTATTGACCTTCTTGGATGCAACTTTCTCTATATCAAGAAGTCACTTCCATTACTTTACAACTTGCCTCTCTCAATGATTGTTTGGCTTTGCACTACCAAGAACTAAAAGCCATGACTGGAGCTTACGAAGAGGAGCTTTGAAAATTGTGAGACTCCCTCTTGAGGAACCAAGTACAAGAAGAGTCATTAGTGGCAAAGAAATTGAGGACTCTTAAATGGGGGTATGAGATGTGTTGGATGGTTGTAGTCTAAGGCAAGTTGGCTTGGTCAGGAACCACGGTTGCCTTTGACAAGGCATTTACTTTGAGATAAAAAATCATCTCTTCTTTTTATTCATTGTAATTCTTTTGATAAATGTACACTCTCATTCATTGAATTCTTCAAATAAATTGTTCTTCACAAATTGAAGGATAATGCTTCTTGAAGTACGTACTATTTATACTCCTGTAAACACCCCAAAATCAAACGAATTTTAAAAACAAACAACTGGTTTGAAAATTCATTTCAAAACCAGATTCTGGAGTTTTCGAAAACCCAGGAGTTGTAAAGGTTTGAAATTTTTGGTTTAAACCCCGTTCAAATTGAAACTTTCTCAAACATGGGCCCAATCCCAATTTTGTAAAAAGCCCAAATCCAACAGGTGAAGCCTGAATCAAAAGCAACCTCAGAAGCAGGTTCAGAAGCCCAATATGAAATTTTCAGAATTCGCTTCGTCTAAAGACAAAGCTTTTATTCGAAAGATTTCAACCCGATATCTAATTAAGGGAGGGATTCTTTATAAAAAGAGTTTTACTGGCATCTTGCTAAGGTGTGTCGACCTGGAGGAGGCTAGGATAGTAATGCATGAATTCCATGGTGGAGAATGTGGAGGGCATGTAAATGCCAATATGATGGCAATGAAAATACTTAGAGCAGGTTATTTTTGGTCCACTCTAAAGCAGGATTGCCATGACCATGTTAGGAAGTGTCACCCATGTCAAGTGCATGGACACGCCATTCATATCCCGTCATCCACATTACATTCTGTGGTCAGCCCATGGCCATTCACCATGTGGGCGTTTGACATCATAGGACCAATTTTTCCAAATGCATCAAACGGGCATAGGTATATCCTAGCAGCCACTGAATACTTTTCCAAATGGGTTGAAGCTACCTCTTTGACTAATGTCCAGGGGCAACATGTAGCGGCATTCATTAGAAAAAATATCTTGGCTCGATTTGGGGTTCCAAAAGACCTAGTGTCTAACAATGGCACCCCCTTTAAAAACAAGAGGATGGTAAAGTTATGTAACATGTATGGCATAACTCACCACTTCTCATCGCCCTACTACCCTCAAGGCAATGGCCAAGCTGAAGCCACCAATAAGACTCTCATAAGCATTATTGAGAAAAGCTTAGAGAAAGGTAGGACGTGGCATGAGAAGTTGGATGAAGCCTTATGGGCTTATAGGACTTCCATCCGAACTCCCACAAATGCCACGCCATTTGAGTTGGTCTATGGCACAGACTCCATTCTCCCCATTCATAACAAACTGCATTCATTTCATACATCACTTGCACTCGACCTTCCCCTAGAGACGCTACAACATGCTAGAATGGCCGAGCTTGATTTATTAAATGAGAGAAGGCTCCTTGCCATGGATCATGCATATGCATACCGGCAAAAGGTAGCTCAACATTATGAGAAGCATATGAAGCCTCGCTACTTCAAAGTGGGAGACTTTGTGCTAAAAATCATCCAACATCGTGGCCCACATCCACTTGGAAAGTGGCGGCCCAAGTGGGATGGTCCTTATGTTGTACGTGGAACCACCACGAACAATGCATACTGGTTAGTCGATGTTGGGGGTAGAAACTTAGCAGACCCAATGAATGCCCAATATTTGAAAAAATACCATGTGTAGGGTCTAAGCTAAGTCCTATTGTGAAAATATTTTGAGGAAAATCTCCTTTGAAACCTCGTGAGTGAGGATCAAGGCAGATCGTGCAACCCGGAATGAGAGACTCGATGCTCGTGAAAAAACAGAGTTTTCAAAACAAATGGGTTACATTTCAAAATCCTTCTTCTTACAAAGGAAGGCCTGGTTCAAAATAGCAAGATACTTGCAAGTAGTACGTGCTATTTCTAAATAGGCTAATCTGGGATGAATCGAGTAGATCCTTGGGATAAGTCCTTCCCCTCTTCTCTTCTCTTCCCCAAAAGGAAAACTTGGGCAAAAAGCAAAAAGGGAAATCCCTACAAAAATCTCTTTTCCAAAAGAAAGCTGAATCCAAAAAAAAAATCGTTTATTCTATGGAAAAGAGGGAACAAAGAAAAAATACTCCCAAAGGGAGACCCTATATGAAAAACATAAAAAATAGCTAAAAGCTCAAAAAGAGCAGTTTTCTAACTCTTTATCTCAAACCACGGGATACTCCAGAAGGGACCATGGTAGCTTTTTCCCCATCCCTGCGATTTATCCCAAATGAAGAAGGGTTCATTTCAAGGAATCCTAAAGTAAAAATAGGATTTGCTTACTTCAATCTCATCTTGTTTGAGAATTAGACGTTTTAAGTAAGGCGTGGGAATTTTGAAATATGACTTGATTTTCTTATAAAACCTCCGCTAGATTAGCGAGTGTTAAGACTCAAGTAAAGGGAAACACGAAAAGCTGAAAATCCTTAGGATGGAAGCTAAAAGGAGTTTTACTCTCTCAAAACAAATTTAAAAAACCTCAAACATCGAGCAACATACGACCCACTCACTTGGTGCAGCAGGTCTTCATAAGACTCCCAAGCTCGACCATTCCATTAAGTCTTTAGGAAACCCTACTTCCTAGCATATCATTCCATGCCATTCATTCACATGTGCACGCATGGACACTTGCACAATCCCAATTAGGACTAACACCACATTAGGTAAAGTCCCCTTTGGCGAAAATCCCTTCTTACTGGGCACAAAAGAAAACGTTTTCTCAAAACTAGGGACAATCCCATATTCTCGAGGACGAATCCAGGGAGAAATCAAACAGGGGTGTTGTCTTCTTCGCTAATGCCAAAGAGGGACATCTGTAAATACCCCAAAATCAAACGAATTTCAAAAACAAACACCTGGTTTGAAAATTCATTTCAAAACCAGATTCTGGAGTTTTCGAAAACCCAGGAGTTGTAAAGGCTTGAATTTTTTGGTTTAAACCCCGTTCAAATTGAAACTTTCTCAAACATGGGCCCAGTCCCAATTTTGTAAAAAGTCCAAATCCAACAAGTGAAGCCTAAATCAAAAGCAGCCTTAGAAGCAGGTTTAGAAGCCCAAAGAAAGCACCCTGGCCTGATAAAAGCCACGATCAAAAGGCAAAAGGAAGGCCCAAGCTAGAAGCAGACTGCAAGCCCGAAGCACCAAAAGCCAAGCCAAAAAGCATTCACCAAAATAGCAGAAATCCAAGCTGGAAACGACAAAAATGAACTAAAACGAAGTCCATAAAGGTGAGAAGGAGTTTGGACGACAAAGTTGGGAAAAACCCAACACAAGACAGAGAGCTGATGAAGCTAGGGCCCGCACAAACTGTCCGTCTCAAAACGCCAAGAATGACTGAAGAAACAAAAAAAATGGATTGGATCTGGACCCAAATATCTAGATCCAGATCCAAATAGTGTTTGGGTTGGATATGGATCTCAAATTTCCGAGATCCAAACCCAAATCATATTTGAGTCGGATCTGGATCCCAAAATATCCAAGATCCGAGATCTAGACCTAAATAGTGTTTGGATCGGATCTGGATTCCAAGATCCAAATCCAAGACCCACCTCATTTGCCTATAAATAGAGGTGAGGGGGTCCCCAAATGGAGGTTGACGTGAATTCAAGAGAGGCTTGGGAAGAGAGAGAGTGAGTGGTGGGCTATAGCCATGTGGGCTTGATCAAGGGTGTGGGTTCAAGCTTGTATGAACCTAGACCTAGCCAAGGGCTGCACTAATGTGAAGGAGTGGCTGCGACAAGGCGTGGAGGCACAGGTGAAGCACGGTGGAACGGCTCCAAGAGGTAGGTTTCCATAATCCCATCCTAATATTGCCTAAACCACCTAACCCACTTTGCTAAACCTAACCCTAAACTAGCCTAAACCTAGCTCTCCCACCTAAAACCGACCTAAAACTTCTCCCCTAGTGTCCGGCTCCCATCTAACCACCTGCCACCCTAACACCCCCCAGCGCCTAGCGCCACCTTCCCGCGCCCTAGCGCCTAGCGCCACCTTCCCTAGCACCCTGCCCTAGCGCCGATCCATCACCCCACTCCACTATCTCCCGGCCACCAACTGCCTGCACCGAGACCCACCAGTTGCCTGCACAAACCCCTTTCCATCACCTGCCAATCGGCACCCCCGCAGCGCCTAACTCCCGTGCGTCACTGCCGTGCCCCGACGCTCCCGCGCACTCCTATTGCATCCTGCACGCCCTGTGCCCTGTGCCCTGCCGGGCCCCTACTGCCTGCTGCAAGCCGCGCACCCCTGTCCCGCTGCCACACCACCCTAGCACTAGCACCCGCACCTACAATTGCTGCTGCCACAAGCCGCCATAGCCACAACCTAACCGTGACTTGCCTTAGCTACCCACACCCATTAAACCATGACTTGCCTTAGCCAGCCCGCGCCTAAGACACTCACCCTCACCAGCCCTATATCCGGCCGAATCCAAGCACCCACGCCTCTCCCAACCTCCAACTCACGTCAATAACCCCACCTAGGGAGACCCATCTCTTAGCTGCCCAGGTGGACAAAAAGCCCAAGCACGAGTGAGAGGAAAAGTCATCCACTTGTAAGTGTTTAAATTCGGTTTTTACCTTACTCCTTTAAATTTCAATTCAATTCGATACGGGGTTGTAATAATGGAGCGTGGTCTCCCCCCGAAATGTAATATTGGTGCTTGATACACGAAGCACACATGTACACTTATTGCTCTTAAAACGTACACAAGACACCAACGTGCACTTGAGCCTTTCCGCTCTTACTATACTTATATTTCAAATTCGACAAGTTCAATTCAAGTTGTGTGAGTTGTCTTTCCATTTATACATGACAACACACACTCACATTGAGCCTTTCCGCTCTTAAGATATAAGTATATTTCAATTCTGTAATTTACATTCAAGTCGTGTGAGTTGCTTTTAGGTTTGGGTATTTCCCTTCAGCTGCGTGAGTTGCACTTTCATTCGGGTATTTACTTTAAGTTGTGTGTGTAAGTTGTTTCAATTCGAGCCTAGCTCACATCATACCAAACCTGAAAAAGTATTTGTGCATCGTTGCATTCGCGTATTTTCAAAGAGAAAACCCCGAAACTATGCTCAAACTCGCTAAACTTAGGTCATTTGAAGCACACACATCCGACCTAAATAGCTTAAAAGCTCAAAGACTTGGATTCGAACAACCCCCATAATAAAAACTGCAATTTAGGCATACAAATTGTCGAAATATTTGCTTTTCTTTCAAAAGTTTATGTTTGTTTAAAATCGAAGTTTTCTAAGCGTTTAAACCAACCCTTGAGTGTCGGTTCAAGAAGGTTTTAAGCGAAAAGATCCCGCTTGTCCACAGTCGCCAAAAAAGTCAAATATTTCCAAAATCTTCACTAGTTTCAGTAAGCTAGCTAGCACACCCTTAAAAGCGACGTAAACTCAAAAAGGATCATTCCCGGTTTCAAAACCCGGAGTGAGAGTTTTCGTGCTTACAACTCCTCATAAATTCTTTCGCTTCAATTTCTATCAATCTATTTGTCCCTCATGGTAGAATCTTCTGCACTATATAGAGTCTTTCCCAATTGAAAGACAATTTCCACACTATGGGTCTTTTAGGGTTACTAGTTGGATAGCCTTTCAAACTAAGTTCTCTACTTAGAACTGTTTTACTAGAACATGTACGCTCGAGGAATTTTCTGCTTATTAGCAAGTAAATTGTCTAATGTCATCAAGCAATCTTCATCCACCGGACTATAAATATTCATTGGGTTGTAAATTATTTTTCTTGACTACCCGTAAAGATCTAACATTAATCTCTATTGGTAATACCACATCTTATCCATATATAATCCCAAAAGGAGTCGTGCTAGTCACCGAGGATTTGGAGTTTTGGTATGTCTAAATGAGCTCAGGTAACACCTCATACCTTTTCTGTAGATTGTTCTTGAGAGACTTCTTAATTAAATCGATAATCCCCTTATTGGTAGCTTCAACTTCACCATTTGCTCATGCATAGTAATAGGTTGAATTTACCAACTTAACACTAAAGCTCTAGAGAAAAGCTTACCTTTTCCACTATAAACATCATTCTTTGATCGGCCACAATTGATTGTATAATTCTAAATTGAAAGATAATGTAGTCATTGATAAATTTAACCACATCATCTTGGGTCACCGCTTTCATGGATAACGCTCCAACCCATTAAGTAAAGTAGTTTGTTTCAACTATGAAGAAAATATGCCCGTTTGTGATTTTGGATGGATCGTTCTAATTAAGTCCATGACCCAATCTTGAAATAGTCGTGGTTTGACAATCATATGTAATTTTCTACAAGGTGTTGAAACATTGGCATTGTTAACATCTTTTTATAAAATTAGTACAATTTTTATGCATAGTTGGCCAATAACACCCATACTAATATATTAATCACTTCATTTTAGGCCCACACTTATTAGCTGTATAGGTTCCTTCATGAACCTCAACCATTACAGTTTGACCTTTATCCCTACTCAAACACCTTAAAAGTAAACCTTGATGGCTATGCTTATACAATTCACCATTCTACAAGGTGTAGCTTAATGCTCTATATCGAATCTTAACATCCAGACCTTGCAAAGGTTGATTCAAGTATTTCACCAACAAATCTTTTCAATCATGTGATCCTTTCATCTCTTGAATAAGACTATCAATGAATGGTGTAAGCACCCTAATTTTTTTTCCAAATAAATCATCGTATATTTGAAAATCCATGATTTGAAAATGTTCTCGAAATTTCATAAAATTCCAAGCATCACTTTTTAAAATAAAATGTTTTGGGAAAAATTTTGAAACCCGGATTTGCAAACCAATTTGAATATTCAAAATTTTCAAAAAAGAAAGTTGATCTATCCCAAGCTAGAGCAAAGCCTGAATCTGTAGGAGGCGCATTCCCTAGAGAAGATATGGATAGAATTTAAAAAGGCAAGCATACCCCAATCAAGCAAGGAGTTAATGCAGGGCTAGGTCAAATCCAATTAAGCAAGGCTCAACCCAAGAAAAATCAGATCTCAATCCAATTGAAGGCAAAGATTGATTCGAAGTAGGATTCGATCCAAACCCCAAGCAAGGCCCGATCGGATCTCAAGACAAGTAGAGCCAAAATCAAGACCCAATTAGGCCGGATCCAATTCAACCCCAAGACGAATCAGATCTTGGTCTAAAGAGAGGATGCATTCAAGGCCAAACAAGACAAGGCTTGACCCAATTCCTAGTCAAGTAAGATTACATCTAATTCAAGTCAAATTTTCAAGTACAACGACTTCATCAACATGGCCCAAGGTAGCACATGATCAAGGTCACGATCAAGGGTGTAAAGTTGGCTAGATGGTTCAACACCTTACATAGGGTCACCAATGGAAGTCAAGTGGACCAAAGACCTGACCCAAGTCAAACAAAGGGGCGGATTAAGTCATCTCATGGACTGCACATAGCCAGATCAAGCAAGATGGGTGGGCTCAACCACATGGGTTGCACCTAAGACCATACCAGCCCACATGGGCTCCAAGGGGACCACTCGCCATGCCCCACATGCCCTATGTGCAGCCACAAATCTGGAAAATTCATTTGGAGCAAGACCCAAATCAGGTATTGCATTGAAGCCCCAAGATGTGATCCATATAAGGCCCTAGAGCCCCCCTTGAAAACTATAAATGGGGGGCTTGGGGTGTTGGTTTAAAGGAGGAAAACCAAGGAGAGAAGTCCAACAAATAGAGAGGGAAAGAAAGAGAGAAAGGGAGAGAGAGGAGGAGAAGAAGGGAGGATCACCCCCTTCCCAAGAGTCACAGGCCACCACTCCACACCTCCAATTTTCGGTCCTTAGGTTGATTCTTCCCTTCTTTCTTTTCATTCTTTCCTTAATCATTTCAATTCAATTCAAAAGGGTTGTAATTAAAGAGCTTATGACTTTAATTTGATGTAATCTTTGAGGGGTTATGCTACCCAATTTCCTTCATGCTTGTGGGTAAGAGTGCTTTCTATGTGTTTGATTTATTATTCATTCTACCCTAATATGCATTGTAAGATCTTATACCCTCTAATCCCCTCTATGCTTAAGCTATACTGATAATTTTATTTAATTATTATACTTCCTCATGATTTAATTGTTGTGAATGATGCTTAAATTCAATCAGATGCATCCATTAATTTCCCAAAACTGAAAATTCTTTTTTCTGTATTATGTATCTGTCTTATTGTTGATTTTTCTAGCCTTACTCTACTACCCAAATGTGGTAAAATTTGATACACTCAATCTACACACATAGATCCACTATTTATAAAATTTGTAAGAATTTTATGGTCATTAAAGGCTATGAATAAAATCAGGTAAAACTTAATAAAGTTGGAACTGAGTCTGTCAACACTACACATCCTACAATAGAGGTGGGTAAAAGTCTCATAACTCTCTTTGAAGTGATCCAAATTATGTGAAAATGATTTCATTGAAATATGATATCTATAAATTTCCCATAATACCTATTTCATAAAAATCCAGTGCTAGTGCTTAGATACAGTTGCTTCTTTAAGCCTCTATGTCTTTGTCATGGATTCTATTATGAATGCTAGAGTAAGGGACTTTATAGATTTAATTCTACATACTCACAACACCAAAAAGAAAAAAGAAAATAGTTTAAGAATCTCCACATCTTGATCTTCTTCAAATAAAAGTTTGAGGATTTTTGGAAATTCAAAGACTATAAAAAAATAGGAAAACCGGTATCTGAAAATAGAACCAGTTTCTATTTTTCAGGATTAGAATTGATTTTGAGTTAAGAAATAAACTCACGAATTTGCAAGTTTGCTTGAATTGAAATTTGGTTTTCAAAACATACTAAGTCCTAAAATGATTTTCAATAGACTAGACTGACCCTTGAGCATCAATTCAAGAAGGTCTATGGTGAAAAGAACTCATTTATTCACATTCACTAAAGAGTCAAAAATCAAACTTTGTTAGTTTAAGGAAAATAGGTGGCATGCTCGTGCACTTATATATGCGAATTGAGTTTCAAGTCTCTTCATAGGCTATGGAATAAAATTCATATATGCAAATGGGATGTGGTTTTGTCTTTGTTTTTAATAGAATGATAAACTAAATCAAACCTTGGGATAACCCATACATTTCATGATATTTTCAAGTGAAGCAATCCTAGTATTGCTTAAGCAACTCAACCAATCATGACTGACTCTCATTGGACATAAGAACACTCACCTTCATCAGTCTTGTTATTTCTTCTAAAGCCAAATTCACCTCCATCAGAGGATCCACTAAGATGAAACTCAATTCATCCTTCTAGTTAGGACAATTGAATGCTACTCTGCCTCAGATGGGTGGTAGAATTTCAAGAATGAGACAATTTTCTGCTTGCCCATGCAAATTGATAAATGTCCTTGGATTTTGTTGAACATGAGAAGCTTCCTATTGTTGGAAGCAATCTCGGATAATCTGAGATTGATTATCCATGAGTTACCTTAGGTAATGGTTGTAAATTGACCAAGTCAAAGGTAAAACCTTTGGTAGTTAACTAATAGGACCACATTTCTTCTAGGGCCTCAAGTATAATAATTAGGCTTGCCCAAGGTGAATACAATAACTCCTCAAATACCTTGACATCATATGTAAAAGGATCATCCTGTGCATTGACAACCTTGGCCATTTCACCAATCCAAAACATTATCTTTTGATGTAATGTTAATGTTGAGGCAACACAATAACTTGAATGTGTCCAACCTCTTTTGAGTAATAGAGAATAACCCAGGTTAGCATTGACTACAAAGAAAGGAGTAGTTGAAGTCTTTGTGCCAACAAAAATCTCAATTATTACTCCCAAAGTAATTGACAGTTTCCCTAAAAAACCATGCATTTTGAGGTTCATCGAGATTGAATCAGAAGGTGTCCTTCTGATCTACCATAATGTGTTACTCGATATTATGTTCAATATAATACAATGATTCATGAAAACCCGCTTAAAAGGTTGACTATTTATCACTATGGTGATGTATAATGGTCACAAATATCTTATTGCAGCTCATCATAATGTTAATACTATTGACCAAAAAATGCCCGATAGGGTTCATCTGCTTGAAAATCATCTCGTCAAGGAGCAAAACTTGCTGGCGAAATTGCAATCATCTCTTCCAAAAAGTACAAAAGATCCTAAGGATTGTCATTGAAGTCTTCATCGAATACATACAACTTGTCCGAGAAGTGGTTATTTTTAGCAACTTCTTTCAATTCTTTGTTATTGCTAATTTGCACCTATAACCCTTTGACATTCTCGATCGACTATGAATTGTATTAATTCATAACAATTCTTATATACCTCGAAAACTTGCATACATTTGGCACAATCTCCACAACATGTTGTACCTAGAAGTTTGTGATGGAAAACTCTGGTTCTACCATTTTCTTCTTTGCTCTTGGGCCTCTTTTGTATGATCTTTCATGTATGCATAAAGTCCTTGTCACAAGGTTGTGACAAACTCTGGTTCAATTCTTTAGGACCATGAACAACTCACCAATCTTTCTTTCATTCTTCAAAGACTCCTTCAACCCATTCGTCTAGGTCCTCGGTAGATAATATAGGCACCCTTCAGACTTGACATCATCAATATCCATTTTTTGCATACCTATCCCTCAAGAATCCCTTGTCAAAGAACTAGATGATTTTGGATCCCTCAAATTTGTTTGTCTGGCTCTAAGTGTCAAAAGCTCTATCTTTGTCTTTGGGGTAATCATGCTCTCACTCCTTGTTAGAGTCCTTGACGACTTGAGATTGATCATTTCAATGATGTTTATAGTGACCATTAAAGAGCCCAACACATCCCATACTCCTCTTATATTGAGTCCTCCGTTGAACATGTTGCTTCTAGGTACGAATAATCACAAACTGTTGTAAGAAAATCCCATTCATCCACTACCTTTGATTTTTTACCTAATGTCAAATGTTTCAGTCTCGTTCGATCAGGAGACATGCATGATGATGATCTACTTTCCTCACTTGAAATGATTTGAGTCTTTTTTCCATGTTTTACTACGATAGTGCATAGTGGTAGAATGGGACCATTTTCCATCACAAATGTTAGAGGCAGGGATGGTTTTGCATCAATCCCAAGTTTCTTGTTTGTAAACTTAAGATAAACATTCCTAATTGCTTGTTGTATAATTGAATGAAACTTAACACATTGATTTATTCCATGAGAAGTCATCTTATGTAACTTTTAGTATCGTGTCACCTTTTTGAGCTCATCTCGAAATGGTATCGAATTCTCTTTTGATAAATGTATTTGTCAATCCTTTAGAAGTAAATTGAAGATTTGATATGCTTTCAAAATATCAAAAAGCCATAGTTCCTTCTCATTGGTTAATTTCTCCTTCTCCTGGGGAAAAAAGAGCACTATAGAAATAAGGAAGCCCCCATGTTAACTCGACAACCATGACTTCAATCGAGTCAAACTCATCAATGGTATCTTACAACATATCCACCAGGTAGTAAATCAAAGCTTATCATTGATTATGCCTCAGACTTTTTTGTTTATTACCTGATGCATCCAGGGTACTTAGGCTGTATTCAACTTTTGTTGCTGGGTTATCCAGTTGGACCAAGGTTAGGCAAAAATGCCTTACTGCGCCCTTCTTAATCTTTGTGATTAGGTAATTTTGTGCCAACACTATGTACTGAGTCTTAGTAAACTGCATTTGGCAATGTGTGACTAACTCATGAAATTTCTCAAAAAACTTTCATAGTTACTCTGACTTTTTGGTAAAGATCTTATCAAGTTTGTTGGTGTTGGATGAGGACAAGTCTTATTGTAATGTTTGAGAAACATCTTTTGTATCTCATCCTATGTTTGGATCGATGCAAACTTTAACAAAACACTTGCATTTATGAAACTCGCTGTCACTCGATTCCTCGTACTTAAGAGTAAATTGAACCAATGTTCTCTTAGATATTTACCATCTTATCTCAAAAAGATAGTAAATTTAGTTTTGAAGCTCCTTAGGATTGGTGCAAACATATCAACCTAATTAGTGTAAGGCTTACGACCAACTCCGATATTAGGTGTCTAGTGCTCAATCCCCAATGCATTATGAGCCAAGTTAATGACTCAATCACAGTTCATCAAAGCATCTTCTAACTCTAGGGGTTTGGCATCTGATTATTGAATGCAAACTGGTGGTATATTGGTGGGAGCGAAACTTGATAAGATCGAAATAGCTGGACTTTGGGTTGCGATGTCGAATATTGTGAGAGAATAGGTAGCCCAAAATCCATTAGTTGTATGGTTGGCGGCAAACCCACCACCACTTGGGTATTAAAACCTCTACTAAGTAGTGGGTATTAAAACCCGAGTGAAGGGAAACGTAAAAAGTTTGAAGTCCTTTTTGATGGAAACCAAAAGGAGTTTCCTTTTTGAAAAGAAATTTTGAAAACCCTAAACATCAAAGGAAACAATATGGGAACCATCTTGCTTGGGGCAGCCGACCTTCATTGGCTTCTTCTCAAACTCACGAATCACAAGTATGGGTCTCTAAACATCCACTTTATTCTCCTCATATTCCATACACACATGCATTCATAAATGGATTGTCCATGAAAGATCATCCTAGGACTAGGTGTTTTCTTGTCAAGTTCCCTTTGGCCAAGATCCCCTCCAAGGAAATAGATGTTATGAAATGAAGGAAAAGTTCACACTCTCAAGATAAATCTAGAAAAAAAATCAAGTGGGTATTTTCTTCTTTGCAATTATCAAAATAAATTTGGATTAATGCCAAAGAGGGGCATCTGTAAACACCCAAGATAATGAAATTCTACCTTTTAAACAAAATTTGTAGTTTTGGGTCTTTTAAAGTTTTTTCAAATAAAGACACCTTAAATGGACTCATTCCTACATCAAAATTTTGTAGCAACCTCAAAATGATGTTATATTGTATCCCTCTTAAAAAAATCCACTTTTGACAAAATATCAAAGAAGTGACTATTTTGCCCTCATGACCGAATTCATAGGATTTTGTTTTTTTTAATGATCGCCTTCAAAGAAAGGATGATTTCAAACAATTTCTTTTAAAGAAATAAATGAAAATGAGAACACTGGGAATTAGACCCAAAAATGTTTGTAAATTGATAAATTTACAAAATTCCAAAACCCCTAAATTCAAATTAAATTCAAATCAGACCTCAGAAATTTACCTGGTCAAGAATAGTCTCATTCTGATATCCTATACCCAAGGGTTAAAGTGGTTTGACACCCTATACCCATTAAAGTGGTTTGATATCCTATAACCATATGAAAAGGGTTAAAGTGGTTAAGGTGGTTAAATACTAACTCGCGGAGCGAAAATAGGTCATCCATGCAAACAAAAACTGGGAATGAAACTCAGTGTTTTCTAAAAATATTATTTGATTTCATTAAATTTGATATTTTCGAACATAGAAATGGTTTTAAAAGAAAGTGTTTGAAACCATACCTGTCATATATGAAACTCGGATCGAAAGAAGATAAATTCCCAAAAAGAGGAAATGGTATAAACCAAAAAGGCAACGACCAAGCATCTGCAAATTTTAGTTCCAGGCAAGTAGCCTAAAAAAAGAAAGTCGACATTCAAGAAAGAAAGGTCGACACCCAGAAGAAAAGTCGGCGTTTAAGAAAGGAAGGTCGGCATCCAAGAAGGAAAGTCGGTGTTCAAGGAAGAAAGGTCGACATCCAAAAAAGAAAGTCAGCATTCAAGAAAGAAAAGTTGACATCCAGAAAGGAAAGTCAGCGTTCAAGAAAGGAAAGTCAACATTCAAGAAAGTAAAGTTGTTATCATCTAAGAGAAAGAAAAGTGGTTTAATTTGGTAAGATGTGAGACTCAATTTGGCAAGCCACCAAGAAGAAACTTACCAACTTCAATGTGGGTGAATTATGTGACTTGCCATAGGCAACCTTGATACACAATCTGGTAAGTCACCAAGCCATCAAAGGCTGGCTGACTTCAGTAAGTGGACCCAGTGGATAAACTTCCATGAAATCTGATTGAGGCTACTCATGGGAATGGTATTTTATCGTTTTATGTCTAGCGCCTTTGTTGTGTTTGTGGAGCATCTTTCCATTGCCTTTCTTACCTTGCTATTTGAGGTTGATAATCTTTGGGGAAATGGATTATCTATTGCTTTTTTTCCCATGCTACCTGAGGTTGATAATCTTTAGGAAGTTTATTATAGAACAAGTGATTACGTTTTTTTCATCTAATTTCCAACCTATGTTTTATCATTTGGGAGAGTCATTCGTGCAATGTAATGACTCTCACTTTAAGCAACCCTTTTCCTACACTAGGTGGGGGTATGTTAAATGATGAAATAGAGTGCCAGCCTAGGTGACTCGTCATTTTATTAACCTCTTATGAGCATAGATGTTTTTCTAGTTTAGGAGTTGTGACAAGATATGGTGTATTAGTGCTGGAAGATTTCTCCCCGTTTACAGTCCAGTTGTATAATAAGATATAAAATGTTCATGTGTTTGTGCGTGTCTTGGCCTGTAAGACTTGAATTGCACTTGCAGAAAATTTTCTATTATGTTGCTATTCTGTGGGTTCTGAATTTTAGGTATGAGCAGGAAGTGTCGAACGATGGTATGACACCAACAGATGTAATCATACGAATTCTGAACAATCAATTCAGTGCACTAATCTAGATCTATGAGAAGGTTGGTCACCCAATTCCAGCCATCAGGCGATTTCAACAACTTACCTTTCTCAAGCCTCACCCAATTCCAGCATGGTAGTCACTTACCATTCCGAGTTCAGCATGGACAACAACATCCACTTACCTTTCCTAGCCAACCTATTTTAGCAAGAAGGAGCAGCACCTTGACCCGATATGATAGGTCATCCAATAGCTCCAAGCTCAGCCGAATCCAACAATTTTCAGCAAGCCAACCTTCCACATTTTGTCCAGCTAAGTTCAACAAGTGGAGCTGCAGCAAAAGGCAACTCTATGCCTATAAAAGAGCCCTTAAGGGGGGCTGCAAAAGCATCAACAATTCACCAAGATCAATCCATCAAGAATCGAGTTTCAACAGTCATCCAAGGGAACTCGTGACCAGCAAGAGGGAGAGAAAGAGAGGGAGAGAGAGAGAGAGAAAGAAGAAAGAGGTTCGCCGCTGCCAACCGCCAACCACCATCTTCCGCCACAGGTCCATTCTTCCTTTACTTTTTTATTATTATCTCCTCTTTCATTAAGATTAATGGGGTTGTAATTAAGGAGCTCATGTCTCTATATTAATGTATTAATTAAGGATCATATGTTGCCCCGTCTCTTTTACATTCATATATTATCTGTTATGTGATTGTTTTTCAATCCTTTCTACTCCGACATATAATATAATGTAAACACCCTAAAAATGTTTTCAAAATAAATTGGGGCATATTTTAAAATTCACGATTTGAACACATCTTACGAATTTCATAAAATTCCAAAACATCATTTTGAAATGAAAATGTTTTGAATCCCGAAGTTAAACAATCAAGTTTTGGAATTAAAATCTAAAAGATGTTGATTTACCCAAAGATAGAGCAAAGCCCGAATCAATAGGAGACATGCTTTTCGGGAGGAGATAAGGATGAATCCATAAAGGCAAGCGCATCCAAATAAAGCAGGAGGGTGACTCAAGGCCAAACCAAGTCTAGCCAATCAAGGCTCAACTCAATCTAGACAAGTCAAGATGCCAACCTAACTCGAAGAAAGGAATGGGTCAAGTTATGATCAAATGTCAAGCTCCAATCAAATCTCAAAGTCAAGCAACACTCATCCCAAGCTAAGCTTGATCCAATCGAACTCAAAAGGAGATTCAATTCAAATTCAAACTCAAGTGGCTGCATGAAGCTCATTCAAGGCAAAGTCAAGGGCACCATATGACTAAGGCACATAAAATGCTCGATCAAGACTTTAGCTCAATCAAGGTAAGGCAAAAGCAAAGAACCATACCCGAATCAAGTCAAGGCATATATGTAATGGGCTAAGGCGAGTCAAAAGGTAAGGTCAAGACTCACCTCAAGTCATCAATGAACCATCACAAACCGCCTAGACCGAGCCAAGCACCCAAAACGAGCTAAGGTAACTCAAGCTCAACCAAACCAAGCCCAAAATAGAAAACAAGCCATGTGGGTTGCACCCAACCCACATGGAAAGAAAAGGGGATTACTCCCCAGCCCATATGCACCCATGTGCAGCTATGGACCAGAAATTTTCTTGGATCAAATCAAAATCAGATTGAATATCAAGCCAAGACCCAAACCCATGGAAGGCCCTAGATGCCCCCTCTTTAAATCTATAAAAGGGGGCCTTAAGGGCTAGTTTTAGGCATCCAAGAGAGAGGGAAAATCTTGCAACAAGAGAGGGAGAGAGAGGAAGAGGAAGGAGAAGGAGAAGGAGGAAGAAGAAGAAGTGTCGCCCCAAAGCCACAGCCACCAAGCCGCCGTCCACTAGACGATCTTCCACGATAAAAGTTCTTTCTTTCCTTCTCTTTTCACATGCTTTCTTCTCCTTTTTTATTCAATTCAATGAGGTTGTAATTAAGGAGCTTATGACTCCATCTATGATGTAATAATTAAGGGGTTATGCTACCCAATTTCCTTTACGTTTATGGATGCATGCCATATTTTGATTTTCTGTTCCTCCTACCCCAATACACATTGTAAATCTTATATCTCCTAATTCCCTCTATGCTTATGCTATAATTATAATTTCCTTCATTTACTTTAGTTATTTATATTTTAATTGTTGTAGATTACCTTTTAATTCGGATGAAATGTACTCACGTGTCTTGTGAAAACTGAAAATCTGTTTTGTACACTCTTCATACGTCTGATGTATAATTTTTATTTCCTTACTCCCTACTTTGAATGTATTAAAATCTTACACACCTAATCTATACACACATATCCACTGTTCATAAAATTTGCAAGAATTTTAGGAGCATGCAACATCGTAAATAAATTTAGAGAACACCAAATGCAATAAGAGTAGAGTCAGTAAAACTTGCACTTCCTGCAATATAGGTTGGGTCATAATCCTATGACTTTGTCTGGTGTAAACCATTTTGATTGAAAACAATCTCTTATAAAGATGAGATTTATAGCTTTTTAATAAGACTAATTTCATAGAAATTGGAGACTTGGGTACCAAGATACAATCGCTTTTCTATTGTGTCTCTGTCATAGATCTGTCCTGAATATCTCACTAAGGTGTATTCTCATATTTAATTGCACACATCTACAATACTTAAAATAAAAATAAAAATATTTTCTGAATCTTCACATCAAACTCTACTTGCTTTAAAATTTTTAGACTTTTTTTAGATTTAGAAACCATCCAAAAATATCAAGCATAAGCCTCTGAAAATAGAACTTATTTCTATTTTTCAAGATTTGAAAGGTATTAAATTGAGAACTAAGTTCACAATTTTGTCAAATTGAAATTTGGTTTTGAAAATTCATCGGATCTAAAATAATTTTTGAAACGTATAGCCCAACCCTTAAGCATCGGTTCAAAAAGGCCTACATTGAAAAGAATTCACTTACCCATAATCACTATAAAAAACATAAATGACCTTTGGTACTTTAAGCAAACTAGCTGACACACTCGCGCATTCGTAACTTGTGAATTTAATTTCAAGTCTCTATATAGACTTCAAAATAAAAATTTACATCTATATATAAGATCATATACCTCCTAATTCTCGCTATGCCAATGTTGTAATTATAATTTTATTTATTTTGAATTGGTGTAGATTGACTTTAAATTGGATGAAACACGTACACACATCCTGTAAAAACTAAAAGCATGTTTTTTACACTCTATATACGTTTGATAAACGATTTTTATTTCATTATCCACTGCTCTGAATATTTTGAAATTTTGCACGTTCAGTATATACACATAGACACATTATCCATAAAATTTTTAAGAATTTTAGGATTGTTCAACATCATAAAAAAAATCAGAGACGATCGAATAGTTCAAAACAAATTATGTAAAATGTATGATTCCTGTAATAGAGGTTGGGTAAAAATCATATATCATTGTATACAATGAACCTTTTTGATTGAAAATGGTCTCATTAGAAAGCTGAAATCCATAGCTTTCTAACAAGATTAATTTCATAGAAATTGGAGATCTGATCATAAAGATACAGTTATTTTCTTAAACCTTTAATTCTTTGTTACAGACCTGTTTCAAAAATCTGAGAGGGGTATATTTTCATATTTAAATCTACAACATATAAAATAAAAATAAAAATAGTTTCTAAATCTACATATAAAACATTACTTTCTGTAAAATTTTGGAATATTCAAAAAATCATAAACAAGTCTTTGAAAATAGAATGAGTTATTGTTTTACAAGATTTGGAATATTTTGAGTTAAGAAGTAAAATCATGATTTTTGTTAGGATTTTGGAATTGCAATTTTGTTTTGAAAATTCATCAGATCTCAAACAATTTTCAAAGCATCTAGGCTGACCCTTGAGCATTTGTTCAAGAAAGCCTACATCGACATGATGTAGTTTGTGAATTTAATTTCAAGTCTTTACATAGACTTCGGAATAAAAATTCATATCTACATATTTGGCACGCCCGGTGAGACGTGAGTCTTTGAAAATTGTTGGATCCAATCTTGTTTTTTCAAAACCAATTCCAAATTCAAATCTTGGTTTTAAACTTCTCTTTTTTTTTTAAATCCTCTATTTTGAGTTCAAATTTCAGTAATTCAATAATGTCAAGTTTGGATGATTCCTTTGAAAATATATCAAGGAAGGACTCGTCTTTTTAAAATCGGTTTTCCAAAACCACAAAAACATCTTCTCAAATCCGAGAAGAAAGAATTGCCTTTTTTAAAAGAGAATTGAGAATAATACAAATTGAAAGGGAAATTGGGGCCCTAAGCCAAGAGGCCAAGGCACATCGTTCCCCTAAAAAATCATCTCGGGTACATAGGGAGAAAAACAATACCCGAAAAACCAAACTGAGGCCAAAATCCGCTGAAGGATAATATCTTAAAAAGAATTTTGAAATTTTGCAAAACAATTAAAGAACATGTCGAACCAAGAGAAAATTTTGGTTCCATAGAAGGTGGAACTAGAACCAAACCAGATAGTCCTCATTTCGAGATTGGGTTCTGGTTGTGATTTCACATGTTCCAGTTCAACCCGATTCGCATGATGTGTTGTTCAAAGAGGCTGTTGCCCATTTTGGAGCACTACTATATTAATTTCTCTTTATCAAAATTTCTAGGTCTAAATTTAGAATTTGGGTTGCAGAACCGATTTAAAGTTTGTTATATGTGAGGCGCCATAGCTTTCTTGGTAAGGTGGGTTCGGTGGTCCCAGTCACAACTTTTCTCGCTGTGACATGAACTCCACTAGGCAATCATGGCCAACTGATGGATACTGTGGGGCCCAGAGACCCGTGAAAGCGTCCTAGAGCTCTCATTGTCTATGCACATCTTTTCATTTGCACCGGATTGTGGGGTCCACAGAGAAGGTAACTTCCATTGAAGTGAGGCTCTCTGTGTCGTGTAATTTCAGTTTGGCATAAAACCACTTCAATTCAACACGATCGGATCTTTTTTGTGTGTTGGTTTGGCAGGGTGCATCTAAGTGACCACGGAGCCAAGTTCCGAACCATGCCAAAATTATGATGAATAGGACTCCACACTGAACCGCAAAGCCAGACCAGAAAAGGTCTGGGTCTGTTTCTTTGTGAGACAGGCCTTCGGTAGCCATCATTTTCATGTCTTGCCCTTTGTGTGTAGTCTCTTTCAACCTTCTCTCTCTCTCTCCCTCTCTCTCTCTCTCTCTCTCTCTCTCTCTATATATATATATATATATATATATATATAGAGAGAGAGAGAGGGGGAGAGAGAGAGAGCATAGTATATGCTAGCATATGCCAGTTTATATGTGTGTGTGCATGCATGTATTGTGATTGCCTTTTAGAGTCAAATGATTATTAATCCTGGTTGGTATCCTGATTTTCGTTAAAAGAAAAAAGTCCACCTGCGATCCTGCTCTATGTTCATGTTACTACGGGTGGAACAAATGCAGGCTACCAATGTTTAGCTCGTTGAATAACAAAAAGAAAAGATTTATTCCCAAGTCAAGCTTGTTCACCTGCCTGTATCACACTATGAAAATATATCTTTTAATGCAAGTAGACTTGTTCAAGTTTTTTCCTTCAATATTTAAGCTGCAAGATGCACGCTTTGGGCATCGAACTCATGGCGTTCAACTGAAAGGTTTGACCTGGTCAACCCCTTAATCCAGGAGAAAATTGGCTCTTTTGACATCCTCAAGCTTTTACTGTCATAAACTTGGTGAAATGTTGACACCGCATGCCCAACACACCTGCAAGAAAAAAGCAGGCGCAGTAAAATTGCTCCAGTACTATTTAAGGCAGGTGCCCAAAATGGTACCCGGATCAGAATGGGAAAATGCCTTTCTTCAACACCCTAACCGTGAACAGCTGCTGCGAAAAGAGTTCAGCAGCTCGATGTTCCCCTTCTTATGAGCATTTTGACACACACACAGAGTTTCATATATTTACATCTATATCTATCTACTCATACACATACATATTTGTCTGCGAATATGTGTGTTGTATATACGTGTGTATATATATATATATATATATATAGTGATTGGATCTTTTACACGACAGACATCGTTTACTCATTATTTTTGGATAATAAGTGTAATAACAATGTCTTTTGTACTTTTTTGAAGTCCTTTAAAAATTTAAAATTACACTTATACCACCTAAAAGCAATAGCTAGGCATCACGGAGGTGAGCATGATTCGGTTTTCTTATATATATATACACACTTACTAATTAGGTACTTCTTTTATCATGCATCCTCGCTGTATCCTGTCAAAACGTTTGAGTGTTGCCTATCCCGAACCTAGTGAAACAGGTGAGTGTACAAAGAATGATTATCAGAAAAATACTTGATAATTGAGCTGGTGACCAAGTCTTCGATGAGTAAAGAATTTTAGCCGAGAGATGAATAGATTAAAAGCACTTGTTAGCCGAGAAAAGAATGACGTAGCCTACCTAAGAATATATTAATGGGTGTTCATTTCCACTCTTTCCAGCCCTTTTTTACAAGAGAAAGTACTTCCCACGCACCACTACACGAGGCTCTTCCAAAAGGGCATCAAGACGTTGCCATCAGAACACAACTAGCACCTATTAATTAATTTAATCTTTCCATCTTCATATACACACATATATATATGTGTATATATATATATATATATGTGTATATATATATATATGTGTATATATATATATATATGTATATATATATATATGTATATATATATGTATATGTATATATATATATATGTATATATATATGTATATGTATATATATATGTATATGTATATATATATATATGTATATATATATGTATATGTATATATACTAAATTACTAAAACATATATCCCTTCTCCATTTTATTCCCAAACAACCATTCTGACAAATTCTCTCTTTCTCTTCGTATCTCACTCCTTTACTGTGCCTTCTCTTTTTTGTTTCCCTCTTGCTCCTTGTTTCTCTTTCTATTCTCATTTTCGGCATTCTCTTGATCTATTCTAATATGTGACTTATCCCTTTCTACTTGTCTGTTGGTTTTATTAAAGTTATCTCTCTTGTCCTCCCATTGTCTCTCTTGTTTTCCCCTCTCTCTTTGTCTGTCAACTGAAACGGCCTAAGCATACAACTCCCTTCATCCTTGTTGCGTCTCCCTCCTAAGGGAGACACTATTAGGGTGCATCTCCTTTTATCTCGTATCCCTCCTAATTTTATCTTATTAATCTTTTATATTTTAGAATGTCAAATGCCGGAGCATAAATAAACATATTGACTTAAAGTGTTTATTATCATGTAGTAGAATCCATATACACGATGAATGATAATACTGAGTTTTATTATGATATACTAAATGATATATTTGTTGATTGTATGGGTGATGGAGTTGATCATTTATTATAGATGTAATATCTTCTAATCAAGATGAGTTAGATTTAATACACAAAAGGTATTGAAAGAGATTATAATGTCACTGTTATAATACTTTGTTTGCAATGAAAATGTGAAAAAAATAAGCTATGGCTTGGATGTAAAAGAAAAAATGAATAGCAAAGTAAAAAAGAGGTCGATTTTGAAAGTAAGCACTAGGATAGTATGAAAAAGGTAAATAAAGGGTAGAGAAGACAGAGAGAGAGAGAGAGGACACCCTAGAGTCGGGAAGAGCCACCACAGATATGTGAGAGAAAGGGAAGAGAGCACATTGTGAGATGAGAGAGGGGGAAGAGAGGAGAGGGGTATAGAAAGAGGGTAAATGAGGAACTGTGGATGGTTAGTAATGTGGGGTGTGAGAAAAGTAATCTTCCTTGGGTGAGAGAGAGATTTAAATAGTTTATGCTTTTGAATGGTATTGCGTCTTCCTTTCTTGATAAGTTTGAATGAAAATAGTTGTAAACATTGTGACTAATCATATAAGGCTATTGTCTTCTAAGTACATTTATCCTTTATTCTATTTTACTAAGAAAAACTAAGACCTTAGCCTAAAGGATCATGACATCCACTTGTCAATGTCATTTGGTAGATACCAAACTTGAACATTTTATTATTATTGAGGTCTTAACTAACCTCCTTTAGGAAAAACAAAAAAATACAATGCTTTTCAAAGAGAAAACTTAGTGAAAAAGACTGCATCTAGTAGTGGACAAAGAACTATGAGATTATTGTAGAACACAAGCAATAGATGGATAACCATTCATCTTGTTTCTTTCATGATTTTCTAAAATGATTGGAGAAAGTTGCAACCAATACATATTTTTCCTTTAATTCTGAAATTATGATCACCTAAACAAGGATGGTTTCAATTTATTCAAGTGGATGATTTGAACATAAAGCTTAATCGTAGAAACGCAATAATATACATATGTACATATTCATGGATAAATATGTGTCATGTGATGACTTCAATTGCTTCTTAAACTGTGAATGTTTCATAAAGTTATTGAACACTATATATATTATTTGAAATTGTGCATGCTTCTAGTATGGTATTATAGGAAAGTAATGCTCCACATACTGCACACATGTAGTTGGTGCTTAATATATGTTACCATTAATAGTTATGCTTGAGGTGAGTAGTTCAAGGGTACTAGGAGCTAAGGTGTAGATAGATTGTGCAACTGCACCCTCTCAGCTACTAGGAAATTTGAGACTTCACTCTATATTTAGGACTTGTGGATGGATCTCGCACCAAGGATTAATTGGTAAGTGGGTATTACTTTATTTATATTGGTTGATAGAGCTACATCGAGTAAGTTAATCTACTATAGATTTATTTGTATACACCTAGGTTTTGATTGTTTCTACTCACAAACAAAACAAATGATCCTGTCACAAGGCTTGATACTAGGCTACAAATTGAGTATAAATAAAATTTAAATTTTACCAAAGAAGCAATTCTTATCGAAATAACCTTATTTTTAGTTTGGATACTCATGTCTATTTTTTAACACATTAAGAATCACATCAATTGGATTTATTTTTCAAGGAAGATACGGTAAAACACTCTGACTTTGTCAAATATGCAAAATCGGGAGTAATGCTTTGAATGTGTTTTGAGCCCCAATTTATACATGGTTCCTACCTGATTTCAACTTGAAATCGGTAGGGCCTCTAAAAAATCATATGAAACTCTTCATAGACTATTTTATCTATGTTACTTGACTTGAGGATGGCTAAGGACTCACAACTTATCTTATTCTAAACAAACCATATGTTTTCTCTCAAGAGTGGAGGTTACTGCCCTTTGGTAAGCTTGTACACATACAACAAAGGGAAAAATAGGTGACTCATACAAGAATACCATGGCGATCAAGGTGTTCCTTATGAGAGAGAACACTTTTTTAGCACGATTGATGGGACCCCATAGAATGGTCATGATGGATTATTATCATGCAAAGTTATAGATGCTTATTTCATAGTGCAATTACCTTATCACTTGTCTATAACGGCAGACTTGGGGTTGTGACTGCTCCACAAAGCATTTATTAGATTAGTTGATGTTGAGACGGTGGATGCAAATATGGTTGGTGATATAAACTCAATTGTTGTCACAACATTGGCTATTGATATAGGATTGGCTATCAATGTTGAATTGTTAGGTGATAAAGAATAAATTACTGAGGAATCTATAGATGATTTTGAATCAACTTGTGATGATTTTGCAATATGACAAGGCTATTGATCCTTAAAGTGTACTTTTTGAGTGAATCAACAATCAATGAGTTTGGTGCCTTTAAGTTGGTTATCAATGAAGAAATTGATTATTTATTAGAAGATAGTGATGATGAGCAATCCCTAATGGACTTTTGTAGATCATGGATGGAAAAACACAAGCAATCAACAACTTCTTATTGGCTACTGAAATTATTACTCCTTATCAAATATTGATGATGTCAAGTAATCTATTATGAGTTTGATCTTCTTGCATTGAGTTGCATAACCAAACATGCAGCCACTAACTTACAAGAAATTTGTTTCGAGCTTAAAAGAGTTGTCAATTGGTTCACTTCTAGGTGAACTTCACCAATTTTTAATTTCCTAGAAAGCTTGTCTTGTGGTCAAGAATTGATCAAATTGAGATTTAGTTAGCTGATATATGAAGGAAATAATAAGACACTATCAAAGACAAATGTGGGCCTTAGTCAACTAAGCATACCTTGATTTTGATACTATATTCCAATTTCAATCAGATTTACCCTTTCAAAAAGTAGGAGATTTTTATTCTGATTCCAATTGTTTGAGTTATAGGTTGTAGAATTTAGTCTATTAAGAAGCTTGCTTGATACCAGGTTGCTGATAAAATGTGATTGAAGTTAGAAAATTTATGATTGAAGTTGGAAGGCCCAATGCATTGCCTTATCTACTTTAACAACCGTCACCAATTTCTAATGTCCTTGAAAGCTTATCTTGTTTACTTTTAATATATCAAGAATTGCTCAAACTGAGATTTAGATAGCTTGAGATATGAAGAAAATAATAAGATACTATCATAGACAAATGTGGGTGTTAGTTAACTAAGCATGACTTGATTTTGACACTAAAATTCCAATTTGAATTTATTTTGATTCCAAATGTTTGAGTTATAGGCTGTAGAATTGTGTCTAATAAGAAGTTCGATACTAGGTTGTTGACAAAATGTGATTGAAGTTAGAAAATTTACGATAATCCAATCGTCCATAAAAGTATATGATTTCTGGTTTGTTGGAAGGTGCAATGCAATAAAATTAGAAGAAAACAATTTCAATCAATTAAGTTATACTCGAGAGAAGATGACCATATCATAACTTAGTTAGGAAAACATATCCTCCCTTTGAGTCATGTCTTCAACCCGGTTTTAATTGGGATTGACATCCGATTTCTACCTTATTTCAATCTAGAATTGATAGGCCATCTAAAAAATCATCAAGAATTCTTCCATGACCATACTCTTTGGGTTACTTTTCTGAAGGATGCCTAGAGGCTTACAGTTTGTCTAATTCCAAATGAACCTAACATTTCCTCTAGAGCGTGAACGTTAGTATCCTCTAGTAGGCGTGGACCTACAATATAAAAAAAAACTAGTGATTCACGCGGAACACAATGTCAATTAAAATATTCCTTTTGAGTGAGAACAAAAGGTAAAAAACTCAAGTGCACATACATAGAGGGTCTTGTTTTTATTTTGACAAAGGAAAGTATGATAACACTATGGTTTATTTACCATTACATTAACATTTATTTAACAAATAAGAGGAAGAAAAAAATGAAGCTTCTTTGAACGCATATTTTAAAGCAAAGATCCATTTTCCATTTGGAATATCAGACAAAGTGATAATTTCCCAAACTATTTACCTTGCATTTATTTCAAAACAAGTGAATATTTTTTCCACCATTTTAGTGCCTAATTATAGTAGTGTTTAAGTAGGGACCAGCCATCTACTATATATGTGGATTCAGTCATGTCCTCTAGTTTCTTATTGATTTCTCAAATTTCAGGTGGGGTGGCAGTCCCACCACCGCTCAATGTAGGTACAACATTGATAAATAATACTGATACTTCAGATAGATCCTATTAGCACTCATAGCGTCGGTGCCCTTGCTTCTGCTGTTGGGGAGTTTGATTCTTGGGGTGGGGGTGGGGGTGGGGGGTGCATGCGTGTGTTAGGCTTTGCTATCCCTTTACTTAAAAAGAAGAAAGAAGCTTATTAAGGAAGCAAAAAAAAAAAATCCAACGCATGTCCTAATGTAGAGACACTCAGACACAATAACTTGGCCATAACTAGGGCTGTCAGATGAGCCGAATGAACCGAACAACCCTAGTTGTTTGGCTCATTTTCTGAATGAAAGGAGCTAAGCTTACTGTTTGCTGAAAAACAGGCCCTTTGTTTAACGAGCTGTTATATTAAGCTCATATGACTTAACAAATCAAACATAAACGAACCAGGAATGAGGCTAATCGAGCCGAGATACGAGCGGCTCGGTTCGTACCAGCCTGGGCTATCTTTACATCAAAATCCCAGAAGGGGTACGTTTTGGTAAATTAGATAACGAACTAGAGCATTTTGAGAAGGATTACTTGTAAATAAATGCGAGTAAAAAGAAAAATAGAAAAAAGGAAAGACGATGCGGACACCGTCCGGCATCAAATACGGAAGCAACGATTCTGCTCCTCCACTCCCCTCTCTCTCTCTCTCTCTCTCTCTCTCTCTCTCTCTCTCTCTCTCGCTCGCTCGCTAAGATCTGTCTGTCAATCATGAGAGACTCTTCGAGGCGTCAACGCCAATCGGAGCCCTACCTCTGAATTCCCGCCATTCAAGCGGGAAGACGCGAAGCAGAAGGGGAGCAGATTTCGGATCGAGGGGTCGATCTATCGATCGCGGACGGGAGACACACAGACAGACAGACGAGCAGGTGCGAGGAGGAAAGGATCGAGCCAATTTCCGTTCTTTTCGGTTTTTGTTTTTCTCGGGAAATGCAGATCTCGTGATCCACGTCGTCTAGGGGTAGGTACTGCAGTTCTGTGAATGCATCTTTGAGAGAGGAAAATATTAATGGGGTTTTGGCGAATTGGGGTGGATTTTGTGATTTTGTTTGCATTTTCATATTCTTTTAAGGTACTGTTTGGTTTGCCTTCCTTGCTCTTATTTTCTTTTGGAATTTTGGGCGACTTTTGCAGATTAGGGACCGGACGAATTGCTAATGAACTCTGACGTTTTGAGGGCTCAGGTAGTTTGATTTTGGTCTGTTCTTCTTGTTTTTTCGTCGAGTTTTTGTTTTCCCCCCTCGGCTTCTTTGGGGATCCGGTAGAAAAAGCAAGAGGAGGAGGTTTTGATCATCAATTGCGGTTCTGAATCGTGTGCATCTTGTATGAAGCCAGTTGATCTTCTGTAAGAGATTCGGTGAGACGTGAGCAAAAAGGGAAGGGTGCTGAATTCTTCTTTGGAAATCTTGTTTAGCACATATATGCGCATCCGCTGAATGTGATGCGAAGGAGTTCGATTTTATGGACTGGAAAGGGTGCTGGAGATGTTAACGTACTGATAATGCTACGGAATATATATCGTATTGTCAAAAAATTCTTATACTTATTCAGAATGAGGAAATTAGCTTTCTTGTCATGTTTAATCTAACTTTTTGATGCAAAGGGCGTCAAGGTGGTTCCTCTCCGCTAAGCTAAATTTGGACGCATTGTGTTGGAATAAAGTTGGGAAAGCCCTTTCCTCGTGGTTCATTGCATCCAGAATCCCGTACGCATAGAATATCTCATTCTCCATAGGCGTGTTAAGATCCCAGAAATATTTTTGCCTATCTACTTTGGATGACTGGATTTGAAGATCAGATGTGCTCCTAGATTAGTTTTCAGATAGCTAAAATGGTAGGCTAGATGGAATGGATTGGTACTTCCTCCCAAAGGAATTTCAAATACCTTTGGCTGATGTATTTTGGCCAAGGGCAGAAGGAGAAGAGATTTGTTCAGGGCCTCCTATCTTCATGAAGTTTACAATTCAAAGGGTATTTGTTCTATTTCAAATGGTAAAAATTATCCATTCCTTGAGTTGTTTGAAATATCATGACTTCCAATCAGCCATTATTATTCCCAAGCTCCAGTATTGACGGGTCTCTTGATGGGCCTCTTTCACCGAGACGTGGTTCCATGAGCTGCCTCTGCCAGTTTGCTTCTAACTCATCCTCACACTTTGAATCTTCAGCTTCTGATTTTGAAGATACGTGCAGCCATTTTGCTGATTCAGTTCTGCCCGCATCAAGGTTCCATTCAGCAGATTCTCAGTACTTTGAGGGTGCTGTTTTTGAGTCTGCTTCCCAGGAAGGGATGATGGAACCAAACGTTTTGTCGAATATGACTAACAAAAGTTCCCTCGAGATATCTGGGCCAGCACATTTCATATCACATGAGAAGAAAGCTTCTGTTTTAGGTATTGAGAAGACAAGGTCCCAGAGGATCCGCCACAAAAGTTTTGAAGCTAGTGAATTTCTTTGTTCAGAGGAAAACTCTCGCGTGATTTATATCAATGATCCAAGGAGGACCAATGACAAGTACGAGTTTACTGGGAATGAGATACGGACCAGCAAATACACTGTGATCACATTCCTTCCAAAAAACTTGTTTATTCAGTTCCATAGATTGGCATATTTGTATTTTTTAGCAATTGCTGCTTTGAACCAGCTTCCACCTCTTGCTGTATTTGGAAGGACTGTGTCTCTCTTTCCCCTTCTTTTTGTTTTGATTGTAACAGCTATCAAAGATGGGTATGAAGATTGGAGAAGGCACCGCTCAGACAGAAAAGAGAATAACAGAATGGCTGAAGTTCTTCAGGGTGGTTCATTCCATTTGAAAAAATGGAAAAAGATTCGGGCTGGTGAGATTTTGAAGATTTATGAGAATGAGACTATACCATGTGACATGGTCCTCCTGAGAACAAGTGATCCAAGTGGCATAGCCTATGTTCAGACGATGAACCTTGATGGGGAATCAAACCTAAAGACCAGATATGCCCGGCAAGAAACTACAATGATGAATTTTGAATCAGATACAGTGTTTGGACTCATTAAATGCGAACAACCAAATAGAAATATTTATGAATTCACTGCTACCATGGAACTTGGTAGCCAGAAAATTCCTCTTGGACAGTCAAACATTGTTCTGCGAGGCTGCCAGCTCAAGAACACAGAATGGGTTGTTGGCGTGGTTGTGTATGCTGGTCAAGAAACCAAAGCAATGATGAACAGTGCGATTTCTCCCTCAAAAAGAAGCAAACTAGAAAGTTACATGAATAGGGAGACGTTATGGTTGTCAGTGTTCCTTCTCATTATGTGTTCTGTTGTGGCTGTTGGGATGGGTCTGTGGTTGGAAAAACATAAGAATCAGCTGGATACGATGCCTTATTACAGGAAAAGATATTTCACTAATGGGGCTGATGATGGCAAAACTAACAACTATTATGGCCTTCCATTGGAAATATTCTTTTCTTTTCTAAGTTCTGTTATTGTTCTCCAAATTATGATACCGATATCTCTTTACATATCTATGGAGCTGGTGCGTCTTGGGCAATCATATTTTATGATTGGGGACACAAGAATGTATGACAAAAATTCAGATTCTAGGTTCCAGTGCAGATCCTTGAATATCAATGAGGATTTGGGTCAGGTACGGTATATCTTCTCTGACAAGACTGGAACTTTAACTGAGAACAAGATGGAGTTCTACAAAGCTAGCATATATGGGAAGAACTATGGGAATGCTACCTATTTGATTGATCGTTCAATTGATCCATCTGCAGTGAATTCGGACAAGATAGCTATTACAGGTACTCTTGACCATCTTCACTCATTAGAATTGCTTAAAGTTTTCTGCATTTTTGTACCAGATAGAAGTTTAAAATGAAGGTGAATATCCTTTTGATATTGTATATCTCATACTTCAAATCATGCTTCATTGAGGACTTCAGTTCTGGTTCATTTTCCTCATGTAACTTGACATGTTTCCTGGTAACATACTTTAACCATAACCAAGCACTTCCCGATGTTGGGTAAAAACTGCAAAACAAGCACTTACCAGGGTAGTCAACCATCAGTGTACAATTCATGCTTAACTAGCGAGTTTTAATGGGATTAATGCTTTAAAGGTCCTATCCCACGGTAAACATTTTGCATTAACATGTTAGGGAAAGCCCTCTCCTTGGTTGAGTTATTGCAAATTGATAACGAGTTTTGTTAACAATGGTTGTTTGGGTTCTCTATTGATTGAGTCTTGCTTGTTTTTGAAAAAGTACTTGTTTTCTTCTGAGCTAGAATGTCTATGCCATACCACATAAACTGTGAAGAAATCACTGAGGAACAAAGCACACTGAGTTAAAAAATTACAAGGATTTTGCCAAGAAATAAACCACCAAGAGTTGACAATAAGTACACCAATTCTCAAACAATGGACTATTTGATTCGAGAACAGAATTAAAAATCCTCCTGAAAGGTGTTCAACCATATTGTATATATAGATATGGATATACAGATAGATAGATAGATAGATATATTGAGAGAGAGGGTTGAATTTGTTATGCTAGTCACATGGACATGTCGAAGTGCTGATGGGAAATTATGTATAACTTTTAATCTAACCTAAGATTAAGTTTCTATTCTGCTGGTCTTACGTGCGGTGTGATTGAGAATTTGAGATGGTTACAAGCCTTGACAGCTCAATATGCTATGGCTTATTGCGTATTCTGCCCCGACATTTGACATGGGAAGATAGGCAACAGCGATGATTTCTTTCTACTGCTAAAACCTTTCTTGATGAAAAATAATTAAAATTGTTTCTGAAGCACATGAGTTCTAGTCATCTTACTGTACCTTTCTAGGTGGCATTGATCCTATTTATTTAAAGTATGGTATGTTCATTTTTCTTCTCTTTCTAAATGAAATGTGGTATGCATCTTGTATATCTTCTCGACAATATGATAAGTACTGCTCTTTCTTTTTCCATACCGCCAAAGGTTAGGTTGTCATAAATGCTCTATGAACCAGTACGAGGGAGGATTGCATCAATTTTCAGCTAAAAAAAATACAAAATAAAACCAGCAAACCTGGCAGCCGAGCATTTAAGCATAGTGAACTCCTCTCTAGGCCCTTTTGCTTTCTGACTGGAACTAAAAAGGGAAAAGGACTGCAGAATGGTTGAAATGCTGGGTTACAGATTTCACTTTACTGATTTAAAATTTGAACTTCTGCGCGAAGTCCACATTTTTCAACTTCCATGTCTACCTCAGTTTTTTTCTGAACAGGAAATATCATGACAACCTGATAGAAATTCTCCATATCATCATCGTGTTTTCTTAGTACACCAGATGCATAATTTTTTCATAGCTGACCAATGGCTACACTTGCTTCAATTTGGAAGCTGCCAATGGTTACCAGATGCGATTATAAGTTTTATATCTTGAGGACAGATGTAAATCTTAATGGCATGCTATCAAAATTGAATGAGAAGAATGAGGTGCTTCATATTTGGTGTAGAAGAACCTGCAATGTACTGTCAAATAGTCTTTGAAGAAACAAAAAGAAAAGAGTATAATCTTGAAAAATAACCGTGATCATTGTAAATGATTTTAGAAAAGCAACAACAAAAGTAGATCTCATGTATCTAGATGCATGTTTCCTTTGCAACTTTCTGCATCAACCATGGACAAGTCTCATGCTGTGTATATTCAAGATCAATTTTGAAGCATAGCTTCTCCCTTATCCTCAAAGTTCTAGAACTAAAATCAACATCAGCCTGTGCTTGACGCTTGGGGTCTCTTGGTATATTCGTTGAAAACCAAAGGAGGACAATAATATTTTACCGTTTCCTTCTAATATTGCCCAGATTGTTTTGCAGCTTCTTCTATGGCTAAATTTCCTCGAGCTTCTGATGTATTCGGTCCTGAAGTTCTACCTGGTTATCTCTCTTGATGCCCAAACCATCTAAATACTTACCTTGTTTTAATCCTTCATTGATTGATACCATACAGACTTTTTTCTCTACAGTCTAATTACTGGTCTAATGTCTCCTTTACCTCCTTGTTTTCCTTTCTGCCTGCATATATTTTCTATGTTTTTGCCGATTGATTGCTGAACACTTTGAAACCATGTGAAGTTGCGGTTCTTAGTGCTACTTCATAACATTCATGTGACATCCTTCGATGTGGCCCTTCCAGCAGTCTGCTCTATGCGCTGCCCATCTGACGTGCCACCCAATCCCAGAGTGTGATTGCAAATCCTATCTGGCCTCAGTAGCTTTTCAGCAGAAAAGGAATCTCATTAAAGACAATACATTTTATACATTATGACGAAGTAGAGCCCTCAAACAATTCAGTTCTACCTTCTCAAGATCCAATTTCAAGCATAAAAAATACAAGAACTGTTATCTTAATTTAGAAACTAATAGTATTAAGGTACAGCCTTCTCCAGACACGTCTTACATACTCAAGTCCACCCATGTCTATCTCGTACAATCACTCATAAGTCATTTCCTGTATTCTACTACCCTCACGCACCACAAGTAGTCCTTTAATGCCTGTCTCAAACATAGCTGCAGTGACAAGCACTGCAGGGTGAGTGCGCCATGCCCATAAGACAGATGGATAGGACCTTCCCATGTAGGGTCACTATGGAGCATGCAAATTTTAAACATATTGCATAGCAATCATCAACAATTATTTAAGCAAATTCAAGTAATACGCAGTTTTACAAGCATTTAAGAGAATCTGCATCACATTCAAAAATATCTTCCTTAGTTTTGATTTTAAGACTCAAAATCTAGTATCAAAGTTATTAAGTGGATACTAGCATCATTTTCCTTGACTTCTCTGTTGGTTAAGTGGGTGTTATCTATGGACCAAGATGTTTTTTTCCTCAACTAGTATCTAGGTTAGTTATAGGTAAGTTCATTTGGCAGTACATTGTGATTCTTTGCTACTCCTATGAATGTACGGTGGTCATTTTCATGTCACTGTGGCTCATGCGTTATTTAGCTGCTGCATACCTTCTTATGTGCTTCTAGACGCTCAAATTTGTGAGTTGAAGTGTTTTCAGTGAAAAAAGTCTTGTACTGAAAGGATGGTATCTTTTACTTTAGTAAAGTGGTCAATATGAACTTCATTTTTCAAGGGCATAATGTCTCTGAAACTTGTCGTGATGTTTATCTGTTGATTTGCTATATTCTTTGGCGCAGAAGCCAATGAAAGGCATAGATGGAAGACTAAGTTGGAAGTCAAGGTTGATGCTGAACTTGTCTCACTGTTAAAGAAAGATTTAGTTGGAGAGGAACGGAGAGTTGCTCATGAGTACTTTCTTACTCTAGCTGCTTGCAACACAGTGATTCCAATCATAACACAGATTGAAGCTTCCACAACTTGTGCTACCACTGTAGATGAAATAATTGATTATCAGGGCGAGTCTCCCGACGAGCAAGCTTTAGTTTTTGCAGCTTCTGCTTATGGTTACACCCTTATTGAACGCACATCTGGACACCTAGTGATTGATGTTCACGGTGAACAGCTAAGGTTGATCTGTTCCTGAATCAACGTTTTATGACTTGTTACTGTTATTACTGTTTTTATCTCTGCCTTTTGCTCATTTTCTTTTCTTTCTTTTCTTAGGTTGGACGTGTTGGGCTTGCATGAGTTTGATAGTGTACGCAAAAGAATGTCTGTAATTGTCAGATTTCCTGATAATTCTGTGAAGGTTCTGGTGAAAGGTGCTGATAATTCCATTTACAGCATTCTAGCAAAAGCTCATAATAAGATTGGTTCCAAACAAGCTCCTTCCAGTGACTTCGGAAATGTGACACAGAATCACTTGAATGAGTATTCTTCACAGGGTCTGCGCACACTTGTAGTTGCAGCGAAGGATATCACTGAGAAAGAACTTGAAGAATGGCAGCAGAGTTATGCAGAGGCAAGTACTTCGTTGAGTGATAGAGCAGCAAAGCTCCGTCAGACGGCAGGGTTCATTGAGAATAATTTAGATCTTCTTGGGGCAACCGGAATCGAAGACAAATTGCAGGAGGATGTCCCTGAAACTATAGAGTCCCTCCGGAAAGCAGGGATCAGGGTCTGGGTTCTCACAGGTGATAAGCAAGAGACTGCAATTTCTATTGGCCTTTCATGCAAGCTTTTGACATATGATATGCAGCAGATCATAATTAATGGAAACTCAGAGGAAGAATGTAAAAGCCTTTTAGCAGATGCAAAAACCAAGTACCAAATCAAAACTCCAGAGCAGTTTAAAGATTTCAACAGAAACAGAAGTATCGACATTGATTACCCTGACATTAGTGATGACATACCGGTTTCTAGCATGAGCTTTCATGAAAATGGATCACAGGCTTCTAAACTGAATAAGCCAATGGCAGATCCTCAGCAGTCTGTTAGAAAAGCAGCAGGCGTGAAAAAGTCACCATTGGCGCTGATAATTGATGGTACTAGCCTTGTTCACATTTTGGCAAAGGACCTGGAAAATGAGGTTAAAGCCTTTCTCTTTTCAATAATTATTTGCAGTTTTGCACTAAGTAAATAGACTATTATTTTGGAAAATATTGTCTTTTATTGATGGTAACCATGTGGTTCCACTATGTAATGCTGGCACTCAACCCGCTGTCTTGTCGATACTCCAGTGTGCTGGCACATACTTTTCTAGGAAGTACCAATATCAAACCATTTCAGGGGAAGTGCTCAGAGGCTTATGTGAACTATACCTCACATTGATAATCTTTTTAATTACATTGTCTGTTCCATTCTCACTGATTTCTTGGTGATAGATTTCTTGGGAGAGATTTTCAAGAGCTTATACTTACTTTGAAAGCAGGTAGCATGACCTTTTTAAATGCAAAAGAGAAATGAAAAATGTAAGAAGTTATGAAAGCATATTTTAAATAGTGAGAAAGGTTTGCAGAATCATAGCTATATGAAAGGGAAAAAGATCTAAAATGAAAAATATTGAAAGAATTAACATTTTCCCCAAAAAGCAATGACAATATGATAAGATTTTCACGTGTCTTGCCATAGGGGAATCACGCATATCAAATGAATGATTGAAGAAAGAATTGCACTTGTCTACTATATTTGCGGTTTCAGTATGACTTTTAGCTTGCAGTTGAGCAAACCATAGCGCTTTGAGTCGTTATGAAAGGGGGCATGTTTGATCAGTTGGATGGGGTCCTTCGCGCGAGTAACCTAAGCTGGCTGAGAGATTCGCCATGGTGACAATTTGAAAACCTTGGGGCTTGCTCTTTTTAATCAAATAACTGCAAGCATTTCAAAAACTCTCTGGAGTGAGGGCTATGGCTTGAATTTTATGTTTTAGGTTGAAAGTTGAATAGTTGGAATAGTATGCATCTTCTGTGCTTTTTGTTCAGGCTGAGCTTGAGTTATATTATATACTTATATCCTAAAAATTTCTATCATCTGCAGCTTTTCGACATAGCAGTTTCCTGTGAAGTAGTGGTCTGCTGTCGTGTTGCTCCTCTACAAAAAGCTGGGGTTGTTGATCTAATTAAGAGCAGGACCAATGACTTGACACTGGCTATTGGTGATGGTATGTTGCTCCTGTGATGTCTATGCACGGCACAGATCATTTTGATATTTGCTGCCTGATTTTGTTGCTTTACTTGGGTGGTTTTGCACTGGCTGATGTTTTATTCTTATGGATTGGCAGCTGCAATGTCTCAGTGTTGTGTTTTTATAGTAATCTGCTTCATAGGCCATCATAATTTGCTGTATCTACTTCACTTAGTAGGAATCTACAAGGATTTCAGATGGTGCACCAGATATATAATTGCACAAGGCTACTTGTTCACTTAGCGTGCTGGATCTCCATTTCAGTGAAGATTTTGCATCACCTTGTAGGTCTTGCAATATCTTGTTGTTTAGCTGGTTCCCCTATGCGTCTATGTGGAATCATCAACTTAGACTTGTGCTTATTACATTAAAAGGACAAGGAATGTGATCTTTTCGAACAAATTATATTAATGAAGAATGAGGTGGACAGTGGCAGAGTGATGGAATATGTCCCATTCTCCTGCCATCAAGCATGTTCCTTATCTTTGGTTTATGATATATTACAATCTACCCTTGCTTTCTAGTTGAGGATTAGAAAGTTCCCCTTCTTTTTGGCAACTAATGGATTCTGTTTGCAGGGGCAAATGATGTCTCAATGATCCAAATGGCAGATGTTGGAGTCGGGATATGTGGCCAGGAAGGACGCCAAGCAGTTATGGCATCAGATTTTGCAATGGGGCAGTTCAAATTTTTGAAAAGGTTACTGCTTGTCCATGGGCACTGGAACTACCAACGTGTGGGCTATTTGGTTTTATACAACTTCTACAGAAATGCTGTGTTTGTCTTGATGCTTTTCTGGTAAGTGGAATCAAACCTTATTGTGTGGTGTTTATCACTTTATTGTGCATAGTGTGAATCTTTTTCATAGTGTGCATGCCTACCAAAAGTGTTCCTGTTTCATTGATTTCGAAATTTTAGTGTTTTCAGCAAATCAGTTGGTAATGCCAATGTCTGTTCTCCATGTAGTCCACAGTAAAATTATGTCGTGAATCTGTGAGATGCACTACTTTTATGCTGGTTGGTTATTTAGAAAGATGGTGTGTTAGATGCTGTGAATTTCTTCAGAAAATTCCTTCCTTGACAACCCTGGAAAGGGCAAAAAGAGATATGGCTGCACCTATGAATTTATTTTGACAAACCCAATGAATTTCTCTTCTATAAGGTTTAGCTCTTTGCCCCTTATAACTTCTTCCAATATTCCGTGAGATTGAAAGCATGGAAGATGTGAGTATGCAATCTTGGCTCATGTATGTGTGTGTCAAATGCATTCTTCAAACCTGATTTTGGTTGAGATTATCTGAATATGTAGCTTCATGATTTTGTCCACATTATAAGGACTGGTTGCAATCTGGCTGTGACTTAACCAAGCTAAAGTTCTATGATCTGGTCTGATTCTGCAGGATATTGAAAATGTACTATGTCCGGGCTGTTGCTGGTGGTCTCACGAAGTCACAATCAAAATGGTCAAGGATTGCTTCAAAAAATTTTAAATTAAGCAGATTATTGAGCTCTGACTTGACACACTTACTTTGGGTCCTCTTGCACTAAAGTTACTATAAGAATCAAATTGATATAAATTTATCTAGTGAATGACTACCTTTTTCCCAGTATGGAATCATAAAACTATCTGTGGTCATGGTATAGGGAGCATCAACAACAACAACTAAGCCTTTTCCCATATTAGATGGGGTGGGCTACATGGATTCTTTATTTCCGCAAAGCTCTATCATGCTCATAATTTGTAAAATCCATAATAGATAAGTCCGACAATGAGGAGGGTTACGTTAGGCTTCCGACAGCCAGCATAAAACTTTATCTGACTTATCTACTATAGGGAGCATATTGAAATATATTATCTGAGGCCAAGTAGTTTCAATTGTACTAAGGGACAAGGTGGACACCATCCCATGTGTTAAAATTTTCAGTATTAGAATAAAAGAGACCACTGTTTCTTAGCTGCATCCACAACATTATTGTGTTGCCATGACTACTTAGATTGGAGCGCAAATCAGAATTTTTCCTTCTCCCTCATGCTTTCTAAGTTCAACATGATATTATCCGCAGGTTTTGTTTGCCAAAAAAGAAATGCATGGTTCTATGTGCTTGTAACTCAAAATATCGGTTAGTTTATTTAATATATTAATTTATAGTTTCTGTTTTTAGGTACATACTGTACACAGGATTTTCTACCACGTCTGCATTGACAGATTGGAGCAGTGTGTTCTACTCTGTTATCTACACCTCTGTGCCCACGATTGTAGTCGGCATTTTTGACAAAGACTTGAGCCACAAGACACTGCTTCAATATCCAAAACTTTACAGAGCTGGACATAGACAAGAGAGCTATAATTCACGTCTTTTCTGGATCACAATGATTGACACGCTTTGGCAAAGTCTCGTTCTCTTCTATGTTCCGTTTTTAACTTACAAGAATGGGCTGATCGACATTTGGAGTATCGGAAGTCTGTGGACGATTGCAGTTGTTGTTCTTGTGAACGTTCACTTGGCTATGGACATACACCGCTGGGTATTGTTTACCCATCTTGCCACATGGGGTTCCATAATCATCACATATGTTTGTCTGGTGGTGCTGGACTCAATTCCTAGCTTTCCTAATTACTGGTTGGTGTTTCAGCGTTCATTAATACAAAATTTAGTCAGAAGTCAGTTCAACCTTATTTGTAGTACAAGGACATGATTTCCTAGCTAGATCTCATTATTAAGTGCTCTGCCTAAATATCTGGTCATCTTGACAGGACGATTTATCACCTTGCTAAGTCACCAACCTACTGGTTAACCATTCTACTTGCAACAATTTTGGCTATTCTCCCACGGTTTCTTCTCAAAATCATGCAGCAGACATTTGGGCCGTCTGATATCCAGATAGCTCGAGAAGCTGAAAAATTTAGAAAGCTGCCTTACCATTTGGTGGCCAAAGGCAATCAAGATTCTTCATAATGCAAATCTATGAAGAAATCGCATGGAGGTTTGATCTCTTGAAATGCTTTCCGTCAATTCGGTGGTCAGATGGCTCCTTTTGGGTCGAGTTGTGGATAAGTTAACAGTAAGTACTACTTCCATTTTTATTGATAAGTTGGCAGTTCGATCTATGATTCTCATTTGTGAAAGTTCCCAAAGATTGAAATTCTTGATTTTGCCATGTAAAAACATCAAATCACACTATGCCATCAAACAAGGTTTTCTCCATTTTAAAAGAGTTAAAGTTGATCTGGAATTCAAATATAATCCCTCAATGTAAAACTATATAGAAATATTTGGCTGGTAGAACATTATTCAGGTCAGGCTGTTCTATTTGTGATTGTGAGAACAAGTAAGATCATTTGTCAAAATCAATTCCAAGTCTTGTATCCTCTATAATTAAAACCTTTTATCCAAGTCTCTACTTTGACTATTCTTTTGCTGTACATGGCACGTTGCTACGTGCTTTACCTTATAACCGCTTGTACATTCTTAGTATCAAGTGCATACAAGTCCATGGGTTTAGGCATATTATAATTCAGAAAGGCTGCACTTTCAACATGGTCACATTTTGATCTTGGAAAGTAGCTTCCCTGTGATATAGAATTTGTCGGCAAACTGATTTAGTCCTATCTTCCTTCAAGTCTTTGTATGGAGCAATAGTATCATGGGCAACTTTTGTAATTGTTTTATTTGTATGTCAATAATATCTGATGACCTCTCATCTCAGCTTTCTGAAGTTTCTGAAATAATGGAATAGCTTTCTGTGTGTGTGTGTGTGTGTGTGTGAGAGAGAGAGAGAGAGAGAGAGAGAGAGAGAGAGAGAGAGAGAGAGAGAGAGAGAGAGAGAGAGAGAGACGTGTGTGTCTGCATACGCACCATATTCTTCACTTCTCGTGATGAAAAGTGAGGTACTGATTTGCCCAACACGAATAATCATTTGCTGCTCTACTACAATTTCACTTAAATTCGCTGGTCGTAGTTTGGGGGAAGGAAACCATGTCAGGAACTGGCTTCTTCAATATTTGTTTACTCTTTTACCCGTAAATGCAAAGTAAGAATTGGGTACGACAATAACATCTTCCTATTTGCCAAAAATGTCACTTAGCCAGTAGTAGGGGATGCAAGGATCGACTGTGTGTGTGCAGGCACAATTAGGTTGGCCTCTCAACTAAGCTAGTAAACCTCTTCATTATATGTCATTTTGTACTACCATAATTTCATCACACTTTCTAATTCTTGTAGGTGGACATACAGAACTCCAGATGAAAATTTCATCAGGAATGTCTTTCAGGAAGGCAGGCAGACAAGAAGGGGCTGTGACCATCGAAACAGTGTTATTGGTGCAGGGTCTCCGGTCCTCTGGTCGAAGTGTGTACCTTGTATGATAGAATGATAATGAGTGGTCAATTGGCGAAAAGTTAAAATGGTGGAGGCACCAAGTCTTTTGCGTTTTTGTGGTTCTCTACTCATACTTCACTTGTACTTCTTACACACCAAAGGAATATATGTAGAAAAAGCTGTTCTGTTTCAACTGCTATGGCTGTCACAGTTTTCTTTGTTTTCCTACATCTCGAAGATCTAAGTCTTGCAATTCGAAAGGACATCTTAGAGGGGCACGTCAAATTTGCTTGTTTGAGAAAAAGGATGAGAGCTCGGGTACGTACGATCATGTCATTGAAAACCAGGGATGTAAAAGGAAACTGAGAAAAGATGATGGGCATGCCTTCAGCGTTTTCCCGAATTCCTTCCTCGAGAACTCGAGTTGCCTAGGAATAACGAAGGAAAGATTGTGGAAGACTAGGATCTTACTTTCAAACGAGCCTGCGAACCAAAATCAACAGTTCTCCAGAAGTGAACGGATTAGCTACGCCGATTCATAGACGTCTTTGTGCTCGATTTTGTGTCATATTGGCAACTTTGATGATTTGTCTCGTTTAAAGGGGAATCGTTTAAAATGTTAAGAACCTCATTGGAGTTCAATGACACCTCGGAAGATGTCCAAACTATCTTCGGGTCACTTAAGTTTTATCTTCTCGTCGCTTCTACTTGCGCTAATGGTTGACTACTTGATAGTCAAAATACTGTAGAGCCCTGCTGGCCTTGGCTAATTTATAATAATCTTGAAGACGGTATAATATATATATATAGAGAGAGAGAGAGAGATTGAATCCTGTTCATGTCCATCATTGATGCTGCTCAATCATGCCCGGCCATTATGGGATATAAGCATAAATGCGCCTACTACACGTTACATTTCAAATTGCACATGTTTTTCATTTAAACATAATACACCTTAAGTGTGTTTCAGTATCGATCACGAAGAGTAATGCGGTTTAATCATCTTATCTTGAGGATAAAGACACACCCACGTGGTTGCTCCTCAAATAGTGGCGCGTTGAAGGTGTGTTTGTCCTTTAAATAAAACATACCTTCCCTCCATGAAATGTTTGTTGTGACCAACTCTTTAGAATTCTATTATTATCCATTTTTTATGAGATTTATCATCAGATCAAGATAGAGATTAGAAATAATAAAGAAATAAGTTCAAAAGAGATTCATATAGATTAAAAAAGCTATTCATGGAATCTTTTAAAAAAGAATAGTTGAAGAGGGACCGTCAAAGAGAGGGAGATCGAGAAAGGTCATTGGGGAGAAAAGAGAAGTCGATGACATAGAGACAGATCATCGAGAGGAGAAGAAGCCGGTGAGAGGAGAGAAGGGAGAATATGCAGCAGGAGTATTTTGAGAGTTTTTGTAAAAAAGTGTGTATAATAAATTTACATACCCATTTTACTAAACTTGCACTCCTTTTCATAAAACATCTCAAACTATCCCTACTGTGTCACGCTTAAATGGTAGATGTGCATTGGGCACGTCTATGATTCATGACGTGAATGAATGCATATTTCTTTTTAGAAAATAGTGTGGAGGAAGAAAGAGAAACATGAACAAGAATAATTTTTGAAAAATTGATGAAAGGGGTGTTGTATGTTTAGTAAAAAAATGTGAATGAATAGTAACACCCAATGTATATGTGTATGTTTTGTGATGTCTCCCTCAATTATTCTATTTCTTTAAATAAGTATTTAAAATTATCTTGCTCAAACGTGGAATGTATGTCAGTGGTAGTTGTGGGCCTCCATATATAAGTAACATATTGACATGTGCTAAGACACTTTATCTTTGTTTACTGTTAGTTGATCTATACCTCAAACAAAGAAATACATGAGTTAAGTGGTGAACTTTATTTATTTTGTTATTGGTGTAAAACATATCCGTTGTTGTCTCATAGCATGTATTTGTTGTTCCATCATCTATATTCTTCGCAAGTCCTTTTCCCTCAAAGGTTTCCAAAAGAATACCTCTTGGTAATATGGCATAGATCTTCAAATGGGATCATATAAAGGTTCGTGTTGAGAAAATATTAGATGAAATCGACTTGTCAGTTCACCTTAAGCGAAAGAAAGGTTGAAAAATATTGACTCCAGTGTTCTCTGTTAGAATTTGCTCATGTTCTCCTCTCTCCAATTTGGTCTACTTTAGACCAATAATGAGATTCAAACTCATGGGAGTAACTAAACCCTCTCATAGGAAATAACCACTTTGGGAATTTGAATCCTAAAGGAGCAACCATTCCCTCTTATAGGAGTAACTATTCCATCTTATGGGAGTAACCATTCATCATATACTAACTCTTTTTTCCTTTAACCAAAATCATGAACTGAAAATATAACTGCTTTCTCTAACTCTTTACTTGATAGATTAAGATAACCAAAGTTTTGAAGTTTTCATTTCAAGTAAAAGAAGTTGGTTACCGCCTCGTTAATCTTAGCACAAGCTATTGCATTAGCATGTACAGTTGATGAACATAGATGTACTCATTTCTGGTTTCAGTTTCTCTAAAAGCAGATACAATTGATAGAGCATCAATGTACTCATTTCTTGTTTCAGTTTCTCAAAAAAAAAATCTCTTGGAACCATGCTATACACCTCTAAATGAATAAACACTGAGAAATTTCCACTTTTCAGTGTTCTATAAGAGCTCCGATTTTAGATAAATTTTGCAATTTCCTGCAAGCGTTGAACATTTGTATTTACCAAGAAGAAGATCAGTTAATATCATTTTGCCATCACAAAGCATTCATGTCCCTGTCAATTCACAAATGGCTCCTTTTACCAACCCTTATTGTGACTGCCCAACGTTAACCTTCGAGTTCAGGATCCTCACCCCGGATATATGCCAGGCGTACACAGAATTGAACTGGTGACATCTTTTCTACAGTCATAGGCCCTTTCTACTGTCGTAACCCATTTTGGACCTTAAAGCATGATGAACTTTCAATCCTTGAACTTGCTTAGGAAAGTTGATTGTCGGCAAAGCTTTACTTTTGAGCTACTGTCTAACAGCACTATAGTGATGCACGTAGACGTTATTCTTGGATTGTTATTAGAAGCTAAAATATTCGAAAGCACTCGGTTGTTGATAGACACTTTGTTCTTGATTGTAGCATTTTGCTCAAATTACCTACAAATTGACAAATGACATCACAAATGTAGCTCTCTCTCTCTCTCTCACACACACACACACACACACATACACATTGTCCTCGACTCCTTGTAAATTCAGTCCATCAGGCCGATTGGGACTCTAACCACTGAAAAGTCGATCCTTTATCTATTTAATTTCATGATTTGAGAATATTTCATTCTGAGCCAACCGACCTCTAAGTTTTGAACACTGATCTGCTTGAGAACCGATGGTGAAAAATGGCTGGAATATTCTGGCAAGGTTAGTGCCGAACATACGGCATACTATACTTGCATCTTAGTGCGGTCTATTGTTGGCCTTTTCGAGGGTTCATGAATAGAATGTGAAAGCTGAATGGACTCCACCAGCAATTACCCACCCAGCTTAGGAAGATAGATAATACAAGAATTTACCTCAAAGAGGGTTCCTCGTCATCATGAAAACAAAAGAGATACTTTAGTACAGTATAACACAAGCATATTATCATTCACGAATTTATTCTTTTTCTTTCATATGATCATATATAAGAAATTGAAACCATAAATACCAAGAAGTTAAAGCTAAAAGATGGCTAGGTTCTCTTAATAAGTGAAGGCAATGGGATTCCTTAATCTCTCTCTAGAACCCCCTCTTGGTAACATCAAGCATCGGTCTCGTAATTGGATACCACGTATGGTTATGGTGCAACCTCAAGACCCGACCTCTTGGAACCAACATTGGGTTCACTGCAGCAAGGAGGAGAAAATGGGCTATGACCCTGATGGAGGTACTCTACCACATGTATGCATGCACCTGCACATACACAGAGAGAGAGAGAGAGAGAGAGAGAGAGAGAGAGAGAGAGAGAGAGAGAGAGGAGACACAGACCAAAGAAGGTCTAAAATCTATCAACCATCACAGTTTACCTTTTTTACTTATTAATGATCCAGCATTTTTGAATCAAATATTGATTGCTTATTTAACAAATAACATGTTTTAAATTAAAGTTGACATTGATTTGCGACTTTTTTCAGTGCCCATACATAATCTTTTATGAATCTGGAAAGTAAAAGAAAATAAAATATCGATGTAACTGATGTATTTCTTACTGATAGGACATGACACAACAACCTCTACACGTTAATTGACGAAATACTCAATAAGTTTGGTTGATAAAATTGTAAATATTGACAAGCAAAAGGCATTCAATGACAAATGAACGATAGCTCACCAGGGAGCCGACTGACAAATGGAACTTCATGTCCGGGAAATGCACAGTGACGGATCTAGAAACTCTTTTGGAATGAGGCCAATAGCCCCTTCAAAGGTTTCAGGTAAAACGAACTATGTGTTACAACCCATGGATCTCACCATGGGCTATAGACCTTAACTTGATAATTTCATGTGAGGCGAGCACCCCACCTTGGCTCAAATATAGATCCGCCACTGGGCATGCATTGGGCTTCTGTGCCTCCCCATGGCAGCTAAAAAGAAAGGCATTCAATGACAACGATTTGTTTATTTTGAATAATTTTTTCTTTTAATTTATAACTCGAGAAAATGGCTGCTATCTACCTTGGATGACTGAGAATACAAGGTTAGACCTCAGCCCGGTGCTGATACTAAAAATAATCCAAAGTTGCTCCCTATTTATAAAGAAGATGCATTTAATTAACATATAGCTCAAATTTTTAGCTTATTTCTTTTTCCATTACTTTTCTTTTTCTTGGGTATTTAATTGCACAACGGTTCAAAGAAAGGTATGTTGGGACTTCACTCACTGAGGAATCGTTTGTTGGCAGCCATATTGACTTCAATTGTTGCAATACCCATTAACACAACTTTAGGAGCCCTAATGAACACGAGCTACATTGCTAGAAGTTTTCTCCATGGCTCAATCTTCGGCTTGCGAACCGACTCAATCATCGTACTAAAATATTCTGTTGCTTCCTACTGGTGAGCTTCTTTTGTGGATCACTAGGAATTGGGTTCTTAACATAGGCAAACTTTATGATCAACATTCTTGACAGTGATGTTAGGCTGTGGCCATTCTCGACAACCCAACACGGTAATGGTTGGACTGGCCATCCAGTCGTTACCTGTGTTCACGGTTATAGGAAAGATGACTATAACAACAACAATATCATAACAGTCGGACTGTTGCCGGAGGTCACGGTAACTGTCTGGATATAGAGGCTCCTTAAGAGGAAAGCCCAGCAGGATAAACCGGGAAAGGAGGAGCACACGCTGCTCTATAAATACAGAGTAGTGCATACAGTCAAATACACAGAGACATATACAGAAAAATATCTGATAACTTTCCTAAGAAAAATCCATTGTAAGGAAACCTCGAAACCAAAACAAAATTACCTTGATCTTCCACTGCAGGTGTACTTGGAAGAGCTCGATGGCAACGAACCTGAAGCTCGGAAAAAGCAGGAATCAGGCAAGGGAATCGCCACAAGTGAGCCGCTGGAAAGTGCACACATCATGCTTGAGCTGGGAAGTTGGCTAGCCAGTATGGGAAACAGGCGCTCTTTGCTGCTGTGCCCATTCTACTATGGATGCTTGGTCCAGTTCCAATGGCTCTATCATCAATACTACTAGTGTGCCTTCTATATAATCACGATTTTGTCGTTAGCACCAACGATGAGAGTGGGCTTGTATTAGATTCTTATGATCACTCAATAAATGTGATCGAGATGATTAGTATTGACAGTTAATTGCCATTGATTGACAGAATATGTGATACTAACATTCTATAAGCTCTGTGTGTGCTCTTTGTGTGTGTGTGTGAGAGAGAGAGAGAGACCTGACTCATATGGTTCATGGTCTGCCGTTTGGTTTGTAAGTTGACCTAGTCACAGTCCAGCATTACGTAGCTATCTAAGATCACCCGCCATTTTGGAAAATGACGCACTTATAACATGTTCCTGCATCCGTATCAGAACCTATACCCGTACTCGGACATGAACATCTGACCTAATTCATCATGGGGCAACGGTGTCCAAGCTAAAGGACGTAATGACCCTCAACCTATATCACATGGGTGCGGGTGTAGGATACGACAAATTTTAAAAATTTTGGGTGCGGCAACACGGCTAAGGTATAATATTATATATATAATATTCAAGCTACAACAAGTGAGACATCAATTAATATAAGTACATGACAATAGTCAGTACAAACTTTATATTAAAGCAAAACATTAAAATGGTAAACAACTACTAATTTCATCATAATACACAAGTCAATCAAAAGAAAATTAGAATCTTAATATTTGATAAATGAAATGAACCTATACCTGATAAATTATAGATCTTCATTATCAACAATATTATTAACTGAAGTGACTACCGAATCAATAAATTCCATATTAAGGATATGCAAATCTTGGTTGTCATCTAAATGATATTTCTCCGGATTTACATCCCAATATTTTGATGCTCCTTCACTACAATATATTCAAATAAATAACAATAAAAGATCAAATATAATCATCATGATTAATAGAAAATAAAATAATTTTGAAAGATTAGTAATTAATTACCTGTACTTAGCATTAGATTGTAAAACCAATCTTAGATTTCAATGGACATAAATCAAATCTTCAGCACGACTATTTAAGAGATTGTTCCTTTTGATATTGTGAATTTGAGAATATGTACTCCAATTCCTTTCAAAACAAGATGAAGTAGCAGGTTGAGATAATAATTTTGATGCAAGCTTTTGAAGAAGAGACATCTCAAATCTATAACATGCCCATCAATCTAGTGGATCTTGATAATTCCTTGCTTCTAGTGAATCAAGTATGGCACAAGAAAACTTTTTATATTCAGAATTTACTTGCTTAAGTAGGTATGAGTCACGATAAATCCTTCCCAAACACATTTGCCTATTCTTTGTTGTTTTAGGATCTTCACTAGGAGGAGTATGCCTGGTGCTCTCATGCAACCATTTCTTCCCATAATATCTTAGATTTAAAGAATATGCTAAACAATGCAAGGGAGATTTGCTTTTGTCTCATCTTGAAACTAATATAGAATGAATATGATCATAAAACGATGATGTCTTATGAAGTTCTTTTCTCCTGTGTTTCAAAATTATTGACTCAACTTTTTCAATTATGGTCTCTCACATTTCATAAACTTTATGAAGCATTGGTTCATCTTTATCAACTTCTCTCAACATCTCCCAAATAGGTTCTGTGAATTCAAGAAAATATGATACATTTTCCTACCATAAATCATTAAGAATAATAGTCTGCACCTTGATTTTCAGTCTTTTTACCACGATATAAATCCCAGCTTGGATCAGTAAACATCTGAACCAATGATGTTTTGATTGTGTTGAATCTTTTACCCATCACAATCAAAGAAGCAAAACATGTTTCTACAACCTCCAATAACTTTAAATGAGAATGTCTATTAAATATGATTGAAATTAAATAGTGATTCATTATAAAATTCTTTATCTTTATATAATCTACTGCCATATCTTTAATTTATGAACATAATTCATATGCACGAAGATTATCTTTATCTTCTGATGGCTTACATATATGAGAAATAACCAAATTTAAACTATGAGTTACACAAGGTATCCAAAAAATATGTGGATAATCACCTTCCAAACTTAACCCTATACTTTTATAATTACTTGCATTATCAGTGATTATTTGTACAACATTATTTGGTCCAACACTCTTAATAAATTCTACAAATAAATCTTTCAAGTAGCCTGTAATTTTAATCTCTTAGATACATCAACAGATTCAAAAATATTGACCCACTAATTGAATAAGCAATGAAATTAATGAGTGGACACTTTTGAACATCACTCCATCCATCAGAAATAATAGAAACACCATTAGTTTCCTATGAGAACTTCTTATGTTATAAAACTATTTCAATATTGACTTTTTCTTCTTTAAAAATCATGGTTTCACAATTTTTCAGAACTTAGAAGAACATAATCATATGTAATTAGCCAATGAAGTGACAAGATCTTTCTAATATAGATTTCTTGCTACATTAAAATGAAATAAACTTGAAAAGAAAAATCTTTCAACCTTTCTATCCATCTCCTCCCTTCCAACTGCATTAAATGATTTTTCAATTGCTCCTCTAAAAGCTTTAACTCACTTTGCATTAACTTTTTTTTTTCTGCATCTTCTTTTTATCCACCAAATAATGAAATATTTGTTCTCTTTTCACTCATTTCATTCTTCTTTTCATACTCATCTTATTTTTTCATTAATTGTCTTCGTAAATACTCACTCACATTTGAACATGCTCTTATACCATGTTTTGATAATTTTAAAAGATGTGCCTTCACTCTATCATATGATATTGTAAAACTCATGTTGCAAAATTTACACATAAAATGTGTATTACCTCTACAACCTTCACATGATTCTCCCCTTTGTATATACATTCACAATTATGCATCATCACAAGGTGTTGAAATTGAAGGTTTTGTAACTTTTGTTGTTGATCCTGAACTTTAAGGAACACTTCCACCAAAACTCCCCGTAGGGTCAGTACTAATTGATACTCCTTTTCGTTTTCTATTGTCGGTCATTTTTAGAACCAACTCAATTCATAATTTCACAATCTGATTGAAAAACAAAATATCAAAAACAACAAATAGGAGATGGAGTCAGTAATAAAATTGATATACCAGAAGGCTTAATACGGTACTTAGCAAGCTAATTGATAGGAGAATGCTTGTGACAAATATTTTTACCAATCAGTCTGCTTGTGGTTCTCGATGTACCCATTTTGATCACATGCTTACTTTGAATGCTAGGAAATACTCATAAATTAATGCTTATATATAATTTAGTTATTGAATTATAAAAATAACTATATGAAAATACTTTACCAAATAACAAAAATATAAATTGTTATATGGAACAGAGAAATATGTCCACCAAGTTGTTATGCCTCGATCTGAAAGTATAATTGTCAACCCTCCAAACATTATATACCAATAAATATATGATCATTATTGATATTCTATCTCTAGACATATTATGATATAATGTACAACTCAATTGATACAATAAAGTAATATTTAGTGTCAAAGCAAAACTTAATAGCTCATGTCCAACATGTGATTCAAAAGATCTTTCCTACTTTTAACCATCATATTTAGTGTCAAAGCAACAAGTTATCCCTCCCAGTATCTTATGAACATCATAAATTATGATAGTCATCTCATCACATGTCATATGAAATCTTTTTGTATTTGATTGTCAACGCCCAATAAAAGCAGTTAGCAACGCATGGTCTATAACTTCATACAATAAATTTAGCTCCCCAATTAATCCACTCTTATTTGCAATATCAACCCAATTATCAAGCTTAACATTCACTTTTCATGCTCTGTAGTATACCTTCTATAGGTTGCTACCACTTTTGCAATATCTGCATATTTACATTTACATAGTTAGTATTACTATTAATCTTGAAATGTACAATAATGCTAAAGTTCAGTTACATGTTCTTCTTATTAGATCTTGTGAGCGACATCTTTCAAAACTAGGGGAGTAATCCCGATATTATCAAGGACTCCTTCGTCATCACTTTCTGTATTATCAGTTTCAATCTCTAAGGTATCTATATTATCCTCATAATATGAAGACATTGCTTCATCAACATATGTATCTAATAAAATCTCTTCATTTTCTATTTGTTGTTGTGTGTGCGGTTGTCTTTTATATCATATAGTGTTACATGTTCTATATCATTCAATGACATTACACTCTTTTACTCGTGTCTTATGAGTCATATCTACGTATAAAAAAATTAATTAGTCAAATAAAAGCTACTCAAAGCAGAAGAGATGCGACTCAATTACGTCTCCGATCGAGTGAGATATGTGATTAGATCATGCTTCCCAATAAGGGAGACTGCACAGTTGAGTCACATATCCCACCAATAGAGACCCACGCACTAGGTGTATCTCCCGCATAGAGTCACGTCTCAAAAAATCACTAGACTCACACACATGCTTTTTTTATTGGATTTCAATCAAAATAGAAAAATTATTAAAAATATACCAAATCAATGACATACCTCAAAAAATAACTAAATCTCTCTTTGAATCGTCTTCTCATTTCTTCTTTTTATTTTTTCTCTTCTATTCCTTTCTTCATTTTCTTCTTTCCCGCTGACTCAATCCAAGGCAATGTAAGATAACAAAATCGTGCAAGCGTAACATAACAAAATCGTGCGTTCAAGTAGTGAGTTGCCGGAACACGAGCGTAAAATTCAACGAATAAAAGTGGTGGTGATAAAAAGCATAGAGAGGAGAGGAGAGGAGAGGAGAGGAGAGGGGAGAAAGTTTAATTCGGGGATAAGATGTGCATTTTCGGGGTTTACCAAGGGTAAAATCGGTGTGCACGTATCAATGCTGTTTTAGTCGGTCTAAGAATAAAATTATAATTTCTCTTCGCACCGCAGTCTTTATAAAGCCATACCCTGTGCTCTCAAACCCTAAAATCAGCTTATTCATTTCTTGGGCTGCCCTGTTTCCTGTGTACGGCGAGCAGCCCAAAGAAATGGGCTTCTTCTACGGTTCTTTTTGTTACGATGTTCATTTGCTTATGCTTCTTTTCTTTTGGTTTCTTGATCTTCACGTGACATGTTGATGTGTAGGTGGCCTCCCTCCCTCTCTTTCTCTCTCTCTACGTTTGTTGCTTGAAGCATAGAAATGAATTAGGTTGTCGGTTTTTGTTTGGTTAGTCGTAGGATGGGTTCTGTGCACGATAAGCCGATGCTATGGATTATTGAAACATGAAATCAGCATGGTTAGGTGCACAGAGAATAATCTCTTTCGTGGAGAGAGTCATCATGTCTGCTCACTTTGATGCTTTTGGCAATGATAAGTGGGCCTGGATTACTCACATTTCTGATTTTCAGAATCACGACGCTTTTTAAGGATACGTTGGTTTTGGGAAAGAAGCAACATGTATTTCTTAATCGCCTTTCTGTTTATTTTTGCGAATCCTGTTCCTGTGCGTTGGATGACTCAGGTTGAAATCTTTAGTTTCTTTTTCCAATAGAAACTCTTACCATTGCGTTTGATTGATACAAGTCGACCTTGATGAGCTTGATTTCCCTGTTCCTGTAATCTGCCTTCTTTTTTTTTATTGTCGAATTGGACGTTTTAGTTTCCTAGTTCGATTGTTAAAATCTATCTTTAGAGAGGCGATTACATCAAATGGAACTCTGAGGAACTTCAGTGAATTTGAAATTCATGGAACTTTTAAAGTTGTTTCGGTATTCGGATCAAGATTTACGAGAGAAGGATTACATTGGTAGTGAATAACATTCCATCTCACTCGCACATGGAGAAGATGATGTACAAAACTTCCTGCTTTTAATTCATAAAGAGCAAGATTTAAACTCGTCTATTTATTGATTCTTGAAAAATCTTCAAGGTTTATCAACGTAATAAAAAGAGGGATCAAGCAGAACGGTTATAAGAGGAGATGGGCAAACTAAATCTGCGCACGTCCCGTTTTTGCCCCTAACGATCTCTACCAATTAAAGCTTTGATTGTCATCACATCCAACAGAAGTGCCAGGGCAATTATGGGGCACTAGCATCTAATAACTCCAAAGAAATCCCTGTCATCTCCTTTGGGTATTTTATCTACGCTAAACAATGCCCTTGAACTTCAGGTGGATGATGCCCTGGCTCTCATGCTTCGTGATGCAATGCTTGAGCCATTCATTAAGCTGAATAGGACGGTCCGCATCAAGCCCCACCCTCAAAAAAGGAAAAAACCATGAAAAGCTTTTGTTCCTCTCTGCCCATTTGTTTCTACCCCTTCCCGTTTGTGCATTCCTCTGTCGATTGTTGAATCGGAGCGCTCGTCTCTTGAGCTGCCTATTTGCTACCTTCAACTTCATGATTCTTCTGATGCATTGTTGGCCCATTGAGACTTGGCCCTTTGAGCCCCACAAAGAAGGCCAACTTGTTTATTGGTTGTCTTCATTTGCACGTTTTTCACGTGAATCCAGACATGCTTAAATCTTTCCAACGGAATTGTTACACTGAAACTCAACATAAGGATCTGGCTTTGGTTATGAGTGTCATTCATTCTTCAAGATAGCTAGTTCCCGATTCATTGGACCAATTGTCTGTCAATGAACCGTTTGACCTAATCCTGGAACATTTTCCATCCAAGGATCAACCTGATCCTCCCTCTGGAAAACACACACAGGCGTACACAAGATTGAATGAGAAGAATGCAAAAGAAAACGACCAAAAGCGACAAAGAATCAGAAATATAATTGGCATATCAATCATCTCAACGGTTACAATCTAAGAAAACATCGAATTTACAAAAATTGTTCAAGTGGATGAATAGAAGCAAAAGAATGTTACATATCCATATACCATACACCACTATTAACTCAGCATTTTTAATCCAATTTCCTTTCTGAGAAAGATCTAAATATCAGTAGAAGAAGTGCGATTTAGTCGCTGTGCCCCCAACTTCATGGGAGCAGCACGGCCTCCTCGTCCACGAGAAGCTGACAGTGGCTTTGCAGTGGTTGTAGGTGGTGGCGCAGCTATGGCAGCCCATGGATCATTATCGTTGCTTGCAGTTGGTTTTGGTTTCAAAGGTTTAATACTGGTTTTTGGTGGAGCAGCAGCTATGGCTCCCCATGGGTCTTCATCATCACTAGTCTGCACCTTCGATTTCATGGGCTTTGCAGCCGATTTCGGTGCAGGAGCGGCTATTGAACCCCATAATTCATCGTTGTCTTCTTTGGCTGGTGCTGGTACAGTACTTTTAGTTTTCGTATTCAAAACTGCAAGAAGAGCAACATACCATTTTATCCAATAATTACGATAAATTCACACTACTAATTAGAAGACCTTGTCCATCATGTAAAACAACTTTGATGACCAAACTCCAAAATGACAAAAATCTTTAACGAGTTGATGAAAATGCCACTTCAAGGACTTAAAGTTTCACAACATAGCATACAGTACTGTCTCAAGGAGAACGGTTTGTCTATGCGTTTTAGAAGGGCTCAATCTGAACTAACTGAAAGAGTCCAAAGTTATGAACGTTAAAAAACCATACCAAGAAGTTTACAATGCTATAGAATTGTGAAACAGTGGGAATTTACGCAAACTGCAATCCTTCCAATACTATGGAACAATGGGAACATTAACGCCCACTGTTCCATGATTCACTCATTTACAGTGTATGCACAAAAAAAATCTATAAACAAAATGTTCTGGATGACCGTCCAAAATTGGTTGAAATACTAGGCACTCAATATGTCTCTAGTCTCAGGAATTTAGAACAGATCACCAGATAGTATAAGACCCTATACTAGTCTCTAACTTTTTATGCCTCTACTAGGATAATTCAGAACTTATCTATCACTGAAGTACAAGAGTAAAGCGACCTTCAAAGGATCAATCTTAAAAGAGTAAATATGAAATATATACCAACCTTGGGGTCGTTTCTGGGCTGCATATATGGTTGACAATGCTGGAGAGGGCTTCTGCTCTTCAACTGGTTCAAGATCATCCCATCCATCTTTATCATTTTCAATTTCATGGGAACCGTTTTCTAGCTCTCCCCAACCATCAGTAGATGTTGTAGGTGATGAAGGTGCAGCATGGTCAGCCAGGTTGCTCAGGCTCAAGTTTGTAGGCATAGAATCTGATGCATCACTAGCTGCATCGAGGAAAATACGCATGATGTCACTGTTATCTCAACATTTAAAAGCACCTTAACCATTCACTATTGATGCAAATAACGCTAACATCTGATTTGACCAACTTGTGCAACTCAAACAAAGAAATGTTAATTGTACAAGTCAATATGGTGAGGTGTACTATCTGATCAATCATGGGACAATGCAAAAATGCAAAACTAGGTTACATGAATAAATTGTCGTTTGGGCTGTCAGTAAGTTTAACTGAATGTAGGCTGATGGGAACGCTTGACAACTCTTTTAATATGTGTAGATTTTACTGAAGTAAATTTAATGTGTAAAAACATGCAAGGCTATCTCATGCTTTCACTAGCGTATACATAAAGTTGCAAAAGTTTGCATCACCTTTTAATGAGAAAAAACAAGACTTGCAAAAACTTTCCGCACCATATTGGCTGCATATTTTACGAGGTGAAAAAGTTGCATATACATACGTACATAATGTGAAGTAAATTTGTAAATTTAATCACTACTCTAAGAGCACGATTTTTGAGAAAGCAAAACTGGACCTCTACAAGGCTCATATGTATGGAACTCATTGAAAAAACCCCAAAAGAATGTGGTACGCTTGGATATTTTGTACTTGTCTTCATTAAGAAACAAACATTAAGTGGTGGCCCCAAGGTCTAAATTTAATATTTACCTTTTATCTACATTGGGAAACTAATGAGTTATCAGGATGAGGTCCATCTTGGTCATTCAAGGTCCACATGGGCTTCCCTCCAAGTTTAAAACCAACAAACACGACACTTAAACAAGCAGAGTTCCACGTATGTTCATCTGAGCTAGTACGCAGTTAAGCAAAACATATGAATCATTAGATCAGCCAAATTATCATAAAACTACCAAAACTACTTCCTTTTGGCTTCTGTTACACTGGAAATTATACAAAAGTAGCTATATTGCCATATACTGGTATAGGATTCGGATTTAATGGTTTGTAACTTTGTATAGCTTATTTGGTATCACTAAGGAGAAACCAATCAACACAGTTGTGGCACACGATTAGTTATTCATCTAACAGTAAACTGAGGATCGATTGGTACGAATACGAAAGAAATGGATGCATAAACATAAACCTGAAAAAGGGTGCTATAAAGAATTTCAATAGGTGGTCTTGTACAAATAAATTACCTCAACCAACAAAAGCACACACAACAGTTTGTCTAGATGAATGCGGTTGAATGATAGAGCTATAAACCGGATGATGTAAAAGACTCCAGAACAAAAAATAAAGATCTGCTCAAAGATTCATATTCAATCAAGTGTCGGTGTTGCTTAAAATATGTGTCAAGCAAAACGTACCTAAGCTTGTGCTTGAGTTTGCAGAAGCAATAGGTTTACTGGAATTGGCAGAAACAGCAGGTAGTTGATCAGGTACTTTTCCCTTCTGTGTCAAGGAACTCATAGCCCACCTGCACATTGGGAAGTGATTACTTTTACCTTTTCCTTTCTGACGGCACTCTGAAAGTCAAAGGCAAAGAGAGGCAGGAAACGCAAAGCTAGGAGCTCAAACAAAATAAAAGAATGAAAGCCACCTCATATAAGATGATGCTGAAGGCATGTGGAAAGGTGTTGCTTCCAAAGGGCTGAATATATGCCATGCTTATTTATTTTTATGCATCTAGATGCTTTGCTGAAAGTTACAAGAATTCTTCCCTTGGACAAGCATATCTATTGCCAAAGTATACATTTAGTGTAGTTCTACCATGAAATATTTTACTATTAGGATTTTAAGAATTGCATCTCGCTGTCATTAATGTTCTTTGCTCATATTCATTATGTCCTGCAGCATCAAATAGTGGACCAGTTTGCTGATGCTGATTCAACACAGCTTGGTCAACAAGGAAAGCTCAATAAAAAAGGTAGTTTACGTTTGCTTGTGCATGTTATGTAGGTGTGTACCCCTCCTCGCATGCCCTCATGTGTCTGTGTGCTGTTGGTAAGGGGGGATGAACGGGATCTTAGGCATGAAATTGGAGGATATTTAACTTCAAGATACTTAAAACATGGATTTGATGGCATTTAGGTCAAAGAGCATAGCATTCCAAGTACAAAGCAGAGCTAACCGCCTTAATCAGTCCTTTGTAGGCAAGGGGGAAGACAACTCAAACAGTACTGCAGACAATAAGGAAGTCAACGCACATGAAGTCTAGCCCATAGGATGGGTTGACTGGGTAAGAAGACTTGTCAGAACTCGGATCATGCTGGGTCAACGCACAACTGGTGACAAAAGCATCTTTGATGAAATTTAAACCAATTATATGCAAGAAATAATGGTTCTATAGCAACAGACACAAATGACAGCATAGTATTTAAGCCATACTAAAATTTTAAACTTCAACAACTTGCAGCAAAAAGTATTTCAACAGAAAATAAGCATATACCATCCAATTAGGAGTCCCATTTTAAGAAAATGATGCAGAGGGTTACCGAGAGGAATAAAAAATAATGTAGCTCTAAAATTAAAAGATGGTGGATGCGATCATATGTCCTGGAGGGAGCAGAATCAAGAAGATGCTGTTGCACTGTGAACAAAAAGCTATTTTGCATACATGGAGATACAAGAAAAAGGTCAAATAGTTCTGCTCACCCGAGAAGGCTCGAGTTTCCAGATGTTGAGGGCAACCCAGAATTTGGAAGTCCACCTGGCTCACCGGTAGTCATCTGAAAAAGAATGTACAAGTAGTCAACATGCAATATTTCCAGCATGAAAGGTTCAATTTGAACAACATTTAAAATCAAACACAAGGACAGCAGATTGATTCAAACTGGATTAGGAATAACAAAATAAAGATGCTTTAATTGAGATAAACCTTAAACAAATAATATCCTTCATCAGTACACTTCCAAACTTAAGTGCACAAAGCTTATTTTACAAAGAATTAACCCCTGCACTTCATTAATAATTAAAGAGCTCCTCTGTAGTCAAAATTTATTCCTATAGCTTTGAATGTGTGCTTGGATGCATATGTTTGTCTGCAGATGCATAGTGAGCATATTGGCTTAGCCAGTTTTCACGCTTCACATGTCCAACACTCATCTCCCTGAAACCTGTATTTGTGTCAAAATCACCCGTATAACCACTAATAGAAGGCCAAAAAGTATCCTATAAATGGTTAAGAGTCATGCTTGATCCAGTTCCTCTAGCCTTACAAGATACAACCGACATATATTTCCTTCACAACTTTTGTTCGTTTCTTTTGTCCTTTGCTTTCGTAGTACACAGCATACAGCGCTATGCTTTGGTAGAATGTCTAAGAAGGATCAGAAACAACTTTAACAACAGTTAGGAGATGCCCGTGACATCAGCATGAACTAATGCTGATTTAAGAAAATGAATGCAGAATTAACTAATGGTAAGAGCTTCAAAGCCTTATGGAAAGTTTCACACAATTTACCTGACATTGACAATTATTAAAATTCTCAAGAACAGGAAGAATCTCACAGTAAAAGCGGCAGCAGGTAACTTAAATAGCCAATTAAGGGGCAAAGAGATGAATGTACCGTCTCATGATGCTGCCTAGCAATCTGCATAAACTGATCGACAGCTGCAAATGCTTTTGACCTCACATCGCTGTGGAAAAGTGCAAGAAAGATCTAGTTCAACTCTCATTCTCGCTTAAGACCCACATTGAAAGATAAATAGACTGGGTATCTGTTTCGACATGCTCCAAGAAAGTTCATCTATCAAAACTGATAGGTACAAACAGATTTTGCTGCACACTGATCGTAAAGACAAAATTAAGCACTTTAGCACGCTTTTATTTTCAATTTTTATGGCATCCCAAGAATTTTTTTCCTTGATGGAAATGTATGCTCAAACATGAAGACAAGACAAGAATATAAGAGCAGACGAGGCTGAAAGAACCACCAAAGAGAAACCCCCAAGTGAGAATCCAAGCACACGCAAATACTGCAAATTGTCAACAAGCAGTTCCAAACCAAACCAAGTCACCCACAATATATTAGGGGCTTCCAGAGTAAGAATTATGCAATCATTAAAAATAATAACAAACTTTCTAGCTGAAAATAGTAGCAATTATAATAGATCTAGGAAGTAAAGTAATTATATGCACGAGAAAACACTTTCATTTGTTCAAACATCAACACAAGCAAGTCTTTGAAACAAACAAATTCAGATCTTTCGTGAAAAAGGATTAAAATAGTATTTAGTTCAACATAATGGGCCTATATGCTCAAGTGTCTTCACAAAGCAGATTATTCCGTGAAGCTTTGACTGTCATTCTGATTACAGTCACTATACAGTTTAAGCCCTAGAATCAAATACTTGATACTTTGTAGCAGTGTGGTGCGTATTGGTATGTATTATTACCATACAGACTGTATCATATCGTATCCTATCGAAATTTCAATATGATACAGGACCTGTATCACACCAGGTAAGGGCACAATACGACCCGTATAGCATGACACAGACTGTATCATCCCTATTGTATGATACGGGTCCTCGAGCATGAGTTGAATGCTGTTTTCACAAACTTTGGTCTATTGAGGAATTTTCTTCTTCATTTCTCTTCATTTACACTTGTGTGGAGGGAGATTTTCAGCTTTGACTTATGAAACTATGCTTTTTTCAGAAGCATGATTGCGATTTATTCATGTTTTGAGATATAAACTTTTATTTTCTTTCATTTTTCATAGTTTTTGTTGCCTTTCTTATATGAATCACCATTTTCCACTTTTCCTTTATTTCACACTCGTATATATAAGCCCTTAAATTTCTTTGCTTTGATTTAATAATAAACTAGACTAATTGATTGATTATTTTTCATTGTCAATTACCTTATTTATTTGTTTGAACTTATGAATATTATTAGTTCAAGACAGCTTACCTATATAGGGCTTACTACCTTATTAAATAATTTAAATAAGTCATATACTATTGTTTTGATACAATTTTAAAATTTATGCTACTTCTTTTGATTCATAATAATTATTTAGAGATTTTCTTGATTTAAAAAAAATTTACGATACATTATGAAACAGTACGATAAGGATACAGCCATATCGTCTCATGAGGAAAAAATGATATGTAATACGATACACTACAAGCAACACTGCTACAGCACGTATCAGAACGAGATAGTTCAAGCACATGTTGCAGTTTGTGTGCATAAAGAATCACCACACTGTTTATGGTACATGGAGAATAAGAAAAATCAAGATTACCTGTCCTGATCAATCGTAAGCACAACAATGTTTGGCAGAATGCGAGTAGCAATCTCTGTCATGTCATAATATGCACTAGTAGCGGAAAGTGCCATAATACCTACCACCAAAAATTATATACATCATGTTTTCATCATTGACACAAATAGCCTTCAATGACAAACTGTTGATAAAGATCTGAGATTACAATAATATGGCTTATAGATGAAATCTTTAAAGAAAAACTTCAGGTACATTTCACGACAACATGCAAGCAACAAAAGATTTTTTATACCAACAGAAAACAACTATACTTTCATGATCTCATCAGCAATCACGTCACAGAGATAGAACTATCACTAATATTTAAAGGGAGAAGCCAGGTAAAAGTAAATCTTTACAATTTGAAAATAATACTTTTCTTTAGTAAAAACGCCAACATGAGGAGAAATAAATTACAAGATAGACCATAAAAGACTTGATATGCAGCAAGCACCAAACAATGTGCTATAGGTGACCATAACAAGAGCTTAAAAGCATAGTGATGTATAATCGAACTAATTCAGCTTGAGTTTCATGTCACCAGGTCAACTCATTCATTTGTCACTTTTATAGTTATATACAGCTATGAAAGAAATATGCTGTACTCACAAGGAGAAATTGGTTAGAGATATTGTACGTAAAAGGAAAACTCGGTTGACATTGTTTGTAAACATTGTCACGTTGAATTAGTAAAGTAAGTAGCACCAGGGCACCACATCATGTCCATCCGTCAGCAAAGATCCATCAATATAACTACTACAAACTCTAATGGATCACCACCATGTAGTAACCTGCCAATTTTTAAAATATAACATGCATACATTCTGCAAGAAATCTGTACAGATATAGACAAAAATTCAAACCAAATGAACGAGTCATGCCAGATTACATTGTAGTGAGAATTTAAACTTGAAGTATTAAATTTAAGATAGCCTGAGGGCATTGTCCTATTACAAATATAGACAGAACTATCTACATTCCTTATTTCAGCTATGGAATTGACAAAATCCTCATTAGTCAGGAACCATGCAAGTAGAATAAAATCAAATGCTCACCACTCAAAACTTCATGGTGTCAAAATATAGCAACCACATACAGCTTTAGTAAAAAAAGAACACTTTAACAGAGGGAAAGACAATAAGAGAAAAGACTCTACCTGCTGCTCTAGCAGGGGAGAAGGTATCACGTAACGCACGGACAGTGAAAGCATTTATGAGAACTCTCTTCCTTGTCTGCATAGAATTTCATGGTTGTCATCATGCTTCTTAATAGGAGTTTTCCAATAAGTTTGCATAATTAACATTTGAATCAGAACTCTTGTGTTGATATTATCAATCTACAAGTAACCCAATAAGAAGAAACATAATCTGATGCTCAAAAATAAAGAATCATGAGAGAAAGTAGACTAACTCCATCATTTAGATAATTGGCTATGTTTCCAAGCAGAATTGTTGTATTTGTTCTGATTGCTGGTTCTTCATCTACCTGCACAGTTAAGAGAATAACAATAACATATCTGCTACTTATCTTCAATTGCTGGAAGAAGCAATACACCTCCAAAGGAGGAGATTGTTTCACAAGGTCAGAGGTCCCAACTAATAAAACATGCTCAAATTTGAAATAACCAAAAGAGAATTGAAAAAAGCTAAAAAATGAATGTACCTGTAACTTCGAAAGGTGCTTGAGCAATGATCCAGAAATAGAACGCTGAGAAAGCTGCAAATCCAAAATTAACTTTTTAGAAATCATCCAGAAATAGTGACCACCACAGGTGTACAAACTCTAGTTCCAAAAGCAAAACTTTAAATAGTCCTTCAATGCCTTCATTGTACTAAATGAGGATAAACTTCAAGAGATGAATTTACCAGAAAACACCAAAGACTAATCAAAATGTAATCAGAGTGAATCATCCTTCACAATCAGACTAAGCGCATTGATTTGCATACTTGCAAGACAACCACTTAAAGTAACAAATCTATAGTCTAGACGACAAGTAAGGCTTCATATTTCACGATCAGACTAAGCACATTGATCTGCATACTTGGAAGACAATCACTTAAAAATAACAAATCTAGAGTCAAGACAACAAGATAATGGTGTTAACTTGTAATAGGACGGGCCACTAGGGCCCGTGTTTGTATTGTGTAACAGATAGATAGGGCCATCAGGGCCCTGGCCAACTTTTGCTAGCCATTGGGGGCCTCCCTGGCACCCAACAGCTGGCTGCAGCCCTTCCTTCTTCTCTCTCAAATGCTGTAATTCTTCTTGCTCTTGTATACATCAATAAATATATTGTTCTTGGACAATACCTTGACTTGTGTTTGGCTTGTTCTTGACTTGAAATACCTGTTCTCGAGTGTGTTTGTATTTGACTTGTTGCTTTGATACTTGATACGTGATCGGGTTGCTTCCAAATATAAATACCAACAATTCTTTACATAGTATCAGAACCTCGTTTTAAAGAAATCAAGCACATCGAGAAGCATGCCAACATTATAAAGTTCGTGATATTAGATGTTTGACGTTTTCAGTATGAGATAACATCAAAATTCTTGTTTGTTTCTTTAAATGAATAGTAAAAATGAGTCTTTTAAGTGTATTATTGACCCAAAATATTATCAAAATTGGGCAAAATACTTCTTATAAAAATATTATTGGGACTACATAGATGGGACGATTCAAGAACCAAAATTAGATATGATATTTTAAAGCCCAAGAAAAATATAAACAAGATTTTAAAACTTGAGAGAAAATGAATGCAAAAATAATATGGATTATTTGTTAAAATGTTTATTATAAACTTAGAAACTCAATTAGTGTATTTGAAAGTGCCTTTAAAACTTGAAAATATTTGAAAAAAATTCATTTTCAAGATGACTTTGTATTTCAAATAGATTTAATGGAAAGAATGATAATGCTTAAGCAAGGAAATTTAAGAATTAGAGAGTAGTATCACAATGAGTTTTTCGAATTGTGGACTAATCTTCGAAGTTTTGAAAAGTTTGAAAAACTTCAAAAAATGAATGAATTTCAAAATTTTTTGGACAATCACCTTTTCTAATTTATGTGGGGTGTATTGCACCGTATCGTAGGAGTCTATGCTGATTTTTCTATTATAAAATCCAAAAATCCGAAACTTGCGGATTTCATTTCTTTTCTTCCCATATCCTTTTTCACGCCATTTCCTTGCTTCCAGATCCTTTTTTTTACCTTTTTTTTTTTGATTTCGTGGTTTATTTACAAGATTCTCAAGTGTTTCACCCAATCCAACTCTCCATCTCTAGGGGTTTTGTCAAATCTGTGCCATACCTCTCCTTTGGCATTGTACCCGATTTTTTACTTCAAAAAATTGAGAGTTTACAGATTTTATGATTCTTAACCTTTAAAAAGTCTTTTTCTTCTTGTTGATTGTCTTCTTGTTGATTGTCCACTCTTGTCTTATTGATTTCCGATCGAGTCAATCCGACATGAAAATATTGCAATACGGTGTATTAAGGCAATAGGCTTGTGAATAAGTGCATGCTTTGTAATGTAGTAAAACATTGTGGTATTTCTCGTATGAAACACCACCTTCCGGGAACCAAAAAGGAAAATAGTACATGTTCTCGAGTTCTAGAAGCAGTGAAGTACGAGATGGAGCAGGTATTGGAGGTTTTGAAGGAGAAGAAGAGATTAAGGGTGAGAGAGGGCAGAAATAGGTGGTTGGGATATGTCTCAACCATTTGAAGATGTTTCTGCTCAAGGAATGTATGGTGGTGATGAATTCTATGGTACAACTAAGATAGAAGAAGAGATTGTTGAAGAGGGAAGGATAAGGCGAGAAAAGGAAAAAGTATATGTTCTGGTGGTAGTAACAATGTCGTTGGCTCTTGTTCCACTGGAAGAACTCCTACTCGCTTTGCCTATGAGGGGTACTAGAGGAGGTAGTGAGATGCCTTCATTTTTTCCCCCCACGTACGACTCTTGGATCTCAACCAGGCATTAAATCAACTATGACTTCAAATGAGGTAATTGAGAAACTAGATTTGAAGTGTGTTGAATTTTTTATGAAAATTGACTCCCTTTCAATGTTGCAAACTCATTTTTTTCAAAGTATGAAAGATGTTATTCCTAGTGTGGGATCAGGTTATAGAGTCCGTACTTATCATGCTTTGAGGGGCACATTATTACAGAAATGGATTGATATTGTTAATGCATAAAGTTATAAATTTAAGGAGTCATGAAAGGATACAGGATGTTCTATTATGGCTGATGGATGAACGGTGAACGTAGGTCTTTGGTAAAGTTTTTAGCCTATTGTCTCAAAGACACTATTTTGAAAATCATATGACTTTTCCCATATCGATAAAACTGTAGATAAGTTACTCTCTATTTTTGAGAAAGTTGTTTAGGATGTCGGTGTTTCAAATGTTGTTAAATTCATTACTGATAATACTGCAAATTTTAGAGCAGTTGGTAAGATGCTTGAGGCAAACCATCCATCCTTAATATGGACTCCATGTGTTGCACATTGCATAGACTTAATGCTTGAAGATTTGAGTGCAATGGATGAAATAAGAGGGACTATAGATGCTTGCAGAAATGTTACAAAGTTTATTTATAATAATTATTATGTATTACATTTTATGTGAATTTAGCCGACCCCGTCTAGTATGGGAAAAGGCTTAGTTGTTGTTGTACATTTTATGTGAATTCATACGGCTGGAAGGGAATTGATTAGGCCTTCATTGACAGGATTTGCTATAAATATCATTATTGTGCAAAGTCTTGTCATAGAAAAAAATGTTTTGAAAAAATTGTTTGGATATGATGAATGAGGCTCTATTAGTTGGTCTAGAAAGAGAGAGGGGATTGTTGTTGTAGATGTTGTTTTCAATGATGATTTTTTAGAAAGTTGCAACAAATTTTTTAGGATGATTGTACCTTTACTTAAGGTAACGAGGATGGTGGATAGGAAAGATAGACCTGCTATGCCTTATGCGAAAATTTTACTCAAAGCTTATGTAGAGACTTGAAATAAACTTCTCAAATCTACTTCGTTTGCACAAGCGTGTCAGTTAGTTTTCAAAACTAGCAAAGTTTTGTAAATCTGACTTTTTGGCGACTGTGGCTAAGCGAGATCTTGTCACCTTAGGCCTTCTTAAACCGATCCTTAAGGGTCAACCTAGGCGCTTTGAGGACTCATTTGTGCAGCTGTATATTTCTAAATTTCACTTTGAGAATGGTATTCAATCAAATCAAACTCGTGCACTTAGTCTTGAAAATGAAGGATTTCATGTTCTGTAAAACAGAAACTAGTTTCAGAGCTAATTCCCGGATTTTTTTGGAAAAGAGAAAGAAATACTCACTTCGCAGCCTCCAAGAACCGGATTTACAATGGGGAATTCGACCCCTTCTTCCCTTGGTGCCACCCCTTCTTCTTCCTCTCCTTTCTCTCTTCTCTCTTTTTCTCTCTCTTTCTCTCTAACTTGCAACACCTCCCCTCTCTCCTAGTCTCTCCCTCTCTCTTCCCTCACATTTTGGCAAGTCCCTCAATGTGCTAGATGCTAGAAATGAGGCCCTCAAGGCCTCTATTTATAGGCCAAGGGGCGGGGGGGGCTGCTAGAGGCTTCAATGAATTGGATCTCCTTGGCCCAAAGTTTGATCCAATGTGGCATCACATGGACCTTTGTGGTCCCCTTTGATGAGTACATCCAGCTCCTAACAGACTGGAACATGCTCGACTGCGTGATTTGATATATGTTGCCTATAACATGTTGTTGCCTAGTTCTTTCTTAATCTTATTAATAATGAATGATTGGTGTGGCTATATTGCATTTGATGTTCTTTATAATTTGAATATTCTTTTTTTATAGACAAATACAAAAGGGTGCAAGAAGAGTAATGAACGTGCCATATGACCCGTTGAGCTACGAAAATGTTGATCTTTTTAAAGATTGGGTGAAAGAGGAGGAGCCCCCTATCAATTTAGAAGACGAAAACTGGGGATACTCCAAGCCGAAGCAGAAAATAAACTTGTTGGATGGGAAGAAATTATGGAGGAGGAAGAGGGAGGAGACAATGATGACGATGGTGATGGTGATCCTGACTACGTTGATTATAATGCTTTTGTTAATTATGATCCACGTTGTGGATGATTGTAATTTGTTTTAACTTTTATTTATAACTTTGTAACGTTTTGATCTTTGATGATTGTAAGTTGTACTTGTAACTTTGTTATTTATTAAGTTAAACCCCAAATATTTGTTATTTATTAAGTTAAACCCCAAATATATTAAGTATTCTATTCACGTTAATGGCATGGAATATGGATGCTTGTAGCCTTGTTCATAACTTCATTAGGAGATATTTTTGTTATAGTATGGATGCTTCTTCATTGTGTCATGTTTTGTTCATTAATTTTAATTTTTGTAATTTTTTATTTTTTTTAAGAAGTCAATGGTGCAATGGCCAAACAAAGACATTATTTGCCACCATTGTAAGAAAAGTGGTCCCATTAAGACCACTTATCCCTTTCTTCGAAAAGGATATGGAAACGTGATAGTCGTGGAAGACAAAGATGGAGGAGTCTTACCTTCAAACATCAAGACCTATATAGAATAGAAAAAATATTTAAGAAAAAGACAAGAATCTTCGAAAATGTTCAATTCACTTCTGAAGGTATGTCTTGGTTTTTAGATTCATTTGATTCGCTTCATATAACTCATGATGAATTTTTTTTGAAAAAGCCTCAAAATATTTTTGTTAAACATGTTTTTACAACTGATGGTACAAAACTTTAAATTAAAAAATTTAGAAACTTTGAAAAAGAAGATTTCAAAGTTAACATAAAAGTTTCGTACCTAAGTTAAATCTAAATCTTCTCTCGATTGCTCAAATTTATGATAATGGTTTTATAGTCACTTTTTCATTTAAGAATTGTATAGTACAAGATCACTTATCAAAGAAAGCGATCAAGGCCATGGAGAAAGTGGACTATACAAAATGGATAGTTTAGTTATACTAAATATTGAATCTTGTAATGTAGTTCATGATACTACTCTTTACCATGAACGCCTTCGATATTTGGATATGCATAAACTATGTAATTTTTCTTGTTGAAGAAAAATGAGATTAATAATTTTGACCGTAAAGAATGTATCCTTGAAAAAATGCATGATCTTCCTTTTAGTGAAAGAAATTGTATAACAAGTAACCCTTTTAAATTAATACATTCTGATGTTTGGGGACTTACTCCTATTATTTCCAAAGGAGGAATATAATATTATGTAACTTATTTTACTCACTTTACTTTGATATATCTATTGAGACATAAATTAAAAGTATTTAAAAAATATTTGATCTTTCACAATATGGTAAAGAATCAATCCGGTTCTACTATTAAGATTTTTAGATCCAACTCTGGAGAAGAATAATTACTAAAAGATTTTCAATTTTTTGAAACAAATGAGATTTTACATAAAAAATCTTGCACTAAAATTCCACAACAAAATGGGCTAGCAAAAAAAAACATAAACACATTACCTGAAGAACCATTTTAATTGCAAGTAATGTTCCTAAGTTCTTATGGGCGAAATCTACTCTAACCACCGTATATCTCATTAATAAAATGTCGTCAACCCATCTTAAAAATATTTCTTCTTTTAAAAAATTATTGGATGTAGAAGGGTTTACAAAATTAAAACTAATAGTAACGGTAACGTAGAAAAATATAAAGCTAGATTGGTAGCCAAGGGTTATGCTCAAGAACATGGAATTGATTATGTAAAACGTTTGGTCTGTTGCTACAATGACCACTATAAAGATTCTGAATACTCTTAGTGTTATAAGAAATTGAAACATCTTTCAACTTGATGTTAAAAATGTTTTTTTGAATAGAAAATTGAATGAAGATGTTTATATGACTCCTCCCGAATTTGATATTCTAGATCATGCAACTTAAGAAAACATTGTATGGTCTTAAACAAGTTCTTAAAGCTTGGTTTGATAGTTTTGAAGACTTCATGCATATGCATAACTTTGTATCTTGTTATACTTACACCACTTTGTTTGTAAGAAAATCTGATAAAGGTATTGTTAAACAAGATCCTATTCAGGAGTTTGAGATAAAGATCTTGGCCATCTTAGCTACTTTTTTGGGCATAGAAATTGTTAGAAATAATAGAGGATATTTTATGTCATAAACTAAGTTTACAAATAAAATAATTGATAGGTCAGGGATCAACAACAAACAAGTTGATACACTCGAGGTCTTAGGCATAAAGTTAAGAGCATAGACAAAGAAAAATTGGATGCCTCAACTCCCTAAAGGCAACTGATAGGTGCTCTAACCTATCTTACTATAACTCGACCTGATATTTCTCATGCAGTACATACATCTAGTCAGTTTCAACAGGCACCTACAACGGTCCATATGAGTGATGTTATGAGAATTATTCATTATATAAAGAGTTATATGAATAAAGAGTACTTTTGACTTCTTCTTTATCTTTTGATATTGATGCTTATTGGGATGGAGATGTCAACAACAAGCATTTTACTACTGGTTTTTGTATTTTCTTATGTGAAACCCTAATTTCCTAGAAGTGCAAGAAACAATAAAAGGTTTCAAAAGCTTAGTACCGAGCCATGGCTACTTTAGTTAGATAAATCTCTTGGATCACTAAAGTACTCAAGGATATGGGTACCACGTTACAACAGTCAACCACTATGTTCTATGATAACAAGATTACCATGTACATCGCTTCCAAACACCTTCCACGAACGAATGAAGCATATTGAAATGAATTGTCATTTTGTTCGACAAGAATGCTTGAAGAAGAAGATTATTATATGTTATGTGTCATATGAGATGCAGTTGGTAGACTTTTCACCAAATCTTTGTCACCAAGTCAATTTAACTTTTTGTTAGACAAATTTTCAGTATACACACCATAAGTTCGAGGGAGGTGTTAAATTGTAATAAGGCGGCCACTAGGGCCCGTGTTTATATTCTGTAATACATAGCCAGGGCCATTAGGGCCCTAGCCATCTTCTACTAGCCGTTAGGGAGACCCCCAATGGCTAGTTGGGGCCCTTCCTTTTCTCTCTCAAATGTTGTAATTCTTCTTACTCTATAAATAGAGCTCTTATTTTGGACACCACCTTGACTTGTGTGTTTGGCTTGTTCTTGACTCCAAACACCCATTCTCGAGTGTATTTGTATTTGACTTGTTGGTCTGATACTTATGATACGTGATTGGGATGCTTCCAAATACAAATATCAATAATTCTTTACAAATGGTTGCTTACCTTTGGTGCCAACACTAGCATTGATTTAAGTGTCAACTCCCGAAGAAATGCGGATGTATCGGAAAAGCCAGATGCAACATGAGGATAAACCTGAGAAAAAAAATAACATGGGAAAAGTCATTCACATTCAGAATATATGATACAATAAGACATCAAGGTGCATCTTATCTTTCAAGGAAAAAAAAAAGAAAACTAAGCGAAAGGAGAAAAGATCCATACTTGCTCATCAACAACTTGAGCTGTTAAAGATGCACCAAACTGATCAATATGCTGCAAAAGGCCTACTCTGATAGCTCGGTCCGTTGAGGCAAACAATTTTACAATAGTTGGTAGGACCTATGGAAACAGAAGAAGCACTTGAAAGTATAAACACCTGATTCCATTAATGAAATCAGAAACCAACATTTTGTAGATTAAAATCCGAGTGTAAGATGAAAATAAACTCAAACATCGTAACCTTGAGATTGGATTCATCAGTGGAAAGCCAAGAACCCATCTTCAATAAAGAAGTCAAAGCAGGAGCAGCAGCAGAACCAAATTCCAGTGCAGAAGCTAATAAGGGAAGTAACTGCAGAATCAAAAGTCAGCCTGAAAATCCAACATATTTTTGAAGAAAAGTTCACCAAAAGAGCAGCACATCAGGTAATTCAAACATAAATAGCATTGAACCTTCTTTAACACGATTTGGCGAGGAAGTTGTTCCACCAAGTTTGGGAGCTTCCGGAAAAAGGAGTCTTTTTCGACACTATCTTTCAAATTCAAAACTTCCATGAATTGAATGGTTTCCACTAACTTGTTCTGAAAATATTCTGCAAAATAAGGAGAATTTAAGAGTTACTAACAGACAGATCAACAAACAAAATTGGAAAAAACGGAACTCCAATTTCAGAAAAGAAGAATGCATTTCCATTGATAACAAGCAAACAGCTTGCCAACAAGAAATACTACAAAGTAAGTGTTGTTGACGAGTAAGGACAAAGGATACTTCTGATGTACTAAGCACACTACTAAGACCACATTGTCCCATTTTTTATTTTTAATAACTAAGTTTCATTAAAAAGTACCAAGTAGGTGCACCATGTATATCTTGATAGAATAATGCATGACCCTATAAATTCAACACATTCCATCACATAACCCAAAGAAGAACCTTTATGACAAAGAAACATAAGACAATACCTACTTTCCATTGACTTGGATGAAAATCTCTCCACCACCTAAAACACCCTTATATTCCTTCTTCTCCAAACTAGCAAAAAACGGGGAACGCACCAAGATAGCTGTAGGTTTCCTCTTACAGTAACAAAATAAATAGCTCAAAGTACACATTTCCTTTCACACATCCCTACCCATCACCCGTACAATCTCAAGCACCTTAAAGCCGCTTCCCATAGATGTCCCGACCATTTAGAACAGTAAGGGAAATGGTTTGTGTTCTCTAACTCGCACTTGCACAAGGGACAACAGTTCACCAAGGTCACAGCTTTCATTTGAAGGTTATCAGAACAGTCCCTAAGCCGCCTCCCATGTAAAGAAAGAAACCTGAGGCAGGATTCTGGATTCCAAATGAACTTTCAAAGAAGCTCCTTAATAGGTCTACCATTCTGGCGATTATTACATTCTCAAATAGAAACTACTCGCATAAAACACCCATCAACCACTACATTGTCCAAAATTATCTCCAGAAGGGGCACCAAAATATCAACGTTTAGCAGCTACATAGAGAAGTACTATCTATTCTTGGTGAACGGTTGCAACATAGACCAACATTGATGTTTAAAACAAAAATACTCATCTGAAGAACATCCATAGTCTTGCTAATGCATCCAGTGAGTGGTCCAATGTGCCACATAAATAATTTGGTCCAAGTTACAGATCTTCTCAGAAAAGAAACAAGTTATTGAACAAACTATATGCTCAGTGAAGAATAGAAACTAAGTGAAACTAATTAAGACATGGAACAAAATTAACTCACCACTGTTATCAATAAGCTTTGAAGGATTTAATCTGCGAGAAGGTGTGGAGCTCAAGAGTCTCTGATAATCTGGAAGCAAAGACTGTAAGGAGACAACCAACAAATCCAGATCATCATTTGAAAAGATCAACATAAATGTATAGTCATTGATGACAAGTACATGTACATCATGGAGAGAGGACTGACCAATGAAACTGAAAAGCAACAAGCTAGAATGTTTCATACGATTTTTTTTTTGTTACAAGAGGAGGCCAAAGCCTACATTCACACATGCACCTCCTGGGAGTCGAACTCCCTACCAGCAGCATCTGCGCCAAGGCTCACTGCCTTGAGCTAACGCTCTGGGTGCGTCTTTCTTACAATTTATATGTGAAGACAAGATTGTGAAAATAAATACCACATGACATACCTTTGGAAGGGAAGCAGTGTTGCGCAGATCTTCAGTTTTTGACAATCTTGTGCCAGAGAATAATTCATAAATAAGACAACCTGATTGAAAACAAGGATCTTTGGATCAATTTTTAATTAAATAACCAAAAGTCATGTGTTTACCAGAGTTCCATCCACCAAGTCATATGGATACTTCAATTTTACTTCTTTTAAGGTATCAAATCTATTCATAATTATGCAAAACCCCCAAATCCGTATCACGATTGAAAATAGTGGCTTGTGCGTAAGGACAAAGTCTCCCATTCCTAATTCAGTGTAAGATATTGAAATGTTATTAGTTATTTTTTAAACATCGTAGTATTAGGGTGCTTCTTATGTATGAACAAAAGAGGGATGCCTGTTGTATTCATAATGCTCTTCAGTTAAACATATGAGGTACTCTCGCCCCTCCAATCCCTTGTGCTTCTTTGCGGCTTTGAACAATGGAAGCAAATAGTGGAAATTAGTTTAAAAAACTAGATACATCTTTCAAATGTGAATTTTGTCAACATAACTAGTCCCTAAACTTGAAGTTATCTCTTAGTTTTGACATGCAACTCCATAAAGATGAGGAAAATTCCAACATTCAGAAATGCCAGTAAACAAATTAACAGCTCGCAAACCATTTTCAATGATCCCAGCTTAAGCTGGAACAACGTCTATTAGGGATGCAAGTGCATTAGATTATTTAGAATACAGGCCAAGTCTGGCATTTATTTATTAGTATTTGGGACACAAAGAAGATCTAAATGTAACTTGAAACCAGATTACAATGTACAAAATTAGACTTTTTTAGATTCAATTCAGCACTCTCTCTTCGGCTGTGTGGGGGCATGTAGTTCTAAGGATTTCAACCGAATACGGAGATTTCTAAGTACTGAATTTGGAATCAAGTTGGGTTATGGGGAAATGTGGATTACATATATTCTCTAGAAATACATGTAACAGAAAAAGGAATACCGATGAAGAACTCCTGAGTATTTATCTTGCTTGAGAAACAACTTATGTTCAGTAATCTATTGTACAGGATATGAACCATATTTTGATTGATTGAAACTTTAAAAGGAAAAAATAAAGCCTTAGCATAAGTGATTCATCACTAATAAATAACAAATCATTTGAAGGATTAGTCCGCATCGTAAATGAAACCATCAAAGGAACACAAGCAATCTATTTGACAACTTCATGCAAAAGTTCATCTTATAACCTGATGGTCGCCTATGGCAAGGAAGATATGACCTCAGTAAAATATCATAAGCTAGTGTCGTAAATATCTATGTTCCTTGCCATAGGCGACCATCAGGTTATATCTTCCTTGCCATAGGCGACCATCAGTAAAGCAGGTGACCCGCCTGAGCCAATACAACGCCGTTAACGCAGACAGCGTCCGCTATAACACGGTTAGCGGACAGTGTTTTTAATACATGTTGGATTGGGTCGATCCAATTGGATCAACCCGATCCAAATTAAGTAAAAAGTAACCCTCGCCGCTAACGCAGACGAGGGTTTCTCTCTCTCTCCCGCCTCTCTTCATCTATCACTCCCACCTCTCGCCGCTGTTGTGTGCCACCATCCCCACGGACACCACCACTGCAGGTATGCTTCTTCTCTCTCCCCTTTCTATCTCCTCTCTCCCTGTCTCTCTTCAGATGATCCAAGGCAACGACATTCACCTTGAATGTTGCGTAGTTGTATAATTCGAATTATGTTTGGTGAGATGAGACTATTGTATTTTGTTGCCGTCATAAACAAAGGCCCCAGGTTGCTTTTGGTATTAGAGTGGGAACAGGTGAGAGATTCCGTTTTCTCACGGTACAACAACAACAACAACAACTAAGCCTTTTCCCATACTAGACGGGGTCGGCTACATGGATTCTTTGTTTCCACAGATCCCTATCGTGTGCCATGTTAGCAGTTAACTCCCAATAAACTAGATCATTCTTTATTGTTTCTTTCCAACACTTTTGTGGTCGTCCTCTACCTCTTTTAATACTTTCCAAATTTAGTTTTTCTAACCTTCTTACAGGTTCTTCTTTTGATCTTCTTTCTATATGTCCAAACCATCTTAAACGATGTTCTCTCATTTTATCCTCTATTGGTGCCACTCCTAATTTGTTTCTAATAACCTCATTATGTATACGGTCTTTTCTTGTATGGCCACTCATCCATCTCAACATCTTCATTTCTGTCACAGACATCTTTTGTACATGTTGATGATTAACTGCCCAACACTCAGAACCATAAAACATGGCAGGCCTAATTGCTGCTCTATAATATTTACCTTTTAATTTTAATGGTATCTTCTTATCACAAAGAATACCTGATGCTCCTCTCCATTTTAACCAACCAGCATTAATTCTATGTGTAACATCTCCATCAATTCTTCCATCACTTTGAAAAATTGACCCTAGGTATTTAAAACTTTCCTTTTGGGGAATGCAATGTGTGCCAATTTTAATTTCTATGTCCTCTGAAGTAGCCAAATGATCAAACTTACATTCCATATATTCTGTCTTTGTTCTACTAAGTCGGAGGCCTTTGTTTTCTAATGTTTCTCTCCATAGTTCCAATTTTCTATTAACTTTTTCCTTAGACTCCTCCACTAATACAATGTCATCTGCAAATAACATACACCAAGGTACTTCATCTTGAATATGTTTTGTTAACTCATCCATCACCATTATAAATAAGTATGGACTTAAAGTTGATCCTTGATGTAACCCAATATTAACTTCAAAGAAGTCTGTCGTTCCTTCATGAGTCCTCACACATGTTTTTGCACCATCATACATGTCTCTTATAAGGTTAATATATGTCAATGGGATACCTCTTTTTCCAAAGTTCTCCAAAGAACCTCTCTCGGTACCCTATCATAAGCTTTTTCTAGATCAATAAATATCATGTGAAGGTCTTTCTTTTTTGCTCTAAAATGTTCCATAAGACGTCTCAGAAGGTGAATCGCTTCAATAGTAGATCTACCTGGCATAAATCCAAATTGGTTCTCTGTTGTACTTGATACTTGTCTTAACCTACGTTCGATAATTCTTTCCCATAATTTCATAGTATGACTCATTAACTTGATACCTCGATAATTCACACAATTTTGAATGTCTCCCTTGTTCTTATATACGGGTATAAGTGTACTTGCTCTCCATTCCTCGGGCATCTTTTGGTTTTTCCATATTGCATTAAATAGTCTTGTGAGCCAAGTGATTCCTATTTCTCCTAGTATTTTCCAAACTTCTATAGGAATATTATCTGGTCCTACCGATTTACCACTCTTCATATGTTTAAGAGCCTCTTTGACTTCATTCTTTTGAATACGTCGGTAGAAATTGTGGTTTATATACTTTTCTGACTTGGCTAAATCTCCTAAACTAATACTAACATCTTTATTTTCATTAAAAAGATTATAAAAATAGTTTTTCCATCTATTTCTTATATCATCATTTGCCACTAGAATTTTTTCATCCTCGTCTTTTATGCATCTAACAAAATTTAGATCTTTAGTTTTCTTATCTCTAGCCCTAGCTATCCTAAAAATATCTCTTTCACCCTCTTTTGAGTTGAGTTTTTTATATAAGTCCTCCCAAATCTTAGCTTTTGCTTCACTAACGGCCTTTTTTGCTTCCTTCTTTGCTTTCTTATAAGCTTCTAAAGTTTCACTAGTTTTCTTAGCGTAATGTAATTTGTAACATGCCCTCTTTGCCTTGATTTTATTTTGTACTATTTCACTCCACCACCAAGCTTCTTTTTGTGCCGGTACACCTCCCTTAGATACACCTAACACATCTTTCGCCACTTTCCTAATATGTATAGCCATATTGTTCCACATATCGGTGTGCCAACATAATTCCAAACATCTCCTTGAAGGACTTTCTGTTTAAATATACCTTCTTTCTCGCTTTTGAGGTTCCACCATTTAGTCTGAATAGCTCGATGCACTCTTTTCTTCTTTGTCCATTTTTTTATTTGTAAATCCATAACTAAAAGTCGATGTTGGGTGGTTAAGCTTTCTCCTGGAATTACCTTACAATCTTTACAACACGCTCTATCTTTTTTTCTGCAAATAAAGTAATCAATTTGTGTGTGTGATAAGCCACTCTTATAAGTAATTAAATGTTCATCTCGTTTTTTGAAGATTGTATTGACTATAAAGAGATCAAATGACATAGCAAAATTTAAAATCTCCCTACCTTCCTCGTTTTCTCACGGTAGTGGTGGAATTTTTCATATCATTGGATTTCTCCATATATGACTCCTCTCGAATTTTGGGGCCTTTAGTCGAAGCTCGATCTACAAATTCACCGCCCTCCTTTTTCTTTCTGAGATTTCGTTGTTTGGAATGTAGTCTTTTTTGGGCTGTGAAAGATTTTTGCATTGTCTTTTTGTGGCTATCGAAGTCGTTGGCATAAATGGTGATACGCGGCTTTCATTCAAACAATATTGTTGTTGAAACATACTGTTGGAACACACTTTTCTCTTATCAACTATCAGGTGCAGTTTCTAGGTTAATCTTGTAGTAACCAAATGCCTCTTATTGTCAATTGGGTATTGTTTATAATTTTTTTTAAACATGGTTTGATTTTTTTAAAACATGGCTTGCACTTGCAGTTGCTTTATTGTTGAACAGAACATTGGTAAGTGCTGACAAAATATGGGATCGTATGGTTATAAAGATGGGTTCCTTCAAAGGTTTCATTAGCTTTCTCGTTGCATGCAAAATATTTAAACAAAATATGAGAGATTTTATGGTTATAAGATGGCTTTCTTCAAAAATTTAATTCGTTTTCTTGTTGCTGGCATCATGTTTTACTGCTGCAACTGACTCTAATAAGCATGAAATTGCATGAACAACGATGCAACATGCAAATGATCCATTGCAAAGGATGCCTCAAGATGATGATACCAATATGCTTGTCCTTTCTCATTCATCATGCTTGCTTCTAAGCTTACTTTGTTTACATTCACAGAATTCGAGGAAGCCTTTCATTTTCACTAAGTTGATATTGTTCTTTGAAACATTTGATTGATTTTAGCATGCCTTTCATTTCATATTTTCTTTGAGAACTTTAATAGCCGGCTGATTGAATTTTTGAAGTTTGCTTACTATGAAATGCTAATCAAGGCTATGCCTTTTCTCTAATATGTTGAGAGTCATAGGGCTAGTTATATTCTTTGGCTAATTTCTATGCGATTTCATCTCTCAATGCTTTCACAATCTTGGTTCCTTATTTTAGGTAATGCCTTCATTATGGTGCAGGTTAGATAGTACGCTGCTTGTGTTCTATTTCTCGTATAAGGCTGGAAAACTCAAGCTGAGTAGTTATTCTTATTTTTTGTAGTGAGTATGGAATCATTAATAAGTGCAGCAGCTTGTTCTCCAAGTGATAGTGGCAGTTGTGGCACCGACACTAGTAATACAATTGGTATTCGATTTTCTAATCCAGCATACAACTACAGACCCCCAGCTTCTAGGGATCCAGGATGGAATTGGGGTTTGACAAAATCTAAGACGGATAATATGATAGTGTTTTATACATTATGTGGTCATGTTTCTATCAGCGGAATAACAAGATACAATGACCATTTAATGGGAAGGAACGGAAATGTAGCAGCTTGCAAGAATGCAACTGAAGAAATAAAGAAACTAATTTACGATTATGTACACAGTATATCGAAGAAGAAGGTCGAGAAAATTTCATTTCCATATGGAGGAGAAGCTTCTAGCATGGAAGCTAACATAGCGGGAGGCACCAAATATTTATCATCTTCATTGTTATTTGGCTCACGACCACTGCTTTTGAAGGGACCCATGGAAAGAGAAGCTATATTAGAAAATCGATATAAGAAAGAAGAAAGAGAATGAGTATGCATATCCATTTGCAGGTCGATCATGATGTATCAAAATGGAATCCCTTTTAATGTTATCAGATCCCCTAGCTTTCAAGTAATGGTTAGTGATATAGAGCAAGACCTGGAATGAAGGCTCCATCATACCATGAAGTAAGGGAAACATTTTTGGAGAAGGAAGTGGGAAGAGTAAGAGAGTTTACGAATGGATTTAGAAAGCATTGGGCTACATATGGATGTTCTATTATGTCATGTGGATGGACGGATAGAAAACAAAGAACACTAATAAATTTTTTTAGTGCATTGTCCTTAAGGTATAGAGTTTCTTAAGTTCATTGATACATCTCATGAAGTAAAGGATGCAAATAAATTGTATATATTGTTAAAAGAAGTAATCTTAGAGATTGGAAAGAAGAATGTTGTGCAAGTGATCACAGATAATGCAACAAATTATGTTGCAGCTGGTAGAATGTTGATGGTTGAATTTAATCATTTGTTTTGGATACCATGTATTGCACACTGTATAGATTTTATGCTTGAAGATATTAGAGAGACAAAAAAACTAAAAGGCATCTTCAGCAGGGCAAAAAAGCTAGTGACATTTTTGTATAATCATTGACAGATATTGCATATGATGGGACATTTTACAGGAGGAAAAGACATACATAGACCGATTGTAACCCGTTTTGCTACTAATTCTTAACTCTGGACAGCTTGTGACAGTCAAAAAAAGTTCTAAGGTCGATGGTTATTTCTGAATAATGGAAAAAATGTCCTTTATCAAATAGTATTGAAGGAAAGAAATCTAAGGCAATAATTTTGCAACTTAGATTTTGGAAGGGCATTAGTTTTTCACTTAGAGCAATGAGTCCTTTGGTAAATGTTTTACGTATGATCGACAGTGATGAAAAACCAATCATGGGCTACATCTATGAGAAGATGGATCGTGTAAAGGAACAAATAAATGTATTTAAATATTTCAATTTTATGTGTTATTTGTTAATCTTTACTTCTTAATCTTATAATAACATTTATCTTCTTGTTTTATAGGTTAATGTGAAGAACAAAGAAGAGCAGTATGCTTTTATTTGGGAGATCATAGACAAAAGATAGGACAGGCAAATGCATAAGCCATTGCATGCTGCTATATTGTATTTGAATCCAGGGTTGTATTATGATTATGATGGGATAAAATCTAATGTTGAGATTAAATGTGGTTTATTTAAAGTTATAACTATACTTGTACGCAGTAAGGAAGAACAACAGCAAATTAGTCAGCAACTTATAAGTTATCGAAGTACAGCAAGTGGTTTTGGACTAGAATTAGCTATAAGTTCGAGGAAAGCATATGCACCAAGTAATTAATTCAAGCAACTTTGCTTTCTTAATTATTTTATTATTAAGATATGATTTAGGGTTTTTGAATATGATTAATTTATTGTTTACACATGATTTTTAACTTTTTGTAATAGTTGAATGGTGGATGACCTTTGGCTATGGATGCCCTAAATTGCAAAATTTTGCTATACGGGTTTTGAGTCTTACTTGTAGTGCTACCTCATGTGAACGCAACTGGAGTACCTTTGAAATGGTAAGAAATTAAGAATTATGCTTTTTCATTTACACTATAATTAAATGAAATTTTTTTATTGAGTTAACGACTTACCTAAATTCTTTATTTTATCATAGTTTCATACGAAGAAATAGAATAGATTATTGCATCAAAAGCTTAACAATTTAGCTTTTGTGCAATATAACGAAAAGCTAAAAAGAAGGTACGAAGAGAGGAAATCTAATGGAGCAAATTTCGACCCCATCATGTTGGCATCGGTTGAAGATCACGATGAATATCCTACTGATGATGAGTTCGTTGGTGATGATGACTTCCTTACATGGCGAAATATCAATATCGCATCCGAAGCATCAAGAGCAGGTGTTGTTTATACAAAGTCAAGGACATGAAAGCGACAAAGAAGGCAAAGCAAAGGAAAGGATAAGATGCCTATGAAAGATAAAGAAGAAGAATTTAATTTTGAAGAAACAGATGAAGAGGAAGAGGAAGAGGAACTATAAGAACACAGATCTTTTTTTGAAAATGAGTAAACATGACCTAAACAATTAAGTGTGATTGTAATTGAATTTTGATGGATGTTATGTATTTTTGAATTAGTTTATTGGCATTCTTTTAGTTTTTGCTTCAATGTTCTCAAAGGACTTGGCAAAAAGAGTGTCCTTTGCATTGGCCAGGAACAGATGATATGCCTGTGAGTGGCCTTAATTGTTGGACTTCAGTAGTCAGTTCTAGTAGTGCACACAAATTGTGCATTAGTTTAACTGCCCACAGATCCATGTTTATGTCTTTGTCATCTACATGTCATCCTTCTATCAAACAGCGTTGTCATTTGTCCTCTTATTTGGCATTCTAACCTGAACTTTGTTTTGCAGGATCTTATTTGTACGACATTTTATGAGTTGTGGTTCGAAGAACCATCTGGTGTCCCGACACAATACTTCTCATATGAGTACAAGTATATACTACTTGAGAATAAGGGGCATTCTTCCCTGAACTGATAGTGCTTTTTTTCTTCACTTTGTGGGTGAGTGTTCTACACTTTGTCATTCACACGATTTATCTTGCATCATTTAGATGACTCTTTCCATTTTGTTTAGGTGAATAATAGGGCAGTAGCACAGATGCTCCACAGTTTATAATTGATGTTGTTCTTCCCTATGTTATCAATAGCGCGCTATAGCGGGCGGCCCGCCAAGGCGAAATTAGCGTCGCAAACAGCGCTATAGCGGTCCGCTATAGCACTATAAGTGGATGATCATTTCGGATCGGATTGGGTCAGGTCGATCCCGATCCATATGATATAAAGGGACAAACGAGAAACCCTCGTTCGTCCCTGTCCTACGTCTCTCGCCTCTCCCTCTCCCGCCTCTCTCTCTGGGCTGCTCCCACCTCTTGCCAACTCTCACTTCTGCCTCTCGCCGCCACCACCTCCAGGTACGCCCTTGTCCCGCCTCTCCCTCTCCAGCCACCCCCTCCAAGTACGCCCCTATCCTGGCTCTCCCTCTCCCGCCACCACCTCCAGGTACCAGATGGTCATTCAGTCTGTTTGTATCGATATCATATCACACCCCTAATGGCCATTCAGTATGTTTGCCCAAAGTCATATCGCACCCCTAATGGCCATTAGAAAGTAAGATATGTACAAAAACCCAAACCAAGTCTTTTCCCAAACTAAGTGGTTCATCTTTATAGATGTGGTTGATCTTTACTTTTGCTAATAGTTGTTGAGTATACAGTTTATTGTCCTTATGCACATGAAGGCAAATGAGCAATCCAGACTATTTGTTATTATGTCTTATGTATTCATTGTTTCTGCATTTAAACTGGAAGCATCAAGTTGTCCTCTTCCAAGTCACCAGGTTGTAAGGAGCAATGACCCCAAACTCACAATGGTCTTGGGATTGTGTTTCTTTTCATGAACATGACTTCGTCTCTACACGAGAGCGACGAGCTGACTGGTCTGCATTGCTTCCGGCACCTTCGTGATCATTTGGCAATGTCTTTGGACTCTATAGATAGGTAATAGCTTGACAATTTGTTTTTCCTTTTTGGTTGGTCATGTTTTAAAGGTTCATCAAGGTATACTGGAAAACCAACAGAGTGAAGCCAATCAAAAGCAAATCTGATATAATGGTCTGTTGTGGTCACATATCCCATCTTTATTGAGACTGAATAGTTCTTTATCTATTTTCCAGCATTCCTACTGCGATAACTGGACACTTTTAACATGCTCTATGTATCTTCATATGGTCCCAAAGAATGCTTATGCTAAATAGCTTGCTTACTGGATTTATCCATGTTACAGGGGTCTTCCTCTTGAAGCTTGGTTTCATCCATCATTCAGTTCTCATCCATGGATGATGATATTGCTTCCATTCAACAGATTTCATTGACACAAATTGAAGAAATTTGTTTATTCATCATCCTTTGACATTATGACATAATCGGCCCCTGTTTCTGGCAGCCGCCCTGTTTTCTTTTCTTGTTAACTACAACCCTAATGAATCCCAGACTTTATACTAAACCTAATCTAACTTAAAAGACATAATTAACCCTAAGTATAGGATAGGGTTCCAATCACGACTTGTACTTAGACACAAAACTACACACAACATGACATAACAATAACACATTATTCATCTAGACTCTTGACATGACACTACACAACATATTAACACTCCCTCTCAAGTTGGGTGAAAGATGGATGTTACACTCAACTTGCTACACAATCTCTGAAGTAGATCTCTGGTAACTGCTTTTGTCACCATATCTGCACATTGATGTCCTGATTGCACATATTCTAACTGAAATTCCTTTGCATATACACTGTCCCGGATAAAATGACAATCTATTTCAACATGTTTTGTTCTTTCATGGTACATCGGATTCGACGCTATCTCAATAGCTGCTTTGCTGTCACAAAATATGAGTATAGTGTTTCCAGTAAATAAATCCATTTCCATCAATAAAGATCTCAACCATTTTCCTTCACATATACCTGATGCTATTGCTCTTTACTCTACCTCAGTTGTCGATCTAGCTACAACCAACTGTTTTTTGCTTTTCCATGAAACTATGTTACCACCAATCAATGTTATATATCCTGTGGTCGACTTTCTATCCTCTGCTGAACCTGCCCAATCTACATCTGTATAAATCTCAATATTAGTGTGACCATTAGCTTTGTAAGTGATTCCATGTCCTAGAGTTGTCTTCAAATATCTTAATATGTGGAACACAACATCGATGTGATGGTTAGATGGGGATTGCATAAATTTGCTTACTATACTCACTGCATACGCTATATCTGGACGTGTAATGATCAAGTATATTAATTTTCCAACCAATTGCTGATATTTTGTCACATCTACTTTTTTAGCTCCATCCTCCAAATGTAGCTTATGATTCACATCCATTGGAGTATATATAGGTCTACAATTTTCCATCCTGACCTCTTGCAAAAGATCTAGCGTATATTTTCTTTGATTCAGAAATATATCACTTCCTGAATAGGCTATTTCAATGCCTAAAAAATAATGTAATCTTCCAAGATCCTTAATATCAAATAACCGATGAAGGTCCTTCTTTAATTTATGAATTTCTTCAAAGTCATCACTTGTTACAATAATATCATCCACATATACTAATAGTACATTTAATTTGTCTTCTTTCTTAAAGAATAATGTATGGTCACTTACACTCTTTTGATAACCGAAGTTTATAATACTTCTGATGAACTTCTCAAACCAAGCTCTTGGAGATTGTTTTAACCCATAGATAACCTTTCTTAATCTACATACCTGTTTCTTAGGATTTGGATATCCCGGTGGTAATTCCATATGGACTTCTTCTTTGAGTTCTCCCTGTAGAAACACGTTTTTCACATCTAGTTGTCACATTACCCAGTTTCTTTGAGTTGCAATATTGATAATAACTTGTATAGATGTGAGTTTAGCTACTAGTGCAAATGTCTCCTCATAATCAATCTCATATGCTTGACTATATCCTCGTGCAACTAGCATTGCCTTGTACCTTTCTAATGAACCATCTGCTTTATATTTGATTGTATATACCCACTTGCATGAGACTGTTTTCCTGCCTTCTGGTAGATCACCGAGTTTCCAAGTTTGATTCTTTTCTAATGCTTGAATTTCAGACTTCATAGCTTCAACCCACTGCTTGTCTTTATATGCTTTAAAATAATTTTTCGGAATGTGATACATCTCAACCTTTAACACAAATTTCCGATAACCTTATGATAATCAATCATAAGATATGAATTGAGAAATTGGATACTTACAACATGACCTCTTTCCTTTTCTGAGAGCTATGGGAACATATGAGTCATCTAAGTCCTCATGTCTTGAATCTTCTATCTTGTCATTTGAAGCAGATATTGTTTCTTTCCCTTGATTCAACACCTCAGTTTGTTTGTTCATAAAAATATTTCTCTCCTCCTTTTGGTATACTTGTACTCTTTTGTCTCCTCGGATTTGATCTGTTCCTGCAAGAGAGTTTGCTTCCTCTGATTCTTCACTTCCAATGAACCTGGGAAGAACAACTGATTCTTTGATAGTAGGATTGGGAAGATCATTCGAATTTTTGTATTATGGAGTAGTTTCAAAGAAAGTTACATCCATAGAAATATATCTTTTATGAGAATTAGGATCATAACATACATATCCTTTCTTCTCACAAGAATATTTAATTAAAATACATTTTATCGCCCTTGGATCAAGTTTATCTCTAAATTGCTAGTGAACATGCACATAACAAACCCATCCAAATATTCTGGGAATAAGATGGAATGGATTATCATCCAACTTAATCATCTTGAATGGTGACTTTCCTGCAAGAGTCATAGTCGGAATCCTATTTATGATATATACGGTTGTCAGAATTGCTTCTGGCCAAAAATATTTTGGAACATTATGTTCAAGAAGTAAAGTTCTAGCAATCTCTAAAATATGTTGATTCTTCCTTTCAGCTGCTCCATTTTATTGTAGTGTATAAACACAAGATGTCTGATGTATAATACCATGAGATTAAAGATATGATTCTAATTGAGTATTACAATATTCTCCATCATTATCTGATATGAGTGTTTTAACAGTATATCCAAATTGAGTCTTGATAAGATTATGAACCAGAGGGAAAATAGAAGAGATTTCTGACTTAAACTTCATTAAATAAACAAATGTAAGTCTTGGAAAATCATCAATAAAGGTAACAAAGTACTTAAAATTTCCAGCAAAAGGTATCACATATGGTACCCAAACATCAGAATGTATCAACTCAAAAGGAACAACTGATCTTGAATTACTACTAGGAAAAGTAGCTCTATGATGTTTTGATCTTTGGCATACATCGCATTGAAATACCACATCACTAGGAATTGAAAGGGAAATAAATTATCTCAATTTTGAAACAGGCAAATGTCCTAATCTACTATGCCAAATTTTTATTTAATGTAACTATACAATTCATATCTCTAATCAATAAACTTACTAAAAGTAGATTTACAGGAAACTCTGGAATATATATCACTGAATTAAGTATGAGATTATCTCTCTGAATCGTTCCATTTCCTACCATAGGAATCAATGAACCATTTGATACTTTTATATACTGAGGGGTTGAATTCACTTCGTACTGCATGAGATTAGACTTGTTTCCTACCATATGATCAGTAGCTCCTGAGTCTATTATCCAATTAGAAAAAAATAGAGAATCTTTAAGTAAATAATTACCACTGATATTGTATGAGGTAAGAGGACTTGATTCTGTTTTCGATGAGGAAGTTGAAGGTTGATCTCGTAAACGTGTTTCAATTTCTGCAATTTGCTTCTTTAATTCTGCCACTTCATTTATTAGATTCATTTCAGCCTTCTTTTCATATATAGTTGCCACATGACTGCCAAAATCTTTATATTTTGTGGATTTCCTGTCCAATAATTTCCCAACATTGTTCTTTTGTGTCTTTTTACCACAATGTGTGTATTGTAGTTTGCTCTTATCATCATAATATTGATTCATGCATCTTCCTCTACCTCTGAATGAGTCTCTTCCTCTCTCATAATTGCTTTGTTCTCTACCAACAAATGCAGATTTTTCAACTTGTATATGTTCACCTTTCTCTAGATTCTTTCTGTCTTCCTCCCTCAGTAAAAGTGAATATAGTGTGCCAAGTGACGGAAGTTCTTTCTTGCTTAGAATGTTTAATTTAATAGATTCATAATCCGATGAAACTCCCCATAGCAGATCGAACACTTTTCGAATTTCAGACTTAGTTGTTCTCTCTTTTACACAATGACTACATTTGTTTTCCACAATATGTCTTTGTTCAGTCCAGAGTTCACGCAATTTCCCATAATACTCACTTATTGATCTGGTTCCTTGACGACATTTTCTTATCCTCTCAATAATCTTGTATTCTTTTACAATATTCTTCTGTCTACAGTAAGTTTCTTCTATTGCAGTCCAAACCTCAGCAGCTGATTTCATATACATAAAAGTTTTACTGATAGATGGATTCATAGATTGAATTAGCCAAGAACTTAAAAGAGCATCTTATTTCACCCACCATTCATAGTCTGCACTGCTTCCTTCTAGAGGTGCTGAATTTTGTCTGATAATGGAAGCTTTTTCTCTAGATCGTAATACGAGTTCAATAGACCTGGCCCATTCTCTATCATTTCTTCCATCTAAACGAATGTTTGTAATTTGAAATGGTTTGATCTTCTGATCCTGTCCATATGTGACTGACATAGTTTCCTCTTTCAACATTTCTTCCAACTCGATCAAGATTTAAAGGTATTAAGATTTGATTCCTTAATACCCTAATTGATTATGCTAGCACTACACGTTCCAGTAATATCTTGTATACTTGATTTAGTGCTTAATCTGACTTGTTGTATCTGCATTTTCAAATATCTCTGTATTCATTCAACAAAATCTTTCGATATTTCTAATACTGCCTTTGTTTTGCAGGTTGCTATCGGTGGTGATATTGACGATTCAGTCAATGTCTCATAATAATTTTCCACTGCAACTCGTGATTCAAAGTTGCTGTCAATATGGATGATATTGACGATTCTTAATTGTGACTTATGATTCAATATCTGTCACTACTTCTGCCGTCAATATTGATGATATTGTCGATTATCAACTGCGACTTGTGATTCAATATCTGCCCCTGATATTGACGATTCTCAACTGCGACTTGTTATTCAATCTTTGTCCCTGATTTTGACGATTCTCAAATGCGACTTGTCACCCGCTATCACTGATCTCCTCTTGATTAATTTTGTTTCTGTCACCCATGGTTACTCTTGTTCCAATATATTGATTGACAATCAGTCTCATGACTTTATATAGTCTTCTTTTCATCAAACATTTAGAAAATTAATACATCAACTTACCTGTGATTCTTTTCAGGGACTAGGTACCTCGGTAGGCCGCTACATCCACGTGCAAGACTCTGATACCATATTGCTTCCATTCAGCAGATTTCATTGACACAAATTGAAGAAAATTGTTTATTCATCATCCTTTGACATTCTAACATAATCGGCCCCTGTTTCTGGCAACCGCCCTGTTTTCTTTTCTTGTTAACTATAACCCTAATGAATCCCAGACTTTATACTAAACCTAATCTAACTTAAAAGACATAATTAGCCCTAAGTATATGATACGGTTCCAAATGGATCTGATCCAGATCCATTTGGTCCAATCACGACTTGTACTTAGACACAAAACTACACATGACATGACACAACAATAACACATTATTCATCTAGACTCTTGACATGACACTACACAACATATTAACAAATGATGCCTTTCAAGGTTTTAGTGAGAAGGTAATTTTCTCCACTGAATTTTGTTAGACTTTCTCTAGCATACTTCAAATCATAGTGTCATGTGGATGATGATTATCGACATATGCTAGAAATACAGTTGATAGAAAAGAAATTTAGGCATCGTATGACATACTCTAAAAGATAAGTTGAGGCTTTGCATTTCGTTGTGAAAATTGCATCAATCGAAGGATTGAGTCGCTATTTGGTGAAAAGCCTAAGCATGTTTGGCATAAATTAGAGAACCCATTATAAAAGAAGTGGTTGTTTCTTGATATTTCTTATAAATTAGAGAACCCATTATATATATATATATATATATATATATATATATATATATATATATATATATTTACAACAAACATCAACTAAGCCTTTTCTCATACTAGATGGGGTCGGCTATATATATATTTAATCATAAATAAAAGTGTACCGCTAAATCCGCTATATCCCCGCTACCGCTATATCATAGTCGACCGCTAACAACCAGTGTTGTCCGTATCGCACCGTATCGTACGATACGGTGCGATACGATACGGGCCCCCGTATCGCAGGTGCGGGCGTATCGCCCGTATCGTACGATACGGGCGATACGCCCTGGGACCCTTATAAAGGGTCCCGGCCCGAGGGAAACCCGCGATTTTTCGCGGGTTTCCTCTCTCCTTTTGGGTTCTTCAAGCTCCCTAAGAGTCGGTTTTCGCCTCCTTGGTGTTCAAAGCTCTAAAATCGTGCCCTACGGTGTCCGTCCAAGCCTCCAAACTCAGATTTAGGTATATTTTTAATGTTTTTTTCCTTTTTTTCCTTTATATTTATTATTTTTTGTGTTATTTCGGGTTTTTTTTCTGAATGACAAAATATGAAGTTATTAAGTGTGTGTATACGATTTTTATTGCATTCATGAAGTGGGAGACACTCGATTTGAGTGTTATTTGAAGATTGGGGGATTTACGAAGTGCTTTTATTTTCAGGTTTTTTTTTGAATTAAAGTACTCCATTGAGATGGCAGGAAGGGGTGGTAGAGACTCTCATTCAAAGTCTGATGATCCGGCATGGCAGTGGGGTATACCAGTTGAGGGTTCAAGGTTAAAAATCAGATGTTTATTTTGTGAAAAGGTGGTTAGTGGTGGAATTTCAAGGTTGAAACACCACCTAGCAGGAATCAGGAAAGAAGTTGCTCCATGCACAGGCAGAGTTAGAAGTGTGCCAGAAGGTATTAAATGGCAATGCTTGCAGATGATTGAGAGCATACAGGAAAGGAGACAACAAAAGGATGATTTCCAGATGTGTGAAGAAGCTGATGATGCTACTGCCACTGGAGTTGGATTCACTGATAGTTTGCCTTCAGATGCTAGAACAGATATTGATAGTAGCAGTTCGCGAGCACCTAGCAGAGGAAAGAGGGTTGCATCTGAAGACTTTGGAGGTGGCAGAAGAGGAAGTTCAGGAAGGAGTAGAGGAAGAGCTTCTTCTTCTAGCATACATTCGTTCTTTCCTCCTTCCACTACACCTGGTGCTCAGCCAGGAATTCGTGCTGCTATGGCTTCAGAACAACTGCACGATCAAGCAGACCTTGCAGTGGGCAGATGGTTTTATGATACATGCATTCCATTTAATGCAGCAAACAGTTTTCATTTTCAAGCAATGGCAGATGCAATTGCTAACATTGGTCCAGGATACAGGATGCCCTCTTATCAAAAGTTGAGAGGGAAGATATTAGATCAGACCGTGATTGAAGTGCAGCAATACTATTCGACTTTGAGACAATCGTGGAAGGAAACAGGATGCACTATCATGGCAGATGGATGGACCGATAGGCGAGGAAGGATATTGCTAAACTTTCTTGTATATTGTCCTAAAGGACTCATGTTTTTGAGATCTCTAGATATGTCAGAGGAGAGGCACACTGCAGAGATCCTACGAGAGGAATTTGATAAGGTTATACAAGAGGTTGGGCTAGAAAATGTAGTCCAATTGATTACAGATAATGCAGCTAACTACAAAGCAGCCGGAAAGGAGTTAGCTGATATTTATGGGACTTTCTACTGGACACCATGTGCAGCCCATTGTTTAGATCTCATCCTCGAGGACATCGGTGAGATGGATGAAATAAAGGCAGCAACTGAGTGTTGCCAAGATATTACAAAATTTATTTACAACCATGCATTTGTTTTATGTATGATGAGGAGATACACAGAAGGTGCAGAGCTTCTTCGCACAGCTGCAACTCGGTTTGCAACAAACTTCTTATCTGTACAGAGTATTGTGAGACAGAAGCAAGCTTTAAAGAGAATGTTCTCCTCAGATGAGTGGCAACAATTTGCAGAGTTGCCACAAAACAGAAGGAACAGAAAGTTAAATGAGATTGCAGAAACGGTTTTTAGAAGTTCATTTTGGAATGCATGTATCAGATTATTGAAAATTACTTGTCCTTTAGTGAAAGTTTTGAGATTGGCTGACAGCGAGGAGAAACCATCTATGGGCTACCTTTATGAATCCATGGACAGGGCAAAAGAAGCAATCAGAAATAACTTTAATGGAAAAAAAAGAGATTATGTGCCCGTGTGGAAAATAATTGATAGTAGATGGAATAAACAATTGCATCAGCCTATTCATGCAGCAGCCTACTATCTAAACCCATCATTGAGGTACTCAGCAACCTTCAAAAGGGACGGTGAGGTTAATCGAGGAATCATTGAATGCATCGACAGATTAGTCCCTGATGAGAGCATAGTAGATGCGATACATCGAGAGATGGAGATATATGATAATGCTCTTCACTTGATGGGTTTGCCTGTTGCAATTCGCAACCGCTCTACGATGCGTCCAGGTACATTGTTTATTTTCATATTTAAGTTGCATCTTACATTACTGTGGATTATTATGTCTCTAATGTTTATATTTTTTTTACAGATGTTTGGTGGAACAGGTTTGGAAGTGATTGTCCAAACCTTAGAGATTTTGCAGTTAGAGTCTTAAGCCAAACCTGTAGTGCAACAGGTTGTGAAAGAAATTGGAGTGTTTTTGAACACATCCATACAAAAAAGCGCAACAGGTTGGAACACAAAAGGCTTAATGATTTGGTTTATATTCGTTGTAACATGCGCCTTCGTGAAAGGTAATGTTGTATTACTTTCAAATTTTCAATTCGATATTATTTAACTTCAGTTTTCAATTGTTAATATTACTTACTAATTGTTTATCTTTGTTTGTGTCGTAGGCAATTAAAAAAAGTAAATAGAGAAGAAAGTCAGTCGATCCAATAAGTTTGGATAATTTTGATATATTAGAAGATTGGGTTATGGAAGACACTGAAGAAAATGCCCTCCTAACAGAAGAAGACGTTGCCTGGATTAATTTGGAAGGAGCGCAACAACATTATGGAGATGAAGAATTTGATTTTGAAGAAGAAGGTGTGGGCGTGGCTGATGATGATGAGGATCTGCAACAAGGAGAAGATGAAGATTATTTAGTTGATGATCCTGATTACAATTTGTAAAATGTAACATTATATGTAACTGTAGTGTACTGTAAAGTGTAAACTATGTCTGTATTTTATTTTTTGGATTCAAAATATATAAATTTGGATGCAATTGTTCAATGTTGAATGCTCAATCTGTACTAAACTTACATTATATGAATTTAAAGCAATTATCAGATTTTTCCTGATTTTTTCTTGATTTTTTTTTATTTTTTACTATTTTTTATTAATTTTTAATTATTTTTACATTATTTTAATATTAAAGTACGATACGATACGATACGATACGATACGCCCGTATCGTGGAGCCCAGCGATACACGATACGATACGCGTCAGACAACACTGCTAACAACCCGCTAACCGCTATTGATAACATAGGTTCTTCCCCATCTTCAAAGTCCATCTTCAAGTTTCATTGAAGAACTTGAGCAGGACTTGAGACGGATGATTCTTCGACATTCTTTCTTCAATGTGGTTCATGCTTGCATCAAGTAATCTCTTTCTCTATCTTCAACTTTGTTTTCTGTGACTATTGCTTTATCATGTGTTTTTGAGATTGTTGGTAGGTGCTTGATTAGTTGTTGTAGGCTATGTTATCAATAGCGTGTTATAGCGGCCACTATAGTGCGCTATATTGGTTTAGCGGAACAGAAACCGCCATAGCGGGTCACCCTTAGCGGGCGACCCACCAAGGCATATTTAGCGCCGCTTACAATGCTATATCGGAACGCTATACCGGTCCGCTATAACGCTGTAAGCGGACAGCTTCGGATCCAATTAGGTCGGGTCGATCTAAATGTTGCCCTAATCAGATGCGTCTCTCGCATCTCCATCTTCATCCTGTCGTCCAGGCCACTCCCGCCTCTCACCGCCACTCCCACCTCTCGCCACCACCATCTCCAGTCGTTCCCGCCTCTCGCCGCCACCATCTCTAGGTAGACATCATGACCTAACGTGGACATCATAAGACTCTTCTATCTGTTCTAGAATATGATGGCCATCTTTCTGAACAAATAATGTAATACATAACAAAACTTTCTCCTAGTGATGTTAGTGCTAGCTCTTGATAACAGGAATATATGATACCGTCTGTTTCTGCGTATGTACATTACGTGAGGAACATTTCTTGTCATAATCCAGCAAGATTACACTCCCAAATCCATTAATTATCATCTGTCTGCTGCTCAGGAAACAAAATAAGAATATTTCATCTACGTCGACTAAATAAGATACCCAAACCTGTCCAATCCCTTCATAAATTTCTAAATATATCGTTCTCTTTTGCTTATCTCGAACAAACCCCACTCTCTGCAAATCCTATTACAATATCGAGTTTGGCTTTACAAGAAAGGTAAACAGTCATTTGTGTGTGGACAACATCCAGCAAGTTAACTTGATAATCAATGCTTTTTTGAAACCGTTCTCTGGATGTTCCTTTTTTCCTCATTAGAAAATCACTTATGAGATCTATGCACTTGATTTAATAGACTTTTGGATCACCTGATTAAGACGCTGTGACAAATTTTACAAGATTTGCAAGTGAAGAGGTATACAAATTTTAGATTCCAAGCTTTATAATATCAACATTCTGTAGTAGAACACGATAAACATGATGGCGTAATTGGTTCTCTGAAAGGAAGATTAGGAACTGAAATATATTATTTAACTGGTATATTCTGATATGGAAGGATAAAATAATGGTTTTTAATTTTATATATTTATAGATTGAAAGGTGTTGATATTTTGAAAATACTTAGGGCAATCGTATCTAGTGGACTGGTTATGTTGCTACTAAAATTTTGTGGACCTTGATGTTCTACTTTAGGACTTACATTTATCATGTTAGAATGGACAGATTTATGTAGTGCACATTTTTATTCCATCAATTTGTAGTTTAGGATTGTCTAATGATACCAATGAATGTTAATTATTTAATGTTCTATTTCTTGTATAAGGTTGGAAAACTCAAGATGAGTCGTTATTCTTATTTTTTGTAGTGAGTATGGAATCATCAACAAGTGCAGCTGCTTGTTCTCAAAGTGGCAGTGACAGTGGTAGTTGTGGCACAGGCACTAGTAGAATAACTGGTATTAGGTTTTTTAATCCAGCATTAAACTATAGACCCCCAGGTTCGAAGGATCCAGGATGGAATTGGGGTTTGACAAAATGTAAGACGGATAATATGTCAGTATTTTGTACATTATGTGGTCATATTTCTATCAGTAGAATAACAAGGTACAAGGACCATTTAATGGAAAGAAGCAGAAATGTGGCAGCTTGTAAGAATGCAACTGAAGAAATAAAGAAAATGATTTATGATTATGTGCATAGTACATCTAAGAAGAAGGCCGAAAAGATTTCATTTCCATATCAAGGAGAACTTTTTAGTATGGAAGGTAACATAGTGACAAGCACCCAATGTTCATCATCTTCATCATTATTTGGCTCACGACCACCGCTTTCGAAGGGACCCATGGATTCATTTGTGCGTTCATCGCCAGACTCACTACGACAAGCTACATTGGAAAATCGATATAAGAAAGAAGAAAGAGAACAAGTATGCATATCCATTAGCAGGTGGATGTATCAAAATGGAATCCCTTTTAATGCTGTGAGATCCCCTAGCTTTAAAGCGATGGTAAATGATATAAGGCAATTTGGACCTGGAATGAAGGTTCTATCATACCATAAAGTAAGGGAAACATTCTTGGAGAAGGAAGTAGGAAGAGTAAGAGAGTTTACAAAATGGATTTAGAAAGCATTGGGCTACTTATGGATGTTCTATTATATCAAATGGATGAACAGATAGAAAACAGAGAACACTAATAAATTTTTTAGTGCATTGTCCTCAAGGTACAATTTTTCTTAAGTCCATTGATGCATCCTATGAAGTAAAGGATGCAAATAAATTGTATATATTGTTAAAAGAAGTAATCTTAGAGGTTGGAGAGAAGAATGCTGTGCAAGTGAATACAGATAATGCAACAAATTATGTTGCAGCAGGTAGAATGTTGATTGCTGAATTTAATCATTTGTTTTGGACACCATGTGCTGCACACTGTATAGATTTGATCATTGAAGATATTGGAGAGACAAAAAGACTAAAAGGCATCTTCAACAGGGCAAATAAGCTAGTGACATTTATGTATGCTCATGGTCAGATATTGCATATGATGAGACATTTTACAGGAGGAAAAGACATACATAGACCGGTTGTGACCTGTTTTGCTACTAGATTCTTAACTCTGAATAGTTTGCGGCAATTAAAAGAAGCTCTAAGATCGGTGGTTATTTCTGAACAATGGGAGAAATGCCCTTTATCAGATAGTATTGAAGGAAAGCAATCTAAGATAATAATTTTGCAACTTAGATTTTGGAAGGGCATTAGTTTTTCACTTAAAGCAATGGGTCCTTTGGTAGATGTTTTACGTATGGTCGACAGTGATGAGAAACCAGCTATGGGCTACATCTATGAGAAGATGGATCGTGTAAAAGAACAAATAAAGGTGCGTAAATATTTCAATTTTATGTGTTATTTGTTAATCTTTACTTATTAATCTTATAAATTAATAACATTTCACTTCTTGTTTTATAAGTTAATATGAAAAACAAAGAAGAGCAGTATGCTTTTATTTGGGAGATCATAGACAAAAGATGGGACAGGCAAGTGCATAAAACATTACATGCTGTTGCATTGTATCTGAATCCAGGGTTGTATTATGATTATGATGGGATAGAATCTAATATTGAGATTAAAGGTGGTTTGTTGTAGGTTATAGCTATACTTTTACGAAGTAAGGAAGAACAATAAGTGAGTCACCAACTTATAAGTTATCGAAGAGCATCAAGTTGCTTTGGACTAGAATTAGCTATAAGTTCGAGGAAAACATGTGCACCAGGTAATTAATTCAAGCAACTTTGCTTTCTTAATTATTTCATTATTAAGATATGATTTAAGGTTTTTGAATATGATTAACTTATTGTTTACACATGATTTTTAACTTTTTGTAATAGCTGAATGGTGGATGACCTTTGGTTATGAATGCCCTGAATTGCAAAGTTTTGCTATATGGGTTTTGAGCCTTACTTGTAGTGCTACCCCATGTGAGCGCAACTGGAGTACCTTTGAAATTGTAAGAAATTAAGAATTATGCTTTTTATTTTCATTATAAATAAATGAAAGTTTTTTTATTAAGTTAAATACTTACCTAAATTCTTTCTCTTATCTTTTGTGCATCAAAAGGAATAAATTTGAAGAAAAGCTCAGAAGAAGGTACGAAGAAAATGAATAGATTATTGCATCAAAAGCTTAACGATTTAGCTTTTGTGCAATATAACGAAAAGCTCAGAAGAAGGTACGAAGAGAGGAAATCTAATAGAGCAAATTTTGACCCCATCATGTTGGCATCGGTTGAAGATCACGATGAATATCCTACTGATGATGAGTTCGTTGGTGACGATGATTCCCTTACTTGGCGAAATGTCGATATGGCATCCGAAGCATCAAGAGCGGGTGCTACTGTTGTTTATACAAGGTCGAGGACACGAAAGCGACAAAGAAGGCAAAGCAAAGGGAAGGATAAGATGTCTATGGAAGATGAAGAATAATTTAATTTTGAAGAAACAGATGAAGAGGAAGAGGAAATAGAAGAATACGGATCTTTTTCTGAAAATGAGTGAACATGACCTAAACAATTAAGTGTGATTGTAAATTTGTGATTGAAGTTTGATGGATATTATGTACTTTTTGAATTAGCTTATTGACCTTTATGTGCTTTTCATGGATGCATAACATAATGTTCAATCTTTAAAGATGTTTTCTAAGGCTACCTTCCCTGCTTTATTGCAAATTATTGTTCAATGAAATTGTCATTGTCTTTGATTAGTGGGTAAGTATAATCAAAGTAATGTAATATGTTATCTGTAGTTATCGTGTTGTTTATAAATTGATGACTCATTTGTTATCTTGTGATGTAGGTGATCATCGAGTGGACATGGTTAATATAAAGTTTGGACGTTAAAGAAAAAAAGAAAGGCAAAATAAGATCATGAACTCCTATCACCAACATGTTCAACAGTTCAAACTTCAAATAATGAGATATTAAGGCAATAGCATTTGGATGGACATATCAAAGGCACACGAGATTCCCAAATATTCATGAATTTGCTGGATACACAGTGCATTTCATATGCTATCCAGCAAATTCAGGAACATTAGAGAATCTCGTGTGCCTTTGATATGTCCATCCAAGTGCTATTGCCTTAATATCTCATTATTTGAAGTTTTACCTATTGAACATGTTGGTGATAAGAGTTTCTGATCTTTTGCCTTTCTTTTTTGCTTTAATGTTTGAACTTTCATGCACTTTGGCTGGAGATGAGGCATACTACAAATAATATGGGCTAAAAGGTATGTAACATTCCTCCTTTACTACTTTTTCCTATTCATTAGTGAGTGTTTTGCTCGTTCATTTATTAAAGAACTGGTTATGTTTCTTGATATTTCTTAGAAGTTAGAAAACCTATTATATATATATATAATTTTTTAATCATAAATAAAAGTGTACCGCTAAATCCGTTATATCTCCGCTATATCCCAGCTACCGCTATATCAGGGTCAACTGCTAACAACCCGCTAACCGCTATTGATAACTAAGGTTGCAGGTGAATCATTATCTATTCATGGTAATTGTTAACTTTGGCCTTAGAACTTCTAACAATCGAATTGTTAACTTCAGTGTTTCTTGATATTTCTTAGAAATTAGAGAACCCATTATATATATATATATATATATAAATTTTTAATCATAAATAAAAGTATACCGCTAAATCCATTATATCCCCGCTACCGCTATATCAAGGTCAACCGCTAAATCCGTTATATCCCCACTACCGCTATATCAAGGTCAACCGCTAACAACCTGCTAACCGCTATCGATAACATAGGTAAATATTACTTGATTAGTACAGAAACATTATACAGTCTCACACTTAACACAGAACTATGTTGCTATGAGGACCAAAAAGGGCATTTCGATAATCAAATGCATATCATCACCTATTTGGCAGTTACTGACATGAAACATAATATGTTGAGTTATCCTCGCCTTGCTGTCACATTAATAGATTAACATCCAAATAAATCACTTCTTTCAGATCAACATACATGGGTTGCAGCATCTGCAACTGTTTCATGTTGCACAACTCAGTTGGTTCTAAACAGAACTATAATCTAATTCAAAGTAAATATGGTGCAAAAGAAAATTAAGGAGTGGATATGGCAACAAGATTGATTGTCGTTCGTATCTGAATAAGGAACAGGATTGTGAGGTCTCAGGTTGCCACTAAAATCCACCATAGTTCTGGGAACATCAGCTAGTTTTTATGCTTCACTAGATTAACTTTGAGGATGAGCATTTCCTCCCAAACATAGGTGTTCGAAACTTGTCATTATCAGCGATTGTGAATCCTGGATTTATGTGCTCCCAAAATTCCAATAAAATATTTTTAACAGGGCTAAACTATCTCCAATGCCTATGAACTCCATCTAGTGGCATTCACCAAACTACAACACTTGTTTGTGCTCCTATCAGTGTTATTCGTATTGCATCGTATAGTGAGGAATCATGATACAAGAGGTGTATGTAAGTTGACTATATATCAGCTTGTATCACACGATATCATCGTCTGTATTTTTTACTGCTTGGAATGAGAAAGATTGATCTGATCTTGTTCCTTTTGGCAAGATAAACTTCTTGCCTTAAGGATGACCTCCCAAGAATAACAATCAAGGCCCCATATAACTACGCATGAATGAGAAATGCAACTCCTTCAAGGCTTCAACAGCTTACTAATTATGATCATGTCAAGCTTTGGTAGATTAAACAACTATCTCTGCCCAAGTTTGGCAACTTTAAGAGCAACTCAATACTTTCCCAACCAAGTTCCACCATTCCACAATGAATTAGGAAACTAGCCTAACTTAGAATAGTTCTTGATTTTTATTGATTTTTTCTTGATTTTAATTTTTTTTTAAAAAAATACGATATGATACACCCATCTCATGGAGAAAAACAATATACGATACAATATGGTACAAACAACACTGGCTCCTATATCAAATTCGGAGACTATGTTTCAGGCCTTTCTCATACCAATTCACCATGGCGAAACTGATCCAACCTGAATCCAATCCCGGTGGCACTCTTTGGCACCGCTAGTTGCTAACTTGGCTGGCCTAGGCCTCACTTGTTTTGGTTTACAATCTTATGGTTGAGCTCAGCATTAATAACCAGATCTTGAACAAGCTTTGGTTTATTTGGCTTACCAGCAGTAGCCATATCTAGGAATTATAAAACAACAGGTACCTTTTACTTGGAGCAATGCATCCTCTCCAATTACCAACCAGAAACTAAAACAGGAAGCACGGGAGTAGATGCCATCAACCATAGGAAGGATGGAAACAAGTACTCACCCAGGCCCCACGAGTCAATTGCCCATGGTGGAGACTTTCTGATCGCCACCCAGTCAGACTTCAACAACTCCATTGATTTGTACTGTGAGCCAATCAACCATTCATATTGCTTCAAGAAGAAACGTTTAATGTCAGACTTAACACGCTCAAACAAATCAAATGAGATTCTGAAATGAAAACCAAGACAAGATCGAACAGCAAAATGCACACATTTACAAATGTGTCACGTTTGTCCAGATACAGATATGTGGCCTGCATTTTAATCTATATGCCAATATGACAATTGTGGGGACACAACTCTAACTGTTTGAATCTCAAAAGATGGACATGTTTTTTATTAATCTATTTCTTCTGCATTTATGAATAAAATCATTCCTATAGTTAGAACAATTTTTTCAGTCAACAAACAATAATCCAGAGAACAAATACTATGATTGAAAGAACCTTATCCAATAGTAATGGCATTCAAGTTACATTTAGAAGCAGATCTCCTAGGAACTGCACTTTGCACGCTGGATCTGGTTAAACATATTTGGATATTGGTTTTCAGATTCTACATCTGATAAACTCTGCTCTTGGCCACACATGCACACAGAATGTACTCTATTATCTAGACATGTCCGGTTTCCCAGAAACCTTGAACCATACCCGTAACCGAAAGGGGCTGAGGCGGTTCGGGACTGCTGGTTCTGAACCGCCATTTTTTACCAGTTACAGTTCTAGTGCGGTTTTTAAAAATGCCGAACAGGATGGTCCTTGGTTCTGTGTCCAATTCAAACGTTTCCTGTTCTCGACGGTTTCGAACTGGCCAGATTTCAAAGTTATTTCCCCCAGTGACTCCAAATCCTATTTAGATTTTGGGTTCAACCTATCCATATTACTGAAATAAGAGGTGATCCCTTTGTATTTTAGAAAACTTTTGCCTTGAAAGTGTTGTTGTCAACATTTCATGAAATTAGGGAAGCATGAGAGATTTTAAGTGCAAATCCATATCAAGATAAGGTTTCACTTAGTTTGGAATAATGCTTCTAGGCTCATCTATGGGTTGGATATCTGATTGAACAGGAATACATAGCAACAGTACAGATAATGAGCAGGCAGATTAAAGTATGACTAACACAGATTTTGTGGATCACTAAATGCAAACCCAAACCCAGCCATTATTCCTTCAAGGGCTATTACAATAACTAAAAATATGTATATCAGCTAAGTGGAGTCTCTGCAGAACATAATATCCTAAACCAAACCCATATAAAACAAATTTGTGATTAGGTTGACCCAAATACAATTAGGGACAGCTTTTTTCATTGCCCATCCATAAAATCCGCATGGGAAAGGGAAATAAATATCTTCTGCAAATGCAGCTTGTTGACAAGCCTAATAACTTCTTATGTAAGAAGAGACCAAAGACATAACTTGTAACTGAACCTTTCAACAACATAGATAAAGACAATAATAGACCCTCATTAAAGTATATTACTTCCAAAAATCAATCAAGATTGAAAATCTGGCACATTATACAAGGCGCTTACTGATTTGGCATAAAAGTGTTTTAACCTTCAAAAGTCAGAGTTATAGCCAAGTCACTATTAAGGACTTGAACCTGCATATATGTTATTTGGAGAACTTCGCAGGTCCAGAATATCAGTGTCCGTTGTTTTAATATTGACATCAAATACTGATAATACTCCTCATGATAGCCTTTTAAGTAAATTTCAGTGCACAACATTGTATTGAGAATTACTCTCTGTGAAGCATCAACATTTTGTAGGAAAAAAAATCAACCAAGTATATTGCCAAGTACCGACAAGGTTATTGAGTTTTACTATCTAACACACCAAGGATTTCCATCTAACCTTCAAGAAACTTACAGCGTGGCTTTTTCACTTTGTGATGGTTTTTATCCTTCTCTTCCCTTCTTTTGTGAACTGGTTTTCCCTTTCCCTGTACTGTAATTACACGTCCATAAAAAAACAAGGGATCTAAGCTTCAAGACTCTTGCAGCCTGACTTTTCTCTTCATTGTCATGGACTGTTTTTCTCCTTTTTGAAATGGGATGTGATCTTTCACACACACGTGCATGTGCACACGCACACGCACACACATACATAGCCAGACATGCATACAATGCATTCAAAAGTCTTAAGAATCCTTGTAACTTGACAGTCAAGTCCACAAGCGAGTTGGAGTCATTGACCAAGTAAAGTAACCCCTAACCCCTTCAACCACAAACCACTAATGATTACTATCTTACTGCAAACACTTCAAAATATGGTTTTTGTCCCTCAGGTGCAGCCCATGTTGTCCAAATGAAATATTGAAAAACTTATCTGAATATTGCAAAATAACATGATATTGACATAATTCAAATAGTTCACAAATTACACTAAGACTTGGTAAAATTGTTAAGATATTAGAAAGAAAAAGAGCACAATTTACCAGCATTGGACTCGTGGAAGATTCATTATGTGCATCAAATTCAGACAACACATCAAATGCATGGAGCTTCCAGTCTAATGTTTGGGTCACCACAACACTAGCCAAACACACATTACCATGAACCTGCACCATCAGAAAATGAGCACAAACTTCAGCACATAAAATCCAGTCAACTCCAGAAGTAATCAACAGACATACATAGATTTCTTCATTTCTCGACATTTATGAGACTTGCAACCTCTCTTATAAGTGCAACTTTAAAAGTTATTGTCAAGGACACAGAAGGCAGATTGATTGCACAAATTAATCAATCCAGATGAACTTGAAAAAACAGCTAGTTTCTATAGGTTTTCAATTTTTTTTCTTAAGAAGGTAATCATGTGGTTGTGTCTTACACCCTTAATTTCATCAAAAGTGACTCTTGGATCATATGATTATAATATACATATAATATAGATATCATAGATAACATTAAGGTGCTAAAATTTAGTGGTCCACAAAAAGCACAGTTTCCAAACTGAAGCCCCATATCATCATTATGCATCGGGGGTTTGGTGATCCAAAAGATGATTCTGCTGAACAATGGGGTCAATTTATTAGAAAAATGACCAGAAGCAGATTGTTGGCAGATTACACTTCAAATATATATATCTTTAATTTCAAGAAAGTAAAAGAAGAAAAATTCAAAAACAATTGTTTCTGAAAGCATATCCATTATAAAGCTACAGGTTATTATTACTAAGATATCACTTTTGTTCAAAATATATAAAATCCAATGGCAACCTTGTCAAACACGGCACCCACACCCATGTCAGCATGTCATCTAAATGACATGGGTAGAACATCATTTAAAAAGTCCATATGATACAGCTAATAGCATTCATGCATACTTAAAAGCCATGATTTTTCTGCAGGTGCGCCAGAGATGAATAGTCCTTTCAGCACTACAATGCTAAATGTGAAATCTCTTTCCCCGCCATGGGAGTGGAGAAGGGAGATGATGCGATCGGGCAAATCCCAACATCAACATTTTCAAAGTATGCAATAGAAACAACACGAATTCATGGCCAATCCAAATAGTAGACTGAAACGTACCAGTTTACAATCGTTATTCAAGAAGCTGACAGCCTTTGCTATCTGATGCAGTCCCCATGCATAATATTCATCTCTGTATTGAGCCGCATAATTAGTACCAATGAACTAACAAAGGCAATTTTAGTACCCAAGTATATTAAGTACCAATACCAGAAAAATCTGCTAAAAATTATCTTACTGTAATTCTCATCCTCGTGCCAAGTGATACAATTACAAATGGAACGAAAAACATTCCAAGACTGACATAGTTGAATCACACTTCTTTTCCTTCATTATCTAGTCTCCTCAATCTAAGTGAAGTAGACCATTTTTGTTTATGGACTGAGCAAAACTTTTGTGCTTGTCTCAACAAGTGTTATCCATATCGCACCGTATCGTGGGACTCCATGATACGATATAACATGTTGTATCACACAACAAAACTTATCATTTTGTATCATGCGATACAGCATGTATCGTACGATACATAGAGTACCACCCGTATCGTGGACCAAAAAAATATATGATATGATACGCATCGAACAACACTGGTCCCAACCTCCAACCATATGAAGTTCTAATGGAGTTCCAGCTGCATCTCACAGATCCTTCAACACCATCATCAATGAATACCTGATTCATTCACTCCCCGGGCTTGCCATCAATTTCTTTGAGCATCAACCTTTATGGAATTTCCCTAAAAGGGTACAAGATTTCCCTCTTGATGGAACATGTCAGTGTGTCCTGTTCGGGTTCATGAACACAATGAGGTGGCATGTTAGTTGACCCAAGGTGACCTGAGTAGTAGTGTGGTTGGCGTTTAGATCAACCAGTTTCGGACACCAACCAGAATGACCCCATGACACAATTTGCTGCCCCCAAAACTAGATGACTTGTATGAAATCCCTAGTTAGGTTATATGACCAAGATTTTAAATATCATATATGAGAAGATGGATATATGGTCTCCCATTGGGCATTCTCTGACAAGATTTCACCACGAAAGCCCATTGTATTGTATGATATATATTGTACAGTATAGTGCCATATCATAAGATAGGCTACATAATACCATGGGTTTTTTTTTCCTTTTACTTTTAGGAGCTTTGCAAAAATACAGTAACAGTGTTCTCAAGTGATGCCTGCTACAATACACTATTTTCAACCTTGAACACGGATCCTACAGTTCAAATTCTCAATTACTGATTCCTACATCAACAAGGAAAAGACTTGGTTTAACTTATTTTTGTAGTCAACTTAGATGACAGACATGTGTGGACAACTGAAACATATGTCAAAGTGCTCGAACCTAAGAATGTCCATCTGCCTACACCACTGGTAAACAATAGTGATCAGACATGCTAGGAGTCTTAAAACACTCTGAATGATCTGCTGTTGAAAAGGAATTTTTATACATTATATACAGTAAAAAGAACAGTGAAACTTGGATACCTAGAATGATGAAAGGTTAAATGCAGATACACCTTTCTAGGAAATTAAGAAGATCAAAAGTATATAAATGAGAAAGAATTAGTCAATCCAAAATGTTTGAAACTTTGAAGAATAAACACACAAAGGGATGAAAAAGTGTAGTCAATCCAAAATTTTTAAAACTTTGAAGAATAAACATACAAAGGGATGAAAAAGTGGACTATCAAAGTTTTCAACTATTCTACTTCCAGAATAACAGTTCGCAAAATTATTCCGGCTTTACATATTCAGTGATACAATTCAGAACATGACCATAAAATCTAGTCCTTTGAAAACACATTTAACTCTCTGCTTTGCTAGTCAATACAACCACAGAACTCTTGTTTGCACGAAGACCAAAAAAAGACAGTAGTCAAAGTCTGAAGTTCCCAGTGATGAGGAAAATCCACTTATCATAATCTCGTAGAGTGAAAAGAGCACATTAGTCTCTTGAATAGAACTAATACCTCCACACAGTTTCTGTACAATTTGCATTCAATAAAATTTCTTTGCAGATGACAAACTGAAAGTCATCTAGTTAAAAAATAGTCTACGAACTCCAAAGAAGATATAATGATAAGAAAATTCGAAATTTCATCCCAAGCATAGAAAGAATATGATAAGGCAACACTGTCCATACTATGAAAAGATCGCATACCTCTGTGTACCTTCTAAACCCAGCTCCCTTATCTTTTCGGAAAGTGGCATGACAGGCTCTGTTACAATATAAATAGTTGGTTTGACAGCCGAACCATCAACAGCTTCAACCTCTGTACTATGAAGAAAGGACAGCACATTTGGATGCCTAACCTGTTTTTTAGAAAAATTTCATCGAACTCTATGAGACAAGACCCAGTAGCAGGACAAAACCTACTGCTTATCAATATCATCAGTCAGAGAGACAATATAACCAAAATGAAAATAACATTAGAGACAACCACCGACCACCTTGACTGTGCTTCAAACTAAATCAGCTTGAATGAGCATAACAGTCTAACCATTTCACTATTTGAAGTCAATTACCAATAAAAGCACTGTACAAACAGAATGCAGTTGAAGCTACACAACTTCATCACGTGTTCCAACTGGACCATAAATGAGATGAGAAAAGGTCGAAATTAATAATGTAACATGCAAGTAATTACTAATATCAGCTTGTGAAACTCTTCTTTATGATGTCAGCAACACCCATAAATCACTGCACAGAAACCTCAAAGACAAAAAAAATATATGATAGAGAAATCCAATACAAAGGTAGGATATTTTCAAGTGCATAAGAATATTACATATAATGCAGATGTCTTTCGTCTTTCCTTGATAAACTGAAGTTGGGGGAACAAAAATTTAGAGTAACTCATGTCAACAATTATGAAAACAATCTAACAAACAACATTATCAATCCTGCAAAATTGTTTAGTTTAATCACATGAAGAATTAGCTGAAAGCAACAATATGTACATTAAAGAATAACAGAAAGCTACTGTAGTTAAAGAAAGATCTTTTGAAATCCTACAAAAGAGAACATGTAAAATTAAGACATAATGCTCCTATATTGTTGGAAGTATTGTTTGAAGAGCAAACAACATTATATCCATTTAGCAAAATCAACTTTTTCAAATCTTACAAATTGGACATAGTTCAGATTATAATATGTCAGGCAGCTTACCGTCCGAAGGCGCTTCACACCGTTTCTACCAGCAGCCAGGTGTCCATCTTGTGCATTATTTCCAGATAGGGTAAATATAGACACCAAACTCCCATCTTCCTGGTATTAAAGAAAACATTCATGAAAGATAACAAAAAAGACCAACTGTAAAAGGCTAGCAGCACAGCGCAAAATACAATCACTCCCATAAAAGACAAGAACCATCCGACCAACTCATTCTATAACTCTAAACAAAAGACAAAGTACAACATTTTCTACCATACATTCTAATAGAGATTGAAACAAAACAAACAGAAACTAAATTATCTTGTAAACTCAATATATTCAGAATAGCAAACAGTGAAAACCGGAGTCCTCCAGGTTGTGAGATCATGACAATGTTAAGTTGTTAACACACCAATAAGCATAAAAGTTAGCTGCAACACATGTCGCAAACAACGGACATTAAACAGACTACACATGACCCAAGAGACAATTTTGAATCCATCAGACCAATCCTCTATTTAAGGCATATTTACTTTCGGATGGTTTTATGATCCCAAGTATGTGAGTTTGCTAACTTTCACCAACACGTATTCAAGGAGAAATTGAGTTATCACTAAGACTCCATTCTGCAGCTAAAGTTTCCCGATTTATATGTCATATCAGCTCCATGGCCAGGCAATATCTTGAAGGGTTTCGACACAATAGCAGGGACCAGCTGCATGAAACCACCTTTAGTTGAAGAGCTATGAATTATATATCAAGTGTTAGGTGGCCCACTACATAGCCATCAAGAAACAACAGAAAGAAAGACTAAAGAAAACGTAAACCAGAAAAGGAATATGCAAAGAAGCTCTTTAAACCATGGTTACCAGAAAAAAATGATGTAAAGGTATGAAGAAGATAAACTGCTACAGGTATGCATGGGCTAAAATAGTTTTTGGTGGCCTTTCATTTAGAAGGCATCCTGGCATGGTTTTCAGCAGTTTCTGGAAAAGCTTCTGTTAAAACTTGCTATGGTCTCCAGAATTCGGTAAAAGATTCAAATATTCAATAGGAAGTGTATGTTTTGTAAATGCACTTATAAATTGAAGTAACTTATGATAAATGTCTCATCACTCATTATGTATTACGACATCCTTTACAAGTCAAGATATTTAAAATTATTAAAAGATAGTATGTAGCGATAATGAAATATTATAAGTAGAATGCTGATTATTTAAGGGTGGAGATGACCTAGGATGGATAAGAATGGCAACTAAGAGCACAAGTTGCAGATCTAATGTAATCTCAGAAAAGGCTTGTTTGATTCTGGTAGATATGTTGATTGAGGCATGTTTGGTATTAATTTACAGCAAATAAGTTTATCTAAGCATGATGTGAATTCTCTTAGTAATTGAAATTTGAAACATGTTTCTCGAGCAATTGGTACTTCATTTTACATTTTGGATGGATTCACATTGGTTCCTATGGGTATGACAAGGCTTCTGGAGTTTCATTGTAGCTAAGCATCAAAATTTCTAATATGCTAATACTGACCAGGTGCTCTCCTTCGGAACCTAAAGACAGAAAGAGCCCAGGTTCGGTCTGGGGCCAAAATGACTGTAGCCAATCGTATCAGCCAGTGTTACAATACAATACACGGTATCATAAGATACAATATATCGGCATGTATCGTAGGAAACATGCTTGTATCACCTGAATAGGAATAAGCAGTTTCCAAAGTTTTCATGAACAAGAAAGGTAATTTTCTTTAGTTGATAGCATCTAGCTTTGGTAGGTTGCACAATTGTCTCTGCCTGAATTTGGAAACTCCAAGGACATCTCAATGCCTTCCCAACTAAGTTCCACCAGCCCACGAATTAGAAAACTAGTCTAACACAATAATTTTTTATTTGTACTCAATTTTTTGTTTTTTAACTTAAAATATTTAAAAAATTACGATACATACACCCGTTTCATGGAGAAAAACGATACACAATACGATATGGTATAAATAACACTGGTATCAGCCTCCTTGACCTTGAAAATCTATAGCCCTTATGCAATTTGCAAAGCACTAGACTTACACAAGAACTACCTTTAACATATCCAAGATGTAACAAAGGTAGCCACCCAAGCAATATAGGTTTTAATGAAGGTAATGATAGATGAAGACAAGAGAACTTTTTCTATAAGAGACACAAGTTCGACCTACCATGATCACAAAATGGAAGGGATAATGGATTGATGAAGCATAAGCATATGCCAAGAAATAATGACAGGAATCTAGAGAAGACAACTTCTCTTGTCAATATTTGTTGTTGGAACCACAACAACACATAAGTCAAGAAGAGGAGCCACGGGGACAACAACAGTTCTACTTTCCTCGACCATAACATTTAGTAACTTCCTAATGTTGAATCGAAAGACAATATAGACTTATGTTATTAACAGTGCGTATAAACACCCAAAAAAAAATTCAAAACATTTGATTTTTAGAAATTTTGCCTTTTTAAGAAAAAATTGTGGTTTTAGGTCTTTTAAGGGTTTTTAAATAAAGACTCCTTAAACGAACTCATTTCCATACCAAAATTTCGTGGCAGCCCCAAAATAAGGATAAATGATACCCCTCTCAAAAAAATTCAATTTTAACAAAGAGCCAAAAAAATGACTACTTTGCCCTCAAGCCCAAACTGACATGACTCTGTCTTTTCAATTGATTTCCTTCAAAGAAAGGATGGTTTCAAACAATTTTCTTTAAAGAAACAAATGAAAATGAGACCTTGGGAACCAAACCCAAAAATGTTTGCAAAATATCAAATTTCCCAAAAATCTTTGAAATTCAAATAAAATTCAAATCAGGCCTTAAAAACTCACCCGATTGAGGATAATCCTACTCCGGGACCCTACACCCAAGGGTTAAAGAAGTTCGAGACCTCACACCCGTCGAAAGGGTTAAAGTGGTCTGACACCCTACACCCCAACAAAGAGTTAAAGTGGTTGAAACGGTAAAGACTAACTGACAGAGCGAAAGCAGGTCACCCATGGAAACTGAGAATGGAACTCAATTGTTTTCAAAAGTATTTGAAAATTTCGATAAAGAACTCGTTTTCAAATATACCTCAAACAAAATGGTTTTAAATAATCAAAAGAAATATTTGAAACCATGAATCTGAAATCAAGCGCAGGATTCAAATCTGATTCAGGAACAAAGCTACGAATTAAAAGCAGCGATAAGAACGAATCGTCCCCACCAAAGATTCAGGTTGGGAGTGAAGATGAAGGCAACGGTTAAGTCAAGCTCACCTCAAGCAAGGACCGAGCTCATGTGGACCAAGACGAAGGACCTAGCCTTGAACGGGCTAGGGAGGTTGAAACCAAAATGGGTCAAGACTACAGCCAAGTCAAGGCACGGCTCCATCAAAGGCTAAAAGAGAGAGAGAGAAGAGAAAGAGAGAAAGAAAGAGAGAGTGAGAGAAGAAGAAAAAAAGGAGAGGATTGATCCCTCTTTGAGCCATCGTCCATTGGAGGCCATTTCTTCTTATTCAATTCAAAAGGGGTTGTATTAATGGAGCATTAGTCTCCCCCATGATGTAATAGAGCAGTAATGTTACGTGTTTAATTCTTTTACATTTATGCATTCTACTTGTTTGATTTGAAGTTTCTCTACCTCTATATATGTTATATCCTCTTATATCTCCTAATCCCCTCTATGCATAAGCTATAAACATATTTCAATTCATTTTTCTTCAGTCATTTACTTTGAATTGGATGTGATTAGCTTTTAATTTCGGATGAATGCATTCACGTATGCTTTAGAAACTGAAATTCTGTTTTCAGCATCCTGCATATGTCTGATGTTGCATTTTTCACTTCCAAATCTCCACTCTAAATAATCTGAAATTTTATACATGAATCCTCACACACAAGCCCACTCCTAATAAAATTTTTAAGAATTTTAGGGTCGTTTAGCAATGTAAATAAAATAGAGAAAAATGAGACAAATTCACAGTCAAGTTTGTACAGTCTGTGTTTCCTGCAATAGAGGTTAGGTAATCTTCCCATAACTTTGTCTGCAGTGAGTCAAATCGGTTGAAACTAGTCTCATTGGAAAAGCTGACATCCATAGCTTTCCAACAACACTAAATTCATAAAAATCGAAGCTTTTTGCACCGAAATACAGAAGTTTTTTTAGACCTCTGTATTTCTGTAACAGAATATTCCGAACGCCTGAGCAGAGACATTTCTAAGATTTAATTCTGTAAAATCACAACGCACAAAAATAAAATAAAAATAGTTCCAGGATCTCCACATTCTGATGTTCATACTGTAAAATTTTCATGAATTTTGGAGATCCCAAATCTGTTTAAAAAAATCAAGAAACAAACTCAGAAAACAGAACCAGTTTATGTTTTTTCAGAGTTTTGAAAGTTTTTAGTCCTAGATCAAGCGCACGTTTTGGTTGATGAAAATTGATTTAAAAGTGAATTTTAGAAACACACACCTGGTTTAAATCAATCATCAAAGCGTCTAGGCTGATCCTTGAGCGTCGGTTCAAGAAAGCTTAAGACGAAAAGATCTTGCTTCCCCACAATCGTTTCACGGAGTCAAAAAATACAACTTTTGCTAGTTTAGGTAAAACTAGCTGGCACGCTCGCGCAAAGAGAAGTAGATTGAAAGATTATTTCAAGTCTCTACATAGACTTTAAAGTAAAATTTTTACATCTACAACGCGCTATAGCGTTTTAGCAGTTCATAGACCGCTATAGCATGTGCATATTAACGGACGACCATCTTGGGTGTTAAATACGCCATTAACACTACTGTAGCGGACCGCTATAACCATATCTATGAAAAGTTGAACCATATAAAGGAGCAAATAAAGGTATAATGGGTTAATCTTTACTATTTTACTCTTTTATTTGGTTAATTAGTTATATATTGTTAATCATGGTAAAACATTTATCTTCTTTTATAGGTTAACTTAAAGAACAAAGAAGAGCAATATGCTTTTATTTGGGAGATCATATACAAAAGATGGAACAGACAAATGCATAAGACATTGCAAGCTACTACATTATATTTGAATATAGGGTTTATTATGAGTATAAAGGAATGGAATCTAATGTTAAGATTAAAAGTGGCTTGTTTCAAGTTATTAATATACTTGTACGAAGTAAAGAAGAACAATAACAAATCCCTCAACAACTTATGAGTTATCGAACTACCTCGAGTGGTTTTGGTCTAGAATTAGCTATAAGTTTGAGGAAAGCATATGCACCTGATAATTAATTCAAACAATTTTACTTTATTTCATTGTTATGATATAATTGGGGTTTTTGAATTTGATTAATTTGTTGCTTACATATGGTTTTGTCATAGCTGAATGGTGGATGACCTTTGGCTATGGATGCCCTGAATTGCAAAATTTTGCTATATGGGTTTTGAGTCTCACTTGTAGTGTCACTCCATGTGAACACAACTAGAGTACCTTTGAAATGGTAAGAATTATATTTCATAAATAATTTAAAAAATTAAAGGTATTTTTATTAAACCATAACTTATTATGGATTCTTTCTCTTTATCTTAGATTCATACAAAGAAGTGTAATTGATTATTGCATCAAAAGCTTAATGACTTAGTTTTGTGTAATATAATGAAAAGCTAAGAAGAAGGTATGAAGAGAGGAAAGCTAATGCTAATTTTGAACCCATCACGTTGGTATCGGTTGAAGATGAATATCCAATTGATGATGAGTTCATTGGTGGTGATCAATCACTTACATGGTGAGATATTGATTTGGCATGTAAAAGCATCAAGAAGGAGAGTTGTATATACAAGATCAAGGACATGAAAACAACAAAGATGACAAAGCAAAGAAAAGGATAAGATGCCTATGGAAGATGAGAAAGAAGAATTTGATTTTGAAGAAACAGATAAGGAGCAAGAGGAACTAAAAGAACAAAGATCTTCACCTGAAAATGAACTTTATTAGTTTCAATTGGAATATAAAATATATAGCTTTTTTGGTTCATCTTAAACAATTAAGTTTATATTGTAATAGCATTTGATGGATACTATGTTTTAGACTTGTTTCTTGATATCAGTTGTTAGTTCTTATATTTGACGCATGTTCAAGTTGTTACTTCAAAAGTATTATGAATATTCTCATCATTTGGTAGATGTTATTTTGGTGAGTGTGATTTTTTCTTATGGATCTTGAAGATTTTTTCATGTTTTAAGAGCATTTATTTCTCTACCCTAATATTATTTTATTCTTTTTGCAGGTAAGTGTAAGATGTTCCAATGCTCAAATTAGATTGGATCATAGTCAATATACTTTAAGAGATAAGTATAACATATATTTCAAATTATATGCATATGCCACATGAAATGCATTATTTGTCTTCTTAGAATTTGCTTATTTAGTTTGATTCATATTTATGTGTTTCTTGATATTTCTTAGAAACTAGAGAATCCATTATATATAATATATATATATTATTTTTTAATCATAAATAAAAGTGTATCGCTAAATCCACTATATTAGGGTCAACAGCTAACAGCCCGCTAACCACTATTGATAAACATAGGTATAGACCATGATCCTTTCTTTCTCTAAACTTGGTAAGGGTATTTCCCTAAGGGCACTAGTATGCTTTCTCTCGAAATTACTAGTAAGAGGCAGTAACATCATTTCACACTATTCTTAGTCCTGCACCTCCAATCACATGGTGAAGTGTGGAAAGTTTTATATTTTTAACACAAACTAGCAAACGTAAACTAAGAGTGATACGGTTATTTTCCATTGATGACAAAGAATCATGGCCGTAGGCAAATGAGGGAAAAATCATGTGTTTACGGATATGGCCCCACATGTTTTCCACCATGAACAGACATATGCATACTTGTTCTTCTACATTTATCCAATGTTCTTATTAGTTTAGGGTATCCTCTAACACACACTACTTCCAAATTCCTCGTAATGGGATTCCACCTAATCACCTTAAGAACTGCATATTTCAATTTCAAAATTGTCCCAATAAACCTTAATAACCAGATAAACCAAATACAATGAATCCCAGTCCCCAACTTCCCACTCAAAGAATTCCCAAATCATTTAGTATTCATACCCAACTATGCCATTGGGATCATAGCTAGAAACGCTACGACTCCCATAAGTACAAAAGCAACCCACTTCTAGAACATGTATTCGTTAACTAACACAATTCCACTGGTATCTTCTCATATTTGAAATTGAAAGACCCTCACAAAATTATTTGGAAGTGAAAGGATCCATCTTAATTCTGCTGTCTATCAACCAGATGAAGCAGAATGGAGTTCGAAAACAATTTTCTATTGAAACAACAGAAACCCATCAAAATGAATGTGAATCACCGTCAAACATCGATGCCCAGTGACCATGAAGGAAAAATAAACAACAGAATCGATGCTGACAAGCAAAGCACAACGAAAAATGAAGGAAGAGAGGGATTCCTTTCTCCCTTTCTCCTGTCACGTGGTATTACCTTAGAGGTGCCCCGGTGGTGTACCCAAGATCCCCACGATGATGGGTACGGCTCGCCGACGTTGTACGGCAGATCCTTGATTCCCCCAGTCGCACCCCCTACCACCCCCTTCAAAAACTTCAGCATCTCTCTCTCTGAAGAAATTCAATTCCTGATCTCTCTTTCAATCCGAGAATTCCAATTCCTGATCTCCCTCTTTCCTCTCTCTTTCAATCTGACGATTTGAATTCCCAATCGATTTCTTTCTCTCAATCTGGGGACTTCAATTCTCTCTCACTCTCTCTCACTGGAAGATGCAGATCTGGAAAGGGAGAGACTCAGACAAGGAGGGGAAAACAGAGGGTAGAAAAAAGAGAGGGAGATTAGTCGAAATCTCGGAAATGCTCCGCCTCTGGGGTTGAGAAGGAATTTCAGGTTCTCCACATTAATCAAAACTAACAGACGAATAAACAAGTGTTCTCCCACGATTAAATTATTAGTTTGGTTATTGGATCCGGTTTAACTCGAACCACACACCGTCTGAACCTTGCTTCATCATTTTGTTTTTGGTACAACGGAGAGGCCCAAGCCGGATGCATGCCTGTGGTATCGAACCCACCACCCTCAACTTGTGATCTCCCCTTACCCAAGCGACCTGTTGATGGTTGTGTAGCTTGGGTCAGTCGCACAAGTTCAACTATGTGCGGCAGGCCCAATCGGAATATTTTAATGAATTTTATGCGATCAAGAATGGTATCTCCTAGTATATCCCAACGAGTCTCAACGTCAAATATATGAGACGCATAGTTGAAATTTAAATCAAAAAGGAAAAAATGTGCTTTTATTTTTTGTATGTATACTTAATTTTAAAAGCAACTTTTTGTTTTTGAATTTTTAAATCTTAATCATCAATCTCTTAAATTGAACGATTGCAATTTGTTTGTATACGTTAGCATGAAATGTTGTTAACATGTACCATACTCTCTATTTATATTTATATATATACACATATAGAGAGAGGGGAGTCGTATATGATTACATTCTAACATATTAAAAAAATTGAACCATCCAATGTATGAGATAAATGGTTAAATTAATTTAAAAAGCAAAACATAGAAGCATGAATAAAGTATAACTAAAGAAAAATATAAGTGTGCATTTTGTTTTTTAAATGTACATCTCAATCATCCATCTCATTATTTTGGTCATTAAATTATATAATTGTGCTAGCATATACCAAATTATATGTGTATAGGAAGGTTAGTATATACTAACAACTTTACGTACTATTGAGATTTGAACTAAAAAACAAAAAGTATTCTTCTTTGTTTTGTGGTTGTACTTGATAAAAAAACATGTTTTGCACCAGGTGGAATCAAACTAGTGACCTTTAAATAAGGTTTTCTTTTTTAGAAAAAAAAATGAGACCTTTAGAAGAGAGAGCCTTCGTGCCTCATGACATAAATAAGCTGACTGACTCTTAAGAAATGAATAGCCACTTGGTGTGTTATGGAGTCCAATTGAAACTTTTAAAATTTGTGAGAGGTGAATCAATCATGTTAGAGAAATACTATCCTTAACAAAACCTTTTCCCGTACTAGGTGGCTTCGACTAGAGGGTGCAACAAGTTCCTAGGAAATCAGCCATCTTATTGTTATTCTAGCCCAAGGACACTTTGGTTATAATGGACCTAACATTAGTTTTGAAGGTCACATACATCCTACACTGATAATTCATTTGCTTGTTTGTTTAGCGACTTTGTCAAAGCACATAGGCTTCTCTGCTATGAAATGAGCCACTTCAAACAGGTTCATTGCTACAACCTGAACACAATTAATCTGGCATTCAATATGAGAGCTATTTTACTTGCTATACCTGTTGTCGTAGGCTTATAGGGTGTACCATTACTATCGTTCCCATCGGATATATTGTCACACCGTAGGTGCATAGATCCATCCTTGGTCAACCCTAAACTAACTTCTCTAACGTAGCACGTAAGCCTAAAGGTATGAGGTGATAAATTTTTTTCCAATTACAGTACGCATCAAACTGGTCTAAAGATTTGAAGAGGCAATTAGATTGAGCTCTAGTGAGGAAGTGTGAGAAACTAGATGGTGACAGAAGTTCGTTTTACTTCTGCAACTTAACATATTTGACAAAGAAGTAGGCGCTGCCATTTTCAAAGGTACAACCCCGAGAGAGTTCTTCGAAAAGGAAGGAGAAAGGCATTAGCAAGCTTTAGAATAGTGGAAAGGGCAGCTGGATGCTGGAAGAGCGGCATTCAGGGGTTCAACTTCGATGAGCATCACCTACAGTCCATGTCAGTGCTCGACATTGACTGTTGAGGAAAGCGTAGCCTTCACGGTTGACGGGAAGTTGTTTGAAGCTTTTCAAAAGGTGGTCTCTCCATGCCATCACAAACCAACCTGCTAGTCCAACGAAAGCCCCCGAAAAAAGCCTTTTCCAGCAAAATTCTGTCGACACATTGAACACTTCGAGTCCTAGTGAAGATTTTGAGAGAGAGAGAGAGAGAGGACTTTCTAATTTGGAAGTTTGATCACATATCATGCTCATATCTTCAACTACAGCCAGAGCTCATCCAAACATATTGTTTTCTTATTGTTTAAACAAGTCCTCGGTACAAATATCTTATTTCTTTTCTCTTACTAGAAATAAATATAAATAAAGCCACATCCTTAATGTATTACATATTCTTTTTTCTCCAAAATGAATGGACAAGTTGTACAAAGAGCAATAGCTCATAGGACTTGGTGGTCGACTCACAAGTTGAATGTCATGAATTCGATAGCAAGGGCATGCGTATGGCTTCTACCTCCCCATTGTACCAAAAAGAAAAAAGATTAGACAAGTTTATGATCAAGGTAAGACATTATGAAAGTGACAGATATCTCCACACCATCAGAAACAGACAGAAGGAGATGTTTGGGCGCAACTTAATAATGAAGGTGCCAGACGCCAGCCGATCATAATAATCTTGGAAGTGCTTTAAGATGCTTCTCTGCTTGGACAGAAGGGGTGATACTTTCATGTTCGGTCATGTTCTTGTTGTGTCATGCCCTGCAGGTGTCAAAAACGGGTAGGCCAAGCGACTCAATCCAATCGTGCAAATTTAGGTGGACATGAATTCAAAATTTTCAGGTCATGATCATGCTATGTCATATTAACCCCATCATGTTCTGTAACGCCACCTTGTGTTATCTCAGAAACAGGTCTTCTCTCACATTGACTCGATTGTTTCTTTGTGACTCTTAGGGGGACACAAATGGACTTTTGGGTCATTTGGGTGTTGGATCTTATATTGCAAACGCCCGTTTGTGTGTGTGTGTGAAAGAGAGAGAGAGTGACGCAAGCATGCATACACAACATAACAACTGTTGAGTCGTTTTGGTGTTTGGGTCTGATATTGCCAGCCTCTCTCTCTCTCTCTCTCACACACACACACACACGCATACGCACACATACACAGACGATGCCCAATAGAAAATAAGATTGATGTTCAACAGAAAGTTCTCGCTTTAGAGAATGATAATAATGACCAAGTTAGGCACATGCAACCCGCTACTTTTTCCCAATGAAATTAAGCAACAGCCTCCAAAGGCAAGCAAAGAGCCTGATGCAGGCCCTAAAAGACAATTCTGGCCCTACGGGGTCCAACTTATTGACAGATCTCGAGTTCAAATATATCAGAAGCTTCAAGCACTCTCTTCTGCAGGTTTAGAAGTAAATTGCTGCTTCAACCAATCAAAGGGCTGCAAAATTATTCAAAAGAACAGACAAACTGATAAGACACAGAAAGATCAGATGAAAAGCAAATAAACACACACAAACACACAGATACGAGAGAGAGAGAGAGCATTGCTGTCATAGTCTATCACCACTTCGTCACAGCGGTACCAAATCTTCATTCATCAGTTCATCTCGGTCCAATGGTTGATACAAGTTCTACTAAATGTCACTGTTTCAGCAATAATGGACTCAATATGGTTGACTTAAGGAGCTGAGGATGTATCTTTAATGGAAAAAGATGATATAATGAGGAGTTTTATGGTTGTCAATTGCTTCGAATCTCAGAAGAGCATCAACCACATCAAGCTTCCTTCTTAGAAAAGGTATTCTTGAATGCGGAAAAGCCACATGCCCCTTTTACTTACAAATCAAAGAAAGCACCAGACTTCAATACACATACGTGAACGTCTACAGATGTATGCCTGAACTAAATAAATACATCACGTATAATATTATACTGATAAAGACATTGTACATAATGTTATACTGGAAACATCCTAAGCAAATCCAGAATACACAGTTGCAAAACTTGCTTAATCCCCCATTTGTGTCAGTAGCTGCTTTCTAGGAGGAACAATGTTTAGCACCAATCATTTGAATGAGAATTTATTTCAGCACACCCAGAGGACAAGTCTTCTCACCCACTAAGCAAAAATACTTAAATGTGACACCTTACAGAAAAGAAAATCCCCATCATTCTGGATCCCTTAATGGTTAAGCAAATGTGGTGAGAAGTCTGGAGTGAAATATATATATATATATATATATATATATATATATATATATATATAGTGTGTGTGTGTGTGTGAGTATAATATACTTGCCATCATATATGCTTGCATATTCTTGTATCCTTATAAATCTCAACCAACTGATCAAAATGATGGATGGTTTGGGATCAAAAAGCAAAACAACAACAACTAAGCCTTTTCCCATACTAGACAGGGTCGGCTACATGAATTTTTTTGCTTCCAAAGAGCCCTATCATGTGCCATGTTAGCATTTAACTCACAATAAGCTAGATCATTCTTTATTGTTTCTTTCCAACACTTTTGTGGTCGTCCTCTACCTCTTTTAATACTTTCAAAATCTAGTTTTTCATACCTTCTTACTGGTTCTTATTTTGGTCTTCTTTCTATATGTCCAAACCATCTTAAACGACATTCTCTCATTTTATCCTCTATTGGTGCCACTCCTAATTTGTTTCTAATAACCTCATTATGTATACGGTCTTTTCTTGTATGACCACTCATCCATCTCAACATCTTCATTTCTGTCACAGACATCTTTTGTACATGTTGATGATCAACTGCCCAACACTCAGAACCATAAAACATGGCAGGCCTAATTGTTGCTCTATAATATTTACCTTTTAACTTTAATGGTATCTTCTTACCACAAAGAATACCTGATGCTTTTCCCCATTTTAGCCAACTAGCATTAACTTTATGTGTAACATCTCCGTCAATTCTTCCATCACTTTAAAAAATTAACCCTAGGTATTTAAAACTTTCTTTTGAGGGATGCAATGTGTGCCAATTTTAATTTCTATGTACTCTGAAGTAACCAAATGATCAAACTTACATTCCATATATTATGTTTGTTCTACTAAGTCGAAAGCTTTTACTTTCTAATGTTTCTCTCCATAGTTCAAATTTTCTATTAACTTTTTCCTTAGACTCCTCAACTAACATCCACTAACACAATGTCATCTGCAAATAACATACACCAAGGTACTTCATCTTGAATATGTTTTGTTAAGTCATCAATCACCATTATAAATAAGTATAAACTTAAAGTTGATCCTTGATGTAACCCAATATTAACTTCAAAGAAGTCTGTCATTCCTTCATGAGTCCTCACACATGTTTTTGCACCATCGTATATGTCTTCTATAAGGTTTATGTATGTTAATGGGATACCTCTTTCTTTCCAAGGTTCTCCAAAGAACCTCTCTCGGTACCCTATCGTAAGCTTTTTCTAGATAAATAAATATCATGTGAAGATCTTTCTTTTTTGCTCTAAAATGTTCCATAAGACGTCTCAAAAGATGAATAGCTTCAATAGTAGATTTGTCTGGCATGAATCCAAATTGGTTCTCTGTTGTATTTGATACTTGTCTTAACCTACGTTCGATAATTCTTTCCCATAATTTCATAGTATGGCTCATTAACTTGATACCTCGATAATTCGCACAATTCTGAATGTTATATATGGGTATAAGTATACTCGCTCTCCATTCCTCGGGTATCTTTTGGTTTCTCCATATTTCATTAAATAGTCTTGTGAGCCAAGTGATTCTTGTTTCTTGTAAGATTTTCCAAACTTCTATAGGAATATTGTCTGGTCCTACCGATTTACCACCCTTCATATGTTTAAGAGCCTCTTTGACTTCATTCTTTTGAATACGTCAGTAAAAATTGTGGTTTATATTCTTTTCTTATTTGGCTAACTCTCCTAAGCTAATACTAACAACTTCATTTTCATTAAAAAACTTATAAAAATAGTTTTTCCATCTATTTCTTATATCATCATTTGCCACTAGAATTTTCTCATCCTCGTCTTTGATGCATCTAACAGAATTAAGATCCTTAGTTTTCTTATCTCTAGCCCTAGCTATCCTAAAAATATCTCTTTCACCCTCTTTTGAGTTGAGTTTTCTATATAAATCCTCTCAAATTTTAGCTTTTGCTTCAGTGACAGCCTTTTTCGCTTCTTCTTTGCTTTCTTATAAGCCTCTAAAGTTTCACTAGTTTTCTTAGCATAATGTAATTTGTAACATGCTCTCTTTGTCTTGATTTTATTTTGCACTACTTCACTCAACCACCAAGCTTCTTTTTGTGTCGGTACACCTCCCTTAGATTCACCAAACACATCTTTCGCCACTTTCCTAATATGTATAGCCATATTGTTCCACATATCACAAGGTGTACCAACATAATTCCACGCATCTCCTTGAAAGACTTTTTGTTTAAATATACCTTTTTCTCGCATTTGAGGTTTCACCATTTAGTTTGAATAGCTCGATGCACTCTTTTCTTCTTTGTCTATTTTTTTTACTTGTAAATCTATAACTAAAAGTCGATGTTGGGTGGTTAAGCTTTCTCTTGGAATTACCTTGCAATCTTTACAACACGCTCTATCTTTTTTTGTATTTGTGATAAGCCACTCTTATAAGTAATTAAATGTTCACCTCATTTTTTGAAGATTGTATTGACTATAAAGAGATCAAATGCCATAGCAAAATTTAAAATCTCCCTACCTTCCTCGTTTATATCCCCAAAACCAAAGTTTTCATGAATACCTTGATATTCTAATGCCTTTTTACCGACATTTCCATTTAAGTCTCCTCCTAAAGGAATCATCTCCCTTTGTGGAATTCTTTGAATCACCTTATCTAACTCGTCCAAAAAAAGTTGTTTTTATACTATCTTCTAGTTCTACTTGGAGTGCGTAAGTATAAATTTCAATATCATAATTCGGTCACCATATCGTTGTATATCTACTACACTATCCTTTAAATATTTATTTATGATAATACCAACTCTGTTTCAAGCCTTTTCCTTACCTGAATACCATAATTTAAAACATGTATCCTCAATCTCCTTTATTTTTTCTCCAACCCACTTTGTCTCTTCTAAACATAGAATATGAATCTTTCTCTGAATCATAGTATCTACCACCTTCATTACCTTCCTGGACAATGTTCCGATATTTCAAGAACCAATACGAATCTTATTATCTAGAACTAGCTTCCTTACCCCACATCCATCCATATTAAAAATACGAACATCCTCTTTGCAATTTATTCACTACATTCGGGTGGTAATGTAGCAGAACTAACTTCTTTACCCACACCCGTCCATGATGTGGGAACCCTCTCTGCAATTGATTCACTACATCCGGGCGAAAATGTAGTGGCCCTTGCTTACTTTTCACTGCATTTGGGCTCTGCAGCATGTCGCTAAGAGGGAACGCCCCAACGTAATGCTCATAATTTGTGTATCCATGGTATAAAAATTCGGCAAAGTTTTACGATGACTGTCGGAAGCCTAACACAACTCTCCTTCTTTATTCGGGCTTGGGACCGGCCATCCAAGAGTGATCCCTTACATGGACGGAGTTGGGATTAAAAAGCAAAAGATACATATAATTTTTGCTTTTTACTTTTTATCAACATGTACAAAAGATGTCTATGACAGAAATGAAGATGTTGAGATGGATGAGTGGTCATAGAAGAAAAGACTCTATATATCAGTGTTGTCCGTATCGCACCGTATCGTACGATACGGTGCGATACGTATCGTATCGTGGGCCACCACGATACGATACGGGCCCCCGTATCGCAGGTGCGGGCGTATCGCACCGTATCACCCGTATCGTACGATACGGGTGATACGCCCTGGGACCCTTATAAAGGGTCCCGGCCCGAGGGAAACCCGCGATTTTTCGCGGGTTTCCTCTCTCCTTTTGGGTTCTTCAAGCTCCCTAAGAGTCGGTTTTCGCCTCCTTGGTGTTCAAAGCTCTAAAATCGTGCCCTACGGTGTCCGTCCAAGCCTCCAAACTCGGATTTAGGTATATTTTTAATGTTTTTTTCCTTTTTTTCTTTTATATTTATTATTTTTTGTGTTATTTCGGGTTTTTTTTCTGAATGACAAAATATGAAGTTATTAAGTGTGTGTATACGATTTTTATTGCATTCATGAAGTGGGAGACACTCGATTTGAGTGTTATTTGAAGATTGGGGGATTTACGAAGTGCTTTTATTTTCAGGTTTTTATTTGAATTAAAGTACTCCATTGAGATGGCAGGAAGGGGTGGTAGAGACTCTCATTCAAAGTCTGATGATCCAGCATGGCAGTGGGGTATACCAGTTGAGGGTTCAAGGTTAAAAATCAGATGTTTATTTTGTGAAAAGGTGGTTAGTGGTGGAATTTCAAGGTTGAAACACCACCTAGCAGGAACCAGGAAAGAAGTTGCTCCATGCACAGGCAGAGTTAGAAGTGTGCCAGAAGGTATTAAATGGCAATGCTTGCAGATGATTGAGAGCATACAGGAAAGGAGACAACAAAAGGATGATTTCCAGATGTATGAAGAAGCTGATGATGCTACTGCCACTGGAGTTGGATTCACTGATAGTTTGCCTTCAGATGCTAGAACAGATATTGGTAGTAGCAGTTCGCGAGCACCTAGCAGAGGAAAGAGGGTTGCATCTGAAGACTTTGGAGGTGGCAGAAGAGGAAGTTCAGGAAGGAGTAGAGGAAGAGCTTCTTCTTCTAGCATACATTCGTTCTTTCCTCCTTCCACTACACCTGGTGCTCAGCCAGGAATTCGTGCTGCTATGGCTTCAGAACAACTGCACGATCAAGCAGACCTTGCAGTGGGCAGATGGTTTTATGATACATGCATTCCATTTAATGCAGCAAACAGTTTTCATTTTCAAGCAATGGCAGATGCAATTGCTAACATTGGTCCAGGATACAGGATGCCCTCTTATCAAAAGTTGAGAGGGAAGATATTAGATCAGACCGTGATTGAAGTGCAGCAATACTATTCGACTTTGAGACAATCGTGGAAGGAAACAGGATGCACTATCATGGCAGATGGATGGACCGATAGGCGAGGAAGGACATTGCTAAACTTTCTTGTATATTGTCCTAAAGGACTCATGTTTTTGAGATCTCTAGATATGTCAGAGGAGAGGCACACTGCAGAGATCCTACGAGAGGAATTTGATAAGGTTATACAAGAGGTTGGGCTAGAAAATGTAGTCCAATTGATTACAGATAATGCAGCTAACTACAAAGCAGCCGGAAAGGAGTTAGCTGATATTTATGGGACTTTCTACTGGACACCATGTGCAGCCCATTGTTTAGATCTCATCCTCGAGGACATCGGTGAGATGGATGAAATAAAGGCAGCAACTGAGTGTTGCCAAGATATTACAAAATTTATTTACAACCATGCATTTGTTTTATGTATGATGAGGAGATACACAGAAGGTGCAGAGCTTCTTCGCACAGCTGCAACTCGGTTTGCAACAAACTTCTTATCTGTACAGAGTATTGTGAGACAGAAGCAAGCTTTAAAGAGAATGTTCTCCTCAGATGAGTGGCAACAATTTGCAGAGTTGCCACAAAACAGAAGGAACAGAAAGTTAAATGAGATTGCAGAAACGGTTTTTAGAAGTTCATTTTGGAATGCATGTATCAGATTATTGAAAATTACTTGTCCTTTAGTGAAAGTTTTGAGATTGGCTGACAGCGAGGAGAAACCATCTATGGGCTACCTTTATGAATCCATGGACAGGGCAAAAGAAGCAATCAGAAATAACTTTAATGGAAAAAAAAGAGATTATGTGCCCGTGTGGAAAATAATTGATAGTAGATGGAATAAACAATTGCATCAGCCTATTCATGCAGCAGCCTACTATCTAAACCCATCATTGAGGTACTCAGCAACCTTCAAAAGGGACGGTGAGGTTAATCGAGGAATCATTGAATGCATCGACAGATTAGTCCCTGATGAGAGCATAGTAGATGCGATACATCGAGAGATGGAGATATATGATAATGCTCTTCACTTGATGGGTTTGCCTGTTGCAATTCGCAACCGTTCTACGATGCGTCCAGGTACATTGTTTATTTTCATATTTAAGTTGCATCTTACATTACTGTGGATTATTATGTCTCTAATGTTTATATTTTTTTTACAGATGTTTGGTGGAACAGGTTTGGAAGTGATTGTCCAAACCTTAGAGATTTTGCAGTTAGAGTCTTAAGCCAAACCTGTAGTGCAACAGGTTGTGAAAGAAATTGGAGTGTTTTTGAACACATCCATACAAAAAAGCGCAACAAGTTGGAACACAAAAGGCTTAATGATTTGGTTTATATTCGTTGTAACATGCGCCTTCGTGAAAGGTAATGTTGTATTACTTTCAAATTTTCAATTCGGTATTATTTAACTTCAGTTTTCAATTGTTAATATTACTTACTAATTGTTTATCTTTGTTTGTGTCGTAGGCAATTAAAAAAAGTAAATAGAGAAGAAAGTCAGTTCGATCCAATAAGTTTGGATAATTTTGATATATTAGAAGATTGGGTTATGGAAGACACTGAAGAAAATGCCCTCCTAACAGAAGAAGACGTTGCCTGGATTAATTTGGAAGGAGCGCAACAACATTATGGAGATGAAGAATTTGATTTTGAAGAAGAAGGTGTGGGCGTGGCTGATGATGATGAGGATCTGCAACAAGGAGAAGATGAAGATTATTTAGTTGATGATCCTGATTACAATTTGTAAAATGTAACATTATATGTAACTGTAGTGTACTGTAAAGTGTAAACTATGTCTGTATTTTATTTTTTGGATTCAAAATATATAAATTTGGATGCAATTGTTCAATGTTGAATGCTCAATCTGTACTAAACTTACATTATATGAATTTAAAGCAATTATCAGATTTTTCCTGATTTTTTCTTGATTTTTTTCGATTTTTTACTATTTTTTATTAATTTTTAATTATTTTTACATTATTTTAATATTAAAGTACGATACGATACGATACGATACGCCCGTATCGTGGAGCCCAGCGATACACGATACGATACGCGTCAGACAACACTGCTATATATAATGAGGTTATTAGAAACAAATTAGGAGTGGCACCAATAGAGGATAAAATGAGAGAATATCGTTTAAGATGGTTTGGACATATAGAAAGAAGATCAAAATAAGAACCTATAAGAAGGTATAAAAAACTAAATTTGGAAAGTATTAAAAGAGGTAGAGGACAACCACAAAAGTGTTGGAAAGAAACAATAAAGAATGATCTAGCTTATTGTGAGTTAACTGCTAACATGACACACGATAGGGATCTCTGGAAACAAAGAATCCATGTAGCCGACCCCGTCTAGCATGGGAAAAGGATTAGTTGTTGTTGTTGTTGTTGTACTTTTCATCTGAATCATCCATCTCCTTGATCAGATGGTTGAAATTTTCAAGGAGAGGTAAGCATATTAGGCTTTTCCTATATATCTATTTGCATAGAAAAAGCCTAATTGAAGTGCATACTATCTATTCAGATTAGGTAAAGAACTAGAAATTTTCCCTTTGATGGCATTTAGACAATTTGACTGTCCGTCAAAACCATAGTGACAAAAGGTAAAAGCAACAGTTTCTCAAGGGACGTGGAATCATTCTCTTAGGTGTAAGATGGGAAAATCTCAGCAACAAGAAATAAAATGCAATACAGTAATCAAAAGGTTAAACAATAAACACCTACTCAAAGATCACATAAAGAACCTACAAGAAAATTTACTATGATGTATCACTATTGATGAAATTTCAAGTTATGGAGTAAAGAATCGTTTCTTAGTCTCATAAAACTGTGCAGCCTAAGACAAGTTGTGGAGAAAAGAATCAGTTCATTGTCTTATAAAACTATGCAGCCTATGGCGAAAAGGAAATCGAAAAGTCAAGGGAATACTATGGTACTATGAAACCCAAATGTTAAGCTTCTTGCTTTTGAAAAGACAAGTAACTTAGCCATCTTTCACCCTTCTTTGTTGAATATTTTACAATTTAATTTTTATCACATTTTTAAGAAACTTTCTTTTCCAAATAATTATTTTCTTGTCTTGTTTGAGAACCTTGTCCTCCTCATTCTTGCCATGCGTGTGTTTTTTCCTTTTTCTTTTCTAACTTTAGCTATCTCTCAAAGTATCTCTTTAACTTTCTTTCTTTTATATATAGATAGATAGAGAGAGAATTGTAATACAATTGTCATCAACATTCAGCCTTCCATATTTATAATGTGTACAGAAAATCAGGTTGTCCTTTCTTCCTACATATTATAACCTTCTTAACTTTCATGAGTATTGATTCTTATACAAGGACAATAATCCCAACCTGACCACTGGTACCCACCTCACCCTGGTTCGGAAGATTGGGAACATGCTTACACAGGGATGGGGCAGATCAGACTGTGTCGGTAATGCAAGGCAGAGTGGGTATGGTCAGGTATAGATAAGATGGCTCTAAATTGTGTCATGTTATTATATTACAGAGATTTTCTAAGTCTTGAAGGAATCTAGGTAATGAATAGGGGGAGCAGTGAAGCATTATAAAAAGGTGATGGGTGATTGCTTTTCTTTAGGCTTTTTGCTGAGTATAGCTTGTAATAAGAGCTCCATATGACCACACTACTAAATTAACATCAAAATACATGGTAATTATAACCACACGAAACTAAATCAATCTTTTTTAGGAAAAAATATTTCTAATAACTTGTGCAGGTTGGTTGTGGGTTTTGAACCCCAAGACAAAGGAGACTTCTTAGTTCTTAGTACAGGGTTGGTTTAGGTTGGGCATGAAACTACCCCACTGCCAACAACACCTCTATAAACCATGTTGTAGTGATGCTCCTATGCAGTAAATTTCTCAACTTCTCAACTCCACAAGAAGCACCCTTTTACTTGGGGATGCAATGGGTGGGTTTACATTCAGGTTGCATTCAAAAGAAAAACTTTAGAACCTGTCAGAAACAACCCTCATGTTACTACAAATCATTTCCCCCCAGAAAATCATTATCATGTGGTTACACGGTACATGTACCATATATTAATACTTGAACCATTCATTACAAGCTACACTTGATTTAAGCCAAAATCCCCAAAAGTGTATATCATCTCCCATCACCTTTCATCATTTTATAGTGTTACTTCCACAGGCATAATAAAAAGATGGAAGGTGATGGGGACATCACAACTTTTAGGCCTTTTGCTAAGTATAACTTGTAAAAAATGGTCTATCTGCCCATGCAATATTAAATTAACATAGTACACTTGAATTGAGCTAAAAGAAACAAAAAGTATGCTATCTTCCATCACCCTTCACCCTTTTACGATGTGTCACTTACACACATTATGAAAAGGCGGAAGGCAATGGGTGATTGTATATTTTTTAGGCCTTTTGCTAACATGAGTATGGCTTGTAATATGAATGGCTCATGTGGCTATACAACAACAACAACAACTAAGCCGTTTCCCATACTAGATGGGGTCGGCCACCCATCGAAGACACCCCACGAAGGGGGCGTGTTACCGCCCAACCACCGCGGGCCCATGTGACTATACAGCAGTAAATTAATTTAACAAATAATACATAGTCCATATCACTAAATGAAATCAAAGTCATCCTTCTAAGAAAAAACATGTGAATAACTTGTGCAAGTTGGTTGTGGGTTTTGAACCTTTTTGCACAAGTTATAAAGAGGCTCTTAAACATTTGAAGGGTGGTAAATCGGTAGGACCAAACAATATTCCTATAGAAGTTTGGAAAATACTAGGAAAAATAGGAATCACTTGGCTCATAAGACAATTTAATGAAATATGGAGAAACCAAAAGATGCCCCAGGAATGGAGAGCGAGTACACTTATACCCATATATAAGAACAAAGGAGACATTCAGAATTGTGCGAATTATCGAGGTATCAAGTTAATGAGCCATACTATGAAATTGTGGGAAAGAATTATCGAACATAGGTTAAGACAAGTATCAAGTACAACAGAGAATCAATTTGGATTCATGCCAGGTAGATCTAATGTTGACGCAATTCACCTTTTCAGACGTCTTATGGAATATTTTAGAGCAAAAAAGTATTGGGTTACATCAAGGATCAGCTTTAAGTCCATACTTATTTATAATGGTGATTGATGAGTTCATAAAACATATTCAAGATGAAGTGCCTTGGTGTATGTTATTTGGAGATGACATTGTGTTAGTGGAAGAGTCTAAGGAAAAAGTTAATAGAAAATTGGAACTACGGAGAGAAGCATTAGAAAGCAAAGGCCTTCGACTTAGTAGAACAAAGAAAGAATATATGGAATGCAAGTTTGATCATTTGATTACTTCAGAGGACATAGAAATTAAAATTGGCACACATTGCATCCCCCAAAAGGAAAGTTTTAAATACCTAGGGTCAATTTTTCAGAGTGATGGAAGAATTGATGGAGATGTTACGCATATAATTAATGCTGGTTGGTTAAAATGGAGAGTAGCATCAGTTATTCTTTGTGATAAGAAGATATCATTAAAGCTAAAAGGTAAATATTATAGAGCAGCAATTAAACCTGCCATGTTTTATGGTTTTGACTTTTGAGTGTTGGGCAATTAATCATAATATGTAGATGACCAAGGGAAGCTCCAGTAAGAAGGTATGAGAAACTAGATTGTGAAAATGTTCAAAGACGTAGAGGAAGACCACAAAAGTGTTGGAAGGAAACAATAAAGAATGATCTAGCTTTTATTGAGTTAACTCATATCATGGCACATGATCGGACTCTCTCTCTCCACGTATATATACACACACACACCTCCCGTATTGAACTCATGACCAACATGAAATTTCTTAAGAGTCAACAAAGTAGCCAAGAGATCTGTAGCGCTTTGTCCCAAATCTTTACGTGTATATTAGAAACACATAATCCATTATAGTTAGATGGTTTGATGAGTCAAGAGGTCAAATTTTAAGAAAGGATGCACAACAAAGCTAAACTTTTCAACTTAAATGAGAAAAACTGAAAGCGATGAACGAGCAATATTCTCATGATACGAACCATGAACAAACCCATATTGGTCCATTAAGTTCTTGTTAGAATTCTATGAGAGGCTGGTCATTGATGCTTAATCAAGGACTAAACCAATCTTGTTGGTGATTACTAAAATGTAATCAACTGGTATGCAGTCAGTTTGTGCTAATTTGCAATTTAAAGTAATCATTGTGAACTTTGCTATTGTTGGACATGTTATTAAGTTTATAATTATATGGTTGAGATTCTACAGAGCTTGTCCATGAGGTGTTGGGGTACATTTAGGCCACACACTAATTATTGCAGTACTTGTTTGGAGTCTTCCTGCTTAGTTGGCTAGCAGACAGCATACTTTTTAAGTTCAAACAGGTCATTGTTCTTGGTTGCACTAAAAGATCTTTTGTGTATCAACAGGCATAGTGAGAAAGGATAAACAATGTAGTATTAAGACCCTTTTTAGGAATAAATCGGTTATGAATTTGGGCAGCAAGATGATAGCAGGGTCTCATCCTTTGATTATTTGGGGCGTTTGCAATTGCATTGAAGTGAGATCAAATCATGACCATTCATCTAGTCACCCTACATGATCCATCTCTGTGTGTGTGTGATGTATTTTTATAGGTTTCAGTGGCTTATCAGAGGGAAATTGGTGCAGTCATGCTAACCAACAAGCAACCAAGTTAACGTGTTGCAGACAAGTCAATGAATAGCAATTTTAGAAATTGGTCATTCCCGATGAAGGAATCCATCCTATATATGTGTCTTTTAGTGTCATCAAACCACCTTCACATGCAAAGATAACAAAATTTGTCCAAGACAGCCAAACAAGTAGTCCCATAAGTAGCCTTCTTTCCAAGCAGAAGTACCAAGCTCCCCTTCTTTTCGCAATCTCACAAAAATAGCATACTTTAGTCGTGAATATTCATTCAATTATTTTCACAACCATGGAAAAGTAAACGAATTGAGTATTGTTTCTTCGATGGAAACATAGACCCTCGCATCATGATCAAGAAACAAAGAATCCATGTAGCCAACCCCATCTAGCATGGGAAAAGGCTTAGTTATTGTTGTTGTATGCTATGTATAGGGATAAATCCTCTAATATGCCCTTTAGTAATGGATCTGCTTTGAGGAGCATAATGGAACTTAATCATTATGATTGATCTCGTAGCAGCTCCATTTTTGTTAGATACATCGTTGTCATAAAAATTATTAAAAACAATATATGTATGGTATGCATATGCATGAAAAACCTCATAAAGTTTAACTCTTATGTTCGTGGTGGTTGCTACTAGTGTCATATCTTTTATATTGAAAAACACATTGCCATACAAAATCATATAACTGAAATATACACATACGATAGAAGGACAACAACTATAGTTAAGGTCCAAATCCAAGTAACTCATGCTTATCAAACATTTATCCATAAACATCAACCATGGCACCTGTACATGCGATCATGTGACTCCAGGCTGGTATTGAACTTGAGTATTTACATTGAATTTATATTTTTCTAGTCAATTCTTAACAATTAAGAAAAGCCAAGGTCCTGAGCTGAGAATACAACAATGCGGACAAGTTGCCCTCTAAAGCTCCTTGTTCATGAAACAATTTCTCCTCAATGGTAATGTAATAAATTAACAAGAAAGTAACACAGTTTCATGCATTACAAACTAAATTGCTAGGGTGCTACCACACCTAGTCAATCCAAGAGTTCCAAAGTTTGTCTTATGCAATAGACCTTGCAAATAAATGACTTGGAGTATAAATTAGAGTGACACAAGATGACATGCTCACTATTGGCATTTAGAAGCTCTCACCGACCACAAATTCACGTAGCACAAGGAGCAGATTTGGTTGTTGATGCCAACAGGAAATTCCTGTTGTTCGTTCAAAGAAAGAAATAACAAGTATGCATCCTTTCTACATTTTTCTAGTAAAAGAGGAGAGAGTAAATGGATAATTCCTAATATTTAGGAGGTTAACTGTTAAATATGATCCAATGACTCATATTTTGGAGTAGGTGTGGCACGGTAGCATCCAAAGAATCAAATTAATGAAAGGACAACAACGGGACGCAAATTACATTGCAAAAGCCAACGTCTCCTAAAAAGAAATAATCGAGTCAAATCGCACCTTCTTCTTCGCAATGTGCAACCCCTACAAAACTAATCTGGCTCATCCACTTGACAAGCAAGCCAAGAAACAATGCACAAAAATCCCCCAAAACAAGCAGAAAATCGGAACGATTGACACGACCATTTTGCAAGAATCCGAAACAAATTTGATCTAAAATACACGACTTTCTTCATCCATCACTAACATACAACACACACACACACGGAGAGGGAGAGGGGGAGGGAGAGGGAGAGGGAGAGATAGCTACCTGAACGAGCCAGATAGCGGTAGAGGTGGCAGCCACTCCCCACAAGGCGGCCGCCGTGAAATCTGCAGGCTGAGGTCGGAGGCTTGGCCTCAAGAATTTGAATAGACTTAGGTTGCCCGCCATCCTTCCCGATCACCAAAATTTCTCTCCCAGATCCAAAACCCTAGATCCCAAATTCTCTCTCTCTCTTTCTTGGAAGTGCCGAACGATAAGAAACAAAGAAATTGGCCTCCTTTCGCCCTTCGTCCCCTGCTCGGCGAGATGACGTGTCCCCTGGCGCCCAATAATTTTCACTTTTCAGTGTTTACGTCTATTCGGTAGGCAAATCGGGTATGTGGAGGGTCAAAATCAGGTTGACCAATCGCAACCCATCTTCTTGTCTTGTTTTTCAAATCCCACATCAACCTCAATACACACATCAACCTCAATATAGATAGAAGAACTACCCATGGAGAATTTATTTACAATCTTGCGACCTTAGAGCCACATGCATTATGATATCTCATGAGTTCAGGGCACTCTACCCATGTGTGCTCTACCGAGCACGATGCTTGAGGACGTACTAACTTGGATTCAAGCAATGTTGGGTCTTTCTTATTTTACTTGAGGAGGTTTATGTTTTGTGTCTTGTGTTAAGTTCGAGTCCATGTAATAAGGACATAGCATGTTAGGAGTGGGTTATATAAACCCCTCTTAAGCTTCATAAGGCCTTTCAGCCCCGATTCTGTTTGGTGAATTAGCTAGAGAGAGGTTTCTCCATAGTCCTCTTCATCCTCTTATCTCTCACTGTGTGTAGGTGTGTGTTTTGTCAATCGGCCAGAGGATGAGATTGTGGTTCAGTCGTTGGGTTGATTGGTTGAATGGGTGGAATTCCATGCCATCACCAACACCTTGTGTGGTTGGTTGTTATCTAATATGTTAGCTAGTGGATTCCGGTGACACTTAGTATCAAAGACATCGTCTTGGGGACGTCATTCGAGACAAAAAATAAAGCAATGGGTTACCTGAAACATATAACACTGGTATGATCGTTAGCTTGAAAACAAAATTCAGGTTCTATTTTCTACGTCTAATCTGGTTGTTGCTGCAAATTTTATTGTGGTAATCCGATTTGGTGGTGTGCATACAGGTCAATCATAAGTAACTTTGAGAAAACCTCATTGCCACAAGTCAAAGAAGATCTTTAGAAACATGCCATCATAGTGCAACTTTCAGTCAATCGGAAAACAAAAACTGTTTCTATTTTCGATGCTCTTCAGTGAGATCCGATCACGTGGATCTCATCCCAACCTTTAGGAGAGGTCTACAGCGTGTATGGATGCTATAAAAACATATTAGAACATGTATGATTAAAGGAACAAGTGGGTTTGAAAACCAGCTAAAATTCATCGTGTTTTGGACCATTTTGCCTAAAAGGTGGATTGTATGGCACCAATTTAGAGCATTTTATTCGTTATCTTGTTCGTGGTTTACGTATTTATGTTTTCTGGTTCTAATTGAAGCAATTACTAGTGATTTTGGTGATCAAATCATCTCCTTTTTGACGATCCTACTAGGAAAACGTGATTCTCAAGAGGGAATTTCAACGAATGCTGGTTCTCACAATCTAGTGTGATTCTGAAAGAAAGCAAAACACCCCTAAAGCACCTGCCAAAAACAAAATTTGGGCTAGGTGGGCTCAAATGAGCTCATTGGGGAGGTTGAGAACTTGACTAGGAAAGTTGGTGAATGCGGTCAAGTAGTTACCTTTTCTGGTTTATTGGACAAATCACCAAAATTGTCGAATTTAAGAGGTCCTAGGCAATGTTAGAAGCTTTCAATTCCATTTATCACTTAAGGAAAAGGCATTGTAAAGAATTGGTGATATATTTTTACCATTATAGCTAGGTGGCGAATTTGGAAAGTGTAGCTAGACTTTCCATCGGTTGTTGTGGAGAAGATCAACCATGTAGTCGGTTGAAAGATTTCTTTGTTGTAGCTAGACTTTCCATCGGTTCCTGTGTCTTGCCTTTGTTGGAGCATGAACTAAATTGGAAGGCAGGCGGATTGGCTTTCTTGATCTTTTGCAGTTATAGATTGGACTGAACATGAACAGAAGGTTCTATTATGCGTGTTGCTTTCTTTGTTGCTCTACTATTGATGCATTCTCAAATTTATAAAAAGGTGTATCCGCCTCAATCCTCCCTTCTTGGGGGTTTACTACAGAGATCCTTCCGTTTGAAGCAGTAAAAGAATGGAGAATCGTTGGAAAAGATTTTTCTTTTGTTGCAATTTGCTCTAAGGATAAATAACAGCCTTCTATACTGAGTTTTGATAATCTTGAATGTCTATCTAACATGTTGTGCAATGGATAAACTTGAAGTGGGATTCATATTGGAGGTGAAAGGAGGAGGCAGTATTACTGTTTGAGACAGAGGCAACAAACTTCGTGTTGTTCCCCCAAGGACTCAACTAGCTATTGTAAACACCCTCTTAATCGGGAGTTGTGAAGGATGGGAAATATTGAGGGAGGTAATTGGTTTAAGAAGGAAGCCCATGACATCATTAGAAAACTCCCTCCCCTACTCATAAGTGCTTGATATAGTCTGGTTGTTACGAAGAGTGATTGCTAAAGTTTAGGCCTTGAGTATTGGTAACAATGTAGGAGAGTCATCTCATGCTGACCGAATGACCAACTTTGAGATCAGCAACACAATAGTTAGCTGTTATGCAAGTTAATCAAAGTCCATCTTCAATTAGCTTCAATCACAACCAAATAAGAGAGGTTGGATTGCTTGGAAGCTGAGTTGCGAGTAATAAAGGAGAATAAGTATGTTCGGGTAGCAAGCACCAGCAGGCCTATGTGTAATCCCTCTCCCTCATGGAAATTGAAAGTCCCCAAACTAAAACCTTTCGAGGGTGCAAGTCATTGCAAGGCCCTACAAAATTTTCTATGGGATTTTAAAGAATATTTGCATGTGGCTAGAATTTCAGAGGGTGAACAACTTATGGTTGGTGCATTGTACCTCTCGGGCGATGCCAAATTATGCTGATGAACAATTCAGATCATTGCTTGGGAACAAGGGAAGAACCCTTGTAGTTGAAGACCGAGGTGTGTAAATAGTTTCTTTCAGCCAATAGCAATCGATGATTATGACACGAGTATCTAAAGAGGTTCAAAGCCTTATTATTAAACATTCAAGACATGCTGAAAATTGATAAGCTATTCTTATTCAAAGAGGGTTTGCTACATAAGAAAATCATCAAATGTGTCGGAGGCTATAATGGTAGTTGAATCTTTCATGAATCTAAGGAAATCCAAGGCTAGTGTAGACTATCAGGAGGAAAGAATGGGTTTGGTTGGAATGGTGGTTTGGGTGGTTAAGAAAGAAAGAATGGAGACTGATGGCAAGGTGTCTAGCCAGGTGCATGGTCAGGTGCGAGAGTTGTAAGTAATTGTGTGTCTATGTCTTCTTTGGGTGGCTGCAAGTACCACCAACTAGAGATGCCCAGAGAGCTAAACCTTGTTATATTTTCAATTATCTAAATATGATAAAGGGATGCCAGAAATGGGCAAAACCTGCTAAAATGTTGGTTCAAGATGATGATCCTCAAGTTGACGTGGAAGGTGTGGATGATTAAAGTGACGTGCATGCCACACTATTCTAGCTTTTCAACGCAGTTCAAGCGAGGGTTGAGATATGTAGCAACCTCATATTTGCGGAGGTGTAAGTGGGGAGGCACACAGAGCATGCTCGGGTGAACTCTAGAATGATATATTCTTTTTTTCATCTACCATTTTGAAGGTGATCACATCGAACCATAAAGTGAAGATGGTAAGTGAGGAGTCTAGGTGTCGAAGGTTAGTCAAGCACACTAAACCTCATCATGGTGGACTTGGACGAGTACCCTCTTATCCTTGGGTGTGGTTTTTTTGCATGCAGGCAAGATGGTGGTGGCACTATAGATGGGTGAAATGATGTGCATGGATGATAGACATGTATGATTCATTCTCCAATGTGATTTGAGGAAGGCACCCGTCTTGAGCACTTGTATAATCCTACAAAGTGGAAGTGTCAAAAATGAGTTGAAGAAACCTACTTAAAGTGGGAGAGGTCGGTAGATTGCAGTCAGTTCAGTTGGAGAGAAGAATATGAGGGAGATTCCACATAAAGAAAACATCAATGATATTAAAAAGGTTGATACACAATGGGGCTTATGAGGAACCTGACGCTATTGAAAGGATGCAACAATTGGGCGCACAACACGTAGGAGAGCTGCAAGGCAAAGCCTACGCTAGGCATGAAACACCTACCACATTATGCACCAAGTGCAATGGCGTTGTTACACCGATATATGAGTGAAGAAAGAGTGGCGAGTACTGCCAATACACTTTTGTAGTAGTGACGATCTAGGTATTATTGAGCATAGTTGGTCAAATAAGCTCACTCGATACCAGGGACCTATTACGCATGCCTGGACTAGTTCTAATCACTAGGCCCTGTTTGAGTTCAAAGTGAACCTGGATGAGTGGGGCATAAAGGACTGTTGAAACAATGAAGTTTTTTTACTGCAATAGGTGGATTAATTGTGTTTAAGGCATACCAACAATAGTTAGGTTGAATTTTTGTATTCAGTAATCTCCATTTAACATGTTCATTTTCTAAGAATTTTACTCATTTCTTAGGAATTCTGCAATAATTGTTGGATCTTGTTCATTCCCTAAGAATTTTGCAGTAATTGTTGCATTTTGCTCATTTCCTAGAAATTACAGGGTAAATGTTTTGGCCCAACTTAGAGGGATGTTCCGAGCAAAAATAGAATGAGGCCTGAGTAATGCATTCTGTTGTTTCCAGGAATTCTTCCTCTTCTCACTCTTATCCCCATCCACGGTGGTGAGTGTACTGGCCTTATCACCCTCTTCTGGTGTGGCGGCCCAAGGTATGTGTAAGGAAATTAATGTGCATGCGAGCAAGCCCGGGGCAACAAGACGGACCTGTCTCGTAGGATCCTCTCAACTCTAGATTTACATCATATTGGTGCTTTTATTGAGATTGAGGGGATTGCAGATCAAAACTTTGTTCCTTCACCAGTACCACGCAGATTATCAATGGAGCAAACCTACATCACAGTGTTGGAACGAGGCCGGGAGGACTTGAAGGCACAAATAGCACAACTCACTTGCTCCATTGACAGCTTGTTGCGACACCAAGCAACTCTTTCTACCCGTTCCCATCACAGTGAACCTGAAGAAGAAATGAACCATTCTAACCCAAGTTATGCATTTTGGAATCCTCATGATGCACAAACTGAACGATGTGAAGGTGACCATCAGATTTGCATTAAAATTCCAGTTTTCGTTAGATTCAATTCACCAGAAGAATTCCTGGATTGGGTTCAAAAGGTTGATAAGATTTTTTAAAACTATCAATACTCGAAAGAAAGGAAGTGTTGGTTAGCTGCATTAGAGTTTTCTTATTATGCTAAAATATGGTGAGAAAAACTCCGAGATCAATGATGAAGACAAGGAGAAGGGGACATCATGAGTTGGGGACTGATGAAAAGGCTCATGCAAAAACGATTTGTTCCCGAGTACTATCGTAAGGAACTATAACTACGCTTGCAAAATCTGTACCAAGGGGGTTCGATTGTGGAAGATTATGTGAAGGACTTCGAGATGTTGATGTTGCGCTGTTGTAAACACCCCAAAATCAAAATTATTTCCAAAACAAACACCTGGTTTGCAAAACCATTTCAAAACCAATTTTTGAACTTCCAAAACCCAGGAGTTCCAAAGTTTTAAACTTTTGTCAAAAACTCTTTCAAAATATAGGTTTCTTAAACTCAGGTTAAGTCTCAATCTTGTAAAACAGCCAAAGCAAGCCAGTGGAGCCTGATCGAAAAGGAGCTCCAAAAACAGGTCAAAAGCCCATAATTCAACCCAGCCCATCCTAAGCCATAAAACACTTGGCTGCCCCCAAGTGAACCAAAACTCAACTCTCACGTCGGAACCCACCTAGGGAGACCTATCTCGTGGCTGCCAAGGAGGACGGATCCGAGTGACTCGAGAGGCAAAATCGACCACTTGTAAGTGTTTATTTACGTTCGGTTTTACCTTATTCGCCTAAGTTAAATTCAATTCGATACGGGGTTATAATAATGGAGCGAAGTCTCCCCCGAAATGTAATATTCATGCTTGATACACATCCACACGCGTGCACTTGAGCCTTCTTGCTCTTAATTGCACACAAAGGGCACCCACGTGCACTTGAGCCTTTCCGCTCTTATATTGCACACGATTGCACACACATTGAGCCTTTCCACTCTTAAGCTAAAGTATATATTTCAATTTGGGTATTTACTTTAGTGAAAGCTATGTGAGTTGCAATTCAATTCGGGTATTTACATTCAAGTCGTGTGAGTTGTCATTTAAATTTCATACTTACACACACATATTGAGCCTTTCCACTCTTAAGCTAAAGTATATATTTCCATTTGGGTATTTACTTTAGTGAAAGTCGTGTGAGTTGTCATTTAAATTTCACACTTACATACATGTGCATTGAGCCTTTCCGCTCTTAAGCTAAAGTATATATTTCAATTCGGGTATTTACTTTAGTGAAAGCTGTGTGAGTTGTCATTTCAATTTCACACGAGAAGCACACACAAGCACTCGAGCCTTTCCGCTCTTTACACTCACACACATTGAGCCTTTTCGCTCTTAGGATACAACATATTTATATATTTTCAAGTTGTGTGAGTTTACTTCACGTCGAGTTGCATTTCCCTTTGTGTGGATTTACATTAAGTCGCATGAGTTGCTTTACATTTCGGGTATTTATATTTGTGAAAGCTGCGTGAGTTGCTTTACATTTCGGGTATTTACATTTGAGAAAGTCGTGTGAGTTGCCCTTTCAATTCGAGCCTAGCTCACATCATCATCTCAAAACCCGAAAAATATTTTTGCATCCTTGCATTCGTTAGCTTTCAAAGAAGCCCCAAATCTACGCACAAACCACGTTGAAAATAGGCCACATATGCACACACATATCCGGCCTAAATAGCTAAAACTCTAAAGACTTAGGTTCATCTAAAGTCGCAATAAAACTTGCAAACTAGGCATACATCAAATTCTTCGAACACTGGTATTGTCAAAGTTTTGTAAAAATGAAGTTTTAAGCGTTTAAATTGACCCTTGAGCATCGGTTCAAGAAGGTTTAAATGAAAAGATCTCGCTTACCCACAATTACCAGAAAAGTTAGAATATTTCAAAAATCTTTTCTAGCTTGAGTAAGCTAGCTGGCACGCCCTTAGAAACGACGTAGGCACGAAAAGGTTCATTTTCGGTCTCAAGAACCAGAAGTGAAAATTTTCATGTTTACAACTGTGAAATCCAAGAACCTGGGGAACAAACCATTGCTCGTTTTCTTGAAAGATGAACAAAGAAATTGTTGATGTGGTGGAGCTATAATCCTGTACCCTCATAGAAGATGTCATCAACCTAGCAATCAGGATAGAGAGCCAATGCAAACGAGGCTCTTTTAGATACTCTACAACAAAACCAAACTAATAAAGAACCAACACTCATGCTGTTAGTTCCAACAAAGATCAAAAGAAACCTATCATATCCTCACTTGAAGAATCTGGTAACAAAGAAAAGGAACCCACTGAAACACTGCGACCATAGACTCGAAGCCAAGACATTAAATGCTTAAAGTGCATGGGTCATGGACACATCACATCCCAATGCTTGAACAAATGGGTAATGGTGATTCATGATCCTCAGACATCCTTGAAAGTGAAGATGAAGCTCTAGTTGTAGATGATGTCATTGAACACATTGAATATGCTGACGAAGGAGATTTACTTGTCATCCGTCGTGCACTAAATTCCCAAGTATCACCTGAATCGGGACAAGGAGAAGCCATCTTTCATTCACGGTGCACTATCCTCAATTAAGTGTGCTCTTTTATTATAAATGGTGGCAACTACACCAACGAGGCTCCAAAGGATATGGTAAGGAAACTGAAGTTATCCACATCCACTCATCCTCACCCTTACAAATTACTCTGGCTGAATGATCAAGGTGAAGTGGCGGTTCAACATCAAGTTATCATTCTATTTTCAAATTGAAAATCATATCATGATTCCATCACTTGTGATGTGGTACCAATGATTGCATGTCACCTATTATTGGAATGAACATGATAGTTTGATCGATATGTTATCCATGATGGTTACAAGAATACCTACTCATTCTTAAAAGATAGGAAGAAGATAACATTGGCTTTGCTACCCCCTTTTCCTAACCCAATCAGGTCCTACCAAAGAAACTAGTGATAAATAGAACCCAATACTCACCAAGAGAGGAGTAGAGTATACATTCACTCTTGTTGGATATGCCTACTTAGTCATTTCCAGGAAAGTGACATCAAACCATCCAACAACCAAATTGCCCCAACTCATGTCATTATTAATTTAATTTGTTGATATTTTTTCTAAAGAACTTCCAGGTGGATTGCCTCCTATACGAGGCATTGAGCATCAAATGACCTACAACCCGGTGCCACTCTTTCTAACAAGCCAACCTACAGGTGCCACCCCAATGAAGGCAAGGAGCTGCAAAGGTAAGTAGAGGAGGTGATTCGCAAGGGGTATATGTGTGAGTCCATGAGCCCATGTGTGGTTCCTACTCTACTAGTACCACAGAAAGATTGGTCCATACGAACGTGTGTGGATAGTCATGCCATCAACAAGATAACCATTTGATATTGTTATCCCATTACACTCTCAACGATACCATGGACCTCTTACGCACGCTCAGACAAATTCAAATCACAGGACCCTGTTTGAGCTCAAAGCAAACCTGGATGAGTGGGGCATAATGGACCGTGTAAACAATGAAATTTGCTTAATACAACACGTGGATTAATTGTGCTTAAGGCATGCCAATAGTAGTTAGGTTGAATTTTCGTGTTCAATAATCTGTATTTAACATGTTCATTTTCTAGGACTTTTGCTCATTCTCTAGCTATTCTCCAGTAATTGTTGGATCCTGCTCATTTCCTAGGAATTCTACAGTAACTCTTGCATTTTTGTCATTCCTTAGAAATTCTGCAGTAAATGTTTTGGCCTAGCTCAGATGGATATTGTGACAATAAATAGATGAGGCCCAAGTAATATGCATTTTGTTGTTTTCAACATTTCTTCCTCTTCTCACTCTTATCCCCATCCGAGGTGGCGAGTGTACTGGCCCTATCACCCTCTTTAGGTGTTGTAGCCCAAGGTGTGTGTGTAAGGAAATTAGTACGCAATACATCATTTTCATGCATGACACCCAACACCTACTAGGTAAGGGTTCATGCCATGTTAGGGGTTGCTTAGCATCTTTCCTATTTGTTCTTGTGGTTTGCTAGTTGTGTGTTTTGGTTTTGGGTTTTGTGTAATAAGTGGATCCTCAATAGGTCGCATTAGGTATGTCTTGGTCATGTTATAAGTACTACTTCAGAGTATTTAAGCATTTTATTACTTTGTATGGAATGATTCAACCTCACTTGTTAGAAATAAATGTATGGAAGTGAAGAGAGAATCTTTCATCTCTTTTCTACCATTTTCTTCCTCTTTCCTTAGATGAGGATTGACGACAAACATAACTTTGATACCAAGTACCATCGATCCTCATCCGGTCTAGCATGAGATTTCACACAACACTCAATCAACCAGTGATGACAATTGATTTTCGATCCATTCAGCTCAAACATCCTCTCATTGAACTATGACATGGGGATACACCTTTTGAGCAAGTCGTCTCCTTATCCCCACATCCTAGTTCACCATTTGGTCAACATTTCACTTCCTTATATCAAGGGAAGGCAGAAAAGAGAAGGGGAGTTGTCACTCTCCTCTCTTATTTATATTTCCAATAAGTGGTTAGCCTCTCAATGTAATAAGTTAGCTTAAATACTCTAGGATAGGTACCTATGACACGACCAAAGACATACCTAATGCGACCTTTTGAGGATCCAGTTATTAAACAAAACCCAAACACAACCAATATTCCACAAAAATAAATAGGAATAACAGTAGACACCAATCTCTAACATGGCATGGACATGTGCTCCTTAGGTGCAAGTGCAAGTGGGAGGTGCAATAACAATGTGGCACAAATTGATCCTTGGAAGTTGTCACATGACACATTTTGATGCCACATTCCAGCTTGCCCTCAAGCTTGAAAGAGAGAGAGAGAGCCAAATGAGCCAATCAAGAAATTGACGAACCTACATAAGTAATTATTTTTGTCAAAATAGTGCTCACTTAAATAGTGAAACTCTTGTTTGATCAAGTTCCTTTTTACTGCATTCTTACATATAATTAACCGATAATGGATATGTTGTCCAACCAAGATACTAGGTTGTCATGCTCACATATAACAATACAAATAAAGAGATGCCTAAACGATAATATGTGTAGATTCAATATCTCATTTTCCCTTACTGTTAGAAAGATTTCTGTTGTCGAAAATGACTCAACTCAAATAGCACTATGATCCCATGTGTCAATGAAATGTGGTATGTACCAAAAAAACGATAACCCCTATTATCATAGGGTTCAGATAAGGCTCAAGTAATTGCATTTCTTTCAGAGTCCGTATGTGAGTATCCCAATTCATAGAGTCCCAAGAATGGTAAAATAGGCAAGAATCAGTGCGGACCTTGCTTAGGATACCATAAACAAGATAGATCTTGTATAAAGAGCTGAAAATCTATCTTATTAAGGAACACAATTTATTACAAAGAACTATAAGTTGAAAAGAAAAATTCTAAGTAAAATAGAGGCTACAAATTTTCTCTCTTTCATACTCTCCTTTGGCCTCCATTTTATAGAGTGATACAGATGACTCTAAAAGAGCCTCTTTACCTCTAGCAGTTTCTTGCTTTAAAAACCCTTCTTTACCTTAGTTTTTCTATTATCCACCTTCATTTGTCTTCTTGAGCCGATCATGGCTATGTTTATGTGTTACTCATTACTAATCTTGTTGTTTGTAAGTTCCTTGAATCCTCTTTTGATGGCTTTCGTATCATTACAATTCTAGTATTAGCATAGTGTAATTTGTTATTGTTCCTGCCACACATCTCGGTGAAGTGTGCGATATGAGGCAATTTTAAATTGACTTATTTGATATTCCCTGGAGTTATAGCTCATCTTGCATGGCACCAGCTTGGGTAAGGTTGCAACAAACAAGATGAGCTAAACAACAAGCAGCTCACCTGGTTTCGTGATTCCCTGAAGTTTTAAAAGCGTTTTGGATCTCATTCGGCAAGCTTTATAATTAGAGATAATTATGCGACTCGGCCCGACCATGGCCCTGGTTACATGTATACACACACATATATATGTACTATATATACATATATATACTATATATTATATCTTTTTTAGTTACATATACATACATGTAGTTTTTTTTCTATTACATGTGTATATATGTATACATAGACACACATATATAAATTTATTATTATATATAAATATAAATATATACATAGTTTTTTTTTATTATAGTGAAGTTTGGATTTTAAGTAGATATGGATTGGGTTTTAAATACCTAGGGTCAATTTTTCAAAGTGATGGAAGAATTGATGGAGATGTTACAAATAGAATTAATGCTGGTTGGTTAAAATGGAGAGGAGCATCAGGTATTCTTTGTGATAAGAAGATACCATTAAAATTAAAAGGTAAATATTATAGAGCAGCAGTTAGGCCTGCCATGTTTTATGGTTCTGAGTGTTGGGCAGTTAATCATCAACATGTACAAAAGATGTCTGTGACAGAAATGAAGATGTTGAGATGGATGAGTGGTTATACAAGAAAAGACCGTATACATAATGAGGTTATTAGAAACAAATTAGGAGTGGCACCAATAGAGGATAAAATGAGAGAACATCGTTTAAGATGGTTTGGACATATAGAAAGAAGATCAAAAGAAGAACCTGTAAGAAGGTTAGAAAACCTAAATTTGGAAAGTATTAAAAGAGGTAGAGGACGACCACAAAAGTGTTGGAAAGAAACAATAAAGAATGATCTAGCTTATTGGGAGTTAACTGCTAACATGGCACACGATAGAGATCTGTGGAAACAAAGAATCCATGTAGCCGACCCCGTCTAGTATGGGAAAAGGCTTAGTTGTTGTTGTTGTTGTTGATGGATTGGGTTTTATACCTCCGATCTAATATCCGATGGGCCTGTGGCCCTGCGAATCAACTCGACCTGGACTATGTCGCCCCCCAGGACCAGAAGGGCCAGTCCATTTGGCCTTGCATCTAATGTGAGCCGAGATTTTCTGGCCCGACACTGTATTTTTCTAGGGCCAGATCGGCCTGGCCCATTTTGACATCTCTATTTATAATCTTAGAGCTAGAAGGCAGTTTACTTGGATACACGAGGAGCCAAAGAGTCTAACGGGAGAATGACAGCTTTTGCATTCAATTAGGAGCAAATCCTTTTCTTTTGGGAAGCAGAATGGGGAGAATGGCATCCCCCGACGAGTATTGAATTCATGATCTTTAAGTTGTGAGTCGACCCCCGAGCCAGGGGACATAATGCTCCTTGTGCATTACGAGCAAGTGTTATTTGAAGGAAAAATTCGACAAAATCAGGACACTAACAGTCTGTTCTCAGATCCACCCAAAGTGAAGTTCCACTCATTGGGTTTACTTGTTTTTGATGTGAACATTTAAATGGCACGGAGTAAACATAACCCAAACACATTGCTGTTGATTTCAGAAATGGAAGCAAGACATGGACATGACCCAAAGAGTCTATATTCGGTCCACACAGCATGACACGAGGAAATCAGGTTGACCTGTTTGTGGCACGTCGTGTACACAAAATGACACAGCACAAGCACGCCGAAACATGAAATTTCCACCCTCCTTGAGTTTTAATTTAAAGCGCCCAAGTCGTAGCATATCCTGGTTTCATGCTTCGTTTTCTACTCTGAAAGTTCACCTCTTGCCAGCCAGAGCAAGCAAGGGTCCTGCAAATACATGTTTCAAGGATCGAATAAAACAAGGGGAACTGATAAAAGCCAGGATGATTATTTTTTATACAAGAGGAGGCCGCAGCCTAACACACACACACACACACACACTCCATGCATCTCCTGGGAGTTGAACTCTCCACCAACAACACAGGCATCAATATGCCCTACCAGTTGAGCTAACGCTCTGGGTGGGAGCCTGGTTGATTTCAACCTTGGTTATTTCTCTCGGGTAGGCCGAATCGACATGCATGCCGAACTCATGGCCTTCAGCACGTGAGCCGACCCCCTAGCCAGGTCAGTCACTGCTCGTTGTGCTGACCTTGGTTTTCTTTGAACCATATTAATATCCCCCAACTTTATTCATTTTTCATTAATTCAAAAAATGGAAAGTGCAATTCGGAGTAGTTGGATCTATTGGATTCATCTGATCCGTCGATCCTTTTGAAACCTAAACTGTCCGGTTGAAAAACCAACTCTGTCAAGATTTAGCAGCAAATGCAATTTGAAACTCGGGGAGCCATTTGTGGTCCACATAGAAGTCTCATGAAGTAATCAACTGTACTCTTGGAAAGATGCCACTTTGATATCTCTGCTGGATTATTTTAGCCCCAAGTGGGATATTTGCCGGGCTGTGCTAGGTCCCAACTGTTTTTTTTTGTGTGTGTGTGCCAATAATGAAGTGGGATTGGACTTCCATGGCAGCATCGGCGGTTCCACCGGTCAAATCCCAATACAGATCTCATCATACTTTGCATGAATCCATTAAATTTAGGGTTTACATTATGGGTTTGGTAACAAAAGAATAGATTATATATATATATATATATTGAGTTCGTGATACTAAGTATTGATTCTTATTGTTTTTTGGGTTATGAGTGTAGCTAAAAAGTTACTTGTTTGAGAAAATATAAGAAACAACATTACTATACTCACACTGCAAAAAGTATATAAAAAGACTTGAGTACTTAGTGTGGGAGTGTGGAGGATCCAATCTCTCTCTCTCTAAGCCAAATGATCACCCACATTTCGAACTCATGGGTCTGATTGATAAATGGAGATGAATATGACTTCCAAAATTTTCTTATAAAGTTGCACAATGAGAATAGCTAACCTGGCTAGGTGGCCAACTCGTATGTTGAAGGTCATGAGTTTGATATCTGGGACATGCATTCAAAAGAAAAAAGATAGGGCTTGTCATAGTTAGATTTGCAATGTTTCGTATAAAAAGCATAAAAAATTTGCTTTTCTTTAGGGTATAGCTCATGTACGATTTACAAATGTCAGTTTGACAGGAAGAATAGATCAGGTCATAATGCATATACCCATATCTGTTGCTTATGTTCAATCTCCACCGTACATCACCATTAATCGCGCTTGATAGGATCTTGGTACGCCCCACCCTGACATATCATCTTGATGGCACATCTCCAAAGACAAGATAACCGATCCAGATTTAGCATCAGCCCAGTAAAAGATCACATAAAAAGAAGAGGTCATTTATAGTGTCTCTCTCATCTATTTTTAGTGAGTCGACTCTCACCTGTAGGTGAATCTTTTGAACAAATTTCTCGTGTTTTGAATGCAGCCGACCTTATTGTAACGAGCAAGGCCAGTGGAATGGGCTGTTATAGCCCATGGAAAATGGGAGCACCTCAGTTGGAAGTGGCTCAACCCGAAAGTACCGATTCTTTCTTTGCGTTCTCATCCCTTTCAATTAGAAATGGCATTCCTAAACCATCAAATTTATCAAAACATATACTAAACTTATTCTCTAATAACCTTATTATGGATTTTTGTCATTCCCTATCTTAACATCTTCATATCTACAACTTGTCATCTTCTATGCATGTAAACATATAATTGACTAACACTCCTAAAGCATTGTAGGGTTTATCTCCGCTTCGTAATATGTACTTTTTACTTTTCAAATTGGTATCAACACCTCCATCTTTTATTTTTATGCAATGTTTCCATAACTTCTCTCACCATGTTCAAACACTGACGTTTAAGTATACCTTTCAAGATGTAATATATACCAATCTTAACAAATACAAAATTAAGTCTCATAATGAAGAAGAGCATAATACACAATAAAACAGGACGGCTGTCAAGGGAGGTTGAAGCGAGAGGAAGTGAAGTAAAAACCACTTGAGAATCATAATTGGTTAGAAGATTATTACGAAGGGAAATAAATCTTGCTTAGAAAGCACATGTCTTACTTTATACTATAGGAGTAAGTGGCAAATCTAGAAATTCTTTTAGGGTGAGGCGAATTATATATTATAGCCCACCGATCTCCCCATGGGGTATAGACTTTAAGCTGACTCAATGTAGATCCGCCACTGGTAGGAGTGATTCCTGCAGTCATTCAAGGAACACACGTGGTGGTAATAGAAATTTCGAAGGGACCCACATTGTCTTTGGATCTAAGGGAAAGACCCATTAAATTAATAAAAAACAAAATGAAACTTTAATGAAAGATCACATAAATAGCATCAACTTGGAGTTTAGAAATTAATCCCATTCAGCACATTGAAGAATCTATAAATTGTGATGCAGCATCAAGCATTTGCGGGCACATTTGAATCATTTATCAATCACCATGTGAGTTCTATTCGCTAATGGTGGCCACCATTGCTCCTCGGGATATGATCAATTCGAAGATCTGGTTGCTAGGAATTTATCGGCCAGAAAGATAATGTTATAAATTCAGGCATAAATTTTTATTTTATTTGAAATTTATTTTAAAATTTGCATGTTGTAGAAGAGGTAGAAGCTAGCTCGTGCGGAACACAAATGAGTTAGGCTAACTGCTAGCTGAACAAGCTCTATTCAAACATGCCCATGATCTGCTCCCATCATCATCATATGAGCCAGGCTGAACTGAGTTAAGAGAGGAGACTTCCCCAAATACACTAAATAAAATGGCCCTTTATTTACCTAAAGCCTTTGTGAAAAAGTTGAAAAGAAAATGATTCTTCATTTGCCTTAAATGCTAATACAATTAAATCGGGTTGTGGTTCAGGCAAAATCTTGAAAATGCCATGGAGGATTTCACAAGCCAAACGAAATGAGCGCTCGCCGTGTTCATGTTCAACTCATATGGTTTAATGTAGCAAACTCCAACAAGCCAAGACGAGCCAAACCCAGGCGAACTACGAGCCGCTTGGTTCGTTTCTATCTCTAGCTGGGGCTAGTGGATTAGAGAGAGAAGGAGAGTGGTGATGGAGTAGGGATCAAGGGATGAGGAGAAATCTTGGAGGAGAATGTGGAGGTGGGTAGTTGTTTAATATCTTGAATTGGAGATTGTTGGCTCTCCTGATTTGAGGGATTAATATGTGGAGTGCTTGCTTAGGAGAGCGAAAATGGCATTGGGGAAGGGTCACCCTTATGAAGAAGGTTAAAAATGATGATGAAAAAAATGCCGCTTGTTTCTAAAACACAAATACATAATCCAAATTGATAAGTAGCAAGAAGAAGCAAGAACAATAATGTCATAGTCAAATGCTGCACAAAGAGGAACAACTTTGGATTGGCAAGTTAAAAGTCATGAGTTCAAGACTCAGGGGATGCATCTGGCTTCAGCCTCCTCATGCTAATTATTCACAGTGTATCCAAGACATCAATTGTACCTTTTACAATTTATTTAAAGATGCGATGAGATTTACACTACGGAGAATCTAAGTAGAGTGGTTTTCCGTGCAACTTCAGGCACACACACACGACCTACAATTCAACCTCTTTCGCTCACTAATTTCATATCTTATTCTTGTGGCAACACCATTCATGAGAAGACCACATGTACCTGGTGCATATGTGCTCACTCTTCCTTAAAATTCCTCTGTAGATAATTTTAGTACACATTCAATATATCTTTATATGTTTCTGACGGATCAAGATGTCACTACATAATCAAATTCTTTTTCTTCCAATTTTACCAAAAGAAAGTATATCTAGTGTTTAGCAATAAACTTTCTCAAGAGTTATAGTTAGGGTTTAACCTTACATAGCAACAACCTCTATTATAATTGCTTTTATATACCCTTTTTACTAAACATAAACCTTTTTTTCAAAACATCCTAAATTACACTTTCTTCCTTCTCACTGGTTTCTCCTTCTTTCATATGGTTTTTTTGTCCACACGATGATCCTTGTCAACTTATCTTTACTTCCCCACAACCTTTCTCGAGCTTCCTCTCTCCGATAGTCTCTTTTATTGTCGTTGTCTCTCTTAATCATTTGATTTCTCTTTAAATCTTATCCTCTTTAATTCTTTTTTTGAAACTTTCATGAATAGGTTTTTGATCTTTTTCAGAATTCATCCTCTTTTATTCTCAATCTAAATTTAAATCTCACAAAATAACTTTAAATTATCAGTCACAACAAACATTTTTGGCAAGAGAAAAAGATTGGTGATCGACAACGAGACATGTTTTACTTAAGGGACAATCATGCTCACGATGCGTCACTATTTGAGGAGTAACATGCCATAAGTGTGTTTTAATCCTAACGATGACGTGACTAAACCATATCCCTCTTTTGATCGATGATGAAACACACATTTTTGAGTTATATTAAATGTCACTATTTGAAGGTGATGCGTGTTGGGTATATCTTTTGTTTGAGAAAATAGTGTCCGTAGTGAGAGAATGGAAGAGAGAGAAAAATGAAAAAGAGTAGTTTCAAAAAAAATGATAAGAAGTGTTTAGTAAAAAAGGGTGTATGAATAGAAACACTCTAATTTATACCGTGAATAACATAAATATCCTAATTTATGCCGTGAATAATGTAAATATCCCTCCATTGGGACATAATGAACACCATTATTTGTTAGATCGAAGTTAGATTTATAGGCTTAAGGTGAACGCAAATGTGCTAGTGGTTATTGAATGTCTCTTTGCATTATGTTGTGACAAATTCTTAAAGTAGTAAGATGATCTGTTATCTATATTCAAAATATCTAGGCTTAAAGGAGAACGTATATGTGATAGTAGTTATCATGCGAGAATAAGTGTCTTTGTTCATCATCGAATGATCTAATATCTTAATAAAGGTTTTAAAAGACCGAGAAGAGTGAAATTTCACCATATTCGTTATGGTTTTACTTAAAACCACACTGCAAAATGCTAAGATTGAAAAAGTGTTTCGTAGAGAGGCCGAGACTGTATCCACACACCCTAGCTATTGAACTCATGATCTTCAAGTGTGAGTCGACCAATGGGAGGCCGAACCATATGGACCCTTGTTGTACGATGTTTGTCTTATTTTGTTCTCTATTTGTATCACACTAACTTTTCGTGTATTGCATCTCCACCTTAATATCTTCATTCGTCTCGACTTTTGCTCCGACTTTGAATGATTTACTTTAATTTATGTTTTTTTTTGTACATCACCGTATTGCAAATCTTTTAAGATCTGAAACTGGTTTACGACATTATTTTTCATAACCATACCAGTCCATATATTGGTCGCAACCACAAGCGGGGTGTGCTATGTAACACCAACCATGGTTAAAAAAAATAGGCAGACTCTTTTGTAAAACGAACCTAGGGAGTCGTTGGTAAAGCAGTCTTGCACCCCCGAGGGAATCGAACTCGCCACCTGCATTGTGAGGGAGAAAGCCCTGCCACTCGAGCTGACGCTGTGGATGCATATTTCCATGCCATTCTTGCACTCAGGCTGGTCTGAGTGCATTACCCCAGAACGAGGCATGAGAGAATGGGCGTAGTATTCAATTATGCAAACGTAGATAGAGGCAGCAGATAGGCTGGTCATGTAGCCCACAAGACTCCCTTATTGTTTGTACCTTAGAAATAAGGGCACCGACAAAAATGGCGACCCTCTGCGCGGGGCCCTACTCTTAATTAATTGCACTTTGGCATAGTTGGGAGAATCTATCCCAATTAATCATCTTTTCATTCTTTCAAGGTTGCACTCCTATTTAAATTGGACTCAGAGGGAGACTCTTGTTTAATTTGGTACAATGAGAAAGGTAGTTGCCATCTCTACCAAGAACCACCGTTTGCCTCAAAAATGTATACGAGGTCTTGACTTGGATGCAGATCTTCTGCATTCCTTTTGATCTAAATATTGGAAAAGGATTGCCATATGTTCAGATATTCAGAAGGAGAAAAGGTATGACTACTGAATTTAGCTATCTATATGGTGTGGAAATAACCATCGATGCGAGGGTTTTGTTTTGGCACCCTGATTCGAAGGTCTCAAGGGTTCGGTTGTTCGCCGATTCAATGCCATATTCCTCTGTGGTGGACTTCTTCCATTTCCATCAGCTTGTTGCTAGTATTGTTTTCATTGTGTTGATATGTTTTGACTCCATAATAAGAATCCATATAGTATGGTTTGATGTCACATGTTAGTTGACAAGTCTACATCTTTTTAGTTTGTTTGAGATGAAACGCTCAATGTATGCTGCTGCTTCTGTCCATTGAGAACTTTGCAGTAATCTGCGGTCTCTTTTCTGTTTGTTGGTGCCAGCGCCGAAAGTGTGTGTGTTGACACACCGCCACGCCTCGGCTAAACCACAAAATCTTTGGTGTCAACAATCGGCATTGTTACAAAAGGAATAGACTCATAAACTAGTGAAGTAAAGACGATGATAGTCGGAGCAGAGGAAGAGTTTCTACAGCAAAATAAGCTGTTCAAGGAACTAGAGAAAGGGCACCAATATGCGCTGCAATTGACGAAGATGTTGACATCACCGTCAGGGTTCGAGTTGCAAAGAATCCTTGTTGATGCGGTCATCCGATCTTTCGAGTCCGCAATCACGATCCTTAGACCGCACGGTGGTTGCGAGAAAATGGCTGCAAGTCAAGGTTGTCATCTGTCTTCAGACTGCTCAGACAAGGAGAATGTAGAGATGACAGTGAGAGGATGCAATAAAAAGAGGTAATCTTCTTCTTCTTATGATATGATAAACCATTTTGAAGTAGGCTTAGGTTAAGCATGATCTCCGAAGTACTTATATTTATAAATCTATGTATATATTTTATATACCTGCTCATTCTTCCCTCAATTTTCACATGACAGATTCTCACTTTTGAGCTATTTGCGTCGTGAAATTTTGTGGAACTCAAGGAACTTTAAAACCCGGGAAAGCCAGGAATAATTTTGAAGTCCCAGAAGCTTTCTATTCCTGAAATTAGAAATGGTACTACGGAATTCTACTAGGAACCCTATCATGCCAACGACCCCTTACGGTTCTTCTTCTTCGTCTAGCTTTTCACATTTCTCCCACTGCATTTTGTCAGGGAAAGCACCCACTTCTACTAGGGCTGGCGAACAAGCTAAACAAATCCAGCAACCTTGGTTTGCTTGGCCCGTTTGAACAAAACGAGTTGAGCTAACTGTGAGGCGAACAATCATAGTTCGAGATGTTCATGAGTTGTTCGTTATCGATTTATGAGCCAAACTGAACCGAGTTAAGGGAGAGATTTCCTTTACCACAGCGATATAATGCCCTTTATTAACTGAAAAGTTTCATTTGTGATAAAACAAAATAACACTTCGATTGACATTAAATAGATCACTTGTACAGTTACCTTGACGGGTATGGTTTGGGTAAACCTAGAATAATCGCCATGTGACAAGCTTTCACGAGCCAAACCGAGTAAAAAATGCCATATTTATGTTCATTGAACCGAACAAGAACGAGCAGGGCCGAGCCGAACTACGAGGGCTTGGTTCATCTACTTCTACTGTCTCTATGTCTGAATAAGACATATCTGAGATGGCCTTACCATTTATCTAAAATAAATACATACTGTTTGTATCAGAAATCAACGCAACTGTGTCTGTTCTAGGGTTGGCCCTCGAGGGGCTGTCTTACACAATCCGGAACCCGTTGTGTTTAATTAAAACTAGACAAAAACATTCTCAAAAGTTGACAAGATCACTGTTAACTAAATTCATCCCACATAGAACAATTTTGCATGCAGGAAAATCACACAACCGCAAATTGCAGCTACTTCAACAATCTCCAGCCATGCAGAGGACGGCTACGCCTGGCGAAAGTATGGGCAAAAGGAGATTCTTGGTTCCAAATTTCCAAGGTTTCTCTCTCTCTCTCTCTACACACACACATATCATGTGGGACATGATCAATGCGAATAATATACACACAATCTTACCACTGTCCTTCAAGTTTCTTTAAGTGAACACTCTCAAACCCTATCACATAGGCAACAACTGCAGTCACATATAAATAAAAAGAAACAAGTATGTGTGTTTGTGTGTGTGCATATAGTGTATGTATATACACACATATACGTGCACGCACATGTACATCATATAAAATGTACCCAGTTGGCAAACACGGTGATACGTGAACTTGGTCAACAGAAGATCTAGAGACAATGAGAGCCAAGACTAGGAGATTCAAATGAAAGGTCTGCCATGTCTCTAGCAGCCAAACTAGAAATTTTCTGCGAGGCAAAATTCAGTTTTGTGAATTTCCAAGTGATCAGGGAGAGAGAGACCTTCTCTCTTTTTCTCTTTTTTTCCCTCTTATTCTTCCTTCGTTTTTCTTTGTCTTGTCGGATTTGAAAGGACAGTAGATGTTCAGTATCGTGTATTGGATCATCGAAGAAATAGTGTGGTATGATTGATGATAAGATGAGAACACGCAGGGAGAGAGCGAGAGAGAGTTTATACTGTTCGAGGTAATTTTTATATTTTAACAAAGTCAAAATCAAAATCATGATAAAAATGGATGTATGGATAGTAAAAAGGATTTGCACGTATCAATTATGATATTCTTTGACCAACTCAAAGTTTGGAACCAAACTTATGGGCGAGATGGCTTGACTATGTGGGAGTACGCTAAGATTATGTAATTGCTACTTCCTACTTTAAAGAACTATTTCAAGTTGAGCTGGTAATAGAGGAGATGGATGGTATCCAATGCCATTGGACACCTAAAGAAAGTTTACTGGAGAAACTTTTTCTTTTGGTATTTCCTTTTATTGGAAGGACCAACGACCACAATGGTGGCTTAAGTTCAAATAGACCAATTTTTTTTGTATTCTTGTTGGTCTGCTTTCCCATCTTGCTATTCCCCTAGATTTAAGAGCAAAGATCTCCAAGAAGATATCATCCACAAAAAGGCCTGTTGAGAATACTCATTTAAGAAAGCAGTTGATAGCATGAGGATCCCTAGAAATTAATGAATCTTATATGTTGAGCGAGCCAAAGCTCAGAAAATAGAGATGGATCCATAGTTGGATCGTGCGAAACAGGCCTTAGACAAAGTCTATCGACTCCCTAATGATAAGATTTACTAAAGCTTCATAAATTGCACAGTAAAGCATTCCTAAAACTAGAGAAAAAAGAGAGAGGAAATGACATTATTACAACATGATATGGAGAATAGGACTTAGACGACTTCAAGCACCATGGTGTAGATGAAAGATTAACACATCCAATACAAAAAAACACGAAGGGTTCAATATGAGTAACCTCATCTTCATGTCGTATATTGATAAAGATAAAAAGAAGGATAGTCTTGTTAACAATAGAGGCCACATCATCACCAATGGAAGGCTGATGATATTAATAATAATAATGTTTAGAACAACCAATCATCACACCATAGGGAAAAGTGAAGCTATTGAAGTTCATAGAACAAAACAAGAGAAAGGTATATGCTAATCTAATATAATAATCTATTTCATTGGTGGGCAATATAGTTGTAGAATATTACCCTATTCTTCCCATCATGGTACTTTTGGGCCACAACATGCTTCAAACATTGTTGATATAGTGGATAAGATTGCAATAAGTTGTGAAGCTTAAGGAACTCACCTAGAAAATTAATATGAGAAGCTTTAGGACATACAATTCTTTTGAGGTTGTGTAGGCACGGAAAATCCTCACTTCTGGTTCTTAGGCATGAAGTGAACTTTTTCGTGTGTCTAAGTCGTATTTTAGCAAAAGGGAGTGCCAGCTAGCTTGCTTAAGCTAGCGAAGAAAGTTTTTGAAATCTGACTTCTATCGGGGCGACTGTGAGCAAGTGAGCTCTTTTCGTCGCAGACCTTCTTGCACCAATGTGCAAGGGTCAGTCTATACGCTTGGCAAAGTCTTTTAATTAAACCTCTTTGAAAAATACCCTAAGTGTTTGGGCTTTGTATGTACGATTTCATATTTTATTACACGTGGGATTTGCACGTGCCTATGTCTTTCTTTTTAATCTTTTAGGGCCAATTAGGTGTGTGCATAAGTGACTTAAGTTGGGCGATTTTTGAGCGGGAGTATGGGGTTTGCTTTGATGCAATATGCGTCCTAACTCGTGGTATGGCGTATATGCAATGCAAACTCACGCAACTCCAAAGGAAAAACCCGAATTGAAAGACAATGCGGAAGGGAAATGACTTAATGTAGATTGCAAAAGGGAAATATGGCTATATCTTAAGAGCGGAAAGGCTCAATTGTGCAAGTGTGTGTCATGTATATATGTAAAGACTACGCACACAGCTGAACCTTAAAACCCAAATCTTAAAGACATAGCCGAAAGGAAATACTTATAATATATATGGGCCCGAAGGTCGCCAACGTGTGCGTGGGTGTTGTGTGTATATTGAAAGACAACTCACACGACTTGTAATGAAACCCAAATATAATTGCAATAGGCCTTGACTAAGGTCTTGGGAGTAAGAGCGAAAGCTCAATGTGTGAGTGTAGAATTGAAATGCTACGCACACAACTTGAATGAAACCCAAATATAATTGCAATAGGCCTTTACTAAGGTCTTGGGAATAAGAGCGAAAGCTCAATGTATGTAAATGTAGAATTGAAATGCTACGCACACAACTTGAATGAAATCCAAATATAATTGCAATAGGCCTTTACTAAGGTCTTGGGAGTAAGAGCGAAAGCTCAATGTGTGTGAGTATGGAAATTGAAAAACAACACACACAACTTAATTAAAACTCATGCAACTTAAATCATATAGGTATAACTATATCTTAAGGGTTGATTAGGCCCGTGTGTGTATCAAAATCGTGTACAACTAAAAGCGGAATAGGCTCAAGTGCACGTGTGTGTGGTTGTGCCAAACCACATTATTACAAGCGGAGGGAGACAACACTCCATTATTACAACCCCGTATCAAATTTAATTAAACATAAGCAAGTTCATAACAAGGACTGAGTTAGGCACTTACGTATAGCTGGTCCGGGTGTGACTTGCTTGGCTTTGGCCTAGTGAGTCGCCTTGGACAACCGAAGGGGAGCTCCTTTGGTGTGTATGGGCGCCAAGTAGGGTCTTAGCCGAGTGGATGCCTTGATGAAGGTCGGGTGTAAGGCACAGCAAAAGGGGGATGTTGAGTGAGTTGGGGGAGGTTAGGATGTTAGCTAGGTGGCGGCAGGTTGAGGGTGAAGGCTTAGCTAGGGGCTGAGATGGGTGGCTAAGGGAAAGTGGGGGATGTAGGGTGTGAAGTGGCCGGGTGTAAGGAAGATGGCAAGGCGGCTGTGGTGGCGGGTGATGGATGGTGTGGTGGTGTAAGAGAGGGGTGGAAGGGAGGTTAGATAGGATTAAGATGGGGTACTAACCGGAGGTGGTGGCCAGAGGTGGTGGAAGGAGGTGGAAGCTGGAAGAAGGTGACAGTCGGGTGGAAGTGCAGGTGGCAGCCGAGTGGAAGGGGAGTCGGGTGGAGCGACGGTGGGTGGTGGTGCAGTTGGTGGGGGTAAGGGAGTGAAATGGGTGAGAGAGAGGGCAGGTGAGAGAGGAGAGAGAGGGCTGAGATCAGCCCCAGATTTCCTGCCAAACCCGCCCCAAGAGGGGGCTTTTATAGGCATGGGGTGGGGTCGGTTAGGATGGTATTGGGGGGTAGATATTTAGGATGTTGTGGGCTGGGGTGGGGTGGTTTGGGTAGGTCGGCTAGGTGGGTGGTTTGGGTAGGTCGGTTAGGGTGGCTGGGATTTTAGGATTAGGGTCTAATTAGGTGGGTTAAGGTGGGATTAGGCTTAGTCTAGTTAGGGTCTAGGTGGTCTAGTTAGGTAGGGTGAGCTAGGTGAGGTCGGCTAGGTATAGTTAGGTGGTTTTGAGTGGGGGTGGCTAGGATTAGGTCAGGTTTAGGGGGGAATGGCTAGGTGAGGTGGGTTAGCTTAGGGCTAGGTTTTAGCAACATCCCCTTGGCCTTGATCCATGGACCTAGTTGCAGCATGTTGGTGCAGCCCTAGGTTAGGTGTAGGTGCATAAAAGCTTAATCTCACGCTCTTAGGCTAAACCCACATGATTAACCCAAAACTTGACACAAAAGTCAAGCCCACCATATTTCTCACTCATACTTTATCCCCCATTCTCTCTTTTCCCAAGCTTTTCACGTGAATTTCTTGTGGGCCCCATCTCCATTTATGAGAAGGTGATGTGGGTCATGGATATGGGTATTGGATTGGATCTTTGGATCCAAATCCATATGCATGTTTGAATTTGGATCTAGATATATATGGTCCAGATCCGATCCAAATCTGATTTTCTGACTCCTTCATGGTATTTCAAAACGGGCGGTTTGTGCGAGGCCTGACAGCATCAGTACTCCGTCTTGCGTTGGGTCTTCGCCAACATTGTCGTCCGCTCCTCTTCTCACCTTCCGAAGATCATTTCAGCAAATTTATTGATAACAGGGGTTTCGATGTCCAAGATTTTGGAGATGATTATGATACGAGAGTTGATGTGTCGGGCTTGAAATATGTTATGGTTCCGGGCTCTCTTTTGCTTCTTCGATCCTGCTTTCATCGGGCCAAGTTGCTTTTCGGTGTTTCAAAACACATTTTTAAGGTTTTAAAACTGTATAACATATATTTTTAAAACATATACGATTTGAACATATGTACAGGGTTGCCTGGAAGGCTCCTGGGTTTTCAGACTCAAAATAGCCCTTTGGGGCTGCTTTTGCAAAATCAGGTAATTTGAGCAATTCATGGGATTTTGGGGTGTTTACAGATGCCCCTCTTTGGTATTATCCAAATTTATTTAGATGGTCGAACTCTTGAGACTTACAAAGGCCTGCTGCTCCAGGTAAGCAAACCCTATGTTCCTCGATGTTCGATTTTTCAAAATCTATTTACAAAAGGGAACACTACTTTGAGCCTCTATCCTAAGGATCTCGAGCTCTTCGTGTTTGCCTTTGCTTGAGTCTTGACACTCGCTAATCTAGCGAAGGTTTTATAAGAGAACAAGCTTTATTTCAAAATTCCTATGTCTTACTCGAAACGTCAAATTCTCAAACAAAATGAAATCCAAGTAAATCCTATTTTTACTTTAGGATTCATCGAAATGAACTATGTTTTACTTGGGATAAGCCAGGGATGGGGAAGAGATACCACAGTCCCTTTTGAAGCGTCCCGTGGTTTTAGGCATAGAAGGCGAAAAACTGCTCTTTTTTGAGCTTTTTGGCCTTTTTTTCATTTTTTCCATAGAGGGTCTCCCTTTGGGAGTACTTTTTCTTTAATCCCTCTTTTTCATAAGAGAATCGATTTTTTTCTTTTAATTCTGGTTTCTTTCTTTGGGAAAGAGACTTTTTGATGGGGATTTCCCTTTGTTTTGGCCATGTTTTCCTTTTGGAAGGAGAAGAGAAGAGGGGAGGACTTATCCCAAGGTCACACTCGATCCATTCCAGATCAGCCTATTTAGAAATAGCACGTACTACTTGCAAGTATCTTGCTATATTGAACTAGGCCTTTCTTTGTAAGAAGAAGGATTTTTAAATGTAACCACGCGTTTGGAAGACTCCACTCTTTCACAAGTGCGAATTCTCTCACTCAGGGTCACATGATTCGCCTTTGAAGCTTACTTTCGAAGTTTCAAAGCAGTTATCCCTAAGGGTTTTCGAAAATGGGAATTTAACCCAAATCCTACACATAATACTTCTTTAAGTATTGAATATTGATAGGATCTGCTAAATTCCTACCTTCTACATCGATCAACCAATATGAGTTGTTCGTGGTGGTTACACGTACAACATAGGGTCCATCCCACTTGGGGCGCCACTTTTCAAGTGGATGTGGGTCACGATAGTGGATGATTTTCAAAACCAGATCTCCCACTTCAAAGTGGCGAGGTCTCATGTGTTTGTCATAATGTTGGGCTATCCTTTGCCGGTATGCATGAGCATGATCCATAGCAAGGAGTTGCTTCTCATCTAACAAATCTAGTTCGGTCATCTTAGCATGCTGAAGCGTCTCTAGGGGGAGGTCGAGTGCAATGGATGTATGGAATGAATGCAATTGTGTATGAATGGGAAGAATGACGTTTGTGCCATAAACCAATTCGAATGGTGTGGCATTTGTGGGAGTCCGGATGGAAGTCCTATAAGCCCATAAGGCTTCATCTAGCTTCTCGTGCCACGTCCTACCCTTCTCTAAAGTCTTCTTAATTATACTAATGAGAGTCTTATTTGTGGCTTCAGCTTGGCCGTTGCCTTGAGGGTAGTAGGGCGAGGAGAAGTGGTGAGTTATGTCATACGTGTTGCACAACTTAACCATCCGCTCGTTTTTGAATGGGGTGCCATTATCGGACACAAGGTCTCGTAGAACCCCAAATCGAGCCAAGATATTCCTCCTAATAAAAGCCACCACATGTTGCCCCTGTACGTTGGTCAGGGAGATGGCTTCCACCCACTTGGAGAAATACTCAGTGGTTGCTAAGATGAATCGATGCCCATTCGATGCCTTTGGAAAGATCGAGCCTACAATACCAAACGCCCACATGGTAAATGGCCAGGGGCTGACCACGGAATGCAATGAAGATGAGGGGATATGAATGGCGTGCTCATGCACTTGACATGGATGACACTTCCTAACATGATCGTGACAATCCTTTTTCAAGGTGGACCAAAAATAGCCCGCTCTAAGTATTTTCATTGCCATCATGTTGGCATTAATATGACCTCCACATTCTCCATCGTGGAACTCATGCATAACAGTCCTAGCCTCCTCTAGATCGACACATCTTAGTAGGATGCCGGGAAAACTTTTTTTATATAAAACCCCACCCAGAATGGTGTATCGGGTAGAAATTTTTTGGATGAATGCCTTATCTTTGGATGTGGCATCCTCGGCGAATACCTCATTTTCTAGAAAACATTTGATGTCATAAAACCAAGGTTTTTCAACAGAATCTGGATTATTTTGGCAAATATCCAAATAGTGTGTGGATGGGTTGGGCGCATGCTATATTTCTAAGGATCGAGTTCCTAAGGTGGGATCGACCTTTAGGGCTGAACCCAAGGAGGAGAGGGCATCGGCAATGCCATTATCCTCTCTTCCTATGTGTGTGAGTCTACACGATTGGAATGACTCAACCAATCGAGTGGCCAACTCGTGATATGGAAGAAGTTTTTCATTTTGCACTTGCCAAATTTTCAAAACTTGGTTTATAACAAGGAGTGAATCTCCAAAGGCCTCGATGCATGATGCTCCTAGAGTTTTCGAAATCCTTAAACCTTGTATGAGTGCTTCATACTCAGCTATGTTGTTGGAACATTCGAAATCTAGGCGAATTGCTATGGAGATCTCACCCTTTTCAGGGGATATGAGGATGACCCCAGCACCAGCCCCTCGTTGGTTTCGTGCCCCATCGAAGTGCATTTTCCACACTTGGTTTTCGAAAGAGTTTGCCAAAATGTGGTTTTGAAATTGATTTTGCAATGTGCCTTCATCGGGCATTTCACTAAATGTGGGATATGCATCCTCTAGGGGGAACTCAGCCACGTAGTCAGCTAGGGCTTGTCCCTTAATGGAGATTTGGTGATGATATTTTAGGTCATACTTCATTAGAAGGAGTTGCCATTTGCCCAATCTACTAGTGAGAATGGGTTTTTCGAACAAGTGCTTGATTGGATCAAGCTTGGACACTATCCAGATCTCATGATCTAGGAAGTAGTGTCGAAATTTCTGGCAGGCCCAAACTAGGGCCAAGCACGTCTTCTCCATGGCTTGATAATTCCTTTCGTAAGCCAAGAGAGTTTTCGAAATATAATAGATGGCATACTCCTTATGGGTGTCATCTTCGTATTGAGCTAATAGAGCTCTCAAGGCATTCGCATGCACGGAGATGTAAAGCAAAAGAGGTTTTCCTTGCTTCGGAGGATTCAAAACAGGGAGATTAACTAGGTATGCCTTTAGTCTTTCGAAGGACTTTTGGCAGTCGTCATCCCATGAAAATTTCATGCCCTTCCTCAACAGTTTGTTGAAGGGTTCGCATCTAGTCGCCAGGTTTGATATAAACCGACGAATGGATTGTAATCGACCCTAGAGGCTACGAATTTGTGTGAGATTGGAGGGTGGAGCCATGTCTATAATGGCTCAACACTTAGAGGGGTCGACTTCTATACCCCTTTGGCTCACCATAAAGCCTAGAAGCTTTCCGGACTCTACTTCGAATATACATTTCTGAGGGTTTAGCTTTACTTTGTAAAGTCTAAGCCTTTCGAAAATATTTTATAAACATTCGATGTAAGTGCATCGAGTTTTGGATTTTGCCAAGAGATCATCCACATACACTTCTACGAGCTCATGAATCTGATCATGGAAGATCGTGGTCATGGCTCTCTCGTATGTTGCGCAGGCAGTTTTCAAACCAAAGGGTATGACTGTACGACAGTACGTGCCCCATGGGGTTGTGAATGCGGTCTTACCTTGATCTCGTGGACTTAATTTGATTTGATTATATCCTAAATTGCCATCCATAAACGAAAACATCTCGTGATTTGCAGTACTATCGACTATCAAATCTATGTTTGGTAAAGGATAATTATCCTTTGGAGTGGCTTTATTCAGGTTTCTGAAATCGATGCATATTCGAATCTTCCCATTGGTTTTTCGAACCACAACGATATTGGATAACCAATCAGAATACGCAATGGGTTTTATAAATCCGGCTTTTAGCAGATCTTCTAAACCCTCTTTAACTTGTGTGTGTACATTCAGATGTATTTTCCTAAGCTTTTACTTTATGGGTTTCACATCCGCATCTAAGGGAAGATGATGTTCGACAATACTGGGGTCTATGCCTGACATGTCTTCATACGTCCATGCAAACACATCTAAGTAGGTTCGTAGAAATGTAATGAATGCTGATCTTTCATGCTCATGTAAACATGCGCCTACCTTAATGAGTTTGGGATTGGAATCACTCCCTAGGTTCACCTCTATGAAATCTCCTCCTACTGAATTGGAAGGTCTTTCAAAATCAAGAATTTTATGAAATTCAGGGAGCTCAGAAGTGGGATCTTCCTCAAGGGGATCCACTTCAGGGCTTCGATCATTATCATGGCTTATAGACCCGAGGGAATTTGATGCATGGATTTTCAAAAGACCTAGTTTTACACTTATAATTTCTATTGATTTCGAAATTTTTGGTCTGGTTATGCAGACAACGTTTCTTTCGAAATCCATTTCTTTTTCCAAATCCTTTCCAGGAGCAGCTATGTACAAAATCTTTTTGGAATTTTGTAAATTTTCGATTTTTTTGTGTTTTTGCAAAACAAGAACTTTGGGAACTATACAAACTACTCTTTTTTCGAGTTTTTTATTTTCCAATGTTTTTGGTTTTTGCAATTTTTCCATTTTTTCCATTTTGAGTTTTTAAAATGTTTTTGTATTTTTGTAAAAGGGATCTTCTATCATACCTACAAAGAGAAAACACTACGGGTTAGACTCGGAATAAGAGGTCTAAATTGTAGGTTTCTTCTAGGGTAGGCTCCAGGGCACCCTTGACCCAGGTGGTCACAGGAGGTGGCTCTGGTGGTATTTTGGGAGTATAGCTGTCGATCCCATATCGGCTTGGATTGACCCTAGGAAATATGGGTTCTAGGAGACCCTGATTTTGTGTCCCTAGACTCTTATAAGGCACATAGCCCATGTTCAACAGCATGTTCCACGATTTTTTGTTTTTGGAGAAGTTTGAATACAAATCGTGGTCCTGGAACTTACTGTCATCTATGTCGTGTACATAGGGCTTCTTGTCCAGGGGTTTTGGAAATAAGGGATGTTTGGGTCTTCTTAGAAGGGTCAGAACCTTGAGGGGACCAGCCTTAGGCGGTCCCTTCACATACACGACCTTCCTAGGGTTTTTCAATAGGAGCCTTGGTGGCTCAAGCATGGTTTGCCCCAGTTTTACCTCATGGGTCTGGGAGCTTGACAGGCAAGGGGAATTTATGACCCCCTGAAGTTGAGGGTAACTCTCTCTTGGGATCACAACGACTTGGTTCCTTAAAGGGATCTTGACACACCTATGGAAGGTAGATGGCACAGCGCACAAGCTGTGTATCCAGGGCCTTCCCAACAACAAGTTATAATGGGGGTGGATGTCCAGGACATGGAACACCCCCGTGTGTGCTATCCCTCCCTTTTCCATGGGACGTTCGATAGATCCAATGGGTCTAGACGCATTCCCATCGTATCCAGTGATAACGATGGGATTGGGATGAACGGATGTCAAGGTGACTCCGATTTGATTCGCCACTTGAAGTGGAAGGATATTGAGCCCTCCTCCCCCATCGACAAGGCACCTATCCAGAGAGTAGTTATTCAGAACCACCTCGATATGCAAGGCTTGGTTATGGGATTTATAGGGTCTATCTACATCGTCTTCTGAGAATACGATGGGCGTTTTCGCTCCTATAGAGGCCACCTGTTTGGACAAAGATTCAGGGGTAATATTCGAACTAACCCTTACTCTTTCTAGAATTTTCTCTAACACTAGTCTATGCCTAGGCGAAGTTTGTATTAGCTCTAGGATGGACATATTGATAGGAATCTTTGAAAGATGGTTTTCGAAATCATACACCTTCAAAACAACATTTCCTTTGTTCATTTTTGACAGAACTCTAGGAATACATGCTTTTGAGGGGCTAGGCACACTGGCCACCTTTTTAGCACTTTGTAGATGTGGGGGTTGGTAGATCCTCCCGGACCTTGTCACCTCCCCCACGATCAACCTAGGTTTCGTACTAATCATGGCTCTAATCGAGATATTTGGAGCACCTTGAGTGGTTAACACTGGTTTAACCGGGGACGGAACTCTTGGTGGTCCCCGAATGACTACTTGGGTGGGTTTCTTATACAGTATGAGAGTAGACGCACAAGTAGATGAACCAGACTCACATGCATGCGCTAGATTCTTTGAAATTGAAAGAGCACATACCTCTTTTCTCTTCCCACTGGTACTTGCGTGCTTGGGGAAGGGTTCTTTGAAGATAGCTTAGGCAGGCTCAGGTTCTTCAGCGACCTGGAGCCGGCCTTCTGCTATCAAGTTCTCAATTTTATTAAGGAGGGAGAAACACTGCCTTGTATCATGGCCTTTGAGCCGATGATACTTGCAGAACTTATTTAAAAACCATCCCTTCGAAGTGACTCCCTCAGGAATCTCGGGGAGTTCGATCATGCCTTGGGCAAGTAGGAGGTCTAGGACCTCCGTCACAGGTTGCCCCAGCGGAGTATACTCCCGTCTTTCGAAGGGTTTTTGAAAATTCCTCTCCTTTTTATTTTCAACTTTTTCAAAAGCTCTTGAAGCACTTGCCGAGCTTAGATCCACTCGGACATTGGCGATTTTATGGGGCTTTGCCCCTTTGTCCGCGGGGGATGGCCCATAAGTGATGGGCTTTTCCAAGCGAATTTTCGAAATAGGATTTCCTTTCCATAAGTGGTCATACACCCCCTTTTTCAAATTTGTTTCAAAAAGAGATGCTTTCCTTATTAACTTATGAAAAGTAGAGATTTCATGAAGCAAGAGAAGGGTTTTCAACTCGTTGCTAAAATTATCGAGGATGAGCATGACTGCACATCCTTCTAATATGGGCTCTCGCACTTGACCCAAGAGAGACCTCCAACGAATGATGAACGTATGTACGTCCTCGTTCACACCTTGTTTTGTATCTCTCAAGGTGTTTAAAGTCGGCGTGACTTCTACGTTATGCGAGAATCTCTCCATAAAGCAGTTCGCTAACTCTTCAAAAGTTGCGAACTGGCTAAGATCATAGGAAGCCAGCCATTTGGCAGTTGTGCCCTTGAGGGACAAAGGGAACCAATACACCTACTTCATCGAGTCCTTCTTTTTCTTATGGGCTCGACGGGAGAAAAGTTGCAAGTGAGACCTAGGGTCTCCCATGCCATTATACCGATGGAAGTTCGGTATTTCATCGTCACTGTCTGTTTCATAGTCCACAAGTAGGAAATTAGACAGGGCATAACTCCTTTTCTCCTTATTTTACCCTCTCAGCAGCTGCTGTAGGGCTTTACGGTCCTTGTGTGTAAAGGACTCGTGGTATTGGTTACCTTCCATCGCGGAAGTCTCCTTGTGTTTGTGAGGTTTTTCAAATTTCTTCTTGGCCTTTGGTTCGCCATTGGATGAACATGAATCGCCTGCTTCAGCCTCTCGGCTAAGAGCGGCGATTTTGGCCTCGAAGTCCCTTCTCAAATCTTCAATCTCTTGTTTTTTTGAAAACCTTCGAGATTGAGAACTTGATGCGCAGGAGCCACGACTAGATACCTCTTGGGAGCCTTGACTCGACATGCTTCAATGTGCTTTTCAAAACAAATCCTGAGTATGAAAATGCAAACAAGCAAAGTTTAAAACACTTTAGAAAAAATTTTCATGAGGTTTTTCTACATGAAACGACTCTGCACAAGGCCCAGCTCCCACCGGGCGTGCCAAATCTGTAGGCACGGAAAATCCTCACTTCTAGTTCTTAGGCCTGAAGTGAACCTTTTCGTGTGTCTAAGTCGTATTTTAGCAAAAGGGCGTGCCAGCTAGCTTGCTTAAGCTAGCGAATAAAGTTTTTGAAATCTGACTTCTATCGGGGCGATTGTGAGTAAGTGAGCTCTTTTCATCGCAGACTTTCTTGCACCGATGCGCAAGGGTCAGTCTGTACGCTTGGAAAAGTCTTTTAAATAAACCTCTTTGAAAAATACCCTAAGTGTTTAGGCTTTGTATGTACGATTTCAGATTTTATTACACGTGGGATTTGCACGTGCCTATGTCTTTCTTTTTAATCTTTTAGGGCCAACTAGGTGTGCGCATAAGTGACCTAAGTTGGGTGATTTTTGAGCGGGAGTGTGGGGTATGCTTTGATGCAATATGCGTCCTAACTCGTGGTATGGCATATATACAATGCAAACTCACGCAACTCCAAAGGGAAAACCCGAATTGAAAGACAATGCGGAAGGGAAATGACTTAATGTAGATTGCAAAAGGGAAATATGGCTATATCTTTAGAGCGGAAAGGCTCAATTATGCAAGTGTGTGTCGTGTATATATGTAAAGACTATGCACACAGCTGAACCTTAAAACTCAAATCTTAAAGACATAGCCGAAAGAAAATACTTATAACATATATGGGCCCGAAGGTCGCCAACGTGTGCGTGGGTGTTATGTGTATATTGAAAGACAACTCACACGACTTGTAATGAAACCCAAATATAATTGCAATAGGCCTTGACTAAGGTCTTGGGAGTAAGAGCGAAAGCTCAATGTGTGTGAGTGTAGAATTGAAATGCTACGCACACAACTTGAATGAAACCCAAATATAATTGCAATAGGCCTTTACTAAGGTCTTGGGAGTAAGAGCGAAAGCTCAATGTGTGTGAGTGTAGAATTGAAATGCTACGCACACAACTTGAATGAAACCCAAATATAATTGCAATAGGCCTTTACTAAGGTCTTGGGAGTAAGAGCGAAAGCTCAATGTGTGTGAGTGTGGAAATTGAAAGACAACACACACAACTTAATTAAAACCCACATAACTTAAATCATATAGGTATAACTATATCTTAAGGGGTGATTAGGCCCGTGTATGTATCAAAATCGTGTACAGCTAAGAGCGGAATAGGCTCAAGTGCACGTATGTGTGGGTGTGCCAAACCACATTATTACAAGCGGGGGGAGACAACGCTCCATTATTACAATCCCGTATCAAATTTAATTAAACATAAGCAAGTTCATAACAAGGACCGAGTTAGGCACTTACGTATAGCTGATCCGGGTGTGACTTGCTTTGCTTTGGCCTAGTGAGTCGCCTTGGACAGCCGAAGGGGAGCTCCTTTGGTGCGTATGGGCGCTAAGTAGGGTCTTACCGAGTGGATGCCTTGATGAAGGTTGGGTGTAAGGTGCAACAAAAGGGGGATGTTGAGTGAGTTGGGGGAGGTTAGGGTGTTAGCTAGGTGGCGACAGGTTGAGGGTGAAGGCTTAGCTAGGGGCTGAGATGGGTGGCTAAGGGAAAGTGGGGGATGTAGGGTGTGAAGTGGCCGGGTGTAAGGAAGATGGCAAGGTGACTGTGGTGGCGGGTGATGGATGGTGTGGTGGTGTAAGAGAGGGGTGGAAGGGAGGTTAGATAGGATTAAGATGGGGTACTAACCGGAGGTGGTGGCCAGAGGTGGTGGAAGGAGGTGGAAGCTGGAAGAAGGTGACAGTCGGGTGGAAGTGCAGGTGGCAGCCGAGTGGAAGGGGAGTCGGGTGGAGCGACGGTGGGTGGTGGTGCAGTTGGTGGGGGTAAGGGAGTGAAATGGGTGAGAGAGAGGGCAGGTGAGAGAGGAGAGAGAGGGCTGAGATCAGCCCCAGATTCCTGCCAAACCCGCCCCAAGAGGGGGCTTTTATAGGCATGGGGTGGGGTCGGTTAGGATGGTATTGGGGGGGTAGATATTTAGGATGTTGTGGGCTGGGGTGGGGTGGTTTGGGTAGGTCGGCTAGGTGGGTGGTTTGGGTAGGTCGGTTAGGGTGGCTGTGATTTTAGGATTAGGGTCTAATTAGGTGGGTTAAGGTGGGATTAGGCTTAGTCTAGTTAGGGTCTAGGTGGTCTAGTTAGGTAGGGTGAGCTAGGTGAGGTCGGCTAGGTATAGTTAGGTGGTTTTGAGTGGGGGTGGCTAGGATTAGGTCAGGTTTAGGGGGAATGGCTAGGTGAGGTGGGTTAGCTTAGGGCTAGGTTTTAGCAACATCCCCTTGGCCTTGATCCATGGACCTAGTTGCAGCATGTTGGTGCAGCCCTAGGTTAGGTGTAGGTGCATAAAAGCTTAATCTCACGCTCTTAGGCTAAACCCACATGATTAACCCAAAACTTGACTCAAAAGTCAAGCCCACCATATTTCTCACTAATACTTTATCCCCCATTCTCTCTTTTCCCAAGCTTTTCACGTGAATTTCTTGTGGGCCCCACCTCCATTTATGAGAAGGTGATGTGAGTCATGGATGTGGGTATTGGATTGGATCTTTGGATCCAAATCCATATGCATGTTTGAATTTGGATCTAGATATATATGGTTCAGATCCGATCCAAATCTGATTTTCTGACTCCTTCATGGTATTTCAAAACGGGCGGTTTGTGCGAGGCCTGACAGCATCAGTACTCCGTCTTGCGTTGGGTCTTCGCCAACATTGTCGTCCGCTCCTCTTCTCACCTTCCGGAGATCATTTCAGCAAATTTATTGATAACAGGGGCTTCGATGTCCAAGATTTTGGAGATGATTATGATACGAGAGTTGATGTGTCGGGCTTGAAATATGCTATGGTTCCGGGCTCTCTTTTGCTTCTTCGATCCTGCTTTCATCAGGCCAAGTTGCTTTTCGGGGTTTCAAAACACCATTTTAAGGTTTTAAAACTGTATAACATATATTTTTAAAATATATACGATTTGAACATATGTACAGGGTTGCCTGGAAGGCTCCTGGGTTTTCAGACTTAAAATAGCCCTTTCGGGCTGCTTTTGCAAAACCAGGTAATTTGAGCAATTCATGGGATTTTGGGGTGTTTACAGGTTGTTTGTCCAAGATTGTACTGGAAAAGTCACAAGAGGGAGAACAACATAAGTGAAACAAGAAGAATTACCTCCTAAATAGTAAATGGTGAAAAGTTAAGAAGATTGTTGGAAAAACTAAGTATGAGGTGTGAAAGATTGCAAAAAAAGCATTATGCTCGGATAAAGGCTTTGGACTATAGACAAAATGTTTGTGTTGCTTGGAAAAAGCTTACATCCTATTGTAAATGACTCTCATATTTATATATAACAACAACAACTAAACCTTTTTCCATACTACATGTATTCTTTATTTCCACATAGCCCTATCATGTGCCATGTTATTAGTTAACTCAATATAAACTAGATGATTCTTTATTGTTTTTTCCAACACTTTTGTGGTCGTCCTCTTCCTCTTTTAATATTTTTACAATCTAGTTCTCATCTTCTTACGAGAGCATCTTTGACTCATCTTTCTATGTGTCTAAATCATCTTAAATGATTTTATCTCATTTTATCTTTTATTTGTGCTACACCTAATTTGTTTCTAATAACCTCATTATATATATGGTCTTTCCTTTTGTGACTGCTCATCTATCTCAATATCTTTATTTATGCTAAGAAATCTTTTGCATGTGTTGATGATTAACTGCCTAACACTCATAACCATAAAACATAATAGGTCTAATTATTTCTTTATAATATTTACCTTTAAACTTTAATGGTATCTTCTTATCTTATAGAATACTTGATCCCCTCAATATTTTATTCAACCAGCCGTAATTCTATGCGTAACATCTCCATCAATTTTTCCATCACTTTAAAAAATTGACCCCAAATATTTAAAACTTTCTTTGTGATGGATACAATGTGTGTCAATCTTAATTTTTATGTTCTCTAAAGTACCCAAATGATCAAACTTACATTCCATACATTAAGTCTTTATTTAGTAAGTCAGAAGCCTTTACTTTCTAACATTTCTCTCCGTAGTTCCAATTTCTTATTAACTTTTTTCTTAGACTCATCCACTAACACAATTTCATCTGCAGATAATATACACCAAGGTACTTCATCTTGGATATATTTTGTTAACTCACCATGACCAATATAAAGTTGATCCCTAATGTAACCTAATCTTAACTTCAAATGAGTTTGTCATTCCTTCATGAGTTCTCATGCATGTTTTTCACCATCATACATGTATTTTATAAGATTTATATATATCAATGGGATACCTCTCTTTTCTAAGGTTCTCCAAAGAACCTATCTTGACACCCTATCGTAAGTTTTTCTAGATCAATAAATATCATGTGAATGTTCTTTTTTACTCTAAAATGTTCTATAATATATCTCAATAGGTGAATCTCTTCAACAATAGATTTACCGAGCATGAATCCTAATTGATTCTCTATTGTACTTGATACTTGTCTTAACCTATATTCGATAATTCTTTCCCATAATTTTATAGTGTCTCGTTAACTTGATATCTCGATAATTCACACAATTTTGAATGTCTCATTTGTTCTTATATATGAGTATATGTGTACAAACTCTCCATTCCTCAGACATCTTTTGGGTTTTCCATATTTCATTAAATAGTCTTGTGAGCCAAGTGAGACCCATATCTCCTAGAATTTTTTACTTCTATAGAAATATTATCTGATTCTATAAATTTACTAACCTTTATATATTTAAGAGCCTCTTTAACTTCATTCTTTTGAATACGTCGATAGAAATTGTAATTTATATACGTTTTTTATTTTGCTAACTCTCTTAAGCTAATACTACTATATGTATTTTCATTAATTTGTCACTAGAATCTTATCATCCTTATCTTTGATGCATTTAACAAAAGTAAGATCATTAGTTTTCTTATCTCTAGATTTATCTATCTTAAAGTATCTCTTTTGCCTTCTTTTGAGTTAAGCTTTTTATATAAATCCTCTCAAATTTTGGATTTTGCTTCACTAATGATCTTTTTCGTTTCTTTTTTTGCTCTTATAAGCATCCTAAGTATCATTCTACCATGAAACTTCTTTTTATATTGGTACGACTACCTTAAATTTGCCTAACACATCTTTTACCACTTATCTAATATATATAACCATATTGTTTCACATATCAGAAGATGTACCTATATAATTCTAAGCATCTCCTTGAAGAACTTTCTGTTTAAGTATATCTTCTTTGTCACATTTGAGGTTTCACCATCTAGTTCGAATAACTCTATACACTCTATTCTTCTTTGACTACTTTTTTACGTGGAAATCCATTACTAAAAGTTGATGTTAAGTAGTAAAGCTTTCTCTTACAATTACCTTACAATCTTTACAATACGATGTATCTTTTTTTTACAAAGAAAATAATCAATTTGTGTTTGTGACAAGCCAAATATTCATCTCATTTTTTGAAAATTGTATTGGCTATAAAAATATCAAAAGCCATAGCAAAATTTAAAATCTTTCTACCCTTCATATTTATATCCCTAAAACCATAGTTTTCATGAATACCTTGATATCCTAATGTATCTTTACCGATATGTCCATTTAAGTCTCCTCCTAAACAAATAATCTCTTTGTGGAATTCTTTGAATTACTTTATCTAACTCTGCCCCAAAAGTCTTCTTTATACTATCTTCTAATCATACTTTGGGTGCATAAGAACATACTATGTTTAAAACCGTACACCTAACACTAATTTCACTATCATAATTCGGTCAACATATCGTTGTATGTCTACTATACTATCTTTTAAATCTTTATTTATAATAATACCAACTCCATTTTGAGACTTTTCCTTTTCTGAATACTATAATTTAAAACTTGTATTCTCAATCTTCTTTTCTTTTTCTCCCACCTACTTTGTTTCTTGTAAACATAGAATGTGAATCTTTCTCCAAATCATAGTATCTACCGCCTCCATTAACTTGTCGGTCAATGTTTTGATATTCCAAGTACCAATATAAATCTTATTATATAGGAATAATCCTTACCCTTGTATTCGTAATGCTTAAAATGTGAAGACTCTTGCTATAACTTGTTCACTACATTTGAATGATAATGTAGCATGACTAACTTCTCCCTCTATACAATTGATTCACTACATCTGAGCGAAGATATAGAGGCTCTGGCTTATTTTCACTGCATTTGAGCTCCACAGTGTGTCACTAAAAGAGAACGCCCCAACACAATGCTCATAATTTGTAGAATCCATGATAGATAAGTCTGCCAAAGTTTTACACTGACTGTCGAAAGCATAACACATCCCTCCTCCTTTATATATATATAGGCATATATATGGGGCCTTTCTAGGCTAACTACCCAAAATTATTATTTTAGTAGTTCCAAGCTTGACCACACATTTTCCATATGAATTTCACTAACTTATCTTAAACTTACAAAAGCTGTAATGGTAATTCCAATTCTTAACTCCATAGATATTTTCCATGCATAGGTAATTACAATGTTTCTTTATACATGTTTTTCGTGTATTGGGAGAACCAAGATTTCACCTCTAATAATTCAAAATATATTTCTTAGGTAGAGACAATTAATATACCTAAAAATTAAGTTTATTTTTCAACACTTCTCTTTAAACTTAATTTTTCTTATATCCTGTATGCTAAGCAAATGTCTAAGTTTTATGAATAATTCAACCTTGAGTGGCTTTGTAAAAATAACTCCAATTTAGTATTGTGTCTTCACATGAACAAGCTCCACAATCTTGTTATTTACATGATCCTTTAAGAAGTGGATTCTTTGCGGGTTGAATTACTGGCTTGTTGTCTACATATATAATTGTGAACTCCTTTTCAGTGAACTAAATTGTAGAAAATAATTTTCTCAACCAAATCATATGGCAAACACATGATTGAAGCCATCACATACTCTGCTTCATACATTAAAAGAGCAACAATCCTTTGTTTCTTTGACAATCAAGTAAAACTTGTATCACCCACGAGGAAAAAGGATCTGATAGTACTCTTTCTACTCTTTCTACCCACGAGGAAAAAGGATCTGATAGTACATCATAGAATTTTTTTTTTCATTTTCAAATGACTTGTTGTAAGGTGCTCAATAAATCGACTAATGACTCCAACTCTATAGAGAATGTTTGGTCGTATACATGTCAAGTAATGAAGGCTTCCAACAACTTATATAATATGTAGAGTTCACTAATTCTCCATCATCATTACAAGTCGACTTTGTCCCACAATCTATCAAATGAATTGCAATCATTCATCTTAAACTTTCAAGTATTCCATATGTATAGCCTTCTTGTGAAATAAAGATTCCATCTTTCATTTGTCTCACTTGTTTCCCGAGAAAGTAAGATATGAGGTCATCATCCATCGTATAAAATTCTTCAACCATATTCTTCTTAAAGTCTTCAAATATCATATGATTGTTTTCGGTAAAAATAAAATCATCAATATATATGCGCATAAGTAAAATGCCACAATTCTTACAAGTTTTAGAGTAGAGTGCATGCTCATATGGATATTTTAGAAAAATAATATCAATGAGATACTTATCAATTCTACTATTCTAAGCTCTTGGAACTTGCTTCAATCCATAAAGAGTGTCCTTCAATTTAAGCACTTTATTTTCATGTCATTTTTTAATATAACCCAAAGATTGCTCAATATAAACTTCCTTTAAGATAACCATTCAAAAACACAGATTTCACATCTATTTAAAAAAAAAGTCATCCATTTTAAGTAGCTAATAATATAATTAACCTAATAGTCTCAAGAAGAGCAATATAAGCAAATACCTCATCTTAGTCCACACCAACTTGTTGTTTGTATCCTTTAGCCATCAAACGAGCATTATGTATTTGAACTTCACCATTTGTATTATTCTTTACCTTGTAAATTGACTTCACACAAATTGCTTACACAGATTGCACATCTATTTGAAAAAAAAATCATCCATTTTAAGTAGCTAATAATATAATTAACCTAATAGTCTCAAGAAGAGCAATATAAGCAAATACCTCATCTTAGTCCACACCAACTTGTTGTTTGTATCCTTTAGACATCAAATGAGCATTATGTATTTGAACTTCACTATTTGTATTATTCTTTACCTTGTAAATCGACTTCACACAAATTGCTTGATGTCCTTCTCGCAATGTTGCAAGCTCTCATGTTTTAATTTTCTTTATTGCATATATTTCTTCATCCATCGCCTTTTTCAATGCTCATCCTTTATAGCTTGTTCAAAACCTATTGGTTCACAATCACCATGAAGACAAAACAAATAGGTAATTTTGATTATAAATAAACTTAGCAACCCTACCTTTGGATTAAGATGTTCATTTTCTTCATCTTCTAGTGATATAGTAATGTTGATGGGTCCTCCATTGGTTTCTTCAAATTCAACAAGTGACATTGAGATTTATTCTTTCTATTTAAAGCTCCAACATCTTAACTCACTGAAATTAACATCTCTACTAATAATTTTTTTCTATTAGTTGGATAATATAGTTTATATGTCTTACTTCTAGTATCATATCCAATGAAGATATACTCTTTGTTTTGATAATCAAACTTGAATATTTATTCTTAGGTACATGAGCATAACCAATACTCCCAAATACTCTCAAATGAGAAATATTCAGCTTCACTGCATTCCGAGTGTCTTGAGGAGTTTATTTTTACACTCCTTGTAGAAATTCTATTCAACAAACATAATGCACAATCTACCCACTCTTCACAAAACTCTTTTGACAACCTTTTGGTTTTTAATACTTTGAACCATATTAATAATGGTATGATTTTTTCTTTTGATGACCCTATTTTATTTAGGAAATTAAGGTATGGTAAGCACATGATTAACACCATTCTCTTCACAATAAACTTCAAATTCTTTTGATATAAACTTTCCATAACAATATGAATTTAGTGCTTTGATATGAAGACATTTATCCTTGTATTCATAATTTTTAAACTTCTTAAAGTAATAAAAAGCTTTTGATTTCTCTTTAAGAAAATGTATCCAAGTTTTCTTACTATAGTCATCAATAAAAATAAAAAAATATTTATACTCACTGAGTGATGATGGTGTGATTGATCCACATACATCCATGTGAATGACTTGTGGAGGTTCACTTGCTCTATTGTGACTCTTTTGAAAAAGAGTTTTGATGTTGCTTGCCATAAATACATCCTTTATATAATTAATTTGGAGCTCTATGCAAGGTAATTCCTTCACCATATTGTTTTTGTAAATATTTGTGAGGCTTTGAAAGTTAACATGCCCATACCTCAAATGTCAAAGCTATGGGTCTACTTTATCACAAGTCATCAAGCACTTCAATACATCAATTCTAAGATTAAAAAAAACATTATGTTCTTTGTCTTCTCCACTTTACAAAGCAACTTGTCCTCATTATTATTTTTCATATGCATTTGGTGGCTTTTCTGTAAGAATTGTCCCAAGCTTATGATATTGTACTCTATTTTCAGTATATAATAAACACTGATGATGATTTGGTGACTCTTGATCTTTATCTTAATTGAGATGTTATATTTTTATTTTATGAATATTTTAGATAAATTTCCAAAAGTAAAATCTACATTTATAGATTCATCTAACTTCATGAAGATCTTTCTCTCACTTATATGGTTGCTTGCACCACTATCAAGATATCATATCTCGTTTCTACTATTTTCACCATCCTTATATGCTAATAGAAGCATGAGTTCTTCTTTATTCTTTTTTCGAATATAGTTGGGCATTCTCTTTGCAATCTTCACGAGTTCGAGTCCAAAATTCACTTTCATAATGATCATACCTCTTATACTCAAAACATTAAATTTGAGCTTTATTATGATGGTCACCGCTTAGTACAAAACCTTCTCTTCCTTGTTCTTGATTCGAACTTGAAGCCTTGTCTTTTTTCTCTTGATTGTGGATGTCTCTTCTACCTCGACCTAGGATATGTTCTCAACTTCTACCTCGTCCTCTTTTATATTCTTCTCTTTTATTTCTTAGACATTTGATTGTTCAAATGGTTAGTTATTTCTCTTTATCAATCTTTGCTCATGGGATTGCAAGGATCCCATAAGTCTATTCACCGTCGTATATTCTAAATCGTTTAATTATTTAATGATTATAATCAAACTTTTAATTTATTGACCTTAATATGTTTTTACAACCCTATTGTCCTTAACTCCTTCACCATAGCTCTTTAGTTGGTTCACCAACACTCTTGAAAAATAGTCCAACACCAACTTCTTTTTTCATTTGTAGGGATTCAAGCTTTACCTTTTTTCACCTTCTCAACACCTTTATATGTGTTTTGAAGAATCTCTCAAGTTTGCTTTATGCTTGTTACGATTACAACCATCTCGAAATCACTATCATCAATTCCTTGATAGATAAGAAAAAGATTCTTATCTATTTTTCTCGAAAAGTCTATTTTTGTCGATCATTCATGACTTCATAGATTGAAGACTCGATATATTTTTTTCCAACTACTTTTCAAGCATCTTCACATCTGTGGGGTGTTTTCATTTGAATACTTTATCTCTTATAACATTCTTTGATGAGACGAGGAACTTGGAGTTGCTTCATGTTGAAAGCCATGTTAGGTTATGATATCAACGGTTGGAAAAACTAAGCATGAGAAGTGGAAGGTTATAGAAAATGCTTGTATTGCTTGGAAAAGACTTCTTTCTCATCGCAAATGACTTCCATATAGGGTCTTTCTAGGCCATTAACTACCTAAAATTATGACTTACTAGTTCCCAGTTTGACCACACATTTTACTTTACTAATCTAACTTGAAACTTACAAAAACTGTGTTAGTAATACCAATTGTTAACTCCATACATATTTTTCATGTATAAGTAATTACAATGCTTAACTTCATCTTTAAATAATAGATGGTGAAGGGTTGAGAAGAAGCCATTCAGATTTATAAGGAGGAATGCAAATACGACAAGACTAAGGTTTTGGAGGAAGATACTTTTAAAAGCCGAAAATAGGCGACAAGAGTTTTTAGACGAAACCCCCTATATAAGATGGCAAGAAGCTTGCTCCACAAGTATTCACAAGAATGTGAAATTTTGTGTGATTTATGCAACGTTTCAACTTGCCGCCGAAGGTGATGGGAGAACATATATTAACACCAAAATTTCCCTGCAGAATCGGCAAAAACGAAATTCCATTTCCTGATCAAGTATAGGCAACGGACATACCATTTCCTGATCAAGTATAGACAACGGACATAGTTTGCTGATATTAGCTTATTAGCTAAAAGAAAACCCACAAATCAAAAGAGGAGCTCTTAGTATGTGTCGGCGAATCAGAAGGTGGTTTTATTGCAGAAGAACAGAAGAAGAAGGGAAAATTGTCGTCAGTGGTGGATCATTCCCGATGATATACACACCACGATTCCATTAACCTGTGTTTCAACCGTTCACAAATGTGTGTAATCGAGTATCTAACGCTTGACCCTGAGAAACAGTTTACAAATACCTAGAGGACAGAAAACAACAAACAAGATGCTCTTCGTTCATTCTCCTGTTTCTGTTTTAGCTTTGTCATAGCTCAGTTCTTTTAATTCAAGCCAGTTAGTCATCCTCCGATCTGCCTCTGTATTGTATGTCATATCGGGTTTCTGGAGGTAAATCATAATATCTAATGTCTTGACCACTGTCAAGAAGGTTTGAGGGATCCTTAGTTGGAGGAATCATGAAAAGGAATTATTTGGTTTTGCAAAATTCGATGAAAACTCATTCGTTTCCGTTGTACTTGATTGTCGAGTCAGGAGTGATTTCCTTCCTCGTTGAGTCGAAGGTGATTGAAAACACTACTTAATTTGTTTCCTAACACGTCGCATCTACACGAACCCCGAGTACATCTCTCTGGCTTTTCGGGGCAACAATCTCATATTGATGAAAGCTCAAGTGATGCCTCTAATGTTCTACATTCCATTGAAACGGCAACATCAACCTTCTCCTTTGGAGTTCTGACTTGGCCCCATGATTGACCAAGTCCTGTAAAGTTTATTTCTAGTTTGATCATTCTTGAAATTTGGAAGATGTCTGTCCATGAATCAAAGGTGATTCTTCGCCATGCTTCTGACTGCTATAAACAGGACTGGATTCCCAGTTCCTTTGTTGTCGCGACTAGTTCGCTTGCTGCTCTACATTTGTTTGTTCATATGGTCTCTGCCCTTGCCTATTTTAATTGGTCCCCAGAGAAAATGCCGGCACACTATTTTCCTCGTGGAACAATTGCCTTCTCTCAAGTGCATATTATTTTGGATCCGACCTAGACTGAACTCGAACAATATAGGGTGCGGGAAAGGTGATACACAAAATTCGGACTGTGTCTGGGTTGACTCGAATATATATATATATATATATATATATATATATATATATATATATATATATATATATATATATATAAATTAAAATTGACACACATTACATCCCTCAAAAGGAAAGTTTTAAATATCTAGGATCAATTTTTCAGAGTGATGGAAGAATTGATGGAGATGTTACGCATAGAATTAATGTTGGTTGGTTAAAATGGTGAGGAGTATAAGGTATTCTTTGTGATAAAAAGATATCATTAAAGTTAAAAGGTAAATATTATAGAGC